>JAAONU010000009.1:11344022-12064695 GCA_012932295.1 Cyclina sinensis | reverse complement strand
TAAGACCGTATTAGCTTCTTAGCAAGAAAAAATGAAAAAGGAAGGAAGGAAGGAAGAAAGGAAGGAAAAGGGGAGGAAGGAAAAAAAGTCAAAATAGAAAGGAAAGGCAAGCAGCAAGAAAGGAGGGAATGAAGACAGAAAAAAACAGGAAGGAAGACAGAAAAGAAAGAAAGAAGGAAGACAGAACAGAAAGACTGAAGTATAGAAGGAAAGACGGAATTCAACAACAACAACAACAACATTTATTCAGCATAAAGCAATATCTAACATCGCCTCTAGCCTACAACATATTAGCATTTGTAGTGGTTACACATGAAATGCAAACAATACCAGTTTTAAGAGGGGAAAAAAGGGGAAAAAATACAAACAAACAAATCAGTATAATAAGAGAGAAACCAGTAAGTGTAATAATAAAAGTCTTTTATTTATTAAAAAAACAGAAAAGAAAAGAAAACGGGAACATTTTAAGTTTATTCATCAAGTTCTTTTCGAAGTTTATTTGCAAAATATATGTATTTCGAGAGATTTGATATTTCCTTTTTATTTTTTGACATCATCAGGTTATCAAATTTATTCAGGGATGGCCATGTGTAATACATATGTCTAAGGTACTTTTTTCGGATGTTTGTGTATAATGGGCAAGTTAATAGAAAGTGATACTCGTTTTCTATCATATTTAGATTACAAAATTTACATATTCTTTCGTTTCTCATTACATTATTATATCTTCCTCGTTCAATTTCTAGGTTATGTGATGATAGACGAAACCTACTTAAAGCAATTTTGTATTTTTTATCAATCGTATAATTATCAAGGAATGGTTCAAGTTCAAACGAATGTTTAAATCTACTATATGTTAAAAGTCTTTGTGAGTTATTAATACCACTGTACCAAGTTTGAGTATACTGATCAAAAATTCTTTGTTTAATCGCTTGAAATATAAAGTCCTGATTTCCTTGATTTCGCCAAATATCTGACATGCCTAAATTATCTAAAATTGATTTAATTTGAAATGCCCAATTAGAACCGTTATTTGTAATATTTATGTCTAGATCCTTTAGTAACATGTTGTATATTTGTTTAACAGCAGAATTTTCATTAAGTTTTTGTATTCTTATCCAGTACCTTATCATATTCACTTTTCTAATTACTTTCATTGGAAATCTTCCCAGTTCGCCATACAGCCCAACTAAATTTGTGGAGTTATTTACTACAAGTATTTTTCTACAAAATTTGGTATGAATCAGCTCAATATCTTTACCTTCATTTTTACCCCAAATTTCTGAACAATAATTTAATATAGATGATACCATTGTATCAAATAATTTACATTTTTCAGAAACCTTAAATTCAAATTGATTGAAAATAGAAAATAAGTTTTTCACCATAGAGGAAAAAATCATGATTTGTGGGTCGTCCCTTCTCAAATATCATGACTTTAGTTTTACTCGTGTTTATGTTTAAATAAAATGCATTGCAGTAGTTTTCTATATCATCTAATAAATGCTGTAAAGATTCGGGTGTAGTAGTAAATAATACTTGGTCATCAGCGTATAATATTAAGAAAAACTTTAGTTCGTTGACTGAAAATATACCGTCAATATCTGTGTTAATATTTTCCATAATGTCATTCACGAACATCATGAACATAAGAGAAGAACTCGGGTCTCCCTGTTTTACCCCTTGATGTGATTCAATGAGACTGGGATAGACATTTCCATTATATTTCACTGCAGAGCGAACAATTGAATACATAGATTTTATAGCATTGACCATTTTTGTACTAACGTTTTGATTGATTAGTTTTTGCCATAGAAGCGACCGGTTAATTTTATCGAAACACTTTTCGTAATCAATAAATATAGCATATAGTTTTTTCCCACTATGTAATACTTTTGATATGATAGAATGTAAAATAAATATACAGTCTACTGTGCTTTTTCCCTTTTGAACAATCATTCATAGTTCACTCATTCATAGTTCAGTAACTGTAAGGTCATAAAACCATACAATTATGTAAATCCTGTTACGTGTGATAATATAATTACGTAAATTGCACGATTATCCTATCAGGAGGTGTGGTCTAAAACTTACCGGCCAATCGAATGCACGATTTACTTTTGCGCATGATAGTGATTTTTTCCGCAGTCGAACCCTAGGGGCAATTGTTTGTGTTTTCTGTATTTTTTTTTATATAATTTATCTTTCTTCTTTATTTATATATTTAATTATTTTCTGTGATAAAACATTTTTTCAACATACTTTCAAGCAATACACGAGCTTTACCTCAGTAACTTGTTCAACTACGGGAAATGTTAGGTCTGATACTTCAAAACATAATAACTTAATTTACCTTGACAGCTAGTTTCTTGTACCCAACATGATTAGTTTCTGACCAGTGTACTCGGCTGAGAATGTCCACCACGTTTTCATTATGAACCTGGATACGCCATGCACTAAGAATCGTCGGATCATTTTCATTCTGAAAGACAAAGACAAAAAAAAATTACCTTTCCTATCTAATTTGCCCTATTGATATTGACACATTGCACACTGTTTATTAGCCGAAAATTTGACACTCTGTTAATTACCATTGCTTTCTACAGCGCATGCGAGCTCAAAGCGGAACATTCTTTCTACCACCTTAATTGACCTTACAACATCAGCAAGATAACCACGCCTCCCTAAATCATTCTTGAAATGCATTCTTCTTATTTTCTTTTAAAAAACAACAATAAATAGATAAATGAATAAATAAATCATTGGTTTTGTTTCTGATTCTAAGGATTTGAACATGAAATATGTAAAAGTTATAAATAACTATACTGCAAATTTCCTTGCGCCTCTTTTTCAAGAAATGAAGAAAAATGAAAGAAAAAAACGGCGTTCGAAAAAAAGTGTCTTTAAGGACTATTGCTTGAATGATCCAAAATTATTGTTTTGAAGTAGAAACTTTAAAACTATACAAATGTCATTTACAATAAATAACCCAAAACATCGTCGATATTCAGAAGAATTTTCAGAACATCGCGATTACCGTCAATTTACGTTCCGACTCATATTAATTTTTTCAGTTAACTATCTATCGCTAATATTTAAAACAATATAATTTAAATGCTACAAATGACAAAGTTTTCATAAAATGAACCACAGGGAGAAAAAGCAACAACAAAATATACGTTCAAATAGTATTGGCAGTGTCATGTTTGTTTCTGTTTGTGTGTGTATGTGGGGGGGGGGGGTTACAACCACCAATAGAGGAGTACACCATTAAAAAGTTAACGTCGCGGTGTATCATAAACTCAAGTAGGTGCAGCCTTGGGGTGTTAAGTTGTTTAGTTTTTCACTTTGTATCACATACAATTTCCTTTGAATAAAAAGAAAACTTACCAGTTTCATAGCAGGAACACACAGAACATCATTCAGATTTAACTCAGGGAAGT
Source organism: Cyclina sinensis (assembly GCA_012932295.1). Lineage (NCBI taxonomy): Eukaryota > Metazoa > Mollusca > Bivalvia > Venerida > Veneridae > Cyclina > Cyclina sinensis. Next base: position 12,061,252 of record JAAONU010000009.1, on the reverse strand, counting down.
TTACCAACGCGTATCCTTTGTTCTTTATTGTCCATTTGAACTTTGCACTGATATTAGCATCTCCAGACTTTAAGACACTTACGATCTGGTCGTACTTTTCCTTCGCCATAACCTTAGAATTGTTCTTACTAAGGACACTTTCCACAAATTGTTGCATTAAACGTTTATGAGCATCCATTTTCAGAAAATAAACACAGTTGTTTCCATGAATACTACATAAGAAATGCGAGGTAGCATTCAAACAATTTTACTTCGCATTAAATGATTATCGACTTTAAATTTAATTGGTGCCGACAAAGACGATGGAAAAATACAGAAAAATGAAATTGTCTACTCTCACCTACTTTTGCAATTTTCTCTATATTGTCTTCTCTCGTTTAATTTTGCAATTATCACCGTACACAACAACTTCAAACGACTGGTGTAATTTGCTCAAATTTATTTATTTGTTATCAAACAATTAGAAACATATTTTCTCTATTTTTAAAATTTAAACACTGTTTAAAAATAGGTTTTAATAACATGTATTTTGTTAATTATTCACGTACAATATGTGCGCGATTCCAGAATAGCGCAGAACGATTCTAGAATTGTCGACCATTATTGGAATTCCAAAAACGCGCAGGACAATTCTAGAATTGTCCGTATTCCAACAATGTGCGGAACATATATACTGAAGACTTTGAGAAAGAGAACAAGCATGAAAGAAAAAAGTAACAAACAAACAAGTTAAACTTTTGTTCCTTGCTTTCTGTATGTATTTTACTCGTTGGCCCAAAAAAATCTACACAGAGAGATAAAGGTTACAATGACTGTCACATAACAATTCTTAGTGTTCCAGTAAATCTGTTGCCATTAGAAGTACAGTATAATGATTTTAAAGTCTGTCTTGATTTGCTTTCCGGAGTAATTAATGTTTATGATATTTGGCTAATGCACGTAGTTTGAAACAAACCAACTAAATAAATACATCTTTAATTTACATCGTTGGCATAATAGATAGATTTTTAATCTGCATTACTTTTTTGACACAACATGAACTTTTTGTTGGACTCTTTTCCATTATCATGGACTAGTCTATTCTGTTTACACACAGGTAAATCGTGCTTAGCATGATAGCCAGTGTGATATAATGCTTCAGGGAGCATACTTTTGCCGTTTTGTCCATCCGTCATCTGTCCGTCCTTCACGTTTTGTTTCCGGTCCATAACTCAAAATCTAATACAGCTAACAACATGAGACTTCATAGGTGGATAGATCTCGCTGAGGAGAAGTTCAGTGTAAAAGAACCATTACTCTGCAGTTCGTTATTTTGGAGTAAACGCCTTTTTAGCTCACCTGAGCATTTGGCTCATGGTGAGCTATTGTGACCTCCTCTGAAACCTCTGGGCCAGATTTGATGAAACTTGCCTGGGATGTTCCTTGCATAAAGCTCTACCAAATTTGTTCAAAGAATTTAATTCCATCAAGAACCCTGATTGCTATGGCAACTTAAAGGAAAAACTTTGAAAATCTTCTTGTCTGAAACCACAAGGCCCTGAGCCTTAAGATTTGGTATGTAGCATTGTCTAGTGGACCACTTTCAATTTTGTTCAAATTATGCCCCTGGTGTCAAATTTGGCCCCACCTTGGGGGTCAATGGATTTTACATAGGCTTATATAGTGAAACTTTAAAATCTTCTTGTCTGAAACCACAAGGCCTTGAGCCTTAAGATTTTTTACGTAGCATTGTCGTGTGGACGTCTACCAAGTTTGTTCAAATTATGCCTCTGGGGTCAAATTTGGCCCCTACCCAGGGGTCATTTGATTTTACATAGGCTTATATAGTAAAACTTTAAAAATCTTCTTGTCTGAATCCACAAGGCCCTGAGATCTAAGATTTAGTATGAAACAAGCTTTATCAAGCTTTTTCGAATTATTAGATTAGGTTAAAGGTCACCGAGGCTAAAAATAGGTTTATATAATATACCTCAAAGAGCCTTCATTTAAAGACAAATATCTTTGATTTTCGGTACATAGGATCCTTGCATGGACCTCTACCCATGGGTAGGGTTTTAGATCACTGGGTCAAGATCAAGGTCACTATAGCTTATGATTGATATTTCTACTTTCTGTCATAGAGCCTTTATTTATTGACTGATATTTTACATATTTACATATTTATATTTCTTACATATTTTCAATTAAAACATGAAAAACTACTTAACTGCAAACCTACAGCCAAAATACTCAGGTGAGCGATCTAGGGCCATCATGGTTTTATTCTTCATACTTATTTTTTTCCTAGACTGTAAGTGCTAGGAGCTTGATATTTCATATTTCAGGTGGATTGATCTTATGAAGGAGAATGGCATTCATAATTTTGTAGTTATTGTCCTTTGTTGATTTTTCATACTCAGTATTTGTCCAGAGTGAAACTCTTAAACTATAAGAGCTATCAAATATGAATAAACATGAAGAGAATAAGGCACTAACTAAACGAACTTTAATTCACAACAGATCTTGGTGTCTTCAAGGTGTAACTTTTGAACAAAGCATTTGATAGAATTAAAGTATTTGCACTTAATACTGTGGGTAGCGTATTTAACACTGTTTATGCTCCACGAAGGGACAGCATATAGTCTATCCGGTTTTGTCCAGTTTATAAGTCAAACACCAATGAAAGGATTAACTTTAAACGCAAACGATGATAGAAGACATTGACGATAAGTGCACTGCACCAGAAACTTAACTCACCTTGTCTAATTTTCTCATTATCTCCCCTTAGTACAGTTTGCTTGTCCGGAGCATATCTCTTAAATCATGCAAGGCATTAAGTTGATATCTGGCACATTGATAAAGGAGAGTTGCAGGAAGTGTAATATTCTAGAACCATAGGGAAGTGTAATATTTAAAAACCATAACTCTAGCTGCCCCATTTTTGAATTATTTCTCGTTATAAGTTTTGTTAATCTGTTATAATGAAAACAACAGAAAATGTAAATGGGATTGATTTGATATTTAAGATATCGATAAAGAGTGTATACATGAAGTGTATACATAAAGCGCGGTGTTGAATTATTGTAAGTCTGCCTTGTCCAATTTTTCAGTTATCTCCCTTTCCGTATAATTCAGAAACAATGAAGGGATTTACTTATAACTTCATAACATGATAGAGCACATTTAAATTAAGTGCAGTGCAAAACCTAAAATTCTATTGACTAGTGTTCTCATTATCTCCCCTTATACATTTTGCTTGTCCAGGGAAAACTTTACAATTATTTAGGCATTTAGTTTATATTGGGCACATAGATAAAGGTTAGTAGTAACAAGTGAACTTTTAAGAATGATAACTCTAGCTGCCCCCATTGATTGTTATTTCCCTTTATAGGTTTTGTTAATATAATGCTTAGCATATTTCTAAAGTTAAAAAAGGGAATGGAACTGCAAGGCCTAGGGCTTAGATATTCTGCATGTAGTGTCATCTAGAAGCCCTCTACCAAGATAATTCAAACTATACCCCTCGTGAAAATTTACCCCAACCAAAGGGGTCTTATATGTGTAAAATTAAGAATCTTTGAAAATCTCTTTTTGTCAGCAATCGTACACCCTAGTCCTTAGATATTTTGTATGTAGCATTGTATAGCTTACTTTTGTACAGATTGTTCTTTTCTTACCCCCACCCCTAGAGTCAAAATTTGCTCCGCCTGTAGCGGGGGTGGGGGGCTAATTGTTAGTTAGATAGGTAGGTAGGTAGGTAGGTAGACAGACAGACAGACAGTCAGATAGATGATAGATAGATTTATTTTGGTAAAAGAGCACATATAAAACATGGCAATAACATGATGCATGATAAAACAAAAACACTGCATACATAGACCATGCAATGCAAACCAATACCAGAGATAACACAAAAAAAAAGAGAAAAAAAAAATACTTTTTTTTCCTTATTTCCATTGTGGTCCCTGTTATTGGCGGCACGACCCAGGAAGTCATGTTTATCTAATTATGACAAAAATTTACGATCAATTATATTACAACCTAAGATCATCAACGCGTCATCTGTATCGCAGCATTTATAAATATCACAGCGAAATTTGTGTTATATCATGGGATGTAGCTTAAATAAAAAAAATCAAAGTGTAGTCAAGAATAAAATACTGGCACTGTACTTGAAAACATCACATTAAAAAAATAAAAAGAGATTAGAACTCGTAAGTCATTAGATGAACTTTAACGGCATATTTGAACGTGTTGGGGCAGCTAATATCCCTTATAGTCTGGGGGAGGCTGTTCAACAGAACAATCAAATTATAAGCAAAGGACCTTTTACCAAAACTGCCTACCTTGGGTAATTAATTATTTCGGTAAAAGAGTACATATAAAACATGGCAATAACATGATACATGATATAACAAAATCACTGCCTACATACAAATTATAGACCGTGCAATGCACACCAATACCAGGAATAACACACAAAATAAATACTATTTTCCTTATTTCCATTGTGGTCCCTGCTATTGGCGGCACGACACAGGAAGTCATGTATATTTAGTTATGACAAAAAAAATTACGAATAATTATATTACAACCTGAGGTCATCAACGCGTCATATGTATCGCAGCATTTATAAATATCACAGCGAAATTTGTGTTATATCATGTAGCTTAAATAAAAAAAATATTAAAGTGTAGTCTAGAAATAAAATACTGGCACTGTAGTTAAAAACATCACATTAAAAAATAAAAAGAGATTAAAACTAGTTAGTCATTAGATGAACTTTAGTGGCATATTTGAACTTGTGGGGGCAGCTAATATCCCTTATAGTCTGGGGGAGGCTGTTCCACAAAACAATCGCATTATAAGCAAAGGACCTTTTATAAAAACTGTCTACCTTGGGTAATGAGTAGCGCCCAGTATCACTGAAAGTAAAATTTGAACTTGACACTTGTGAAGGAACAGCAGTCACTCTTGACCTTGTACAGCGATCATGCACCGAAGTAAGGGGAATGAAATGTTCACATAGATAATCAGGGACTAGTCCTAATTTGCTTTTATGTAAGTGACCCAGAATTATCTGATCAACTCTCTTTGATACTGGTAACCAGTTTAAGGATATGAAATTCATAACAAAACGAATGTTTGTTCTAGTTTGAAGCCTGTTCCTCCAATACTCAAGCAAGGGTACCAAAAGGAGCACACATAATCATTATGGCACTGAATGAGCGACATTACTAAGAATTTACTTATGTGAAATGTCAGAAACTGACTGTTACAATATAGAAATTTTAAACGGGCATTACCTTTGGTGACCACCGACCTAGCAATTTCACCGCATGACAAATGTTGGTCCAAAACAGCACCAACATATTTCACTGAATCTGAATGAATACTTGTGCCATTACAAGAGATATTCAGCCTAGACTGGGCTCTTAATCTAGGTTTAGAACCAAACAGAATGGACTCTGTTTTGCCAAGGTGCAAAGAAAGCTTATTATCAACAAGCCATTCACTAACATACTCCAACTCATTGGATAACTGTGTTTCAATATGGGATGTGCTTTTACCAGCAACAAGAATACAATAAAAAGTTTGTTTTTAACAACAACAGACATATCATTAACATAGATTAAAAATAAAAGTGGTCCGGGGATAGACCCTTGGGGCACCCCACAGCTTACTGATGCCTGGCTGGAATATACACCATAGACATCAACTAGCTGATGTCTGTCAGAAAGATAAGACTGAAACCACCTGACAGCATGAGAACTAAGACCAATAGCATTCAACTTCATTAAAAGAATATTATGGCTGACCGGGTCGAATGCCTTTTGTAGATCCAGTAACAGAATACCCACCATGTTTCCTCTATCCATATGGAATTTAACAAAATCTGACAAAAGGATGAGACATTTGTCTGTAGAAAATCCACGTCTGAAACTAGATTGAAAACTATATAGAAGCTTCTTATCATTCAAATACCCCTCAACCTGATCATAAATGACCCTTTCAAAGATCTTAGACACAATACTCAAAATTGATACAGGTCGGTAATTGCCAACTTCTGTTATTTCATTTTTCTTAAACAGAGGAATTACAGAGGAATTACTCTGGCAGTTTTAAGATCATCGGGAACTGTTCCTTGAATAATGGAAAGGTTGACAATATGGGTGAGGGGACATGCTATAATAGAGGCACTGTCCCTAATAAATCTACAGGGGATCCCATCTAAACCAGTAGCCTTGTTAGCACTAGGATTATTCAAATGTTTAAGATTTTTTTTAGAAAACTCTTTGACGATTACCTTTAGCAGATTAAAAAGCATTGACAAAACCTCTTCCATATTTAAAAGAACTTTTTGGCAGATTGTCAACAAGTTTACATCAATTGTTTACATAATGTTGGGAAAACTTTGATTATCTTCCTGTCTAAAACTGAATGCCCTGGAGATTATATATTTTGTATGTATCATTGTTTAGTAGACCTCCACCAGGATTGAACAAATTATATCCCAAGGGTTCTTATTTATTTTCAGTACATTTATTTAAATTCTTCTTGTCAGACACCATAGGCTGTAGAACTAAGGTCTTTGCCGACATTGACCTTGACCTTCTGACCTATTTTCTTGTTTTGATGGAAGTTTGAATCATATTTATAATTGTGCACGGCGTTTTCATCTTTGACCTTAGGTGACATTGACATTGACCTACTGGCCTACTTTCTTGGTTTTTTTTAGCAACAGAATGGGAATTTGAATCATATTGATTTTTGTGTATGTAGATTTTAACTTTGAATTTAGGTGACATTGGCCTACTGATTTACTTTCTTCTATTTGCAGCTACAGTATGGAAATACGAATTATACTTATAATTTTGCATGTGGATATAATCTTTTACGTTAGCTGACAATGAATTTGTACTGCTGACCTTCTTACTGAATTTTAATCTGTGTCCATGAAGTCTGAACCAGATGTACAATTTTGCATGTAGATATCAACTTTAACATTGGCTGAACTAACCTTGATTGGCTGTACTGTTTTAAGTATTTTGTACTCAGGTGAGGGATATAAAGCCATCATGACGCTCTTGTTTAATGCTTGTCAACATCATAACTCTAAAGTATTGAAAGGATTTTGTTGATATTACACCTGTTGATACAGGACAAATGGAGGAAGTGCATTATCAAAGATGTATAACTCTACCTTGCCAAATTTTGTATTATTTTAATGATGCTTATTCTAAGAATTACTAAAAGACTGTTTTAACAAGGTGGTATTGTGAGGGTAGTGATTACATTCAGTGATAGCTTTAGTTATATAGCAGTATTTTTAGTTCAATTTATACTTAGAAAAATACTAACAAGAATACACCCATTTTGAAATAGTGCTACTATGGGGAGCATCTATCGGTTCTACCGATTTTCTTGTTTTAATTAGTTTAACAAGTGCATTACTTACCGTGGGAACATGCCGATATGTGTGCGTGTCATTACTATGCAGTTCTTGGTCCTTAAGTTAATTGCGAGTAAATATTTGAATAAATATGATGCCACTTGAAGATATAATCAAATCATTAAAAAAACGTTAATTAAATGTCTTTAGTATTCGTTCGCAATAGTAATGTAATAGAAACAATTCAAAATAAATTCTAAAGAAATATATTTAACGCTTTCTTAGAGGTTGTCTTCCTGCGAGGAGGCAGCACGATGCCCCGTTTACCTACTTCGTCTGTGATTTCCCGTGCAAAGGTTGTGTATTAATAACTCCCTTTACGCAACTGGCTATTATGAGATGTGAAAGGCAGAAAACACAACATTATAAGAATGCTGTACTAGTAAATTTAAATAAATATAACATTTGGTCGTTTTATTCAAACTAAAATCATTTATAGCATGACTGTTTTAGCGGTTTAGTGTTTCAAGTTGATTTTTTATTTCCTTCCAGTTTGGTGTTCAAGATTGCGATAGTACACCACAAATAAAACATGTGAATGGCACAGTCTTTACGATGGATCCAAGTGTTTATTTTGCTATTATTGCTTGAAAAAGTCTCTGGGAATATAATAAAACCTTTCTATAGTAGTACTATGTATGTGTCTCAATGAGAAGTAATAGAAGATATCTATCTTAACTAAATGTACACGCTAAATAGCTTTGTTTTAAAATAAATAACACCCCTTTTTTTACCTGTTCAATGTATAGCACTGATAAATGGGACTCGGTTTAACGTCCCATTCGAAAGACTCTTATTAATGTTAGTGGAGGAGCGGGGCATCGAACTTTGGGTTATCAGTTCATTAGGTCACCATTGCACCACTTATGCGCTCCCGATTCAAAATAACCTTATCTCAGTTCTATAGTACTGACCACTACGCATGAATAAACACAAACCGGTGTGTGTTCTCTCATGACTCCGGCCAATAACAAATATACTAATTTTTGTACCGAGCATGTGGTATTTATGAATAGGAAATACTCGTGCGAATCGTAATATCAAAAGCGTAAGGCACTCGAATTTTCATCGCATGAAACCAGGTTTTTTCCGGTTTAAGACGTTAGTAACAACGAAAGAGTGCTTGGTATGTTTAAATCAAATATATTTTACTGCAGTTTTAAATTTTGGTTTGTCATGCGTTTTTGAGAGAAGTATCAGTTATGTTATCATAAAACAGTAGCACAGTATATATTAGTAGTAGTATATTTTATAACGCAGAACTGTTTGAAAAAGTACTTTGAGCATTGACGTTCCTTTTTCTTAACCAAGACAGTTAGAGCCAATTTATAGTATCGTGAAAACTATCCCTCATTTTCGGGGTTTTACTGCCAAAAAATGAGAAGAAACAATATTAATAGTACACTAGGTCCCATTTTTTGTGCGACTTATTTTAAGAATTACAACAACTTGGCTTCTGAAATATTCAAAAATATAAATTACTGCCGGGACAAGCACAGACACTTGGGGTAAAGAAATTGTTCTTGCTTCACACATGCGAAGCCATAAGGCACTCAAATACCAAGTTTGGCGCTCTCGGTTTTTCATGAAAAGTCCGTGGCCAAGTTTTTCTATCACAAAAATACGTTGTACGAAGTCAATATCCTATACTTATAAGAACGACAATCAGAAAAATAAGTTCACATGGATTGATGACAGATTTAAGTTTCATTTTAAGCGATTCTGAAATGGATGGTATTTTATCACAGGCTCTTGATATGTACGAGAAATATGAAGAAAAACAAATTGATTTTATACAGGTAAGTGACAATATTGTCATTTTCAATTCTTATCATAAATCAAGTAAAATCCACATCACAAAATAACAAATACAGGTAATCTGATTTGGGTACATTATGCCTTACATATAATTTAAAAGATAATCTTAATTAGTAGAACACTTGAACGCTTACTTGTCATTGTCAATATATTGACATATTGACATAAACACCTACCTGCCTACGGACGCGACGGATATCTTTCAGTTATCTAAAAAAGCATTTTTATCAGCGAATACTTGATGCGTGAGTGTTGCATGAAACATTTTTATTTATAGGAACGTTCCCGACGAAAACAAGGAGTATATTGACGACATTTTAACTGCGCTGTTAATGTGTGCGAGATGCTGGAAGAAGGTGGTGCCTCCGAGATAGGGGCAACACGTTCTGTACTCTAGCCTTCCCCGCCATGCAAGAAGAGGAAGCTAGAACCACAACTTGAAGATCCTCCTAGGATAAACAGCGACCCAGTAAGTAAATCTTTTGATGATAAAATGCCAGTCTGTATCAGTACTTTATGACTGGAATCTGTTGAAAAAAGCGTTATTCCAAACAAAACCTAACTCAAACACATCGAAGTATTGAATATTCTGTTCAGTCATTACATAGAATATAGAATCCTTTACTTAAATTTTTACATGTATAGTGTATAGGACTGATACATATGACATCAGTTTAAAATTTCATCCAAAAGACAAAATTCAGTAACTCCAGCAGACTAGCAGACTAACTCTAGCAGACTAGCAGACTAACTCTAGCAGACTAGCAGACTAACTTCAGCAGACTAGCAGACAAGCAGACTAGCAGACTAACTTCAGCAGACTAGCAGACTAGCAGACTAACTTCAGCAGACTAGCAGACTAGCAGACTAACTTCAGCAGACTAGCAGACTAAATTCAGCAGACTAGCAGACTTGTGTCAAAGATGTTCTAAGTAATTCATAATTTCCATTTTACTAAGTTGTAAAACTCGAATAAAAACCGTTTAAACCGGAAAAAGGCACAATTATTTTATAATTCATTGTACCCCCTTCAAAGGAAAACTTCTATAGAACAACTCTAGCAGTATAACAGAATGGCAAAACAACTCTAGCAGACTAGTAAACTAACTCCAGCAGACTAGCAGACTAGCAGACTAACTCCAGCAGACTAGCAGACTAGCAGACTAACTTCAGCAGACTAGCAGACTAACTTCAGCAGACTAGCAGACTAACTTCAGCAGACTAGCAGACAAGCAGGCTAAATTCACATGACTAGCAGACTTGTGTCAAAGATGTTTTAAGTAATTTTCATTTTACTAAGTTGTAAAACTCGAATAAAAGCTGTTTAAACCGGAAAAAAGGCACAATTATTTTAAAATTCATTGTACCCCCTTCAAATGAAATCTTCTACGGAACAACTCTAGCACTATAACAGAATGGCAAAACAACTCTAGCAGACTAGCAGACATTGATTTAACATGATCACAGTTCAGCCACTGCATCGTTCCTGGGCTGGCTGTCAAGTAGTTTACCAGTACTCGATGCCTTCACATTCGATAGGAACTGATAACTTATGTACATGCAGAGCAGAGGTACAATGCGAATGACCGTAGAAAAGAGTTTATGATCAATCACAACGAAAGTGACTTGCAACGTTCTGGAATCGAACCCAGGTCGCCCGATTCACAGTCCAACGCTCTACATATTGAGCTAACCGGACGGTTCCTTCTCAGTGTTTTTGTATTTATATATTGAATATGGAGGAACATAAGGAAATCAAATACACAGCAAAAGAAGCATATATCTTGCGTCAATGCGCTTTGGGTTATTTCCCAGTTATTGATGTTTGATCATGCTCTATGCGCTCTTATCATTCAAGAGGATTATTACCGATTCCACACATTACTGTTAAGGAGTACAGTGCACAAGACTCATAACAAAAAAATCTTGATTATGGGTAACGTCTCTATTTCTCTCTTAATTCGAACAGCACAGAAACGTGAACGGCTGGTCACGAGAAGACCCTGTGCATAAGAACGTAAGAACAGGTGTGACGAGGGTGGTCGTATGACAAATGTGATGCATGACAAATGTGCACCTTAGTACATACCTGTTTCGCTAAAGAAACTGAATATCTAATTCAGGTATTTTAATGAGTTAGTTTCTTGGTAAATATCATCTCTTTCCTGAGACCAACAAGTCGACACAATGAACAAATGTGTCAGTATTCGTCCAGAATGGAGAAATGTAAAGATCGGGAGAGAATCTCGCCTCTGACAAGAACTGAATCCGCGACCATCGGACTCCTGCGCTCTACCCATGGAACACAGTACCTACTCGTCAATTGCCAATCAATGTAATCATTTTTGAGTCCTTCCAGTGGTAAAAAAAAATGGGCGGGCAATTGTACTAACCACTGACTTCAAAGAAAATGTAGCTACAAAGTTCAATGATCCAAAAGACGCACAGCTAAATACTTTAAGCTTTGGGCTTAGTTTTGGTCAAATGGGATAAACAACTACACTAAAATTCACTTATGGCGAAGACGGTTATAGGGGCTATCGCGAACATCGGGATATAAGGAACAAGTATTTCGGGTCCGAATGTCGTCCTTTTTATTCAATGTGAAAAGAATTATTATAGTGAACACGGTTTTAAGAAATTGTTGTTTACAAGGAATACTTTTGTCACAAGTTAGAAAAAATATTTAAAAAATGCATGGTTCCAACGAACTCCAAAATGTCGACTACATATAAATAAATCCCGAATTCACTACTTTCGGTTTCTTTGGCACGGATTCGGCCGAATGTATAAGGTGCTTTTAATAACGATTATTTTGATTCATCTGATGATGTAAATTACCCATTCCTACATGTACATGTCAACAAAAAGGAAACATTGTATAAAACCTTAGGCATGTTAGTGCCAGATATAGAAAGAAGATTAAGAAAAAAATCAGTTTTCCTTTATTGAATGATTTCAAGGGCGATAACAATCACAAACATGAGTAATATTTCTTAAAAAATACTCCTCAGAATGAAGGACGATTATGGTGAGCAATCAGAACGTTATAAATGACTTGGATCGCTATGTCTTGATGCGAGGAACTAATTCACTATATGCTAACTACGATCTTCGGATTTTAGGAACAAAAGATGAATGTTTCAGTGAATTCACTATACGCAAACTTTACTGTATTTGAAAAATTATGCCGGTCTGTAGGGCGTATCTCTTGGGTCCGAGAGTACCAATATATGTTGGTGCTAACAGGGTCCCCACACCATCTGTAAACTTGATTTGACCGAAATATCAAGTAAATGCGTTGTTGCTGGTTCTAAGGTAGGAAGACGTGACATATGCGTTCGTTTAGAATAAAACAGAGGTGACAAATGTGATTCTGTGACACCTGAAAAACTCAACCCGAACAGAAACGTCACAGTAGATGTGAGGAATGTATTTTGAAAGTGAGACATATGCGATCGCAAATGTCAAAGGAGTGACAAATGCGGTCGTATTATTCACATATGTAACAAATGTTAGGCGTGACAAAAATGCTCCTACAGTGCACGGTAACGGTCTATTGTAATAACTGCAGTTTAGGTTACATCTCAGTTTACTTAAAATGATACTAATCTTTATATTTATTTGTCAATTTTAACTACAGAATATATTTTACTAAATTTTTCCGATAAAGTTTATAAGCAAATTATTATCCAATCAAACTCACATCTTCAGCCATCTGCCATATGACATTAAACAGTTGCCACAAGGTTATTTAACACTACATTACAATGGAGGTTAAGGAGTTTACTTTGTAAATTTACCATGTCCTTTATTGCTCTGTAATGTTGTTTATCTTACAGTCAAAGAAAAAAGAACGTATTCTTGACAGTTCAACAATAATCGATGCGGTTCTCGTCGTAAGTATGGGCTGGGGTTGGGTCTCGTCGTCCGGGGCGCGGGGGCACAGCAGGCGATAAAATAAACTGTGTATTTCTTCTGCCACTCTCCTTTTCTTAAGGACCTTCTTCCTTTTTCTTATACTCATCACAAAATCGAATATATTGCTCTTATCACTAAATTCAAAGTATTCATTTCAAATTGAACTTGAAATATAGTTATTACTGAGTCATCTTCACCATAAAACTGACATTATGACAAAGAGGAGAAGAATTAATTTAAGATGTCCAGAGACAGCTTGTTTTCTCATCCTCTCAAATACATGTATATATGTATTAGCTTTTTATGTTATATCGCAACATATATGTATCATTTTAAATAAATACTGTTTAAACTAAAGACCATTATGTATTGTGTAGCCTGTTGTAATATCAGGCGTTTTCATTATTGCTATTTTGATATTCTGCTAGAGTTGTTCTGCAATTCTACCAGTCTGCTAGAGTTGTTCTGCCATTCTGTTATTCTGCTAGAGTTGATCTGTGGAAGTTTTCCTTTGAAGGGAGTACAATGAATTATAAAATAATTGTGGCTTTATTTCAGTTTAAACGATTTTTATGCATTTCCAGGCGATTTAAGTTTTTATTAAAAAAAATCAAATGATTGTTGTTTTGTTTTTCGTTTATTTCAAATTCATAAAACATTTTTATGGTTCTAAAAGTAATTTTGATACAATTTCGCGCGTTTTCAGATGTAGGTGTTTCAGGCTGCTAGGCTGCTAACCTCAGGCTGCTAGCCTGCTAATTTCAGGCTGCAAGGCTGCTAGGCTACGAGGCTGCTAACTTCAGGGTAATGCGAGTTTTACAACATAGTAAAATGAAAATTATGAATTACTTTAAACAGCTTGGGCACAAGTCTGCTAGTCTGCTGAATTTAGTCTGCTAGTCGGTTAGTCTGCTGAAGTTAGTCTGCTAGACTGCTGAAGTTAATCTGCTAGTCTGCTAGTCTGCTGAAGTTAGTCTGCTAGTCTGCTGAAGTTAGTCTGCTAGTCTGCTGGAGTTAGTCTGCTAGTCTGCTGAAGTTAGTCTGCTAGTCTGCTGAAGTTAGTCTGCTAGTCTGCTGAAGTTAGTCTGCTAGTCTGCTAACTTCACAGAGACCATATAGTATTCTTTTTTTTACTTCCTCCAGTAAAAACTTCAGCAGACTAGCAGACTAACTCCAGCAGACTAGCAGACTAACTTCAGCAGACTAGCAGACTAACTTCAGCAGACTAGCAGACTAGCAGATTAACTTCAGCAGTCTAGCAGACTAACTTCAGCAGACTAACCGACTAGCAGACTAAATTCAGCAGACTAGCAGACTTGTGCCCAAGCTGTTTAAAGTAATTCATAATTTTCATTTTACTATGTTGTAAAACTCGCATTACCCTGAAGTTAGCAGCCTCGTAGCCTAGCAGCCTTGCAGCCTGAAATTAGCAGGCTAGCAGCCTGAGGTTAGCAGCCTAGCAGCCTGAAACACCTACATCTGAAAACGCGCGAAATTGTATCAAAATTACTTTTAGAACCATAAAAATGTTTTATGAATTTGAAATAAACGAAAAACAAAACAACAATCATTTGATTTTTTTTAATAAAAACTTAAATCGCCTGGAAATGCATAAAAATCGTTTAAACTGAAATAAAGCCACAATTATTTTATAATTCATTGTACTCCCTTCAAAGGAAAACTTCCACAGATCAACTCTAGCAGAATAACAGAATGGCAGAACAACTCTAGCAGACTGGTAGAATTGCAGAACAACTCTAGCAGAATATCAAAATAGCAATAATGAAAACGACTGATATTACAACAGGCTACACAATACATAATGGTCTTTAGTTTAAACAGTATTTATTTAAAATGATACATATATGTTGCGATATAACATAAAAAGCTAATACATATATACATGTATTTGAGAGGATGAGAAAACAAGCTGCCTCTGGACATCTTAAATTAATTCTTCTCCTCTTTGTCATAATGTCAGTTTTATGGTGAAGATGACTCAGTAATAACTATATTTCAAGTTCAATTTGAAATGAATACTTTGAATTTAGTGATAAGAGCAATATATTCGATTTTGTGATGAGTATAAGAAAAAGGAAGAAGGTCCTTAAGAAAAGGAGAGTGGCAGAAGAAATACACAGTTTATTTTATCGCCTGCTGTGCCCCCGCGCCCCGGACGACGAGACCCAACCCCAGTCCATACTTACGACGAGAACCGCATCGATTATTGTTGAACTGTCAAGAATACGTTCTTTTTTCTTTGACTGTAAGATAAACAACATTACAGAGCAATAAAGGACAAGGTAAATTTACAAAGTAAATTCCTTAACCTCCATTGTAATGTAGTGTTAAATAACCTTGTGGCAACTGTTTAATGTCATATGGCAGATGGCTGAAGATGTGAGTTTGATTGGATAATAATTTGCTTATAAACTTTATCGGAAAAATTTAGTAAAATATATTCTGTAGTTAAAATTGACAAATAAATATAAAGATTAGTATCATTTTAAGTAAACTGAGATGTAACCTAAACTGCAGTTATTACAATAGACCGTTACCGTGCACTGTAGGAGCATTTTTGTCACGCCTAACATTTGTTACATATGTGAATAATACGACCGCATTTGTCACTCCTTTGACATTTGCGATCGCATATGTCTCACTTTCAAAATACATTCCTCACATCTACTGTGACGTTTCTGTTCGGGTTGAGTTTTTCAGGTGTCACAGAATCACATTTGTCACCTCTGTTTTATTCTAAACGAACGCATATGTCACGTCTTCCTACCTTAGAACCAGCAACAACGCATTTACTTGATATTTCGGTCAAATCAAGTTTACAGATGGTGTTGGGACCCTGTTAGCACCAACATATATTGGTACTCTCGGACCCAAGAGATACGCCCTACAGACCGGCATAATTTTTCAAATACAGTAAAGTTTGCGTATAGTGAATTCACTGAAACATTCATCTTTTGTTCCTAAAATCCGAAGATCGTAGTTAGCATATAGTGAATTAGTTCCTCGCATCAAGACATAGCGATCCAAGTCATTTATAACGTTCTGATTGCTCACCATAATCGTCCTTCATTCTGAGGAGTATTTTTTAAGAAATATTACTCATGTTTGTGATTGTTATCGCCCTTGAAATCATTCAATAAAGGAAAACTGATTTTTTTCTTAATCTTCTTTCTATATCTGGCACTAACATGCCTAAGGTTTTATACAATGTTTCCTTTTTGTTGACATGTACATGTAGGAATGGGTAATTTACATCATCAGATGAATCAAAATAATCGTTATTAAAAGCACCTTATACATTCGGCCGAATCCGTGCCAAAGAAACCGAAAGTAGTGAATTCGGGATTTATTTATATGTAGTCGACATTTTGGAGTTCGTTGGAACCATGCATTTTTTAAATATTTTTTCTAACTTGTGACAAAAGTATTCCTTGTAAACAACAATTTCTTAAAACCGTGTTCACTATAATAATTCTTTTCACATTGAATAAAAAGGACGACATTCGGACCCGAAATACTTGTTCCTTATATCCCGATGTTCGCGATAGCCCCTATAACCGTCTTCGCCATAAGTGAATTTTAGTGTAGTTGTTTATCCCATTTGACCAAAACTAAGCCCAAAGCTTAAAGTATTTAGCTGTGCGTCTTTTGGATCATTGAACTTTGTAGCTACATTTTCTTTGAAGTCAGTGGTTAGTACAATTGCCCGCCCATTTTTTTTTACCACTGGAAGGACTCAAAAATGATTACATTGATTGGCAATTGACGAGTAGGTACTGTGTTCCATGGGTAGAGCGCAGGAGTCCGATGGTCGCGGATTCAGTTCTTGTCAGAGGCGAGATTCTCTCCCGATCTTTACATTTCTCCATTCTGGACGAATACTGACACATTTGTTCATTGTGTCGACTTGTTGGTCTCAGGAAAGAGATGATATTTACCAAGAAACTAACTCATTAAAATACCTGAATTAGATATTCAGTTTCTTTAGCGAAACAGGTATGTACTAAGGTGCACATTTGTCATGCATCACATTTGTCATACGACCACCCTCGTCACACCTGTTCTTACGTTCTTATGCACAGGGTCTTCTCGTGACCAGCCGTTCACGTTTCTGTGCTGTTCGAATTAAGAGAGAAATAGAGACGTTACTCATAATCAAGATTTTTTTGTTATGAGTCTTGTGCACTGTACTCCTTAACAGTAATGTGTGGAATCGGTAATAATCCTCTTGAATGATAAGAGCGCATAGAGCATGATCAAACATCAATAACTGGGAAATAACCCAAAGCGCATTGACGCAAGATATATGCTTCTTTTGCTGTGTATTTGATTTCCTTATGTTCCTCCATATTCAATATATAAATACAATAACACTGAGAAGGAACCGTCCGGTTAGCTAAATATGTAGAGCGTTGGACTGTGAATCGGGCGACCTGGGTTCGATTCCAGAACGTTGCAAGTCACTTTTGTTGTGATTGATCATAAACTCTTTTCTACGGTCATTCGCATTGTACCTCTGCACTGCATGTACATAAGTTATCAGTTCCTATCGAATGTGAAGGCATCGAGTACTGGTAAACTACTTGACAGCCAGCCCAGGAACGATGCAGTGGCTGAACTGTGATCATGTTAAATCAATGTCTGCTAGTCTGCTAGAGTTGTTTTGCCATTCTGTTATACTGCTAGAGTTGTTCCGTAGAAGATTTCCTTTGAAGGGGGTACAATGAATTATAAAATAGTTGTGCCTTTTTTCCGGTTTAAACAGCTTTTATTCGAGTGTTACAACTTAGTAAAATGAAAATTATGAATTACTTAAAACATTTTTGACACAAGTCTGCTAGTCTGCTAGTCAGCTGAATTTAGCCTGCTAGTCTGCTGAAGTTAGTCTGCTAGTCTGCTGGAGTTAGTTTACTAGTCTGCTAGAGTTGTTTTGCCATTCTGTTATACTGCTAGAGTTGTTCTATAGAAGTTTTCCTTTGAAGGGGGTACAATGAATTATAAAATTATTGTGCCTTTTTCCGGATTAAACGGTTTTTATTCGAGTTTTATAACTTAGTAAAATGAAAATTATGAATTACTTAAAACATCTTTGACACAAGTCTGCTAGTCTGCTGAATTTAGTCTGCTAGTCTGCTAGTCTGCTGAAGTTAGTCTGCTGAAGTTAGTCTGCTAGTCTGCTAGTCTGCTGAAGTTAGTCTGCTAGTCTGCTTGTCTGCTAGTCTGCTGAAGTTAGTCTGCTAGTCTGCTAGTCTGCTGGAGTTAGTCTGCTTGTCTGCTGGAGTTAGTTTACTAGTCTTCTTGAGTTGTTTTGCCATTCTGTTATACTGC
Source organism: Cyclina sinensis (assembly GCA_012932295.1). Classification (NCBI taxonomy): domain Eukaryota; kingdom Metazoa; phylum Mollusca; class Bivalvia; order Venerida; family Veneridae; genus Cyclina; species Cyclina sinensis. Next base: position 12,042,732 of record JAAONU010000009.1, on the reverse strand, counting down.
TAGAGTTGTTCTATAGAAGTTTTCCTTTGAAGGGGGTACAATGAATTATAAAATTATCGTGCCTTTTTCCGGTTTAAACGGTTTTTATTCGAGTTTTACAACTTAGTAAAATGAAAATTATGAATTACTTAAAACATTTTTGACACAAGTCTGCTAGTCTGCTGAATTTAGTCTGCTAGTCTGCTAGTCTGCTGAAGTTTGTCTGCTAGTCTGCTGAAGTTAGTCTGCTAGTCTGCTGAAGTTAGTCTGCTAGTCTGCTGAAGTTAGTCTGCTAGTCTGCTGAAGTTAGTCTGCTAGTCTGCTGAAGTTAGTCTGCTAGTCTGCTGAAGTTAGTCTGCTAGTCTGCTGAAGTTAGTCTGCTAGTCTGCTGAAGTTAGTCTGCTAGTCTGCTAACTTCACAGAGACCATATAGTATTCTTTTTTTTACTTCCTCCAGTAAATACAACCTCGCTTTTCTATTAAAAGATTAGTAGTTATAATAATCTAAATCTACATCTAACACAAAATTAAAGTCTCCACACCAGATAAAAGCTTCATTTCGTATATCATCAATTATTTTTAAAATATTTTCATAAAATGCCGGTTTGTCAATATTTGGACCATATATATTAATCAAAGTAAAACGTTTCGAATTAACCTCTAACTCTAATATCACAAAGTTTCCAAAATGGTCTATGACAGTTTTATGAATCTTAAAAGCTAACCTTTCGCTGAATAATATACCTACACCCCTGGCATTAGACTCGCCGTAACTAAATATACATTCAGCGTTCCAGTCGTTATAGATCTGTTTATGCATGTAAAATGAACATCTTGAATACAAAAAATGTCAGCATCTTTTTCTTTAAAAAAAATTATACACGTCTCTTCGCTTTTCGCTATCATGCAAGCCTCGACAATTACATGAAATAATATCTAAATCAGCCATTATTTACATTGACGCTTAGTAACATCAAACATTCAATATATATTTCAACATATTGTGTTCCCCTGCAATAAATAATGATAGTACTGAGCTGCCTAAATACAAACAAAAGTAACAAAATATAAACTAAACAGCATAAACAGAACCAACAAACAAACAAATGAAAAATAAATATACTTTTCTTCTGTAGAAAAGTAGAATAAATCGGCGTAAATTGTTTAGTCGCACATAAAAACATAGAAAATATGTGAAAGCGGCTGCAATTTTAATAAAAGTATGTACCACCTATGCTTTTTTTAGGTTGGAGAGACGTTTAGAAAAGGATTTTATTTTCCTATCTTTAAAACAGACTTTAACTGTTAACTGTTACTCTTGTAAACACTTGTGCGTGCACGGTTTATACAAACGACCTGTGCGTTTTTTAACCGACATAATTGTAGCAAATACAGACGTGAAAATTGGATTATTTACTATTTGAATAAATGGATATGATTAATTAATTACTTATATATAAAGTGTGAATTAGTTCTTTACACTTTAAAAAGTGATGAAAGAAAAGGACTGTGTGAGTAATCCTTTTGATATACATTTTAAACGAGTTTCAAAATAATTTTGAAAAACTATGGTCAGCATTATATAAACATAGCTGATCTCAATTATTTCATCACTAAGCTTTTTTATACAAAAGAACTTGAAATATGACAATATCTATGAACTAAAAATACCAAATACTAAACTAAACAAACGTGGATGTTTTCATTGAAAACTGATTTTTGAAAGAGTATTTATAGACATAAATCAAAAATCTTTACAAGTACATTCTATTTTTTGGGTAAAAAAAAGAAGACGTATGACGAATCTCGTGCGGGTCAGTTGCACTAAACTGACCCGGCAAGTACAAACTATAAATACACACACACATATATAAGAAAGAAGGGGAGATAATTAAAGTAAGGTTGCCTTTTAAAGAAAACATAGTTTCAAACAAAACAAAGTTTCTTTTTTTGTGAAAATTACTTGAAATATTTTGATAAAGTGTATTATATATTTTATCACCACGCCATCTAACAAAATTAAACTTAATGTAAACCTGTAAATAGGTATGTTTTTGAAATGAAGAGATGTCAAGAAAAGGAATATTTTTCAAAACACAGAAACTATTAGATTATGATAATAAAAACACACACACACACATTATCCCCTGAATTTATTTCTCAAAATATACCTTTTAGTGTAACAATTGCAATAAATATTTAATTCTCAAACTAAATTGGCTCTTAAAAGAAGAAAGAAGGACACTATATATATATATATATATATATATATATATATATATATATATATATATATACACACACACACACACACACATATATGTAGGTTTCACTACCTGTAACCAAACTTTAGAGATGATCTTAGCAATTGTTTAAAAAGAATAGCTATTTACATAATTGAAAAAAGAAAACACAACACACAAAACATTTTGATCAATTTTGCTATAAAATAAGTACAAGCAGTTCCTCTTAAATTTACTCTTCCCTTCTTTCCTAGCTGTCTTCTGTAGTTTTCTGACCTCTAAATAAATAGACAGTCCCCTCTCTTTTATTCTTGTTTTTGACCCTCCTCTCTTCTAATTCTGTATGCCTCCTTTGCTAGTTTTGCCCTCATTCTTTTCATTTCAACAGGTAGGTCAGTCAGGATTCTTTGTCAATTATCTCTAAGAATTGGTAACAACTCCTTGGAATATACTAACTCTCTGTCCTCAAAAGATAGAAACCTAACTGTTACAGGTTTTGGACCCTCTCCTTCAGAAGGGATTCTGTGGCAGTGTATAAAATGCATTGCCTTTACTTTGTCCTTGTCAATTTTCAGGGTAGTTTCAAAGAAGTTTTTCATTTCCCCCTTAATATTTTCTTCCTTGTCCTCAGATATTCCATAGAACAAGAGGTTATACTTCCTGTTATACTTTTCTAGCAGCATAACGTTTCTCTTCATTTCCTCCAATTCATAATTCACTTTATTAAATCTGTCACTTTGTAGATCAGCAAAATCATCATGTTTTTCTGCCTGATAAGTCACACTGTTTTCTAAATCTAGTACCTTTACCTCAAGCTCATTTACCTCTTCCTTGGTCCCTCTTACCTCAGACCTTATATTGCTTATTCCTTCTTTAAATTCCTCAAAAATGGTTGTGCATTTCTCATCAAGTTTATTAAGTTTTTTGTCCATATTTTTTTTCTTCAAATTTTAGAAAAAGCTCTTTAATTTCAGTTTTAAACTTACTGAATTCATTATCAAAATGGTTGCAACTTTTCTCTTTTTCTTTATCACCTTTTTGTTTCCGTTTTTCATTTTCAGCCTTCTCTTTTGCTTTGTGTTTTTCTTCAAGGGAGTTACACACAGATTCTCTTCTTGTGTTTCTTTGAGACATTTTTAAATTTATTGGCAAAATAAAGCTTCAACAACTATCATAAATATTTTCAGTTATCTCAATGTTTTTCACTGTGTTTATATCGATTTGTTCGAATTTGAGTGTTTCTTTGTCTTCGGTGGGTGTTGATTTTCTCATTGGGTGGGGTATTCGCTTTGCAATTACCTCAGTAAACCTCTATTCAAGTTACTTTTGTTGATTTGTCCCCAATATCGTGATTCGTAAGAACAGTTTATACCATTAAACAGTATTATTTTAGTATCTTTTCTAAAAACAGCAAATTTTCAGCCAAAAACACCCTTTTCCTAAATGTCCTTGTTATGCGTCCATGGCTGCGCTCGATTTGAACAAAATTGATTTCATTTTTATTTTCACATCTTCCACTGAGCAACTGAATCTTTATTGAAAGAAGTCAGTTCTTTACAGCATTTGAAAAACTTCGTATTTTGTTCATACTTATGAACAAAATGCGTAAAGTCTGTCATTTCATTGATTTTGAAAACTACACTTGTTGGTACGTAAGAAGAAAATGTGTGAAGTCAGTCATTTCATTGACTTGGAAAACTACACTTGTTCGTACGTACGAACAAAATGTGTGAAGTCAGTTTCATTGACTTGGAAAACTACACTTGTTCGTACGTACGAACAAAATGTGTGAAGTCAGTCATTTCATTGATTTTGAAAACTACGCGTGTTCGTACGTATGAACAAAATGCAAGAAATTATTTCATTGATCGCAACTTTTTTTCAATGAAAAAAAACAACAGTTTTAACAAATGTGAAGTCAGTCATTTCATTGATTTTGAAAACTACACTTGTTCGTACGTACAAACAAAATGTGTGGAGTCAGTCATTTCATTAATTTTGAAAACTACACTTGTTCATACGTACGAACAAAATGGGTGAAGTCAGTCATTTCATTGATTTGATAAAACTACACTAGTTCATATGTACGAACAAAATGAGTAAAGTCAGTCATTGCATTGATTTTGAAAACTACACTTACAAAATGCATGAATTATTTTACTGATCTAAGCTTCTTTCCTAATGAAAAAAGAGTTTTGACAAGTTACTGTTTTAGAAGGTTTGTTCAAACGTATGAACAAATTTTCAATCATTTATTAAAAACAGTACCTATCATTGTTCATACGTATGGACACATTAATTAGAAACTGCCTATCTATGAAATAAATATGAAAATTTATATACTTAATGTTCATTTTGCTATTTTTAGGAGTATTTTCATTGTTAAATTTACTTGAAAAATCTCTATATTTGGACCAAAAAGAGGGACCGATCGGAAAATCCCTTTTTATTCCGGAAGGGCATATGATAAGAAAAAAACGAAATAAGTGAATGCGCTCTTGTTTTAGCAACAGTCATCTCAGATTAACATTAAGAACAGTTGTATAAAAGAGCTGTTTTGGATTAAGTGCGTAAACAACACTTTCTGGAGAAAATAAAAGGTCTAATAGGCTCTATCACCATTATGACAGAACATAACATATATATTTTATTTCTGACGTGTACAAAATACATAGTCATATACACCACCGAACAAATACGAAGTTACAGTTATATTGATTTTCTTCTAAATAGCTAGAAATAAAAGAGGAAGAACGAATCAAACACTTAAAATCATAGAATGTCTAAGTACAAGAGCCTTTTTAACAAAATTCGATACACTAAAATGATCATGTTTATTATTTGAGTTCATCAAGCGTACACATTTTCGCATTGATGGTCTATTTCTTAAATTATGTGGAATATACTCGGTTCGAAAGGTATCATAACATGAACATTTGAACAAAAAATGAAACACATCTTCTACTGCCTCAGAGTTACAATTAAGACATTTCTTTTGATCTCTTGGTATATTGTTTCTTGAATAACGGCCAGTCTGAATTCTTAAAGGTAATACTGGAACCCTCAATCGACAAAAAAATACCTAAAACTATATGGTAAGATATCTAGGTATTGCTCATATCCAAAAATGGTCTTGAAAAGTTTGTGGTGTATTAAGGTTCAACTTCTGTCTAAGGAACTATTCCAGTCTTGGATGAAATTATCGATTAGTCGGTGTTTTAAAATATTTGGAAGGGTTTTTTAATCTACATAGTTCTTACTAAATGCGTACTGAAATTCGTGTTCACATAACATTTTCTTTCTTCAAATAGTATACGCAGTTTTCATACCCTTAAACTTCCGTTATATAGCCTTTTTATCAAAATATTATCCGTTCTTTGTACTTTACACCATTATTTGTCCATTCTAACAAATCGTGATATGTACTGAGGGTATCGACCAAGTTCAACATACACACTAGAATTACAACTAATGTATTTGTTCTAACATTTATGTCACAAATTCGATACACGGGCCTCAATTTTTACATAAAGAAAGAAGAAATACTTTGTTCATTATTTTCAGTTTTCGATTAAATAAGCTGTTTTGATTAAATTATGTATGGCAAGTTTTGCATTTTTTTAAATGTTTAAATAATATCCAAATTTGGTTAAAATCGGTCCAGTATTAACAGAGTTCATAATTTTGAATTATTTTATTGTGTAACTTATAATTTATCAGTACGCGCCGCATTTATTTATCAATATTTTGTACATTGACAAGTACATTCATTCAATTCATGATTTTCACGTTGTTTTTTTTTTTGTTTTTTTTTGTAAGGCGGGAAATCTGACTAAATGTTATATAAATTGAGATCGCACAGCGAATCCTTGGGCAGACATTTGGACTTTGGACGTAGATCCATTTAGTTTTTTGTTTTCTTTTTTGCTTGGTACCAAGGTAAGAATTTGATTTTTTGATTTGCTTTCTATTCATTTATTTTCTTTTTAGTAAGTAATTTTGATTGTAGATATTTCTTTTTGTATACATATATTTTTCTTTTATTAAATATTAATTGTTAGTTGATGTTTCTTTGCTGTTTATTTCTGGTGTCGTCATTCTACCTTCCCAGCTTGTGTCAATTTAATACCCTTTTGCAGAACTTTAAATGGATTCTTTCAATCTCTTTTGACTTTGTGTAACCCCAAATTTCACTGGCATGTTCCCAATATTGGCCCTACAAAAGCATAAAAAAATGACATAGTGTCTTACGCGTTAAAGGTAACTTTTTATAATTCATCAACAAAACGTTTAACGATTTCATTGCTTTACTTGCTAGATGTTCTTGATTAAGATTAAAACCACCAGTATAACTAAAAACAATCCCAAGGTAATTAAAATTGTTAACTACTTCAATAACATTGTCATTATAAGTCCAGTGTTCATCGGGTGGCAGTCCACCAAGTTTCATAAAAACCAAAACTTTAAAATCTTCTTGTCAGAAACCACAAGGCCTGGAGCTTAGGTATTTGGTGTTCAGCATTATCTTGTAGACCTCTACCAAGATTGTTCAAATCATGGCCCCTGGGTCAAAATTGGCTCCGCCCAAGGGGTCACATGTTTTACATAGAGTTATATAGTAAATTCTTTAAAAATCTTCTTGTCAGAAACTGCAAGACCTGGAGCTAAGATATTTGGTATGAGGCATCATTTAGTGGATTGTTCAAATTATGACCCTTGGGTCAGAACTGACCCCGCTCATAGCTTACTTGATTTAAATAGAGTTATATAGGGAAAACTTCAAAAATCTTCTTGTAAGAAACTACAGGGCATGGATCTTAGATATTTAGTGTTGAGCATTGTCTAGTAGACCTCTACCAAGATTGTTCAAAACTGGCCATGCCCTGGCCTCTGGGTCAAAACTGGCCCCGCCAAAGGGATCACATGTTTTACATAGAGTTATATAGCAAAAAACTTTAGAAGTCTTCTTGTCACAAACTGCAAGGCCTGGAGCTTAGATATTTGGTAGTATGCACTGTGACCACAGTGGGGTCATTCCCCCTCCCCTGGGGGTCACTCCCTCCCCCCGCCCAAAAATGTTTTTGCTATGGCAATGAAATTTGGACCATTTGTACAGTTTTTCAAGATGTTTTCAGAAACATTATTCTTTGACCTATATTTTTGACCTACTGACCTACTTTTTTGTTTTTTAGCTACAGCAATGAAACTTGGACCATGTGCACAGTTTTTCGTTTCGATTTGAAAAATGTCATCGAATGACCTATATCTTTGACCTACTGACCTACTTTTTGTTTTTTGAGCTATGGCAATCAAATTTGGACCATGTGTACAGTTTTTTGTTCCGATTTCAAAAACGTCATAGCATGACCTATATTTTCGACCTACTGACCTAATTTTGTATTAAAGCTACGGCAATGAAATTTTGACTGTGTGTACAGCTTTTCGTTCCGGTTCCGATTTCAAAAAAATGTCGTCTCATGACCTATATTTTGACCTACTGACCTACTTTTTGTTTTTGGAGCTATGGCAATGAAATTGCATTGGTCCATTTCTGTGATATGCATCATTACATTCATAAAAATTTCAATTTTGCAATGGTACATTCCTTGTTAAACCAGTCAGCATTGTCAATCTTTAAACTATCGTTAAAACTTACGTAAGATTTATTTACAATTGATTTTGTGAAAAGAGGGTCGGCAACATTACGAATAAGTGTAGTAAAAATACATAAAGCTTCGTTCACAGACTTGCGACAATTACAGTCAATATCACTCACATTTTTGTTAAATTCTGGTAATTTAGATATTGAAACGATCGAAATTCGTCTCTTAGTAAATTGTTCCATTTCAGATTAGTGAAGGATTGTTCGTCACAAAATTTTATCACGTTAATGCAATGTAATGAAAGGAGCAATGGTGCATAATCACTCCTTCATTGACTGATTTAACAGTAAAATCAAATATTTGTACAAAATTTTGCACACTAGTTAACAAATAATCAATAACAGATGATCTGTGTTTTGATATATAAGTACATTTTTTCGAATCATCTACTCTTCCATTAACTATTCCCATACAAGTTGATTTACAAAGGTTCAGTGATTTAATACCATTATTATACCCCCGCTTCGAAGAAGTGGGGGGTATACTGTTTTACCCTTGTCCGTGTGTTTGTCCGTCCGTCCATCCGTCCTTCCGTCCGTAACAAATTTCCGTTGCAGTTTTCTCAGCAACTATAACATGCAGAAGCCACATATTGCTATACCCTATAGTCCCATATGGTATAAAGCGATTTTATTCTCCTTGCTCATCTACTTCCTGTTTACCGAATATTTTTAGATTTTGTCACTATATAGGTGCATTACATCAACCAAACGATATCTTTATTTTCCGTCGCAGTTTTCTAAGCAACTAGAGCATGCAGCCGCCTGATATTTTGCATATTGCTTTATCCTATAGTCCCATATGGTGTAAAGCGATTTTATGCTCCTTGCTCATCTACTTCCTGTTTACCGAATACTTAGATTTTTAAACATAGTTGACATACATTCACAATTTCCGTCACAGTTTTCTCAGCAACTATAAGATGCAGCAGCCTGATATTTTGCATATTGCTTTATCCTATATTCTCATATGGTATTAAGCGATTATATGCTCCTTGCTCATCTACTTCCTGTTTACCGAATACTTAGAAGTTACCAACACACAGGAAAGGAGGTTCACTTGATCGTGTTTTTGTGAATAAAGACTTCGATGAATCAGAAATCACAGATGTAATACCTGTTCATTATTCTGACCATTTTCATATCCATCTAGCTGTGCCTTGGATGAAGTTGTATTAAATTCAGGTAAATACTCGGAAAAAATTTGACACTCTTTATACATATGACAAATGCAAATTACATTATGAAAGTCAAATTTCTGATAGCGGGGGTATCACTAGTGAGCATTAGCTCACAAATTTACTTGTTGTTACATGAGCTATCTGGTGAGGCCCGGTACATGTTCAAATCGGAACATAGTTGTCTTTATCTTTGTGAATCAGATTTAGACCCGACTCTGCTATTAAAATCAGCTAATACATATTCTGAACCAATGATCTGAAAATGAAAAAAATATCTTCTATGCAATCAAAGAAACCTAAAGTTACAATATTACACGCTGGTGAGTCTTGGCATTATATATATGTACCACAGACATAAACATCATTATCCAAACTAAAAATAAATCATGATTTAGCTTAATCCAAATAATTGTGTCAGAATGATTCTTTACAACAGATCTACCTCTGGTAAGAAATCCGCAGTGTCTAATAATGCAAAAAGTACAAATGGTCCTGAGAGGTCAAAGAAAGTGGTTAAAGTAACAAAAAGCAACAAAAAAGCTGAAACTTCAAAACAGGAAACTGAACCGGTAAGAAGCGATATGAACAGTGATATTATGAGTGGAGATATTATTTCAGTGCTGCGTCAGTTTGCTGAAGAATTTGAAAAGTTGAATATTTCAATGGACACAATGCGTGCTGATCTAAATACAAGATTAGATTCAAAGGTTGAGAGGAGAGTGTCTTCGAAAATAACTCAAATTTTAGACTGTAGAATTTCAAAAGAAATGAAGAAAATGAAGGAAGAAGTGAGTAAAGATATAACCTCTGTTAAAGATGAGATTAACTCAGATCTAAGAAATATGCAAGATGTTATAGATGAGCTGCAGGTAAAAACTGTTGAAAATATGTCTGTGTCTGATAGAAGCAAGAACATTTGTATTATCAACCTTCCATTTAGAGAATCAGAAGACATTACAAAAGAGGTAGATTATCTGTTGAGCTCTGGGCTAAATCTAACCTTTAAATGTGCTTCAGCGGAAAGAAAAGTAGGCACAAATGGCAAACCTGGTCTAGTGAGCGCCTATCTGAAAAGCGAAGCAGACAAGAATTTGGTGCTAAGGAAAAAGAAAGAGCTAAAAGACAATCGGAGGTACCAAGAAGTCTATATTAACAATGACCAGTCATTTGAAATGCGTGCTAACATGAAGAACCTCAGGACGCTGATTGAATCCCTTGAAGTGGCAGGCTTGAAACAAGTTTGGCATAGGCTAGTTCGGGCTGATAGTGAAGGAGGTATGGATCATGGCCCTGAACTTAGATATACTAGTATAGATAGTCATAGATTCAGGAGACAGACCAGTGATTATAATCGGGGGAGTAATAGCCAGTGGGTTGCAAACAGTGGGCAGGGTAGGTATCACAGAAGTAGACAGGGTGTAAATGGTAATAGAATGGGATATCAGTCTCGGGAGTATAGTGGGCAAGATTATTATTGTTCACGATCAGGGGAGTCAAGACGGTATGGTACTAGAGCAGACTACAGAGAGAGAGATTACAGTCACAGAAAAGAATCGAGACACAGCTACCAACATGACAATAGAGATTGTAATAACTATTATTAGGCTAAATTTGGTTGTTGAAATGTAAATGGTTGGAACATTAATGGCTCCTCAGACAATTTTAATTTTAGAGCTGATTGTATAGATAAACTTGATGTTTTATGATGTTGTTGTTATTTCAGAAACACATTTAACTGGTGATACAGAAATTGAACTGCCAGACTATATATTTTTTGGACAAAATAGAAAAAATGTTCATGTTAATGCACGTACTGGATCAGGTGGTGTAGGTATTTTTGTCAAGAAGTCTTTTGCCGAACCTTTTTAATATTGCAGTTTTAGACAAAAGTTATGAGGGCATTTTATGGCTATGTTTTCAATCTAAATTTAATGACAGTAGTATTTTTACAGTGTGTGGTTGCTATTTGCCTCAAAGATATTTGACTAACTACTAATTAATATTTATGAATATCAGCAGTTGGGTAGATTCTGTTTTTGGGGGACTTTAACTCACGTATATCTGATATGGCGGACTATATCGAAGGTGTAGATAATGTGCCACCAAGGAATGTTATTGATTTTTCTAAAAACACACGAGGAGATATTTTCTGTGAATTTTTGACAAATAGCAACTGTTGTATATTAAATGGCCGTCAGTGTGTCAGAAATGATTTTACATGCATTTCGGTAAAAGGCATTTCAGTTGTTGACTATATCATTGTGAAAATTTGTATTTATATTCTAATTTTGAGGAAACGAGAGTATCTGATATTGCACTTGCTGGTACAGAAAGTAGGATTATGCCAGATCATTCTTTGTTATCTTGCCAGTTTTATCATAACATGTTTGATAATAAACGTAGTGTACATAGAACCTCTTTACTTAAAAACAATATTGAAGTATGACACTAATACCATACCTCCAGATTTTTGTCAAGGTAATAGTTTCATTGAAGTGGTAAATAGTAGAATTTCATTATTTGAGTCTGACATGCCTCACCAAAGTGTTGTTGATAAATTCTACAAAACGTTTAGTATGAGTATTAAAGATGAAATGAGTAAACATTTACCTAAAAAGGTCAGAAATATTGCTTTTGGTGGTAGTAGAAAGAGATATAGAGCTCTAAAGCCTTGGTGGAATTATAATCTGCAAGAGTTATGGGAAAGTATGTGTGATGCTGAAAAGAAATGGGTTAAGGCAAGAGGTAATGACAGACTTAATTTGAAGAGTCAATATGTTAATAGGCGTAAACTATTTGATAAAACTGTTCAAAGTTGCAAACGGCAGTATTGGTACAAGTTGCAAATGTACCTTGTGTCAGACGCTGAAAATAATAAACCAGAATTCTGGAAAAATATAAAGGTACATTGGGTGTAAGAGATAACAGGCAGAACTCGTTACCTTTTGAAGTTTATGGGGATTGCATAAATGATCCTGTTTTAGTTCTTAATAAGTGAAAAACAGATTTTAGTAGGCTACAGAATACAGGCACAGTTGTTGATAGTACTCAGATAAATAATAGTAATGTTTATACTGACATTAATGACCAAGAAATATTCACATTGTCTGATGTAAAAACTGCTATTTTGAATGTTAAAAATAGTCGAGCAATTGGATATGATGAACTGCCTAGTATTGTTTTTAAGAATGATGTAAATGTTCAGTATTTGCATTTGTTATTTTTGTTACAAGACTGGTAAAGTACCAAAGGATTGGGGCAAAAGCATTATCAACCCAATACCTAAAGGATCAACAACTAATGCCCTGGATCCTATATCTTACCGAGGTATCTCAATAACACCAGTTGTATACAAAATATATTGTTCATTGTTAAATAAGAAACTCACAGCTTTTATGGAAGGCAATAGTATTTTATTTGAAGGTCAAAATGGTTTTCGTAAAGGTCGAAGCACTATAGATCATTTATCAACTTTAACCAGTATTGTAGATACACGTCGTAAAAAAAAGTTGTCAACGTATGCGCCTTTATTGACCTGAAAAAGGCATACGACTGCATAAATAGACAAATTCTTTGGCGTAAACTAGATGATATTTTAGAACCTAAATTATTAAATGCCATTAAAAGTTTGTACAATAATGTTATGTGCTCTGTTAGGGTGAATAACTTTCTTACAGGTTGGTTCTATGTAAATACAGGTTTGAAACAAGGATGTACTCTTTCACCAATGTTATTTAATTTATATATTACTGACTTGGCTGTTAAAATAGATTCATTAAAAAGGGAATTGATATTGATGGTACAATCTGTTCTATTCTGTTGTTTGCTGATGACATAGTATTGTTATCGGATTGTCCAGAAAATTTACAATGTATGTTAAATGTTTTTAACACTTGGTGTATTGATAATAAGACGAATATTAATGTTGATACGTCTAAGGTAGTTCATTTCCATCAGTCAGTATTAGTGATTTTGTATTTAAATGTGGGAATTCTGTGATTGAGTATGCCTCCCAGTATAAGTACCTTAGTCTTGTTTTAACCGAACACTTAGATTATTCTGTCACTTCCAAGTGTGTTGCCAAATCTGCTGGCAGAGCCCTTGGTCTTCTTATAGTGAGGGCATGGTCAGTCGGTGGATTTCCATATCAGGTATATACCAAATTATACGAGTCAACCATTGTTCCAATTTTAACATATGGATCTAGCATTTGAGCAGTTTAGTTGTATTAATGCTATTCAGCACAGAGCAGCTAGATACTTCTTAAATGTTGGGAAATATACATCAAATGCTACAGTAAATGGTGATATGGGTTGGCAGCCAATGACTTGCAGTGTTAAGAAAACCGTTGTACAGTTATGGTCAAGGTTAGTGAAAATGTCAAGTGATAGGCTGATCAGAAAAGGTTTTGCTTGGTCTAATAGTGCTAGTAACAGAAATTGTAAAAATTGGAATTTTAAGGTTGTACAATTATTTTTAAAATATGATCTTAATGAGTATGTACGAATTGATCAGTATTCTCAAAAACATATTATATGTGGAAAATTGATTCCAAGGCTTTTTGAAGATTATACTAATTCATGGCATGCAGAAGTTAACAGGGTCAATGCTCAAAGAGGAAATGGTAGAAATAAGCTAAGATTTTATTAAATCATTAAAAACAATCTATCAAGTTGAACCATATTGTAAAATGGTGTTAAATAGTTCCCATAGAGGTGCAATTGCAAAGTTTCGTAGCGGCACGGCACCTATTAATGTTGAAATTGGAAGATATAATAATGTTATGCTAGAAAATAGAAAGTGTACTTATTGTAATAGTATTGGTATAAATGCAGTTGAGGATGAGCTACATGTGCTATTGCATTGTCCCTTGTATATGGATATAAGACAACAATTTATGTCGAATGCTTGTTCTCATTTTGCTGGGTTTGATGCCTTGAGTGATTTAGAATAGTTAAAAATTCTTTTAAGAGAGGAGACCATAGTAAAATTCAGTGCCAAAACGTGTTTCCTAATGCTGGAAAAAGGAGAGTTACAATATTTGAATCTCATGTATAAAATGTGCAAAGTTTCAATGTTTTCGACTTTAAGTGATGTTTAGTATGGTGCTCTCTGTGGAGTTATTAATTTAGGTCTCAGATATTTTTGTACTGTTTGGATCTAAATAGTTTTACACCATATAAGATGTAATTGAATATACTTGGGTCTGTGGCTTGTGTGAGCTCTGGTCTGTTGGCGGGTGACTGTGTCAGCTGCTGGATGTCTATACTGTGAGCAGTGTAGACATCTAGTTGCTGTCTTGGCCGCTTGGGAGCAAATCCTGGTTTACACTGAATGCATGAGTTAAGCAATTAAAAAATGGTTTTAAGTCATTAACTGAGTTTTCTCCCTTTTCTATTTTCTTGGCATGACAAAAATGGAAAGTAAGTGGTTGAAAGGAAAGTAATTCATAATCATTGGTTGTTAGGAAAAGTAGTAAACAGCTCCAACTTCCCCCACAGTGCATACATACTGCATATGTAGATATGTAGATACAAATGTATGTAGTTAGTAATTTTAAGTGTTAGATTTTTTAAGATATTATGAATTTTACTCTGGCAAGTCTCTTATAACTCTGTATTAAGTGGCAGTACTGTATTATTTTATGTTATATAATATGTACTGATGAGACTATAATAAATATAATGAATAAATAAATATACGTAATTTTCTATCTCACTAAAGTTAACTGCCTTGCAGCCTGAAGTTGGCGGCCTAGCAGTCTAATGTATTTTACCAAACAAATGATTTAGAAAATATGCCTTACATAAATTATGCAATGAAAATGCACATTAATACTCAAACAGAATTGACTCAACATAGAGTAAATAATAATCGCGTTACTGGTATATTCTGGGACATTGAATATTCTGCATGACTAAATCCAGTAGTTGTATTGGTATTTTCATAAATGTGTTAACAAAATGGTCCTGTCAAATAAATTGAAGATGATATGACACTTCTTACATAAGTTTAATTTTGTGTTCTTGTTTTTTTTTAGTTTTGTGATAATAAGATATACAGAGCGAACACGTTGATGAAACGGTAAAATCCATACATTTAGCCCTTTTTTAAATGAAAATACGAAGAGTAGTTTTTGCTATTAATAAAAGTTTCAGTTTACTATTGATCACGACATTTACTTTCCCTAATATCTTGTGTTCGATTGAGCGCTAATGTGCAATTCTATTGATTTATTTATATTAGGTGTATTTTCTGTCATTTGTTTGGTAAAAATACATAAGCCACTTAGTTCAGGATGCAGGGCCGCAATGGCGTTAACTTTAGGTTGCATTTCTTCATAAGAAATACAAGATGGATAAGTCGATTTTTAATTATGTTTTATTATTATTATTATTATTATTATTATATAGGTCTTAAATGGATAGGAATGAACATCTAAGCAGTTTCCATTCATTTAACGTCCCTCAAATAGTATCATTTTCACAAATTTTACAATAAAATCAACTGTTCAAATTCTATTGTGCAATAAAAGGAACCATAGCGCAGCTATTATTGCGTTTCCTTATCTCGCGAGACTGGCGAGACTGAGGCTGTGACGTCAGTCCGCACTTCTGGTACTAGCTTTATCGCTCCAGTAAGAGGTACCTTGCGAAAAGATACGCAATTTAACGCATCCGTTTCTAAATGCAAAAATAACAATAAACCACAAGTGCAAGAAACAAAAGAAAAGCACACATGTTAATTTTAAAATGATTAAGTTGTAACTGAAAAAAAATATTGCGGTTACTATTCGATTTTTGTAAGTAAATTAAGCTTTGGTGTGAGTAGAATTGGTTGAGATTTTACCGTAATAAAATTAATGTATAACTACTAGAGCCATGAAACTTTCTAAACGTAGTTGTCAGCAAGTGAATGTGAGCACCATGGTATTTCGACGCAAATTTATTAGAGATCGACAGAATTATTTTTGCTGATTAAATTATTATACTGATTAAGCAAAAATAGCTTTTTTAGATTCCTTAATGTTAAGGACAAAATTTATACGCACCTGTAATTGTACAGGATTTTTTGTGACAATACAGCGGAATGTGGGGGCATCCGTGTACTATGGGAACATCTCTTTTTTCTGATTTTATTTAAAATGTCAATGATGCATATCTTCTTAACATTCTATATGTTGTGTTACTTTTTCCCATGTGTTCCTAAATCATTTCGTCATTAATAATATTGTCATGAAAGTGCAGTCAAAATGTGGTGAATTCAAGTGACCTAATACACTAACATTTTGTTTGACTGGAATGGAAATTAACTCGATTTTCAAATACATGTTCATTACGCAGGAATTTGTGTCTGCATAACATCCTATGAAATGACTTTTAAGTACATGTATTTGATTTATTTTGTTTTTGGGGGGCGAATACTTTCGCCCTCCAAAGGTATAACTATGCTTGCCAAATTTTCAGGAAAATCGAGACATTTCACATTAGATTTCAGAGAAGTAGTAATCCTACGCTTCGAAATAGTTCGATCATTTTTTCATAAATGAATTGAAAATTGTTAATCAATGATGGACTTTTTGTTCAGCTTTGATAAAGGTTCTTTATTATGTGTTCATTTTTATTTTCAAATGAGACCAAAAACCGAACACTTTTTACTGAAACAAAGTGATTACGCGCATTGATTTCGCAATGTCGGATCATATTTCTTAGCTTACGGCCATTTTGGATCGTGCAGCCGAATTGTGATGGAGGATATAATTAATAAAATAAAACAGCATTGTAAGTAGTCTTTTTAAATTTATTTTAAGCAAATAATTATTTTCAGATATGTTTAAGGAAATGAAAACAATTTTGTCTTTGAGCGCTTATTCTGAATGTCACGCATCGGTACTAGAAAGTAGGTCAACCTTCTTTGTAGGCTTCAAACTTAATCGTTCGGCGAATTACATTTTATAACAGAGACAAAACAAGATCTTGGCAGTTGCAAATTTAAGATACGGAGATATCGAGCCATAAACATGGTTCTGAATGTATATTGTCGACATGACTGTTTTGACATATTGCATCATTTTTGCAAAAAACATTTACATGATTAAGTATTTATAGATCAGCCAATCGAAACGCCGAAATTTAGACAATGGGAATTCCGGAAGTTATGTTGTAAGAAAAGGAGGAGAAATTTCATGAGCTTTGTGCCTTTTCTGCATAAAAACGTTTGAACTAGTCATTGAATTATCCGCTAGACTGTTCATTGAGTTGAAGTGAAGTTCTGCATTATGATGGAATCCCCGATTGTAGCCTAGTTAAAGTGAAAGTGAAAGTATCAGAACTGTCAATAGTTTTTCCTTGGTTTTCTCAATAATAACAAAGGTCTGTAAAATGTTGGTTGTGCCTATCAATTAAGTGATAATTACAAGTGTATTCTACACATCAATATTTGTCTAAGTGAAAGAATAAGCTTAAAATTCAATAAGAACACTCAAAATTAACTTGTCGCCACATATTCTTTCGAGAAATAATGACAGCGGGAGACAGAGATGGGAACTAGTTCCCATCTTCAAGTGACTGTGGGCCCAATTACGTTGGTTAAGTTGCATATTCTGAAATAAAAAACAGAAGAGGGAACAACTTTATTTTCTTAATTTAGAAAAAGAATGAAGAGAACTGCAACTCAGTCAGTTGCGCCATGTGAGTTTTGAATTTTGCTTCCCTCAAAAGCACAGTGACACAACAGCACATTGACCAAACATTTTACCGTTTGGCCAGTGAGCCATGTCCCTGTGCTCAAAAGTAGTATGTGTTCATTGAACAAAAAAAA
Source organism: Cyclina sinensis (assembly GCA_012932295.1). NCBI lineage: Eukaryota > Metazoa > Mollusca > Bivalvia > Venerida > Veneridae > Cyclina > Cyclina sinensis. The sequence goes on along the minus strand of JAAONU010000009.1, from coordinate 12,024,847 downwards.
CTACAAAGAACTCTGTCTGCATTTAGGGTTTTTTATCGTACCAGTTGTCCATATGACTGATAGCATAGTTATTAACTACTTATTTCTCTGAAGTTGCATAAAATTAGTTTTCATATCTGCAAACAAATAACAAATTAACATACAAAACACTGTGTCTTAACCCAATTTAAGGAAGATTGTCATTCTTTTGTTTCATGTGTATCAGTCAATGCTGAGAAACACAAATAATAAAAATAAGCAACTTGCAAGATGAAGATTTAATGCTCGAAATATATGAAAATGATAGCTTAAATACATTAAACTAGATTCTAAGTATTTTTTGTTTACATTTCCTTTCTGTCTGCTCATTTATTTTAATATAGGCATTAAAGATAAAGGAAATTGTAATTATTCTTCATTACTATTATTTTGAATACCATAAAAGAAGCATTTTTTCCTGCATAGGATAAGTTATTGCTTTTTAAATTGAAATCATCTTTGAAATTATCACGTGTTTTCTGTTTTTTGTATAATTATGTTGATCAATTGTTATCTCAAAATTTGTGACATTGAGAAATTGGGCAAAATGTCTTATTGTTTTCTTTGCAAGAATGGGTCAAAGACATTGAGGAACTAAACAGAGAAATGATTTGACAAGGCTGACTTTTTAAGATAAAGCACTGTAAACACTTGTGATGGTATGTGAGATGGTTGGTGGTCACCAAATCACAAGTTTCATTCCACTTTTACCATGTTTTATTTGGCATTTTTTTGTTTACCCTTATTATGGTAACAGTAAGTATGTGCTTACTGTGCAGCTGAAACAACCTGATATTCCTAACCTTTGAACCCCAAAGATTAATAAAGAACAAATTGACTCTGAAATTATAGAACATTACTATTATTTATCATTTTTACTCTTGTTCCAGATGAGCATCATTCTAAAGATAGTAAACAAAGGAAGTGGACTGTATGGGATGGCAGTACAAGTTATGGCACTTGCACAAGCCACTCACTACAAGGGCCCTAATGGAAGTGATAGACTGCACGGTCATGTGATGGAGGCCTATGCAGTTATGTGACTTTTTAAATAATCATGGTCTGACAGGTAAACCACCAGCCTAAAGGAGGAAACTGTTGTTTTGGGGGAGGTAATTTTGAAGAGGGATGACAAACCAGCCTACCTTGTTGCAACACAAGTAACAAACATGTTTATCACAAATAATATGATAACTCAGAGGAGCACAGAGTTAACTGTGATAATGTCTCTACGGAAGTACCCCTCCCTTGCTCCTACTCTGCATGTTAGAGTTCACTGACCTATGGTTAAACAAAGGGTCTGTGTGTACGGAGGGTATGATTATAGAGGTGAGTTGTGTAAGATTAAACAAAACAAATTTATAAGATTTCTCATGTTTAACATGTCTTTATTCTAATTCCATAGTTATCATACAACCTTATATTGATAGATATCATAATAAAAAACAAACATTCTGTAAAAAATGCTAGAGATGTTTTATTGTAATATTTTTTATCTTTTGCATTAAACCTTTGTCTTGGTTTTACTTCAGGTCAGTTGGTTAGAGTCACTCACTTGAAAACCTTTTTACTAATAAAAAGGGGCAGTTGGTTTGAGCCCTGCTATATGTAATAAAGGCCAGCTATATGTAATAAAGGCTGCAGATTCTCAAAGAGATCAGGAGTGGAGTACTGGCATATTTATGAAATGATCATTGTCTGACAGATAAACCACCTGCCTGTGCTAGATAAGGCTGAAAATTTGTTTAAAATGTACATAAAACACAAAATTAATGAAATTAGACTTCCTTAGTGGAAGTTATGTGTAGTACATGTAGGTTGCCTAATATAGGTCGTTATGTTTGAACAAGTTTGAACCAGTGAGTAGTTCAGATATTTTTACTGATTATTTCATCCTGCAGGAAGACAACCAGAGAATGTTTAAGGTCAAAGGAACAGATGTTTCAATAAAACAGTTACACATTAAGATGGATCTCGGAAGGCAATGCTCACACTCTAGTGGGATGCAACATGTTGTGATGCCACTTGGGATTTTGTGGAAGTAACAAAGGTGATGTGAGAAAATTAGACTTTGTCCACAACTGTACAAACATCAATTAAGGTATGTTTGATAAATTTCAGATGTGGTATCAAAATGTTATGGTCTGTTTCATTGTATGGTACCTTATTATGTTACATTTATTACTTTATGGCCCTTAATGTTGGCAGTTTCTTATGGAGACTGGCCATAAAAGAAGGATGGTTAGATAAACTGCCCGCTGTGATAAATTATTGAATATGATATGGGTATTAAATTCAAAACAAACCTAAAAATAATAACTACAATAAAAATATATTTGAACAATATTTCTGTGAAGTTTGAATACGATTCTATGCAGAATTTTTTACTTATAATTATTACCTATCTAAATTAATTCCACAATTATCTTGTATTTTACTATAATGCCTTCTTAATGTGTCATTACAGTGATCTATATATTTTTTTGTGTCGCCTGCTACAAAGTAGCCACGACATATAGGTATCACTTCTCTGTTGTCAGTCTGTCCATCCGTCACAAAAATTACTTCTCAGAAACTACAGGTGCAATTTCATCCAAACTTTACAGGAATGATCAGTACCAAGTCTAGTTGTGCATATCATCGGAATTTTCCAGTTTAATGATTTTTGTGAGAGCTATGGCCCTTTAATGATTTTTTAAAACTTCTCTTATACTACTAACGCAGTTTGAATGAAATGTTACAGGACTGGTCACTACCTCAAGTACTTGCGCGTATCTAATGGGTTTTTAAGTGGAATAATTTTTTGGCTGAGTTATGGCCCTTGATTATAAAAAGGTGTTTTGGCCCGTTAATGATTTTTGTGTTGCCTGCTTCACAGTAGCTGCGACATGTTACAAAGTAGCCGTTACATGCATGGATCACTTCTCCATTGTCTGTCTGTCCATCCGTCCATCTGTCACAAACTTGTCCAGACTACTCCTCAGAAAGTACTGGTGCAATTTCATCCAAACTTTACTAGAATGATCAGTACCAAGTTAAGTTGTGCAAATCATCGGCATTTTCCAATTCAATGTTTTTTGTCAGAGTAATGGCCCTTTAATGATTTTTATTTTTAAACTTCGTCTGGACTTCTTCTCTTATACTACTGAAGCAATTTGAATGCAATGTTACAGGATTGATCGGTACCTCAAGTACTTGGGCTTGTTTAACAGGTTTTTCGGTTAAATGATTTTTGGCTGAGTTATGGCCCTTGAAAAAAAATCTCGTTTTAGCCAACAATCTGTCCAATCACCTCTCAATGCAACTGCTTAATTTGCTATCATCAGGTGACACATGTGATCACTGATTGCCCATGTATTTCCAATTAAAGTTTCAGTGAATACATCTTTTGATATTTTGACTTAACGTTGTGTAATTATGCCTGTTCACCAGTTGTTGTTTTTTTTCATAATTTTTAGAATTGTGAAACAGGCTTTGCATTTGAGGAACTGCATGTAGTTGCGGTCAGTATGGAAGACAGCAAGGCAGAGTTATTACTGCAAGATACATTGTCATGGTATTGCCAGCAGATGTTCTCTTCTTTGCTCTTGGTGATGACCCTGCCACTGTGGTTTGCAGAACATGGATCAGTTCATTTGGAGATCGAAAAGCAAGGCAGTGAAGTTTTAGGAGTTAAAATTGTTGAAACTTGGAAATCTAGTATCCAAAATCACAAGAACATTATACAATAGGAAGACAAGTGCATTAATAGATGAATAATTAATGAAAACTTCTTGTATATGAAGGTGCATAAACATGATAGAATAAGTATATCACAGAAAAAAATGATGCTCAGATTTAGAAAAACTGTAACTTAGTTATAGAAAAATCTTTTCTGTTAATTTTGTTTTTATTTCATTTTGTTGTCGTGAACTTTTTTTTTTCTATTATATGATGCAAAGTGTGGCCAGTTTATTGTTTGAATAAGGTCTTCACTAGACTAGTTTAAATTTTCAGAGCAGAACTGAATTCCTTAAATAGCAATCATCCAGAAATAAATTAACCTAAAACAAATACATTTGTAGTCTTAGTTAACATTTAATTTTGCGATGCCTCGAATCCCCAGTCTCTCAGTAGCCTTTATGCACAGTTGTTGAATGACATTAAGAAAGGTTTACATGTACCTAAAAAAGTGATATAAATGTCTTGTCCTTTCTTTGAAGAATGTATGTGAGTGGAACTTATGTTGTCTTTTACAGTTCTGCTTACTTTTTTTAAATTTGTTCCTATGCATAAAACCACTGGTATATACTAGTCTGATCTCATTTATTTTATATTCTAGAGTAAATGTTATATTGACCTCGTGTTCTTGTCTGTTTTCAAATCTCTTCCTGCTGATGACTATGTAGGCAAAATTACATTGTGTGTTGTTAAGTTTCTTAACATGAAAAAAAATATTTTTACCTCCGTAGTAAGAATGGGTCCATTACACTTCAAAATACATGGTACATCTACAAGTTTCAGAGATGATCACCAAGGCTTCTTAAGATTTTTTTTAAATGAACAAGCTCATGTATTAGAGGCTGTAACTTTCAAAATATTATTAGTTTTGTGTTTTTTTTTTGCTTTGCACTGGTGATTGTCCTGAATGTAAAAAGCAAAATGCTGTTCCTAAGTTCAGAGACCTATTTTTGTAAATGAAAAATCTTGTTTCCCTAGTACCGGTAAAATATGTCACTTGCACTGGTGAAACGTTTAAATGCTGTTATTTAAGTCGTAGTTCCTAAAACGGACAATAACTAGAAAATGTGATAGAGAGTCATGTGCGTCCTACCAACTACTTACTGTGTCTGCAAAGTTTCAGTTCTGTATCTTCAAGGTTTCCACGATACTGATGTTTCAAAAAAAGTGACGGTATTATTAAAGTTAAAGGACTGAAACACGATCAGACAATTTCCAACATTTTGCAAAGGAATTGTTACTTTTGAAACTCTTCATTGTATTCATTCTTCGCCCCCATCAGTACTTTCAGTGCTTTGATTATCTTAATATCTTAACACAGATCTGGCCTTCTGCCAATGAATATATGTTGAAATGAGGTTGTTCTCTATATCTGTAATCGATTCAAATGTCTAGAGTCTATGTTTATATTGACCTTACAAAAGTTGTTAACTTTACTTCAACCCACTCAGACTTTCGAATTCAGTGACGCCGTTTTGCGTTATATATGTGCTAGAGATAAGAACAAAGCGTTAAATGGTGATATTTATATACAGTTGAAGAAACATAATGAAATATTTAGGTAAGCAACTTCAAAATTGTTACAATGTTTTTCCTTTTTTGCTAGTATTCACAATAAATTTGACTTAAGACATAGACTTAGAAGAATAACATTCGAAACTACAACAAAATAACTAGCATTTTCTTTTCATAAAAACCAGTTTCAATTTGGCAGGGTGAGAAAAAGGCATCCTGGATATCAACGGCCTTTCACAAATTCACTAAGAATAAGACAGCAGTGTGTTTAGTTGTAGAAGTGTGTTTGAATGAAGAACATAAGGGCGTTTATGTGGATATTTGTAAAGATAAAATCAGTAAAACTAATTGTACGTCCGCTTTTAGGATGCTTCGTCCTACTGACATTGTTTGTTGGACTGCAGAAAACGTCCGGCAATCGTAAGTCCTTAAGCTTATTATTACATATGTCACTGTCACTCTCTATATTTGAATGATGCAGACAGAAACAATTATTGTCATTGCTGAACTATTCAAGCAAATGGTATGTCGTTGTATTGGCATTTGGTAACAAAATAGTTACGGTCGTTTAGCTGGTAAATATAGTTCTTGAATAAACAATTTCTAGATAAAAAGATAATAATGTTTTTAATTTGAATACACTTTTTTTATATTTTTGTACACATTTTGTAATCATTCTTTCAAACTGAAGAAATACAGCAATAAGACACTATCAACAGTTAGCCTTACAATTAAAATTTGAACAATTACAAACGAATGCCGTAGTTGAAAATTAAGTTTCTGCTTTATAACATTTTGAGGTATCCTTCTTAAAAAAGTTCAAACTACTTAGTTGGTTGCCTTTTCCCAGCATTGTGTGACGACTTTGTTTGCTACAATAACGGAAAATGTGTAACAGATGACAGTCATCACGTGAATTATTTCTACTGTGAATGCAGGCATTCCTTCATCGGTCGCCAGTGCCAGTACAGTAAGTGATTAAGTCAATCTTAGTCAACTCTGTACTAAATAATTTTACTAAATGAATTTCTGAGTAAAGATCTTACTTTTACTTCAAGTTTATGACGGTTTCCTGTCATCGACCTTATAACATTTTATGTAATTTTATAAAATTCGAGACTTCTCTCGTCGAATTTCAGTTTGAACCTCACGCTTGCACGAGCTGCAAAGCTTCTTTTTCAGGATATTTTACTTTTTAATTGGTGAATTAATATATTTGTTTATTCCTGTATTTATTTCCTTTATTTATTTATGTACTAAACTTACCTGTTCTACGTTTTTATACCTTGTCATGTCATTGAAATCTTGTCAGGTATTATGCAATATGATATCATCGCCACTTTATGCAAACGTTCACTCCATACATACACACCTTGCTGTTTATTTTCACTTATATCGGACAGGGAGGGTGATCACGTGACCATTTGTTTGAGTTAACAGAGTTAACGAAAAAATGGCGGATGTTGTGATCAAAACAGGTATTTTCATATATTTTATACTTTTGGTTGCCTTTACCTCAAATGACACCTAGTCCATTTTCCAGTGCGCAACTTTCCGAGTATTTTGCTACCTTGATGCCCATGCAGCGTGATTTACTTGCAGCGGTTACTTTGTCACAAATTTCGAATAGAGGAGTCAAAGCCGATAAAAACTAGAAATAGAGTTTACGAATCCTTCTTGTTTTGACATGTTTCTCAAGAACAAATCTCTTACTGGTCTTCTTTTATGGTTCTCAAATATTCAGTGATACTCTCTGACATTAAAATCATTTACAACAAATCAACAGGCATTTGGTCGGAGTTAACATGTTTTGACTATATGGATAGGGTTTGCGAACAAAACTATATGGAAAAAGTTTACTCCCGTTTTCGAATTTGGGTGAACATTTAGAATAGAACTGTATTTGTTTGGCGTTTTCGGTGCTCCAGTGTACCAAGTACAGTGACGTTTTGTCTAGATGGATATTTACGCGTTGTTTTCATGGTGTACATTCCACGCTTATATATATGATATATGATGTCAATAAGCCAAAGAATCATGCTGTACTTGTCCCTATCTCGAGTAACATGAACTGTTTCAAGTTCACATGAATTGTAACAATAAAGTCAAAAGTATTGCCGTATGTCTTTATGATCAATACATGTAAAAAATAAATTTGATAATGTATGCGCTTTTAATTTGATCTAATAACCTAGCTTCCGAAATTTTCCGAAGAAACATCTAGAATAATTCGGCTGGAACCTTTACACCGCACAAAACTTTGTAAATTGTGTCCCTTGTTTAAAATCCGCCATTTTTCTTCATCACGTTTAAAAGTAAAACACCACTTTTCGGTGCTGTATGCAAACAGTCACTTTTGATTAGTGTTTGCCTGGAGCTATAAGATGAAAAAGCTATCTGATAAGTTAAAAAGGGAAAGGATGTTCTGAAAATAACTTTTACTTGAAAACAACACATTAATTATATTGAAAAAGCACAGGTGTGCCGGAAATTTCCTGGCTTCTTTTTGTCATTTGAAAAAAAAAAAACAAAAAAAAAAAAACCGAAAATGTGGACATACTGAAATAAAAATACCGAAGAGACTAGTGTGATCTCTTTGGAGAATATATACCAGTGGTCATGCTTTGAATAAATTTAAATGAAATTGATTCTCATGATTGTTTCTTTCCAGAATTGGCAATATAACGTCTTCAAATGCTAGTTAAATGAGAACGGGACCTGATGCTTCAATTAAATACTAGGATTTGATTTTGTTGTGTGTAACCTAAAAATAACATCAACGGAGTTGATTCTCCGGAACTGATTGATAAATATATTCATTGATATTTGTATTACATTGAAATATTTCAAAAACAAATTCCCTCAGACAGTTGTTTAACCCATGATGATACGTTTTAAAAATTATTAAAATAAAGAGTCTTATAGACTAAAATGGCTGTTTCTGACAAATATTGCAAAACAAAAACGTAATTTTTACCTGAAAATGAACTTGTATGTTGTTTTGAAAATTACTTGCAGTTACAATTTAGAATTGTAATTGAAGTATTAAATAACTAATCTCGTATGGTGTGATCAAAACAGGTATTTTGACATATTTTATACGTTTGGTTTCATAAACCTAAAATAACATTTAGTCAAATAATTTCGCATTTCTCTATTTTTGGAGGGACTGGGTAAAATAAAAAGGTCTAGTTTGGACAACTTTGTTGCAATATACATCTCTGAACAACACCTGCCATAAGTAGACTCATGTTATTTTTGACTTCGTTAAATCAAAGCAGATCAAACTTCAGTCAAATATTCATTGGTAAAGCCGCTATTTCAAGAACAAAAATCAGATATCAATATTGACACTGCCCTTACAGTATTTAAGGGGGTAAATTTTCATTCAAAAGTGCAGTAGATGAAAAATAACGCTTTTCTTGAATACAGAAGAAGCTGTTGTATAATTTAATAAAGTGATGCTATCCTTGAAAAACAGAACAGGTTATCTTTAGGTTAAACACCACCAAATCAATGTTGTAGAGAACCGGTCAATTTTGTCAAGGGTTTGTCCGGAGCTTTAAGATGACAAAGCTGCCTGGTTAGTCAAAAATGGAAAGGTTTTTCTGCAAAGCAGTTTTACTTGAAAACGATTCATAATATCGAGAAAATATAAAGAAAAAGTTGAAAATATGCTCGTGTCCGACATTTCTTGGCTTATTATTGTCGTTTTAACATTTCGAAATAAAAGATACCGATGTGGCTGAGGAAGGTATACCGGAAAAGTTGGATGCTCATACTATGAAACAGCCTGAATGAAATTGTTTCTCGTGATTGCTTTTGTCCAGATCAATGGTAAAAAAGTATTTGTTGAACAAACAAGTCTCAGACAGTACCAAAGATTTTATTTACTATTAATCTTTTATTCTTAGTCAAATGTCTCTGTGATAGTGTCATGCTATGTTGCATACTTTTAATAATCCCGTTTTTGACCAAAGTCTTGCCCATCCCCCCTTTTTTACACGTTATTTTAGTTAATACTATCCTGGTTGTTATTTCTACTTAAAATGGACCCCATTGGAAATAAGCTCTTAGCTTAATGGGTTATCCATAGGTCCCTAGCATTAAATAATAATCACATGCCAAAGTTTTGTTTTATTAAAAGTATGCTTTCATGGTCTGTACCATGCTATTGTTTTAATGTGCTAGTGTTACGTGTTCTAGCTCGTCATTGGTATCACTGATGAAAAAGTTCTTATCTGTGATTTTATAAATTTTATCTGTGATTATTTGTTGTAATATGCTATTTACCTTAAATGTCAATAAATAAATAAATAAATAGATACCGACAAAGGATATATTTTCAGGAGCTAATTAAATGAGACCTGATTCTTCAATAGAATACTGCAGACCTTTTCACAAAAAAATCTTACGATTTATCTAAGTTTAATTTTATTTTACCTTATGATAATTCTTATTCAGGATAAAAAACTTATGATACATTTTACTTGTAAATGTAACATTTTACACTTACGAACGGGTAACATCAATCGTTAGGTTGAGATATATTTTACACTTAAGATTTTCTTATGATTTTTTTGTGAAAAGGATATTTATCGTAAGATTTCTCTTACGAAAAAAAATTGTCGTAAGATTGTTTGTGAAAAGGTCTGCAGCAGTTGTGGTAAAGGATTCAGTGTGAACCGTTGTGATCACTATTTTGTCCAAATTCCTTGCACCTAACACAACCAGATTTTTCAGCTTAGATTAAATGTCTGACTGTTGAAAATTAGAACCGGAATAGGTTACGTAAACATTTGAGTTGTAAGGAAAACTCGACTGAAGAGAAAGCGTGTACATGACGAATGTCAAAATGCCCATAGTATGACTTATTCTAGGCTAATTGTTAAATTCACTTTTAATTCATTGGAATAAGCTGGTTTTTTCTCCAGATTCAATAATTGCGAGTCCGCAAACTTTGTGGAAGATCATTTCAAAGTAGGTTAGGTCTCAGCTGCCATGAGAGGAGGAGTACTAGCTATTTGTTCTAGATGTTTATTCTAAAAATTTCGGAAGCTTGTTTACATAGATCTAATCAAAAGCGCATACATAATCTTTTTGGTTTTTTTTACATTTAAATGTTGACTCACATAAAAAGACTTACGATAATACTTCAGTTGATCTCTGTTTATTTGGAAAGGTACGAGTTCAACATGATTCTTTCGTAAATTAGTCCACTGAGAAAAAATGTCACTGTAATAAGTACACTGGTGCTCCGAAAAAGCCATAGAAATAGAATTTTATTCTAAATGTTCACCCGAATTCGTAAACGGGAGTAAACTCTATCCATATTGTAAAAACTTCTTGAACTCCAATAAAATGACTGTTGTTTTGTTGTAAATGATTTTAATGGACAGAGAGTATCACTAAATATGTTGAAAAAATAGAAGAAAAACTAGTGAAAGATTTGTTTTCGAGAAATATGCCAAAACAAGTAGGATTCGTAAACTGTATTTCTAGTTTTCATCGGCTTTGACTCCTCGATTCGAAATTTGAGACAAAGTATCCTCTGCAGATAAACCACGCTGCATGGACATCATGGTACCAAAATACTCGGAAAGATGTGCACTGGAAAATGGACTAGGTGTTATTTCAGGTAAATGCAGCCAAGAGTATAAAATATATAAAAATACCTGTTTTGATCATACCATCTGCCATTTTTAGTAGACCCTTTCCAAACAAATAGTCACGTGATCAGATGCCAGCGTTTATTTTTATGACCAGTGTTATAGTTTTAGTTTATGTTATTATAACTTCAACCATGGCTCATTATTATAAATGTAAAGGACGTATAATGGTATGGCGCATGTCGTCCACTCAAACGCAATGTCTTGAGCTCTCCAACAAATTTTATCCGATTGAATTGAAATTTGCTTAACATTATCAACATAAGAGCGTCGAATCATTCTAGAATTATTTGCCCTCTAGAAAATCTCGTAGCAATTTCTTGTACGGATAACACCTTTTTCAGTTTACATCTGTCTGGTTTCAAACTTTCGTAAGATATTACAACAAATTTCTTAAACACCAAGAAACGTTAATACTAACGGAGATAAAGCTAGCATCTCAACATAACACTAGATGGGTGTTCAGTGGAACACGTGTGTCGCCCTTGGGTACTCTGTCAGAATAACTAAAAAGGTAAACAAGAGCCTGCTGGAAAAGACAGCATGCTAGTCCAAGTACAACAAGACCTGTCCGCAGACAGCATGCGCCACTTGTCTCAGTGCTGGATAATTAATTATAAGCCAACTTAAACAAGAGGTCCAAGTAAAAAAAAAAAATTGAGTGGGGGAGGGCAAGTACCTAGTCATACAAGATGAAAAAAAAAAATTTGGTTCAAGAAGTTATGTATTGAAAACAAGAAAACTCCGGCCCCTAGGTGGGGGGAAAGTGATGGGAAGTCAAGTACCTATGTACTTAATAAAAAATTTTTTTAAAAAATAGGGCCCTGGGTGGGGGGGGGGGTAAAAAAATTGGGGTGAGGGGGAGGATGGGAAGTCAAGTACCTATGTACCCTGGGGAGGGGGGGGGGGTTAAAAATGAGGGGGGGGCTGGTTTGGGGGTTGGGTGGGGAGTCCAGTACCTATGTTTAAAAAAAATAGGGCCCAGGGAGGGGGGGTAAAAAATTGGGGGGGGGGGGGTGCGGGGGGCAGGAGTGACTGGTTGAGGGAGGGGTTTGAGGGTGGATGGGGAGTAAAGTACCTATGTATTAAAATTTTAAAAAAATAGGGCCGGGGGGGGGGTAAAAGAAATGGGGGGGGGGCGGTTCCCCACGCAGAGGGGACGGTTGGGGGGGGTACTTACCCATCTCATGTTAGTTAATATTTTATTTCTAGGCTTAAGAAGTTTTTTTTCTATATATAAGTATAAGCAAAATCAAGTGACCCCTGGAGGTGGGGCTAACTGTGACCCCAGGGACATGGGTACCAACAATCTTTGCAGGGGTCTTGCTGGTGATCAAGTATTCAAAGTTTGAATTGAATATCTTTGACACTTTTTTAGACATAGACATAAAGAAAAAGGTTAACCAAGAAATTTTAACTTGAAAAAGGGGCATAACATTGCAAAAATAAATTTGAGGGTTATCTGCCCTTGAGAAATGGTGTTTTCTTAAGTGATACAATTGTAAGCATTACAACTGGGAAGTTTGATGAAGAAATATTAAGAAATGGCATAGTTATAGCCAATGTTAAGTTTTCATGACAAAATTCAAGTACAAAAATGGGCATAACTCCGTCAATTGTGACCTTGACCTACAGATTTTTGCATCATCACGACCCTGTTGTCGTAAGCAATATAATTTGAAAGTTTGATGTCATAATGTTAAGAAATGGCAAAGTTATTGCCAACGTTAAGTTTTCATGACAAAATCCAAGTTCAAAAAGGGGAATAACTCTGTCAAATGTGACCTTGACCTAGAAATTTTGGCATCATCCCGACCCTGTTGTCATACGCAATACAATTTGAAAGTTTGATAAGATAATGTTTAGAAATAGCCAACGTTAAGTTTTCGTGACGGACCGACGGACAAAGCGATCCCTATGTATCGCCGTTTCTTCGAAAGGGCGACACAAAAACTGTCTTCGACCCTTTGGGTTGATTGTCATTCTCTTGAATCCCAAACTACTTGGTAATTCAAATTTTAAGAAGATATAAAGATTAGTTTAACAGAAACTTTCAGAAAGAAAGCTCCCCAACAAAACAGTACTGTCCTCTGGGTTAATCAGGTTTCACAGTTGGTAATTCTCCCCTTTCAGGAGGTGGTTGGTAATTCAGATTATTGTGAGATATGAATACAAATTAATTTAGCCTTATAACAAAGTTTATACATAAATGAACATGAAGTAAACACAACATACCCTCTGTGTAGATCAGGTTACTAAGCTGGCAAATCGGCCAAATCTCCAACTACCTTCTGGAAGGTAACTGGTAATTCATATTTAGTAATAAAAACGAATTTCTTTAACATTACGATAAAGTTTATTCTAGACGTACATAAAGTTAACACAACTATATAACAGTACTGTCTGCTTTTGGTTGATCAGGTAACTCGGTTGGTAATTCGCCCGAATCGACCAATACCTTCCAGATGGTAGCTGGTAATTCAAACTTTAACCAATTACTTTAGTGATTAAAGATAAATAAACGTTCATGGAGTAAGCACGCCAACAAAAGATTTTGCTTCCGCCCGTCTGGAATGATCAGATTCCTCAGTTTGTGTTTCGCCCGAACTCACAGCTACCTTCCAGAAGCTAGTTGGTTATTGGAACTGTTAGAAGATATGAATATGGATTACTTTAGCAATACAATAAATATTATGTATCAACCTCCATAGAGTACACTGTCGTAAACGTGCACTGGCACGGACTTTCCGTGTTTCGGCAAAGACACACTTAGATGGCGAATGAAATCAATAAGTAAGGATTTGCATTTGCATGGTGTTTTACTTGTTGGAGTTCTTATTATTCTCAAATCAAGTAAAAGCTTAAACATTGAACCTTTCCCCGCATGCCCCAATGTGCAGTTTTGTCAGTTTTTTTATAACTTTCGGTTAAAAAGTCCGTGCCATCAAAGCGTTTGAGAACAATCAAAACACGAAGCGAGACCGACATCTTCCTCAAGCCATAGTCACTTCAATTTTAGCGGTTAGGCTTGAACAATGTAATCTAAGGGTTAGAAAAATGATAGTCTTCATCCATAAGTCTCACTTTCGTTCATGTCAGGCCAATCTTCCAAGAAAACGAGTTACTTTCTTTTTCAAATGGGGCCGGCACACACACCACGCTCCGGTTAGGGCCTTACATGAAAAAAATTTGAAAAATCTAGCCATGCAAATCTAAAGCCTTACCTCCTCTTATCGTTTCATCCGCCATCTTAATGTGTCTTTGCCGGGTCACTGAAAGTTCGGGCCGGCGCACGTATACGACAGGGAAGTAAAGCACCTTAATAAAACAGTAAGGTATGTGTGCTAGTTCATGAACTTTTATGCCAATGTTTTATCATATTGCTAAAGTTATTTGTATTTATATATTCTTAAATTTTAAATAAAAAACTACCTTCTGAAAGGTTGTTGGGGATTCGAGTGAATTACGCACTGAGGAACCTGATAACCCAGACGGGCGAAGATAGATACTGTTAGGTTGGTGTGTTATTTCATGAACGTGCATAAACTTTATCATATTGCTAAAGTAATTTGTATTGAATATCTCACTGAAAATAAATTATCAACTACCATCTGGAAGGTAGTCGGGGATTCGGACGAATTTCCAACTGAGTAACATGATCAACGCAGAAGTGTAAAGAAGTACTGTGGTGGTTTTAACTTTATGTACGTTTTATATAAGTTCAGGGATTTCCCCAGGCGCTTTTAGCGCATCGGTGCCGATGCGCTTACATTTCAGAATCTAAAAACCCGATGCGCTTAAAATTCCGGTAGCGCTTAAAAATGGCCAGGATGTCCCTTTCACTTGCCTGTAATTTCATCCCAATTAGCCGGATTAAGCTAATCCACATGTATTGCCCGTGGAGATTATCGCCCCGGGCAAATACACTGCTGTTTTATGATGCCGTAACATCTTTTGTTAGCCTTAACTTAAAGTTTTATTGTATTGCTTTTTCGTATTTCATATCTTACTCAAATCTGAATAACTCAGTTCCACCGAATCCACAACTTCCTTTTGGAAGTAACCTAATCAACACAGAGGGGTAAAGACAGTCCTTTTATGTTGTGGTGCTTATGTCATAAAGTATAAACTTTATCATATTGCTGAAGTAATTTGTATTTATATCTTATTCAGATTTTAATTACTAACTACCTTCTGGAAGGTAGATGGAGGTTCGGGCGAATTCGTACCAACTGTGAAACCTGATAAACCCAGACGGGCGAAGACAGTTGGGTTATGTTGGGGTGCTAACTTCATGAACGTTAATGCATAAACTTTATCATATTGTTTAAGTAACCTTTATGTCTTTCTAAAATTTGAAATTACAACCTTCTGGAAGGTAGTTTGGGGTCGGAATAAATACTAGTTGAGAAGCCTAATTAACCTAGAGGGGCGAAAAAGGTGCTGTTATTTTTTGATGCGAACTTAATATACTTTAATATTTGCGTACAAAATACTTTTTTGCTTAAGAATTTTTTTGTAATATCTTACTAAAGAGTGAAGTACCAACTATCTTCTAAAATGCAGTTTGGGATCCTAATAGCCAACTACCAACTGCTAACCCTTTTTTTACGTTCATCCTTTTACGATACAACTAAACACATTTTATCATTAATAGGGAAATGTCATGAATCTCCTTGTCAGAATGGAGGCACGTGTCATCAACGTTGGATAAATGACTTGTATTTGGATATACATTGTGATTGTGCCAAAGGATACAATGGAACACTATGTGAAACAGGTACTGGTTTACACATTTTGATTTAGGAAGTCACGTGTGTGCGTTTTTGTTAGATACTTTTCAAGTACAGAAATGTTACCAGTACATTTAGTCACTATTAAGTAGGGAAGTTATCTGAAGTCGATACGAAATCTGAAAGAATCTTTGCTTTTGTCAAATCGAATTAGTTATAGTTTGCAAAACTATACACATATGGGACATTAATATTGTACTGTATCCACGTCGATCATCTTTTTAAAACATATTTCTTGTTTTTAGAGACAAAGTACCATTGTTCGTCTATTAAGAGTTTCTGAAATGGTTGAGGAAATTTTTTTTATATAATTAATACCTGAAGTCAGTTATGTAAAAAAGGCAAATTGAGTGAGTTAAGGCAATTACTTATTCAGTATGCTCGTGTTGAGGACAGTTTCGGAAATCACATAATATACAGATTTATCTAAGGAAATAATTTGGACAAACTTCTGGATGACTGCTTCTTGTGTTCAGACCAGTACTGGCGCCGAAAGTGAGGAATGTGGACTGTCACTTGAGACTCTAACCCCTCGACCACTGCTCCATAAAATGTGTTTTAAAACTCTGCATAAAAATGAACACAAAACCTACAGAGAAAAGTAGGCTAAAATGCGCAGTGAAACCTTTGAAACTAAGAATATGTTGAACCGTATACGTCACAAATCGAATATGTAATACGTCTGTGATATATTCGAAAATCACACCTGTCAAATGTGTCATATTCGTCTCATCAGTATGACAGTGCGAAACATAAACGTATATCTCACATACGTTGTGATAAAAAACTATTACCATCATCATCATCATTACAACCACCACCACCACGATTATTATTAGTGTAATCAGCGTCATGGTTGTCGTCATCATTTTAACTAGAATCGCGATCATTATCATGAGGCCAACCATGATCATCATCATCAAACATTATCATCTTATTATCATAAGCTTAGTCATCATTATCATTATTATAATCCATCACCATCATTCACCATCATTATTACTATCATCATCATCGTTGTCGTCGTCGTCGTAACCACCATCACGATCACCATCATCGCCAAAAACATCATCCTCATTACGACCATCATTATCAACAACTTCATCGTCACATTCAACTCATCACCATTTTATTTAGCTTCAAGAAGAAAGTCTTTTTTGTGGCACCATGAAATAAAGTTGGCATGGGTATAAAAAAGATTTTTTTTCGGGAGGGGGGGGGGTAGAAAAAATACGTCACGCATATCTACACTTTATTGTAATATCATATACCAATTTTCATCCAAATCACCAAAGGAACATAGAAGTAGTTAGTGACACAAGATCAGAAGGCACTTGCAGACAGACTTGCGGACAGACCAACTAACACCGACCGACATACCGATCGATCGACATGGTGACTCCAGTATACCCTCCTAAACTTCGTTTTTAGGATATAACAAGTTAAAACAATTATTAAAACCTCCACATTTGTTCTGTATATTGCCGGTGTACTGCCAATACAAATGTATGTGAATATTTGCGTCATTCAATGAAATAAAACTCAACCTATACCAAACCACGGTCAACATTTGTGCTAAGTATGAAGAAAATTGATTTAATTGTTTTCTACTTTGGCATAAAAGGCACATAGCGAAATATTTTATATAGCGATAGCTACGGGGTACATTAGTGATTTTCAAATTATCTCCTATGTCAGATGAAGTCCGAGGTAAACCAATACCATAAGTGAATAGGCCCTTATAGGAATTTCTTGGACTTTATCGTTGATTTTTAAGTGGATGATTTCAGAATTTGGTGTAGAATATGTCAGTGTGGGATCATGAGATTTGGAAAAATTGGCAGAATATTTTACCGTAAGTGTCTTAACTTTAGATTTATGAATTATTTCGTTCATTTTTGCAAATAGATTACCCAATATCTAAGTGTGAACTTGAATATATGCCCCATTAATAATATTAACAGAATAAACCAAATAAAAGGACCTATTCACATCTTGGATATAATAAGGAGAGATAACTCACTTAAATTCCTCATTACGTGCGCATGTGATAGTTATTACCTGGCCAAGCGATAGTTTTTACGTGCGCCCGCGATAGTTAATACGTGGCAACGCTATAGGTATTACGTGCGCACGCAATAGTTACTACGTGCGCACGCGTGGTTAATAATTGGCCACGCGATAGGTATTACGTGCGCACGCAATAGCTAATACGTGGTCACGCGATAGCTACTACGTGCGCACGTAATAAATGACCAATAAAACTTGTCTAATTGTCAGCAATTTCGTTACCATCACAAGCACATTTGCCTGGATGTTAAGCAATTTACATGTAAGTAATAACTTTTGCGTACGCACGTTATAGCTATCGCTATATAAAATATTTCGATATGTCCTTTTTATGGCATCGTAGTTTACAATGTACTTCACTAAAGTATTAAAAGCGCATACCATTTGGGTGCATTGCAACCGAATAGAACTTGGCATGCTGTTTATATCTGTAAATATTTGTGCTAAATATAACGCAATAATCTTTTTTATTATACCTCACATTAACGTTTTACTATATAGCCTAATGTGACGTCACATAGTGTTATTTCGATCTATCATCCTGGAAATGAATATCAACGGTTAATAATTTTTTGCAATATTCCCCAGGGGCGAGTAATCTATATAGACTTAAGAAAACGTAATGTTCTAGTTCTCTCCCCTGTCCGCTCTGCCTCAGACGCTTGCAATGTGCAGTACAGTATATTAAGGGGGCAGGGGACATATTCGAACTTTGGCCCTGGTGAAATTTCTTAATAAAACAGACTTGGTGTTTTGAAGGTATTGAAAATTATTGAGAATGTTTTGTCAGTGTAATTCTTTGTCATTTGTGTGTAGGAAATGAGCAATATTTCTGGATTTGTGCACGAAACTAAACATTTGGTAGCTTTGTATGCATTTTTGACTCTTCAAAAGGAGGTATGGAAACTGAAAATGTAAACATTGACTGCTGCTGCAAAACCGGCGAGGGACTTTGATTTTATTTTGTGAAAAATCTAAACCTTTGACGGCTACTTTATTGGGCATTTTTGAAGTTTTCAATAACTTTACTGCAGATAAATATTAACATTAAAACAATTGGGGCTATTTTGAATGTTGTACATCTTCATGAAGTTTGGCCATATTCAGCTTTTTCCACTGTGATTTTGGGTGGGTGGGGGGAAATATATTGCTATCAGATTTTATTATCAGGAACAATGAATGGAAACTGTTATTTTCTTAAATGTATGTTATATATGCTTGAATAATGCAAAGTGACAGGTTTGTTGCTTGTGTAGAATGTTTCGAAATAATAAGAATGGTATTCACGGCCACTCGGACCTTAGAAATTGCTCATTTTTATGTCCCCTGCCCCCTTAAGGAAAATTTTCATTTTTTGAAATGTATCAGAATTGACCAATTTTTGCTCAGAAACTTTTCTGACACCATTGTTATTTATTTTGGAAATTAAACAGTAGGATTAATCAATTTGTTTAAATTATACAGCCTTTTAAGTCAAGGGAGGTAATAAATAAACTGAAAGTCTGCAAAATTTGTCCGATTCGCAAACGTCATGGAATTGCAAATTTCTCCATTTTGTAGCTATAGGATTGCGCGAATAGACATTTTAATGTACTGTTGAGTACATTTATGCCATAAGGACTGAGATCTCTTATAAAATGCCTTTCCATGATCATTTTTCATATAAATATCCTAAAAATAACAGTTTTTCTTCTGTTCTTACTTGAAACGGTTGTAATGGCCAATTACCTCTTCAATTTATCTCTTAATCATGATGAAAAACTCCGTATTCACTCACTTATTGCCAAAAAACCTAGTAATCAGAGCAGCTGTATGATATAGAATGCCACGGTGGATACAAATGAGTAGAAAATGTTGGGTATTATAGGATTTGTCTCCCTTCCATATTGGCAATGTAAACAGTGATTCAACGATAGGCATAATGGTTTATCGCTTAAATCTTTTTACTTATATGACTTTTGACCCTCTTTTAGTTTATAGTGAATTGTTACGGATGCATTAATAACATTAAAATGATATATCCATGCAATAGGTGTGTGCAATGCAGCTGGTATGATATATCGGCATTGTTGAAGTCTAATTTGAGGTAAAATTCATCTTGTGCAGAAAATTAGTTTCATGCTTACGGTTTGATTATGATTTCTTTTGATAATGCTTAGAATCATCTACAAAATTGCTTTAATTCTTGACATTGTGCTGGAAGCAAGAAAACAGATATTCATTTAGTTTCCTGGCACATAGAAAGGAATAAATGTTTCTGCAGAAATGGCCATTGTACAGGTTATTTCCCTTGAAATGAGGTCTTTTTCTACAACTGTGATAAAATACAAAGGAAACACAGGATTTAATTCTCAAAGTTACCGTTTTATTCAGAATACTCTATATTTTAATACATTTACAGCAAATATGATAATAGGAACCATATTAAAATACTTAAGGAAAATTTTCATTTTTTGAAATGTATCAGAATTGACCAATTTTTGCTCAGAAACTTTTCTGACACCATTGTTATTTATTTTGGAAATTAAACAGTAGGATTAATCAATTTGTTTAAATTATACAGCCTTTTAAGTCAAGGGAATGGAAACTGTTATTTTCTTAAATGTATGTTATATATGCTTGAATAATGCAAAGTGACAGGTTTGTTGCTTGTGTAGAATGTTTCGAAATAATAAGAATGGTATTCACGGCCACTCGGACCTTAGAAATTGCTCATTTTAAAGCGTCTTGCAATACAGACTAGCTGACCAAACGTCTTGATAACACAGACTTACCAAACGACAACTGATGATAAAACGGCGGTGAAAAATTACATTAAAATGTTAGGATGGTATAATATAAAAATAACACATGTCTCTCAGGGTAAAAGTGGATATTAGCAACCCTTTTCCGCCTCGGGTGTTTTTTCAGTTATCGGGTTGCTAAAATACACTATTACCCTGAGAGACATGTGTTATTTTTATAGTAACGTTCTTTATATAGTACACAAGAAATAGTGCGTACGGAACGGATCGGTACACTTCATTTTGATGTAACATCATAATGCACAAAATTATTTAGGTAACCAGCGTTCATTCTGCAACGAATAATTTTTGACTTTGAATGCAAGACGTCCCAGTTTCAAATTCCAGCTAGTGATTTGTTGTGTTTTTCTCTTTAAAACATAATTATAACTATTTTTCTGTGACGTTTTTACTATCTAAACAAATTACTTATATAGCATAATATGATGACGATTAATGTGTCGATACTAAGTGCACGGATCCATGTCCAAAGACAGAGACATATGATCTGTTACTGTGGCCTTAACCTTTGAGCTTTGGAACACGCATTGGTTTTTCAGTTTCAGTTTATTTATTTCACAATTCTCAGTTTGTACATGGTATACAAAAATATGAGACAAATAATTATAAACATAACACACAAAAAAGAATTAGAAGGTCACAGTGTCATGCATGAGGGCAACACAGTAACAAAACTATTACAGATAAGAAAGAGAGTAGAAAAAAAACAACCTTAGAACATGTTATTATATTTTAAACCATATTTTGGGTACTTCGATTAAATCCCATTCATTATCATCAGTGTATTAAGTTGGCTCGTGACATAACCAGACAAGAGAAATGTGTTGACACAAAGAGGGTCAGTTTAATTCATGAAAAGGAGAATAAAAGCCACGTGTATCTGAATTGGATTCATTATATCTTTTGTAAAGAGGATTAATCATTATCCAGGATTGTGTCGTCAGTTATAGTGAATATTCTCATGGATTTATAATTTACACACAATGGATTATTTTAAAATTTTTAAAAATGCTTTGATATCTTTCAGTTTAGCTTCTTAATGACATTTGAATTTGAAACTCGAATTCTGTATTTTAAATAACATAAAAATCTATATAGGCTAGACATTAACTGAGTGTTTAAAGACGAGAAAGAAGCTGTTCAAGCTCGAAGTGGACCATTGATGAGGATTAAATATTTAGCATATCAGGTCAGTCAAAACTTCAAAGAAGTAGATGCAAAGTTTGTCAAAAATCTTTGTAACTTGTTTACTACTATTATATTTCAGATAAACTTATATCACAAAACTGAAAAGAAAGAAAAGAGAGTTAAGAAAAAAAATCTCGATTAGAATAGATTACATAACGGATGTTTTAGTTACATTAAAGATCTAACCTATATATTTATATTATTCTGCCTTGGATGCAGATAGATAACCAATGAGACAAAGTCTTTTTAATGACAGTTTATTGAACCCCTGGTTTATGCCATTAGTACATGACGTCTCGTGGTAAAAAGCTGAAAGATACAAAACAGTACCTTAACATACTATCAAACAAAATGATAGGTGTATACAGCATTACAGTGTAAATTAATTGCCTGACAATAAAATACACTAAAAGAGATAACTCCTGTCTAATCTAAAATACACAGTTGTGCCCCTTGCTTTATTCACACTTGACCTTCATAGAAATTACAGATATTTGTGCAGCATAACCATTATAATCTTCAGAATAACATTAATATAATGTTTAACTTGAAATGTCTAACAAAACATTAACACTTCAAAGAAAGGCCTTACAAAAGATTGTCCCTGGTACAAAATACACCTTAAAAATACAATTCAGTTGTTTTATAACAAATAAAGAAGGCTACTTTACCATCTTACTTACATTGTGGCTTATTACAAGGCTCAAAAGTAGACATGAATTGGGAAAATTCTTCTAGCAACGAAGAAAGCGCCTTTTTTTTGGTTAACGTAAGAAAAATGATTTAGTGACGATCGATTACAAAGGTTTCACAATACTAAAACAGTACATCAGTAAAGGGTTGAAGTTAACTATATGTACGCGACAAAGTGTCCCATAAAATAATAATCTGATATAAACTTGTAATAAGTTTCTAAGCACAACACATATACTGTACATTTTATACATTGAACAAACACAATGATTAGGTTTACATATCAAGGCTTTGATATTTATACATAAATAGACATATATCATGGACATATATAACATTTATGTCTCTGCATAATCATTTGGTTAGTCTCCATGCGGCAAACATTTGTGCCAAGTGAGTTGAACAATCAATTATGAAGACGAAGTTATGGCTGGTATGAACTTGACTTGTGTTTTATTTTACAATAAACATGTGTGCTTAGTATGAATAAAGTGTATTTAAAAGTTATTGCAAGGAAACTCCAATCCGCAAGTATAAAATACTCATGTTGCATTGTAACAGATACTGAACTTCACAATAAACAATGTCCCAAGCATAATTTGTAAACCTGTTAAAACCAAAAAAATGAACAGAAGGACACATGCACGGGCGAATGGGCGAAAATAATTATTCGCCATTAATGAATACCAGGAGCCGTGTCCCTTCAAAGAAACTATTGTTCGTTCTGACTTCATGTGACAATAGCCGTGTTTATTCCCTTGAAAATACAAACATGCGTTGTACTCACGTAAAAATGTTTATCAAGTTTTACAATAGCCGAAAAATAGAAAAAAAACTCAAATATTAAAAAATACAGTTAATACATAATTTATTTGTCTCATCGAAAATCACAGAAAACCCCTATAGCCTTTGCTCATTGACTGCTTTGTCACATCTAAAGTTTGGCTCTTGCGAATTTCCTGCCTTTAAAAATGTCGGCGACTCATCAGAAAAAAATGCAGAAGTTCAAATACTTTAATCGACCTTCTCAAGATGCCGATCATTTCGCTGTCGTCATAAACACGCTACTAAAATAATTATATTTACTGACTGCCCTAGCTACGTTTATATGTCGAAATATACCCAGTAAAAGAATGAACATAATACCATTTAATGATGATGATGATGATGATGAGTAGCCAAAAAATTGTGTCGTAAATAAGGTTTCAATAAAATGTCATTGTTAGAAAATATATCACACGTGTGACATATTCGGTCCAATTTTTCACCCGTGACATATAAACGGTTTAACAGAGCATCATGTATTTGACGAACCGATATCAACACACCATGTGAATTTAACAATACATATCTTATTTGACAATATGACAGTCCTTGGTGTGTTCATTTTTCTGAAGGTGGTATAAACATGCATGGTGTTTCTTTTTGAATAAAAAGGAAAGAAATGATGAAAGCTACTTAGTGTCCGATGTATGACCATCACTGAGCCAGTGTCTAGCCTGAAAAGGCCAACAAATCTTTTTATACAAGGTAATTAGCAAATGTCGACTCCCGATGTAATCCTTTAAAATAAAACAATATTTAACATCTTACAGCTACTGATGCTTGCTCTAGTTCACCTTGCGGTAAACACGGCACTTGTTCATCGTCACACCACATTACACATTACACGTGCACTTGTATGACCGGGTATCATGGGGACCATTGTGAACGTATGTGTCACTCGATTGCCTACATTACTATTGATCATTTCTCTTTTTGGGAATGTCAACTTTTTATGAAATTCAAATAACTTTCGCTTTAAAATAATAAATACATTCAAAAATTATATACAAAAGCATTAAGGTGAAGATTGAACCATGTATCGTTTTACTTGAATGTGATTTATTCTCCTTCTCTTGGACTGGCTATAGCATTTTACAAGAGGAAAAGTAGACAGGGACAGAATGTTGAGCACATCTTTAAGTCAGCTGTCCTTATTGAAAATATATATCAAAACGACATTGTGGTAAATCAACTAACAACTTCTTAACACACATTTTAGATCACGACCCTTGTGCTACTGCGCCTTGTGGACATCATGGAATCTGTCAAGCACAAAACAATAGTTCAAACTTCACGTGCACGTGTTCTGCTGGCTACCATGGGATACTATGTGAACGTAAGCATTCTTTGCTGTATGATATAGGGACACTATACATAGAACGTCAGTATATATTATTTTAGAATAATACTGAACTAGAGGGGCTCATCATGATAACTTAGATTTTTAATCTTTTGAATTTAGACAGGCTATACCCTCTTTTGTGTCAGATTTGATTTCCAAGTAAATGAAAGTAGTGGCATCTGTGATTTGATAAAGACAATTTTGTCTCCATGTAACAGTTTATTTTTAGTGCTATTTTTTTACACTTACCTTTTAAGGCCATCACAGTATGCAAAAGTAAATTACAATTGTCCTTGATTCTTAGCAGTATTAAAGAGTTATATGCAATTCGTTGTTCCGCAATGTAGATAGCTCTTGTTCGGTTGATAATACCCCTTGTGTCAGAGGTGCATGTGTACCGATGTATTCGTCACCATTTTTCAAGTGCGTCTGTCCGGAAGGATACTTTGGCATTCACTGCGAAAGTACGTATACTCATTTCACATGAATCAGATAAAAACGTACCTAAGAAACATATCAGGTTTTAAGAAAAGAAAATATTTTTTCATCATGTGCGTATTTTATGTTATTCACACTCGTCTAAGTTTAATTCAGTGAGCTTTTTTGCATTTTGATGTTGATCCACATTCAAATTTTCCTCTTTTCTTTGGCAGAAACAATTTTGTATCTTCATAAGACAAATATTACTTCAAGTTGTTAACGTTTATGACTTACATTTATGTGGAGGGTGATATTAGACACGGCCTTGGAAATGTAATCGTAGCACCGACGGTGCTTAAAATGATACCCTTACTTGTACGTGATGTATTTGAATTTCAGGAAAGTGCAATTAGTTTATCATTTTTTCATCATTTCAAGAAACGCTTAAAATACCACTAAACCGCCCTAAGATCTACCAAATTTCAAAAACACCATAATGAACATATATGATAAATATAAGTGAGTTCTGTAATGATTTGCTTCATTACTGATATTGTTTCTGATTTTAGTTAACAAAAGAAGTTTAGTATTCAGTTGTTTCTATTTGATAAATTATAATTTTAAGTACTCGGTGTACTTTTACAGAAAAAAAAATCAGAATGTCTTAAAAACCAAAAAGAAAGACGATGTGTTACAGTAGTTAGTGACACTACGATCTTGCAATTTTTTGTTTCACGTCTAATCTGTTTTTCGGCACCTATACTGCTGACATTCAGAAGTTCCGGCGTTATACACGTAAAGAGGTTTAAAGGGAATTCTTTATGTGCTCAAAATGGTGGAAATCAGGTGGGTTTTTTACCGGAATAGACAAAAATAAATTGAAAAGTACTCAGAAGTTTCATAATTTACGGTTATTTGAATATGTAAATTTGATAGCACTTTGCATGGATCATTATCGGCTCGCCAAAATGAGAACTCTGAAAATAGTGAAAAAGTTATTGAAGAGACAAATTGATCGCTTTGAATTTTGAGACCGGTTTTTCTCAATTATTTAAACGAAATCCATAACAAGTACTATTGTTTTGCGTAGAAGTTTTATTGCTTCAATGCAAGAGAAACATTCCGTGTTTTGAAATAGATAACAGCTGATTCTTTTAACCTTAAGTAATTCTCATATACGAAAGAACACTTAAAGATGGTTTTAAGTCGCATATACTACCCCTCCTTTCTCCCTTTCCCCCCCCCCCCCCCCCCACTCCCAAACTTCACCTAAATACACACACACATCGGCTCCTACATGTAAAATGTATGGACTGTTTAAGATTCGAATGTATCCACGATTATCACCTGTTGCTGCACAAATTCGATGTGTTTTGAAATAGTCTATGGTAATAAAACTACTATCACTGTATATTTGTAGTACTGTTGTTTGGTGGCTTAGGGCTAAGATATTTGGTATGTAGCATTATCTGGTGGACTTCTACTAAGTTTGTTCAAATCATGGCCCTTGGTCTACTTCGGCCTTGCTCCAGCAGCAACATGTTTTTATAAAGGTTTATATGAGGAACACCTTCAAATCTTCTCTAAAATCACAAGGCCTATGGGTAAGATATCTGGTACGACTTTTGTAGCATTTTCTACAAAGATGAGAAACAAATCGTGGCCCTTGGGTCTAAAATAGCTCCGCCCTAGTTTAAACATGATTTTACAGAGGAAAAAAGTTCACAAAGTTCATATCTGAAACTACTATGCCTTAGAGTTTCGATATTTGGCTATTTCGATATTTAGATTAACCTAGAGCTTCTTTACAAAGATCGTTCAATTTATGCCCCTGGGGTCATCAATGGCTCCGTCCCGGAGGTCGCAGATCGTTCAAATTATGCCCCTTGGGTCATCAATGGCTCCGTCCCAGGGGTCACCTGATTTGATAAAGGCTTCTATAGGGAAATTTTGAAAAATCTTCTTCTATGAAACCACAAGGCCTAGGACTTAGATATTTTGCATGGCGTATCATCTTGAGGTCTTCTACCAAGACTCTTGAAATGCTCCGGGGGCATAATTCAATCCACCCCAAGGGACATTTAATTCTTTTAAAGACTAGCATAGGAAAAAGTCTTTTTTCAGTAACCACTAGACCTAGTGTTAAAATATTTGATGTGTAACAAAGCCTTGTAGACCTCTACCAAACTTGGTTAAATCTTGGCCAGGAGACAAAACTGGCCCTGCTCCTTGGGTCACCAAGGCTAAAAGTAGACTTTTCGTCATAGAGCTTTCATTTATTGATAGATATCTTATACTTATACCTTGCATAGACCTCTACCAGTGTATGGGGTTTGAGATCACTTGATTCCATGTCAAGGCCACAGAGGTTAAAAATATTTTTTCTACCTTACATCATAGTGTTATATTCCCATTAGAGTTTCATCAAAACTTTCACAAAACATTTATAAACAATAAACCGCTTTTCTTTTCATGAACTAACCTGATCCATCATGGGTTCGAAAGGTATAGGAGTCAAAAGAGGCGTATTTTCCATGTTAGTGATTTCACAGCTGTAATAATCTAACAAACCACTGGCTGGGTCTTCAGTTATTGATGATATCTTATATTTAATTACAATTTTTTGTAAATAGCAAATTAATTTGTGTTCAAAGACCCACTGAATACATGCATCAATATTTAGTCTTGTTTACACATTAATGATAACTTTTTGGCAGATCAGGCTGTTCTGACAGTTATCGTCCTTTTAACTGTTTGCCATTCCGTTTTATCCGGCGAAGGATACAACTTTCTAAACTTTACTTGTTTTACACAAAAGAAAACATTTGGTTTTAATAAGGCATTCTGTCTATACTTACAGGTAACGGCAGCTTGTAGCCATGGTGAATTTTTGCCAACATACATCCTGTGGGAGTTTTTGTCAATGATGTCTACATGGATGTTTTACATGGTGGAACGGCTGGAGTTTTCTTTGGCTGTCTTCCTGGTGGAGGTTTTAAGGTGGAATTGTCTCATCAGTTTATATCATGCAGACGTACTGATACATTTAATGATTAATGTTTAGATTTAAATTTAGAATTTCTGCTGAAACTTTCTTAAGAAATCCGTGCAAACTTTTGAATAACAATCGTTTTTGACATTAGTAGTTTTATTTATTCTCTGTTTTCAACTCCTATTGCATTACATTTTTATGGAAACTACCATAATTCAATGGTTTCTATTTTAATGCCAATTAATATAGTTAACAATTTTATGGAAACTCTAATAAATAGAGAATAATAGGTAAGTGTCTTAATATGAGAAAGTTTATCTGGCAAGGCGTAGGAATTTATCGGGTGAGCCGAAGGCGAACCCGATAAATACCGCAGCCGAGCCGGATAAACTTTCTCATTTAAGACACTAACCTATTATTCTATTTATCCTGTCACATCTGGCATTTGTCAATAAATTACTAGGTTACTCTTTCAAGTGTTTCAAATGTCAAGGTTATCCGTCAGGTGAACATATACACAAAAAATAAAAAATAGTTCCAAAATTTCGATATATTTTTTCCTTAAATGATCATGCTATATTATAAGATCTAGATATTGAAATATTTAATTTTTATTCAAGTAGTCTCTGTTTGTTATAACAACCATTTAATCATTTCCTTCTGATTATTTATAATATTGTTTATAAACACAAAACTAGTCCATGGCGTCACCGTGATGACGTAGCATGTGCCGTATAAAGCAAAATTTATACGACCTCCCTTTATCGGGTCGGATATGAAGTAATTGACAGGATAAAAGAAAACATACTGAATTCATAAACTTGATAAGATATATCTCTGAAATATTATATAACATGGAATAGTAAATAATTTCTTTACACGACATTTCTTTCTTAGTCTTTTTTCATTGTCTTTTGATATATATTATAAAATACTCATCTTCCGACCAGATGAAAAATTAATGCTGAATAAATTTTACAACGTTTTAAAGCTTGATAAGTATTGTCCAACTTTAAGATTTTAACTATTGTTCCAGTCAGTGTTAACAAGACCTAAAAATACAATTAGTACCATTGGTTGTTTAGGTGTTTAAAATTATTATTATTATTAGTTAAAAAAACAATGGTAATATTACTACAAAATAGGAAAATTCTATGACGTTTCCATAAAATTCCAGCATTTTGTTAATTACATTTTGTACGAAACAGATACATTCGTAGGTGTATAGATTCTTGACGGGGTATATGGGCTATATTATAGATTCTTGACGGGGTATATGGCCACATATAGCCTTGTGGAATCGATATAACCTGAGACACCATTTATATTACCGCAGATTATTTTGAAAAAAAAAGGAACTGATTTATTTTCTCTAAAAAGTATCATTTTTTTATCTGAAGGCTCCCCTGATGTTCACACTGACGTCTTTTTTGTGTTCTTCTAAAACTGTGTATTCGAAAAGTATGTTTGTTAAATTCAAGACTAATTTATAATATGAGTAATAGAAGACATGCTTTATGAAATGCCCCTTGTCTCTTCAGCTTGGTGTTCAGGATTGTGACAGTATACCAGTGATCAAACATATCAATGGCACGTTCTCCACGATGGACCCTGATGTTTACTACAGTATTGTTGATTAAATACTAAAAAGGAAATGTTTATTAAATCGCTTTGTAAATCGAAATGTTTGTAGTATATATAAAAGACGAATATGAACTCTGTCGATATCATTTATTCACTAATACGTACAATTTAAACACAAGAATAAAATAGATATAATCATCATAAAACTTAAGACTGAAAAAATGTTTTGTGTTTATTAAATGATTTGGTCGAGAAGCAGTTTTTATAATAAATATATAGAGAACAAGAAAAACAGTGATACAAAAGTATCACATCGGGCCGACAAACAGAGCTGCATGCAAATATTTTGAATTAGCTGTTTTGACTTGGGGCAGGTATATCAGTAGTTTTTTTAACTTAATTTGTACTACGTGTACACACTTCTAGAAGTAATTCTCAACGTGGTTAGGCAGTAGTATAGCAATACTGAGAACGACAGACGGAAAGTCACTACAGCAGAACAACAACATGTTATGTCCACTTTGATTGGGAATTCACTTACTAAGAAATCAGAGTCTATATTAGGCAGGGAATATGAGCACAGTACCAAGTATTTGGATTTTAGTAATTCTGAGATAGATCACCAAGGTGTTCATAATATAGAAGAAGAAACACAAACTAAAAGCATTGTATTTATTCAAAAATAGAAAGATATTCGAACAAAGATCACATACAGAAATATTTTAAAAACAACAAATATTTAAACAGCTACTAAGCATTTGAAACACTTGGAGTTTCATGAAAAAGCAATCGTTTATGTGTGAAATATGGGAAGTACCTATAGAACCTATAGTCTAATTTCAGATATTCTGAATGTTGGATTTATTGCACATAGGAATTGCAATATAAAAATGATGTGAAAATGGGGACTTTCAAGCAGTCTGGAGCAATCTAATGTGAAAACAGTTTGAGATCATCTTAATTTTAATGTGAAATAACCCAGTATACATAGACATCATACCTTGGTGTTACAAAGCGTAAAAATGGCTACGTCATAAATGTATATTAGGATACGGAGTTTACCCTTGTTGAATATTTCTTTAAGCTAATTTTGTTTCATTTTCTGATTTCATGTGAAATTTTATTAAAATAGCAAAACAAAGGCAAGATATCCTGTAGCCAAATTATAATTTCTGTAGCCAAATCAATATAATTTTAGCAAATGGCTAAAATGTCTAATGGCAGGTGAGCCTTGAGGATATAAAAGGAAGAAAAATTACAGTTTTCAAAGAAATTGATATCACCTCTCCAAATATTTTGCCTAATTAAGGGAACAATTTACTAGGTAATAGGATCATTGCTAACCTGTGGTAGGTTAGTACTATTAAATGAGTTGCTCTCAAGGGCCTCAGAAGGACAGGGCAAATGAACAACAGAACCATGCTGATTTAACGTAAAACTAATTAATCAAAAGATTTACAAAGCATTTATTTAAAAAATAACAAGCAATGACACAAAATATTTGCAAAAGCTGTCTGTAAGACAGGATTTTCGACTGTTACAAAAAGTTGTTCAAAGTTTTTAATTATTTAAAATGTATGGTGGCTGATTTGTGCCATGTCTTATGAGCGTGTTTTCGGGGCGAAAATGCAAAGACACAAAAATACTTTTTTTTCGCGTGGCGGGGCAACAACGCGAAAACCCACCACGCAAAAACACGACAAATTGTTTCTTTTGCGTGTTTTTGCCAGGCGACATTTCGCCACGCCACACGAAAACACGCCACATTCTATGTGTCATGTCTTTACCAACAGTTTGTCGTATCTTTGCATGGCGGGGCGAAAACCCACCACGCGAAAATACGACAAATCATAACTTTATCCCGTTTTCGCATGGCGACCTTTCTCCCCGACACGCGAAAACGCGCCACATTCTTTCTGTCGTGTTTTTACCTTCAATTTGTCGTGTCTTCGCCTGGCGGTTCGAAAACCCGTAATGCGAAAACACGCCACATTTTGAATCTCGTGTTTCCGCCTGCAATCCGTTTTTTTGCATTGCGGGCGCCACGCGAAAACACGAAACAATCACCTAATTTTTTCGTCTTCCGTTAAGACAGAACCACACATATGCTACACATACAGAAGAAAATGGAGATTAATAACAATGATAGTATCCTTAGTTGCTTTTAGCTCACCTGAGCACAACGTGCTCATGGTGAGCTTTTGTGATTTCCCTGTGTGCGGCATCCGTCGTCGTGCGTCGTGCGGCGTCCGTCGTCAACAATTTCATAAAAACAACATCTCTTCTGAAACCAATGTCTGCACATTAAACAAACTACACAGGAATGATCCTTGGGTGGTCCCCTTTCGAAGTTGTTCAAATGGTTCTGATCTGTTTCATAAGTAGATCGCAGGGCCAAAAAAGAAGTTTCAAAAATGCAAATTTAAAAAATCTTCTTGTCAGAAAGAACAAGGCCAAGAGCTTTGATATTTGGTATATGACATCATCTATAGGCCCTCTACCAAAGTTGTTCAAATTATGCCCCTAGTTCCCCAGATGGTCATAAGTTTACCTTATATGTATATAGTAAAAACTTAAAAATTCTCCTCTTAAATGACAAAGGCTAGAGGTTTGATATTTGGTGTATGACATCATCTATAGGTCCTCTACGAAAGTTGTTCAAGTTATGCCCCTAGTGCCAAAATTGGCCCCGTCCCAGGGGGTCATAGGTTTTCCATATATGTATATAGTAAAAACTTAAAATATCTTCTCCTCTGAAATGACAAAGTCTTAAGCTTAATTATTTGGCATGAAATATTGTCTAGTGAACCTGTTCCAAGTTTGTACAAATTATATCCGGAGTAAAAATTGGGCATACCCGGGGGTCATAGATATTCATTTTTTGCATATAGTAAAAACTTATCAGAAATTATCCTTTGAAGCTTCAAGACTAGAGCTTAGATTTACAAGAAATAATGATAGCTTCCACACAAATAACAGTCTGTCCTCAGGTGAGCGCTTTAAGGCCAATGGCCCCCTTGTTTTTTTTTTTTAATTGAACTTTAGAATTATGTTTATTTATTTAAATTTAACTTAGCCTTTTATCATGTAAACATATGTGTAATTTGTGTGCGCATGCGTGACCAGAACGCGAAAAAAATTGTGTGGCGGGGCGCCAGTCGGGGCGCCAGGCGAAAATACGACACATTTAACTTTTCAAATTGTCTTGTTTTCGCCTGGCGCGGCGAAAATAAAAAGACACGACAAATTAAAGGAAAAAACCCCGACACATAGAATCTAGCGTGTTTTCGTGTGGAAGGGCAAAAGGTCGCCACGCAAAAACACGACAAACTTATAATATGACGTGTTTTGCATAGCACGTTTTCGCCCCGCCAAACAAAGATACGACAATCTTAAGGTAAAGACACGACATATAGAATGTGGCTTGTTTTCATGTGGCGGGACGAAAGGTCGCCAGGCGAAAACACGCCAAAATTGCAATTTTCGTCCCGCCACCCGAAAAAACTATTTTCTTGTTTCTGAAATTTATGTTTCTTAAAGTAGTTGTCAGGCTTTCCTGAAAACGAAAGTAGGCCATTGGATCAAAATAGATACAGCCTGAAAAAATTTTTGAAATTTTACCATTTCCAGCGACTTGGAAATTTTGCTGTTTTATATATTATCAGCAAGAAAGAGGAGATATTTTTTTCATTTATTGAAAAAAATGACGCAATATGTTAAACTATCGAGAACACACCTCTCCAGGATGTGTAAACAATTTTGACAGGTCGGAAGCACTCAATGCATTAATGTAAGAATAGTCGTTTCATCCACGAAACTACTTTGTTTGGCTGTTGCATTGTTCATAAATATTATGTGCATGTTTCTAGCAAACGATATTTTTTCAAAATAAGCATATATAGCTATAATATAACTCTTACCAATTTGCTTCACGACTTCGTCAAAGATGGCTGCTTATTAACTGAAGAGGGCGCGCGGCGAAGAATGATAATTAAGAAACGACAACTGCATGTTTTTATAAAAAATTGACTGTGTCTAAATTTTTTCGTAACAACTGAACAATATTTGCACTGATGTTAGGACACATTCTACTTATTACATAACCCCATTGGTCTTTTATAAAAACACCAGATTAAATATAGCGGACTGGCTTAATATGAGAAAGTTCGCCGAAAGGCGAACCCTATAAATTCCGCAGCCGAGCCAGATAAACTTTCTCAATTAAGACACTAACCTATTATTCTATTTATCGTGTATATATCTTTTATTAAGTAGTAAGCCATTTATGGCCCATGTACATGCAGCAATATAACATTCAATGTTGAAAACAATATGTAATTATATAGGTGTTAACAATATTGTACTGGATATACATGTAGGTAATTATATATCAATGACAGATTTATTTCTACATTTCATTTCTATACTAACATACATGTAGGGAGAGACAAAGCATCTATTTATAGAAAACATGTAAACATAGTTAGTATAATATTATAACCACATGTGTGCATTTCTTTTTTTAACATTTAAACATATAACTAAATTGTTGATAGCAGCAATGTTCTTTTTTCAAATGCATGGTAAATATAAGCTGCTAACTTCTTTGTGTCGACTACATTTGTGGTATTAATCAACTCTACAAATTTAATATAATTTGGATGAACCCAGTAATTTCTATTTATATACTGACGCCTGAGATCAGCGTAAAGTGTACACTCAATAATAAAATGAAATTCATCCTCTAGTACATTGCAAAATTTACCTTTTCTTTGTTCAATTGGTGTGCTTATAGGTTTTCTCCATCTACCTGTTTCAATTTCTAACCTATGGGATGACATTCTCAATCTAGACATTGACTTTCTATGTTTTTCTACATTTAAAACATTTAAGTAATTCTGAAAATTTAAAACTAGAAATTGTTCTGTAAAATAATGCTCTTGATGATTCCTGTAAACTTGCATTCCAGTCCTGTTGGTATATATCGTACAATCGTGTCTTTAAAATATTCAAAAATATATTGACATCACTAACTCCTTGGTTTAACCAAACATCATAAAATCCTAATCTAGATAATAACCTTTTTACATTGTATACCCAACTTATATGATTAGGATGTGATTCCAGATCACTTTTTAAAACATTGTACATTTTCTTTGCATATTTAACATCATCACTTTGACGTAACTTTAACCAGTACCGTATTATATGTAAATATCTATGAGTAATATAAGGGACTCTTCCGGTTTCACCATAAACAAATGCATTTTGACAACTTATTTTAACACCTAATAATCTTTTGCAAAAACTAAGATGCGCTCTTTCTATATGAGTAGCTTTGTGACATCCCCATACTTCAGAACAATAATTCATTACAGGCGTGACTAATTTATCATACAAATTTAACATATGTTTAGGTGTGATTGGTGTAAACTTATACAAATATTTATCAAGTTGAAAAGTTGCTTTCAAAGCTTGGCCTGCTAACATTTTGTCCATTTCATTAAAAACACCTCCTGTCGTAAATATAACACCCAGATATTTAAACTTGCTAACAATTTCTATATTTTCATCATTATAAGTGAATACTAAATTTTCAGGAAGACGTCCAGCTTTTCTAAAAATCATAATTTTTGTTTTCTTAGTATTGACAGTAAGCTTCCATTTAGTACAATATTCTTGTAACACATTAAAAGAATTATGTAAGCCATCTGCAGAGTGAGAAAAAAATACAATGTCATCCGCATACAATAGTAAACATAGTTTCATGGTACCAATATCAATGCCTTCTATACCTTTATTTATAAATATATCTTCTATATCGTTTAAAAACATGCTAAATAGGAAAGGTGATAGACATTCACCTTGACGGACCCCTAAATGACACTCAAAAACTTCACTTAAAGAGTTAAAAACTTTAACTTGTGATTTTACACACTCATACATTGACTTAATCACATTTAAAATGTTCCCTCTTATTCCTAATTTAATAAGTTTGTACCACAAAATATCTCTTACCACAAAATCAAAGGCCTTTTGAAAATCAACAAATGCACAAAAAAGTTTTTCTTTATTGTTTAACGTATAAGATATAAGGCTGCTTAAAACAAAAATATTATCTTCTGTATTCATATTTTTTCGAAAACCGGCCTGCGCCTCTATATAAACATTATAATTTTCGGCCCAAGCATTCAACCTGTTATTCAAAATTCTAGTGAACAGTTTACCTAACACACTTAATAGGGTAATACCTCTATAATTACTTGGCTCCCTTAAGTCACCACTTTTAAAAATTGGCACAATAAAACCGTCGCTCCATGTACTTGGAAAATAACCCATATTTAAACATGTATTAAATAACTGGAATAAATACGGTAGTAATATGTCTATGCCATGCTTAAAAATCTCATTGAGTAATAGATCGGGTCCTCCACTAGCACTGTTCTTAAGCTGTTTAACTGCTTTTACAATTTCTAAGTTACTTATCTCTGCGTCTAATTCAGAAAACATTACTTGAAGTTCCCCATTTAAATATCTATCGTAAAAAAATAACATATCTTCATCTGCTTGGTAAAAAGTATTTTCCGGGTTATTAATGGCTTTAAAATATCTGGCGAAATGTTCAGTTGAAGGTGACATTGAATTAACGGTATTACCAGATAACCCTTTCAACATTTTCCAATACTGCTTTGCATTTTCAACCCTGGCTTTAATCAATTTATTTGTATTAAATTGTCTATATCTATAACGCTTTTCCCTTAACATGTGTTTATACTGCGACCTTGCTCTGCACATATTTACTTTATTACTATCACTTTTACAATTTCGATACACATTTAGGCATTTATAGAAAAAGTCTCGTTTTGACGCACATTCATCGTCAAACCATTTTTGCTTCATATCTATAACAGGAGTATTTACTGGGTTTTTCGGTACATGCTTAAATAGTGGGGAGCAAACTCTGTCAATTATAGTTAAAAAACAAGATATGTTTTCGTCAACATCATTGCTATTTACCACAGCGTTTAATTCAGATGTAAGATTATTTATTTGTTGTAACACTAAATCCTAATCTCGTGTCACATCTGGCATTTGAAAATAATTTACTGAACATATTGAAAACCTATCTTTAAAGTGTTTCAAATCCGCCAGGTGTACATATACACAAAAAAATAGTTCCAAAGTTTCAATAATTTTATTTCCTTAAATGATCACTATACATATTGTAAGATCTACATATTGAAATATTTAATTTTTATTCAAGTAGTCTCTATTTGTAATAACAACAATCTTATCACTTCCTTCTGATTATAAACGTAAAAGTAGTCCGTGACGTATCGGGTGCCGTATAAAGCAAAATTTATACGGCATCCCTTTATCGGGTCGGATATGAAATTGACAGATAAAAAATCTTAATCTTCAACGATGCCAGTTGTTCAAATCAAATAATCGATTAAAACATGTGTCAAACTTAAAAGATTTGTTGCACATAAAAAACTTGATCTGTGTAAAATTTAATGGGTTGATTATTAGGAGCGCAGCCAGTCAATTTATCGAGCAGGGTAGTCTAAAGCACTCCGTTAGATTTTGCTGCAAATTACTTTAAAAATTGCTCAGACCTGACCATCTGTATTGCTATAGCTATAGCTTCTGGGTTGTATTGTACCCTCTTTTTACATGAAACTTGTGCTGACATCTTGTTCGACTGAAATATGGAACAGATTCATTGTAAAATAAACTTTATGATATATTGCAACTTTTCAGAAAACAAGAGGGCCATGATGGCCCTGGATCGCTCACCTGAGTACTTTGGCTGTAGGTTTGCTGTTAAGCAGTATTTCATTTTTTAATTGAAAATATATAAGTGACTACAAACCAAATATGTAAACCAAGAGAACCCTGGGGCGTGGCCAATTTTGATCCTATATAAATCAATGTAAAACAAGACAACCCTGGGGCGTGGCCAATTTTGACCCAGGGAACATAATTAGCACAAACTTGGTAGACAAACACTAGACATTGCTACATACCAAATATCAAAGCTGTAGGCATTGAGGTTTCCAGTAAGAAGATTTTTAAAGATTGCCTTTTTTACATATTAAGGGCTCCTGGGGCGGGGCCAATTTTTACCCCAGGGCCAACATATAAACAATACTGGTAAATGTTCTTTACACAATACTCCACACCAAATATCTAAGGTCTAGTCCTATTAGTTTTGGAGAAAAATGATTTTTCATGTTTTTCCTATATAACTATATGTAAACCAAGAGAACCCTGGGGCATGGCCAATTTTGACCCAGGGGACATAATTTGAACAAACTTGGTAGACATCTACTAGACAATGCTACATACCAAATATCTAATCTGTAGGCATTGAGGTTTCCAGTAAGAAGGTTTTTAAAGATTGCCTTTTTTACATATTAAGGTCCCCTGGGGCGGGGCTAATTTTGACCCCAGGGCCAACATATAAACAGTACTGGTAAAGGTTCTTTACACAATACTCCACACCAAATATCTAAGGTCTAGTCCTATTAGTTTTGGAGAAAAATGAGTTTTCATGTTTTTCCTATATAACTATATGTAAACCAAGAAAACCCTGGGGCGTGGCCAATTTTGACCCAGGGGACATAATTTGAATAAACTTGGTAGACATCCACTAGACAATGCTACATACCAAATATCAAAGCTGTAGGCATTGCGGTTTCAGAGAAGAAGATTTTTCAAGATTTCCTTTTTTTACATATTAAGCGCCCCCGGGGCAGGGCCAATTTTGACCCCAGGGCCAACATATAAACAATACTGTTAAAGCTGTAGGCACTGTGGTTTCTGAGAAGAAGATTTTTAAAGATTTCCTATATAAGTCTATGTAAAATGAAGTGACCCCTGGGGCTGGGCCAATTTTGATCCCAGGGAAATAA
Organism: Cyclina sinensis; assembly: GCA_012932295.1. Classification (NCBI taxonomy): domain Eukaryota; kingdom Metazoa; phylum Mollusca; class Bivalvia; order Venerida; family Veneridae; genus Cyclina; species Cyclina sinensis. The sequence continues at coordinate 11,986,296 of JAAONU010000009.1, read as the reverse complement.
TTTGAACAATTTTTGTAGAGTTCCATTAGAGGGTGCTAAATGCCAAATATCTAAGCTCTAGGCCTTGTGGTTTCAGACAAGAAGATTTTCAAAGTTTTTCCTTTAAGTTGCCATAGCAACCAGAGTTCTGCATGGAATTCAATTCTTTGAACAATTTTGGTAGAGCTTCATGCAAGGAACATTTCTGTGAAGTTTTGTTGAAATTGGCCTAGTGGTTTAGGAAGAGATGTTCTTTAAAACAAAAGTTTACGCACGCACGCACCGACGACGGACGACGGACATTGACTGATCACAATACCTCACCTTAAAATATGAGTAATTCTTTTAATTGAAATGATGAGTCGATATTAACAGAAAACAATACAGATGTTCTTCTATTATCAACCCTCTAAAATATTTTCTAGCTCAAAGGCTATCACTACAAACAAACACATTTCGAATGATTTAAGCTTAGTATGTCAGAAAACATCCGGCAAATATATACTGAAGCAAAGAAAGAAACTGTGCACTTTTATATTTGCTTTATTTTCGTTTTTCGCCGTCGAGGTGAGCGTTTTGCAGATAATTGCTTGTTGGAGCGGGATCGATTCGGTGGAGGCAGCGTTATGGTTTGGGGCGGGATAATGGGTGACAGGAAAACAAATTTAGTCGTCATTCCCGGTAATCTGAATGCCCAACGTTATATTGACAGTGTTCTCCGTCCAGTGGTCGTTCCTTTTCTGCGCCAGCATCAAGGTTTACTGATGCACGATAATGCCAGGCCACACACTGCTAGGCTCACGCAAAATTACCTCGCTAGGCACAATGTTAACGTGCTACCATGGCCGGCTTGCTCAGCTGACATGAATCCCATTGAGAACATTTGGGATCTTCTTGGACGGAGGGCATGAAGAAATCACGTTATTAATAACATTCGTGACCTGACACTTGCCCTTGTCCAAGAATGGAATGCAATTCCAAATTACGTAATTCGTTGTTACGTAAGGTCGATGCGGTCGAGAATCATTGCTTTGATTAATAGGAGAGGTGGACATAATCGGTATCGAAGAAAATTTAGAAATTGAAACACATTAACAGTAAAAAATATCAAGACATTTACAGAAAAAAATGACCATTTAAAATATGCGAATTTAAATTTTGATCCCTTATGCCTTTTACTTAAAAAAACAGCGGCATTTATCTTTGATTATGACAGGAAACACTGCATCATGTTGGCGGATGAATATCCCAGATTTTGGAACCAAATATTTAAAAGTTTTTACAATAATAGCCTGGAAAAATTAGTAAAACCCAAGTGCACAGTTTCTTTTTTGCGTCAGTATATATCGATCTTTTAAATGTGTAACTGTTATATTCAAAGTTACGGCGCAACTATTTCTTGTGATAACTATTACACGGAACGTACGTAAATGCGCAACCGTTACCATTTTCTTCGCGCAACGGTAACTCTGTTTATTAAATGGAATAGCGCCATTTCTGTGAAAAGGACTGTATTTGGACACAATCTACCAAGGCACTATATGACTTAAAGTTCTGTTTTACACAGTTAAGAATTATTATTACAGTTATCATTTAATAAACATAGAAAGTGTAAAATGTTGTTGTTTTAAAATATTGTATGTTGAGTTCTTATAATTAAAAAGGCATTACACCACCAAATCTTGAGTTATCAAGATAGACCATAGCTCTATAAGGATATACATAACAACAAACAAAGTGTGGTGCTTTTCATACTTTACAACATCATCTTAGCAAACATATAGAGTCATCCTAATCCCGGTTCAAGATTTAAGTGTATTCTATCTCTGGTCATTCTTTGGCATACCCATTAGCTATGGAGTATAAGACCAATTACGACATACCCTCCCGTCCTATTACAATACTTTTCAAGTTATTATCTTTCGGGGAGCATAATATTAATATGGCATGTCCATTAAACAGAAATTTGTGTCTGCTTATAAATTACTTTCCAATTAAATGTCAAAGATCCATAAATCACGCCTTATACTGTGGGATCTATGCAAATTAACATACCTAAAACGGACCCTTGTATATTCTGCATAGCTGTCAAAGCAATGAAATTAACACCTTTCTTATGATCAATTCTATGTTAAAATTGTGACAAATAGCAAAATTTTATGGCAAGTGATCTTACAAATTGGTTGAATTACTATTTATCAGTCACACTTGTGAACATTTTTGTAACAGTTGCTTCCAATTAGCATGTCTCATTGATTTTTACTTGAGTATCTTCCATGCTTTTAAATACATAATTTAATGTAAGAGATCTATCTATGATGAAAATAAAAATCATTTGACTTGTTAATGTGATCAAAAAATTATTGTTAAAAACAATGTGTTTGTTTATGATTTTGACATACTTTTAGGGCTTCTTATTATCATATTATTTGTTCTTTAATCATGTCTTCTGTTTTCAAAAGTTTCTAGAATGAACAGCAAAAAGAAATGGAATTATAAATATATAAGAAAACAACATAGATCTAGTCAAAGTCTAGTCCGCCACGTACCTCAGGAGAGATATATCACAGACAAATAAACAACATATCAATGTAAATAGAACGTTTTTATGAGGAAAAAAATCTCTCAGTTGGAGTAAGCTAATCAAGTCTTCCAAAGAAAAAACTGCATGGGATGAAAACGAGCATTTAAAACATCTTTTTGGTTCAGTTACTAGGAAAAAAATCTCTAAATATTTTCACTGATGTATCTTTTAATTCCATAATCATAATTGAACTAGCTTCTACATAAATTTTGCTTATTGACCTCCAAATTCCTTAGAAAATCAAATTATTTATTTAAACTATCATCAGTGTATAATCCTTATGTTACCTTTACTGGTTCAATTTTGTTATTTGACTATTTTCTGTCAACATTTTCACTTTCCAGTTTCCATCTAATTTTAAAGTTTTGTTAACAGCCCAGGTAGCTGTGTCTAGTGGAAAGGGATAAATGTGCGTCACTTCCGGTTATGCGCATGACAGGTGCGCGCGACCAAGTGCGTAAATTTGTAAAATATGTATTTTTATTTGTTACAAAAACATCTTTATTCTGAAAATTACTTGCTGCATTTTGTAAACTGTCTAAGTTAGATATATATTTTTCTCTCATATGTATATATCGAGGTCAAAAATTGCTTTGAGCTTTCCAGTATTCTATGAAAATACAAGTCCGTATATCCTCCATATATCTAAATTAAATTCAGTCTGTATTCTTGAACCGTATATGTGCTATGTACGACTTACAGCATTCCCGTATTCTATAAAAATACAAGTCTATATAGCTTTCGTATATTTCTAGAATACTTGTAACCCCGATATTGTTATAACCCGTATATGGTAAAATACGGGTTTGGTTGTCTTCGAATATTACATATATATGGGATCATATACATATATGTATATTGGAAGGATAGGGAATCCTGTATTTGCGAAACGATGGCAATCTGTCCTCTGTCCGTCGTCAGCAGTTGGGATGTTAATACAATTTGCCTCTACTGTCATTAAACTTGATCAGAACGTGTCTTTTTGAATATTTCGAATATGTTTAACGTAAACTGAAAAATAGGTTACTTTTTTAAAGCGACTGACTCACAGATGGGCCGACGATGAAAAAAAAATGTTCTTACATCTTGAAATTTTTGCTGTAATTGTGAAGAACATAATTAAACTAAGTTATTGATTCATTTTTTGATACAGAAAAACATTAAAAAAAAAACGTTTTACACACTTTTTTCGGTAAAAAATTAATTTTGACGCCAGCTTACAAGTAATCGCTGTGGCTCAGTGGGCTAGATCATCGCTCTATATTTTACTGACCGAAAGGTCGTGGGTTCGAATCCTGGTTAAGTAAAAACTTTTTTTTCAGTTTTCATGGTGTATAGAAGCATAATATTATGTTTTTCCATAGTATATTAAATTCTCTTAAATTTTAAAGAAAAAAGTTTCAGCAAAATTCTGTGAGTCAGTCGCTTTTAATCAAATTAAAATCTTGTTCACACTCTAGAAGCTAAAGTTTTATCCCAATTCTCATGACACTTGACCAGAGTAATTGTATCAGTAATATTTTCTCTACCATTAGGCCATAGTAATTTGATTTGTATTTCTTCAAGAAAAATTTGGGGCGAGCGAGCGATTTTTAAATTTTTTTCCTTCTCAAAATTAATAAGGCGGCGATGATTTTCTTACATTTTCATATCTTTTAGTTCTTTAACTTTCACTGGTGATGCTTTTTTGTCTGTTATTCTATCATGTTTGACTGAAAAGCTTATTCTTTTAACAATCTAATTCAACTTCAGTGCAAAAAGCATTTGGACATTGGTGGTAACAAACTTAAAAGTAGAAATAAGATGATCACAGAGCTTACATTAAACTCTATGTTCTTAGAAGCGCTACCAATATAGGGTTGAATGTTTCTATGAGATGCACAACTAGACATTCTGTTAAGGGATCATTACTCATTCAAAAAAGGCGCCAGAATAATCCTTTACCATATTAAAGCCCCATTTTGCAATGGTATGTGCAATATTTAGATAATTATGATACTTCAAATTAATTGTCCCTTTCCAACGACAGACAGATAAGAAATCAGCACTACAATATTGGTATACATACATTTTTATGCCCCCAAAGGGAAGCATATAGTTTTTTAACTGTCCGTCCGTCAGTCCGCCGGTCAGTCCGTAGGTCCGTCTGTCCGTCAGTCCGTCCGAAAACTTTAACATTGGCAATAACTTTCTTATTAGTAAGTGGATTTAGTTCGTACTTGGACACAACACCCCTTTCAACAAGACCTTTCCACCGACCTATATTTATTCGACTTTGACCCCTGATTGACCTTCACCTTGAAAATCCAATTGTCCAAAAACTTTAACATTGGCAATAACTTCTTTATAAGTAAGTGGAATTACTTCATACTTGGACAAAACTCCCCATTAGACAAGGCCTTCCCACTGACCTTTTTCTGTTTGACCTTGACCCCCTGAATGACCTTCATCTTGAAGATCCAATTGTCCAAAAACTTTAACATTGCTTATAACTTCCTTATAATTAAGTGGATTTACTTCATACTTGGACAACACCCCTTTGGGCAAGACTTCTCACTGACCTTTAATTATTTGACCTTGACCCCTGAATATCCAATTGTCCAAAAACTAATATTTGGCCATAACTTCCAAATTAATTATCGGATATACTTCATACTTAAACACAACACCCCTTTGGACAAGACCTTCCCACTGTCCTGTATTTATTTGAACTTGACCACTGTATGACCTTCACCTTGAAGATCCAATTGTCCAAAAATTCTAATATTGTCCATAACATCCTTATTAATAAGTGGAATTACTTCATACTTGGATACAACTCCCCATTAGACAAGGCCTTCGCAATAATCTACATTTATTTGACCTTGACCCCTGAATGACCTTCACCTTGAAGATCCAATTGTCCAGAAACTTTCACATTGCCCATAACTTCCTTATTAGTAAATGGATTTACTTCATACTTGGTCACAACCCGCTTTGGATAAGACTTTCCCATTGACCTATATGTATTTGATTTTGACCCCTGAATGAATAGTTCTCAGCTCAAAGGTCAAAGCACCACTTTCGGGGGCATTGTCATCTTACAGTGACAGTTTTCTATATATTATAATGATGACACCTGGTTTATCTAACCTTATTTTATAGTTTGAGCCCTCCTTTTAAGCCATTAGTAGCATTAATAGTTTTGTTAAATAAATTCTATTGATGTAATCTTTATCGCCGTGATGTTTGTACATTTAAAAAAAATGATGATAAATATGAACATTCACTGACTTTGTATTTTCTATAAATATATATATATATATATATATGTATAAAGGTTGAAATCCAGTTTATAAGTATGGATGTATAAGTACCAGTACTGTACATGTAAGTACAATTTTTTTTAAGAAGTACAAAAATGATTGGTGATTATGTAGATACATTTAAACTATAACTCGTGTTCTTTAATTCCAACATTAGACAAATCCTAAAAACATCTTTAGTTTTGCATTTACAAATTTACTTTGACAGCTCTTTTTTGCAAGAACTGTACTATTAGTACACAGTCCCTATCTGACTTATCTTGTACCAACGTGGTACATGGGATCTCGATTTTTTAAATTTGTCCTTAAATATAAGGTCTGACCTTTGTCATCTTTCAAATGTAATTTTCCATCAAATTCTCCCAACTGAAATTTACATTAAGGCACTTTTCAAGTTCCTTACATGTCTCTTCTAATAATAGCGGGAAATTACACTGCATGTACTAAAACCTAATTTTCTGAAATTCATAAAATAGTAACACCACACTTTTTGTTTGAAAATAGATTTATTTGAAAAGGATAAATAATTCAAAATTTTGACCGTTTTCACATGCCATATGCCAATTTTCTTTTATTCAAGTCTAGATTATATGTTGTAATTTATGAGTGAAGGTATAACCTTTGTTTCAATGAATGTTAAACGTTTAGGGGATAGTAGGAAAAGAAAAAAATGTCTTAAATTACGACGCATATTGCGTATTTTACACAGGACAATCATTCTACTGATAAAGAAATTAATTTTATTTGAAGCCAGTTGGACTATAAGTGTGCTACCTAAGTAATTTCAACAGCCATCAAGAGGTGTCGAAATACTTATATATTATATCTTTGATTTTAGAATGATTAAGTCTGAAACTAATTAAAATTTAAAACGAGGCTGTGAGTTTACAAGGAGTTTTTGGATAAAACATTGAAGTTTTAATTATGTGAAGAATTTGTATGACTGTTTATCTTTAACAAATCTTACCTACTTGAATTGCGCTGTTCTTCTCTTTCCTTAATTTGACTACTTTTTTAACTTCAGGGACGGTGCGTGAATTGACAAAGAGAAGAGCGTAAAATAATTCACATTAAAAAATCTACGAACTTGCATGATCCACGATCTTACACGATAGAACGCTAAACAAAATTATTTTCATTTAAATTTTCTAACTTCCAGACATGTAAAACCGATGTAATTCCCATTATTACTAAACAAAGTAAGAGAAAAAAATGTCCCCCACGCGTAGTGATAGGAAGAGACATTCTGATGTTGTGCTTTCTGTCTGGATGTCACAAATCATTTCCGATCCATATCTTTGTTGTTTCATGAGGGATGTTTAAATAACATAATAAAAATGATAACCACCACGAGATGACGTGACGTACGCAAGAATAAGGTCCTTACCTTTGAAGTTATACTTAGAAATTAAAGGTAAAGATGGGGCATTTTTCATGTCCGTTCCATAACTTTGTCATTGTTTGACAGATTTTGAAATTATTTGACAGAAATGTTACCACCAGAGACGGTATGTCATGCGCATCCAAAATTAAGGTCTAGGGTACACTTAGAGGTCAAAGGTAAAAAATGGGTGTGTGTTTTTCGTGTGGACTCTATAATTTTGTCATTCCTTGATGGATTTTGAAATTGTTTGGCAGACAATGAAATTTCAACATCTGTCTAGATCCCTAGCTCTGGCTTTAGCAGTATTCAATTTTCAACACTAAAAAATCTGGAATCCATGATCCCAAAGGACCAGACAAATATAACAACACTGAGATAAAGTATGGAGCGACTTTTTACAGCTGCCACGCAGCAATTAACACCTGCTGTTGTAAGTATAAAAATACTAAAAATACTAAACTATAAAATACTAATCCATGCTTATAATAAGGAAATAGATAAAATGTATCTTAAAATATTTGCTGTTAATTTATGGAAATATCTATGAATTTAGATAATTCTATTTGATATTCATTATTACCTATTTATTATATGGATCCATCAATTAAACCTTATGTTAGAGCAAATAAATTTTGAATAAAAATATGCTCAGCATCAAACTGTATGTTTACAGGTCTGTCAGTTCAGACTTTTTTATTGTAAACGAATTAAACGAAGGTTTAGTGCTTATTTTGAACCCTGGTAAATATGTATATATGTACCTTACAGTTTCTAAGACCTTATTCAAAACATTCTTTACATACACAATTTCTAATTTCAGATGACAGTAGCTACAGATTTGGAGAAGCAATTACCCACTCCAGAACTGAAGAGATGGTTAATATAAAAGTAAAACTGGAACAGTTCTTGGACAACATTGATAAGATTCTAAGATATTTTGACAGAAATTTACTTAATTTTACATAGGATTATATTGGGAAGACTTAAAAAATCTTCTTGTCAGAAACCCTAAGACCTAGAACTTAGACATTTTGCATAGAGCATCAGCTAGAGGTTTTCTACCAAGCTTGTTCGAATTATGCCCCTGTGGACAGAATTGACCCCACCCGGGTGTCATATTAATGTGCAAAATATTTAATTTTTTAAAGTCTGCTTGTGAGAAACCGTAAATTTTAGACCTAAGATTTTTTGCATGGAGCATCAGCTGGAGCTCCTTTACTAAGGTTGTTAATCAACAGCCTTGCCCCAGGGGTCACTTGATTTTACATAGGCTTATATAGGGAAAACTTTAAAAAATCTTCTTGTCTTAAACCACAAAACCTAGAACTTACACATTTTACATAGAGCATCATTCCGAGGTCCTCTACCAAGTTTGTTCAAATTATGTCCCTGGGGTCAGAATTGGCCCCGCCCCGGGGGACCTATTTCTGCAAAATATTTAATCTTTAAAACATCTTCTTGTGAGAAACTATAAAATTCAAACGTAAGATTTTTTTGCATAAAGCATCATCTGAGGTCCTCTACTTGGATTGTTCAAATAATGCTCCTTGGTTTATTAATAGCCTTGCCCCAGGGGTCACTTAATTTTACATAGGCGTATATAGGGAAGACTTTAAGAAAGAAAAAATACTGATGTTAGCTCTAAGAGTGAAGGACTTATGTAAGTATTGAAAGTAAAAATACTGATGAAGGTGTTGAGAGTGAAAATACTGTAATCTAACCAATTTCTGTCAATATATCTTAGAATCTTATCAATGTTGTCCAAGTACTGCTCCAGTTTTACTTTTATATTAACCATCTCTCCAGTTCTTGAGTGACTAATCGCTTCTTCAAATCTGTAGCTACTGTTATCTGAATCAGAACCTACACCAAGAACACAGTTTACCTTTGTTATTGCTTCATTTGCCATGTTCAGGTTAAGTTCACACTTCAAGGTCATTTATTTCAGCCTTCAATTTTGCGTCCGCTCAATATCTCCTATGCTTTTGAACCGATTTTCTTTAACTTTGGTCATATGTATAAATTAGGGCCGGGAACGAATAAGGAATTTGATGTTCGAATATTCGTTTTCCATGTTCGAATATATTCGAATATTCGTTTTTACAAAATTTGTTCCAATATTTCTCTTTTACGTAGTATCCGAAATTCATTAGGTCGAATACTATACTACTTTAATATGCTTGGAATAATCGACGATTAAGAAGACCTTTATTACTTTGTCAATGTTTTTTTTTTATTGATTGTAAATCGATATATGTAAGAAACATTCTTAATATAAATTTAGCTATAACGCAGTAAATATCACATGGAGTCTAATTTCTTCAGACGGAATATAGACATTTCCCATGCTTTCATAACGCCGTGAACGTAAAATGAGCATCTTATTAAACATGTATGTTCTTACCTTTGTTAGATGTTGGATGTTGTGAATTGAGATGATTTAGTATGTTAGAAGTAGTCCCTTTATACTCAAACACTTCCTTGCATAGATCACAAGTAGCTTTAGACTAATCAGTAGAACGTGAAAAGTAATTCCAAACATGGGGCGGCATTGCAATATATTGACTTTTGATTTTTTCAACAGAGTAGATACGTCCAAAATCATCCCTTTAAAAAATCTGAAAACATTGTTTGCAAAAAGCTATTGGTTCCGAGTAGAGCTTTAAATTTCGACTGGATGAAATAGAGTTAATTTTAGGGTGATGAATATCGATCGGTCGATTGTTCTAGCATGATTAATACGTGCCGATTTATTCTTCTTCACAAAAATTAAGACAATTATCGATTGTTCGGAAAGATTAAAGCACAGAAAACAATAAAGTAAGATAACTAAAGTCGGAAAAAATTACATTATAAACTGTTAAACAGATAAATTACAAACTGTGAAACGGGTACCCGAAACTTTTCATAGTTAATTGGCGATAATTGTTGACACTGGGACTTACTATTAACGGCCCCTTTAATATACGGTCCCTGATTGACACGCGTTATACAAACATATGAACACCTGATCAAGTGAAGGTCAAGGGTTAAATTTACGATCTTTGAAATTTGAAAGTAAAAAAATGAAAAAAATTTAAAAAAAATTCTTTTTCGAATATTCGTATTCGTTTTTCAATATTCGAATATTCGGTGGTGTTTCGAATATTCGAATATAATTTCCGGCCCTAGTATAAATCATTGAGAGGATGTGCAAAAGGCATGTCCAAGCTATTTCAGTTCAAGATCAAGGTCATACTACATACTACACCGATGACGGGGATAATAAATGGGCAACACTTGTTGCTGAAAAATTAAAAAAAAAAAGATCAAGGTCATACTTGAAGGTCATTTGTTCAAGCCTTTAGTTTCGTGTCCGCTCAATATCAAGCTTTTCATTCTTTTCTTTCTTTTTGTATTGTTAGATTTTGATTGGGTTTATTGAAGGTTCATCTACATGTAAATCAAGAAAATGAAGACAAACTTACTATCATACATTGAAAAAATGTAAAAACAGTTAAATCATACTTTGTGAATCTGAAAATAATTTTCTTTCTTTGTTATGAAGTTCGTCAAAATTATTACAAGGTTATTTACTTTACAAAGCGAATATTCATAGTTTCATTGTTCAAGATGATTTAAATAGACTTATATAGGGAAAACCTTTAAAAAATCTTCTTGTCTGAAGCCATTAACCCATGGGCTATATATTATGTTAAAAAAGTCTTTTTTTTAATTTCAGCAAAAACAAATTTTGCCCGTTTATTGGTCCCCGTCAAAATTTGGAGAGGTGGGTCGGAGAACCATCCCCACTGCCCCGTACAAAAACTTTATACATATAATTCTATACATTTTAAACATGACTCTTATTAATATGTTCTTTGTAGTTTGAACTTCGTTTATGCGGTTTTTATTTTTTAAAACCTAGATAGATAATACAAAATTATTGTAAAGCGTACTGTTTATGCAAACATTTTCAGTCTACTATGTGTTTGAGTGGGGCTTCTTGTATAAAAACAGGTTTTGTTTAAATGCGATAACTTATCCTCTTGAGAGTTACTTCCCTTTGACCTTCCATAAATTATTTTCTTTAAATTATTATAAGAAACTATCATGCAATATATACCTGAAAAGTTATAAGAGACTGGGTTGGTCAAAAAGGATTTTATCATCAACTATATGCAATAAGAATAGAATTGTCACATACAATCAATAAATTTAGCTATAACTTTAACAGTTATATTTTTCTATGGTGAGAATTAATTAGTCAGTGTGTTTTTGTAAAACTGTGATAGTCACTTTTAACTTGAATGTCTCTTTAATTTACAAAGAGTAAAATCTACTAAAGACAACTAAAACATTTAATTGTAAAGAGGAAAAATGTACTGTGTGATAGTCATTTTAAACTAATCATTCCTGTTTCTTGAGCATTATAACAAAACCCTGTATTATCTTAATGAGCTTTAAAAACAAAACCAAGCCACACAGTTTGCTTTAAACTAAGATATTCTAACAGAAAGGAGGAAGGATCAGTGTAGGAGAGAAGGGGAAGTGAGGGGATAAGATGGAGGGGGAAAATAGGGAAAAATCAAATAAAAGGTTGTTGGTGTAAACTACTTTGGTTTTTGTCTCTGCTGTTCAGAGTAAATATCTCTAGACTATGGTGTAGGTTGGTGGAAGGCTCCATCCATTGCAATTTTACCAATGCATTTAGAGAATAGGTTAATCTTAAGTCATAAAAAAAGTGCTAAACAAATGAAAATCAAAACTCTGGATTATATTGAAAGACTAATTTAATATACTTCTCCCATGTCTTTTCAAAAGACTAATACTTAGAAGTTTGTTTTGCAGTATATTTTACAATCTTATAGTTGACCACTATTTGATTCTTAAAAATTTCCAGATTAGGCCTAATTTTCTTAATCTTACTATAATATATATGACTTTTTGCAAACAAAATTATTTTGTTTAAAACATTATCAAGTTTTGTACTGCCAAATAAAATATCTGTTGCCAGCCAATTATGGAAGCTAACATTACATTTCTCTTTAACATAATTTTGAACTTGTAACCAGAATTGTTTTATTATTGGGCAATCACAAAACAGGTGAAACAAAGTTTCTGATTCATTTTGACAAAATGTACAAGTATCATCATTGATAATATTCATTTTTTAAGCAAATTGTTTGTTGCAAGGACTTGATGATTAATTCTAAATTGTAACCATATGATTTTTGGATCTTTCGTATATCTACGGACCAAATCGTATATTGAATTATTTTGAAAAAAGAAGGGTCCGAAACAGCCCTTAAATTATCTTTCCATTTTTGTAAAGAGTTTGGATACTGGTTTGTATTTTGCAGTGCTTTTTGAATAGATCTACATCCTTTGTTTTCTTTATTTAAAAGTATCAGGCTTTGAGGGATGTGCATAAAATAGTTAAGTTTCTGGGGCAAATGTAAAATATTATTAATTTCAATGTATATCTTACGGCATTTACAATACCCCTATATTCTAAAAAAATACTTTTTATGTTGTAGGTTGCAGTTAACTCATTATAAAAATTAAATTCACCATCCTGATTGAGGAGGTCTCCTAAAAACAGGGTTCCTCTTGAAATCCATCTTTGTAAATACACGCTTGAGTTACCAACTTTAATTCCGGGTTTTTTCCATATATGAACTGAATAACATTGTTTGTTGTTTTCGGGTTTTAGGTTTACAGAAAGGGTAAAATAACTGTATATAACATCTTTCCAAAATGGATGGATATCTTGATGAAGTTTTGACTGAATAAAGTCTGTACCATATTTAAATATTTGACTTAAGAAGAGACATGTAGCATCAATAAAACTACTGAATTTGCTATTTGAATTGATCAGTGTTCGTAGCCATGTCACCTTTAGACTATTAATAAATATTCTCAAATCTATCATTTTGAGTCCTCCATACTTGTAGTCCTGTGTTATTACCTTTCTTTTGATTTTGTCATGCGATTCATTCCACAGGAATTTAAAGAATAAGTATTGAATTATATTGATTTTGACTAAAGAAGGATTTGGAATACTTAAATTCAAATGATTCAGTTTTGCCAAAGCAAGGGAGTTAATAACTATAATTTGCTATTTGAATTGATCAGTGTTCGTAGCCATGTCACCTTTAGACTATTAATAAATATTCTCAAATCTATCATTTTGAGTCCTCCATACTTGTAGTCCTGTGTTATTACCTTTCTTTTGATTTTGTCATGCGATTCATTCCACAGGAATTTAAAGAATAAGTATTGAATTATATTGATTTTGACTAAAGAAGGATTTGGAATACTTAAATTCAAATGATTCAGTTTTGCCAAAGCAAGGGAGTTAATAACTACAATTTTACCTAAAAGCGAAAGGATTCTTTTTGACCAATTTGCAAATAGTTTTTTAATTTCTTCAATTTTTAAATCATAGTTCAAATCTACTATTTCTGAGAGATTATTAGTAAATGTAACTCCAAGAACAGTAAATACTTCATCATTCCATGTCAGATTATATTCTGGACAAATAATGGTGTTACTATTTTTTTGGACCCCATCCATATTGCCTTAGTCTTCTCTGCATTTATATTCAGGCCTGAAACTCTGGCATAAAATTTTAATGTCAACATTATGTTCTGTAAAGACTATTTTGTGCCATCCAAAAACAAACTTGTGTCATCAGCATACTGTGATATTTTATATTCTTTACCCTGAATTATTATGCCTTTAATATTTTTGTTATTCTTTTTTAAAATTGAAAGTATCTCAGCGCATAAAATGAACAGGTAGGGTGACAGGGCATCGTCTTGACGGCATCCTCTATATGAAGTAAGAACCAATCAGACATGTGTCCGTTTACAATGACACAAGATTCTATATTTATATAAAACAATTTTATCTATTTACGTACAGATGGACCAAAGTTAAAAAACTCTAAGACTTGGTGCATGAAATTCCATGACACAGTGTCGAAAGCAGCATGGAATACTATCTACCCCACCTATATTTTCTGATAAGTCAGCCATATACTGTAACTTTGTATCATTGATAGTCTTTTTAACTTTATCAATATATATTTCGTCCCTAAGTAAGGAATTATTAAACTTCCAATAGGGCAAACATTTCTTAAATTTACCAAATTCTAAAGATATAAATATACGAGAATGATCAGTATGATATCCGGGTAAAATAACAGTACTATCAATATCAGTATACAAATTGTTTGAAATAAGAAAGAAATCTAGGCGTGCCTTTTTGATAGAGTTTTTTCTAAACCATGTATATTCTCTTTTTTTCAATATTATTCTCTCGCCAGCAATCCATCAAGTTATACTCGGACATTATATCAAGCACCTTGTCTCCGGCATTTGGATTATTTAAGTGTAGATAATTGTAACAATCTTTGTCTGGATCAAGTACTAAGTTAAAATCGCCTGCCAAAATGAATAAAGAGTCCTCAAATTTGGATATTTTTTCAAAAACCTTTTCATTAAAATTTGGATTGTCTCTATTTGGTCGATAAATGTTAACAAGTGTAATATCTTAATGAAAAAAATCTTAGCCCATGGCTTAATGGCTTCAGACAAGAAGATCTTTTCAAGGTTTTCCCTATGTAGGCTTATATAGAGAAAACCTAAAAAATCTTCTTGTCTGAAGCCACAAAGCCTAGAACTTAGATAATTTTAACTGAGCTTCAGCTAGAGGTCCTTTATCAAGTTTGTTCAAATTATGCCGGATAGGTCAAAATTGGCCCTTTTACAGGGGGTCACTTGATCTAAATAAGCCTATATAAAATCAATTGATCCCAGGGACAGAACCAATTTTGACCCCAGGTATATAATTTGAACAAACCTGGTAGCGGTCAATTAGAAAATGATACATACCAAATCTCAAGGCTCAGGGCATTGTGATTTCAGAGAAGATTTTCAAAGTTTTTCCTTTCTGTTGCCATAGCAACAAGAGTTCTTGGTGGAATTAAATTCTTTGAACAACTTTGGTAGAGCTTCATGCAAGGAATATCCCAACATGTTTTGTTAAAGTTGGCTAAACGGTATAGGAGGAGAAGTCGTTCAAGTGAAATTGTTGACGACACACGACGCACACCGCATGACGCACGCCGACGGACTATCAGGAATCCCAAAAGCTCACCCTTGAGCACTTCGTAAACAAAACAAAACAGTTGCTTCTCTCAATTTATAACATTCTTATCTTCTAATCGAACTGCGTTGTTTCGTAACACATGTAAGGTAGCGGACGATGCATAACGTATACTACTTTAAAAATAGCAATGACTGAATCACTGCTCTATAAACAGAACATTAGACAGGAAATTGTAGAGAGAGAGAGAAAGAATAGAAACTCAAAAACAACTTTCTTCCAAACCACAGTGGTAAGAAACGTATTGAATTAGGTATTTGTAGTAAGTTTTGTGCCCTTAGTTGCATTACTAATAATTGAAATTAACAATAAAGAATTAATTAAAATAATTAATAAAATAAAATTAACAACGGCTGAGATGAAGTTCTTTAAACAATGCTCTAAATTTAATATGTCCAAGTTCATGCATGAATGGGAAGTGCCTAATATAGGTTCCAGCTTGTGTGTCTGGGGGGAGCATATGTTTTTGTTTCAAAAGCAAATTCATGTTGTTTTCGATTACAAATCACCTATCAACGACCAGAACTTGTAGCATTATAGTTGCCGCCATACATCTGCAACCGTGATTTCACGGTTGATCATGAATAACTCTCATGATCAGTGCATGCTTAAATTAAGTGACTTATAATCCAGGCATCAGGGTTTTAATACAATAGCAGCGTAAAGAGTAGTCAGTCAGCCTTAAGCGCTACTCCGGTTAATACCACTACTTTTAAAAGCTCAATAAGTAATGAAGTATGGAAATTGGACACTTAGTTTGTTACTTCGTCACTCCATGTTTTACATGAAGTTATTTTGGTGCCGTGACGCGGATGTTAATTAATTATTCTAATTAGTGTTTAATTAACTCTGCGACGAACTTTGTTTGTGGTGGACACCGTGAAATATGTGACTATAATTTGGACAGAGGTTAAAGCTGGATGCCAACTTTAAGTAGCTTCATCAAATTTACTTTACATAAGGATGGCAGAGCAGATGTTTATAAGGTTATTTCAGTCAGTCGACGACCAGGTCACTTATCTTACATCGACTATAGGGGCACAGGGTGCCGCCAAAATTGTAAACAATTTCGATGATTCAAATCCAATTTTTTTAAGGACTGAGTTAAAATTATAGAAAAATACTCTACACTAACGGGAGTTCAGGCAGACAGGGTTAAATTAATTGCTTATCAGGCAAGTCGGGGTCCCTTTTGCGACTTCTTGAAAAGACATTTGGATGCTAATCCTAATAACACATGGGATCAAGTAAAAGCGGAATTAAGGACGCACTTGGCGAAGTAATTGATTCCCAGCATGCTCTCCTATGGACGGGTTGTCGAATGATTTCATGAAAATGAAAGTCATGGGGGAGAACCCTAACACTTTCAACGATGCAGTAACGGTAGCCACAAATGAACAGAATCTTAGGAGACGTTTCCATTTAAAAACGGGGCATGATGGGGTGTCAGATAATGTTCCGAGGGTTGAGGTACCTATGGAAGTCGATCATATGCGAGCGAGGGATAAGTGTTTTATTGCAAGACGAAAGGTCACGTCATAAGAGGTTGTAGGTTACGCAAAACAGAATATTCAAGTTCAAGCCGCGCAGGTGGAGGGGAATAACACTAAAAGTAGTGTCACTTGTTTTAAGTGCAAACAGTTAGGTCAGTATGCCCATGAGAGTTCTCAAGTAGTGAGCCAGCCTTTAAACGCAAAAGCTTTCCACCATCCGGTGCGGGAAGTAATAATGGATGTAGAAATCAAAATGTTTTTATAAATTCAGTTTCTAATTCTATTCTAGATGTTGTATGCTCAGTGATACGGTCACATGTGCCTGGAACGATGCACAGGAGCATTGTCATCTTGAAATAAATAATTGTCATCAGGAAAACGTCTAGCTAGAACTGGCCACAAATGATTATCAAGAATGTACTTTTCTGAATTGATATTTCCTTCAACAGGAGTAATAGTACCAACACCTGCCCAACAAATAGAACCCCATACCATTACAGAAAACTTTCTATTATTCTTTGCTGAAATGAGGTCAGGTCTATGCCATTCCCCTTGCTCTCTCCAAACATACACTCTTTTATCATTGCCCACAACAATCTGGCTCTCATCGGAAAAAAAAACATTCTTCCATTGTCTTTCAACAGTCCAATGTCTCTTAAGTTAGCACCATGACAGTCTCTTCTTCCGATTGACAGCACTTTTAACAATGCTTTTCCTTAAAATACGCTTATAAAAACCGTGTTTGTGTAAATGACGCTGAATTGTACTTTTTGATACTGGGTTGTCACTGTTTTCATTGAATTTACTAGTTATTTCATTCAATGAATCTCTCCTGTTTTCTTTACAATCCACTCTAATTTCCGATAACCCCTCCCAGTCACTAATGCTTGTCTGCCACTTCTGTGTTTATTTTCCACTGAACCAGATGACTTTTTTTTCAAACTATTAAATATTGTACTGTATGGTATATCCAATAAATTACTTTCACTTGTTTTAAATCCCTTCAAATACAAGTCAACAATTACATTTTTTATCAGGTGTTAACTCTTGGCCTTTTCTACCCCTCATAAATGTACACAGGAATATTTCAAGTATGCTACACTTGTGACGTCATCAATGACATCATATTCTAGAAGCTAATGAGTGCTATTTATAACCATGGTTTCAAGGTCACTACTACTTACTACTACTTTGTAATGCAAGGGAAACAAATCTTACAATCCAATTAAAAAACCAAAATGGCCGCCATCTTAACCAATACTTTTGTCATCTTACTGTATATACAAACAATTTTGATTATAAACATGTCGATTTCTTACTCTTGAATGAAAAGGCGTTCGTTCGTTTACATGAAATTACGCAATAATTTGTAACGTGACCAAACCTCGACGAAAAGTAAACAGAAGAGACTACCACGCTCATGAAAAGTTTGTGGATTCTTTTCATGTAACTTTATTTGTACATTATCACATGGTGTTTTCTTAATGATAGATAAATGTAGAAGTTGGCTGATTATTACAAACGAGTTTGTAACAGTTGAGAAAAGCGCATATATTTTGATTAGGTCACGGTTTCTCTGTTTATCGCCGTTCCTGTACGGCGATATATACAATTAACAAGATTTGAACAGTTTTGCCTGTACACCGCCTGCCTTTAGCCAATCAAAGCAAAGCATTTCATATCACATCATCATGATAACAAAATGGACGTCAAAAATCTTCAGCAAGGGATGCGTAAATGGACTCGCCCAACCGCCATGTTTGTCGGGTTACTTATTCTTACAACTAAAAAATTCCATCATCAATGTACGAACTCAGTACCAGTCTTCAGGCTCTTGCAGGATAACGCAGAATAATCGCAATATTTTTTGCTACCTGTCTTTTCAAACTAGATAATGTAGTCTAACTTGCACTTAAAAAAAATTAAATGCTTGCTTCCGGGCGATTCTTATCAGGATACAAACGCTCCGCAGCGGTTACTTCCCCTCTTCAGTACAGTAAAGGTAGCAAAGCGTGACATACCCGGTGCGAGTGTAACCCCGGACAGGTCACAAAAAAAATATTATAAGAAGAACGGAATAGTTTGTAGATCATTTACTGTTTCATTTCTTTCTTTCAGTTGTGCATCTATCATTTACTAGCACACTAATTAATCAAATGTAATAAATCAAACAATACATTTAGTTACCTATTTATACATCACTAATGAATATGAACTGAACATGTAACTTATAAACATTACGAAATTCACTATGTTAAAATATTACAGTAAAACTATACTTACAGATAATTTAATAAATGAAAAGTCTAGCATAAATCTTAATCGCTAGTTATCTGGCAATTAAATGTTTAAAATAACTTTCATCACCTGAGAAACTATACACTTGTACTTCCAGTGCTATTCTTACAAAATTATAAGTTACCTTTGTCAGTATGACAAACATCAATTCCATTGTACCAAAAATACACATACTGCACATACATCTGCTTCTCATCTACTGTGCTTGGTGAAGTCTGGTTAGAGCTGCAAAGAACCAATCCCATAAAGCATGCATTATATTAGAAAGAAAGGGATGCCGCAGCGCGCAAACCAAGTGACAGATTTCAAAAAGTTCCAAAAGTTGGGACTCGCGTAAACCTATTACCAATCGTCTAAATTACAAACTAAAGTCCGAGTACAAATGAACAAAAAAAGCTAAAACACGAACTACAAATGTTTCAAAACAACAAAATGAACAATTACCTCTACGTACTAAATGAACCTATAGTATATGATTACTCTAATCTAGCCTAACTTCTGTCAACAGCTGGTCTTCACCTGTTCTTTTGCGGTATGACTAATTACCGGATCTAAGTTAGATCCGCGGATCTAACATCTATAATTTTCTAAGGACAGAGTTTCGTACGAGCAGATAATTGATTAAATCCAGATATGTATTGTACAAATTGAAGAATTATATAGAAATGTATGTTTCAACCAAATTTTGAATAAATATCTATTTGGGGATTGAAAAATTCACGATTTTTTTAGATCCGCAGATCCAATATTTCACTACGGACACAGCTTTTTTAGAACAAAGAATTAATTAAATACAGATTTTTTATTAACAAATTTAAGAATTATATAGAAATGTATGATTAGACCAAATTTAGACCAAATTTTTAATAAAAATCGTTTTTACGGATTTAAAAAAAATAATGATCTATCATTTCACTACTTAGCAGTACTAAGAAGCCAATCATAACACAACCCTCATACAAAACAATCTTACTTGACCAATCAGAATAAACCAATATACACAATCTTTCTACTTTAACCTATCAACTAAGTAATTACTTACCAAAGTAGAAATGTAAATTAAAACAAGTATTAGCATTTCCAAAAATGCTTGAAATCGCCGTTCAGACATGCATTTCGTCTTATCCATAGATGAATGTATTTCATGTTCTTCATTCATTAATTTGATAATCTTACAACATGCTTTGCACTGAAAAGCGAAGTTATATTTGATAATTTTCACACAGAAATTATAAAGTAAATGAAATATACATTCTATTTTTATTGTAGCTGGACTATTTTTGAAAGCGGACGATTTCGCTTCTTAATGAAAAACATCCCAATATCTTTATACATCATGTTAAAATTTGCAGCATTAAAACCTTGTAAATATTGCTTTGTCGTAAACCAGTCTACGCATAATTAATTTACTATTTGCGTAGTTTTTTAACTTTATTTATTACTAAAAAATGTATACTTAACAAAAGCTAGATACAGTTCTTCAATACCATAAGAATATTATATGTACAATTTAAACAGAATAAATTTTAGGTAAAAAATACGATACTGCCCTGATCCTAATCAAGCATATATAAAACACGGAAAAATCCTGATCAAACTCCTCGCACCGGTCAAGCCACGCTTTGCTACTTTTACTGTATTAATCAGGGGAAGTAACCCCTGCGGGGAGTTTGTATCCTGATTAGAATCGCCCGGAAGCAAGCATTTATTTTTTTCTTTAAGTGCAAGTTTTGGAAAAACAAACAAACCATACTCTTATTTAGACTACATTCTGTAGTAAAAAATGACATGTAGCAAAAAACAATTGCGATTATCCTGTATTTATCCTACAAGAGCCTGAAGACTGGTACTGAGATCGTACATTGATGATGGTATTTTTCAGTTGTAAGAATAAGTAACCCGACAAACATGGCGGTTGGGCGAGTCCATTTACGCATCCCTTGCAGAAGAATTTTGACGTCCATTTTGTTATTATGTGATATGAAATGCTTTGCTTTGATTGGCTAAAGGCAGGCGGTGTACAGGCAAAACTGTTCAAATCTTGTTGATTGTATATATCGCCGTCAAGGAACGGCGATAATTACGCTACACAAAATAATTCCATGCGGTGCATGCAGTAAATTTGCACATTATGAAAATAAGGTTATGGTGTACTAAAATACATGGGTCTAGTACACGAGGAGTTTTGATCAGGATATATCCGTGTTTTATATATGCTTGTTTAGGGTCAAGGCAATTTTTACCTAAAATTTATTCTGTTTAAATTGTACATGAAATATTTTATGATATTGAAGAATAGTATCTAGCTTTTGTTAAGTATACATTTTTAGTAATAAATAAAGTAAAAACCTACGCAAATAGTCAATCAATTATGCGTAGACTGGTTTACAACAAAGCAATATTTAAAAAGTTTTTAATGCTGCAAATTTTAACATGATATATAAAGATATTGGCATGCTTTTCATAAAGAAGCCAAATCACCCGCTTTCAAAAATAGTCCAGCTACAATAAAAACTACAATGTATACTTCATCTCCTTTATTATTTCTGTGTGAAAATTATCAAATATAACTTCGCTTTTCACTGCAAAGCATGTTAAAGAATTATCAAATCAATGAATAACAAACAAGAAATACATTCATCTATGGATAAGACGTCATACATGGCTGAACGGCGATTTCAAGCATTTTTGGAAATGCTAATACTTGTTATTACTTACGTGTGACGAAGTCCAAATCTGTGGGCAGGTGTAAAAATTGGACAAGGAAAAACTATCGATTTTCCGGAATTCATTTTTGACGTTCTTATTTAAATAATAACAAAGATAAATGACCGAAAATACTATAGATGCTTTATTATATAGGTGACGTGATTGTGACGCTTTTCGAGTTGTTTTATTTTGCTCCGTGGTCCGTTTTGTCCCGGTCTCCCCTACAACTGAATGTTTTTTGTTTCAAAGCAAACACATTACTAAAGTCTTAAAAATATTCAGATAGAGAAACAGCGATGAATGGGGGGACATTGGTGGATTATCTACCCTGAATACTCTTTAATATTACTTTGGTCCTTTCATTTGGATTCCTCTGCTTTCATTGCTATTTTCTCTTTTGGTATTGTGATAATTAAGCCTAATTATTTGCAACAATGATAGTCAGATTAAACATGTAGTTTAGCAACATGCTTTGCTAATACCATAATGTTTGTTTTTTGTTAATCCTAACTTTTTATTTAATATATAAGTGACAATTTTCACAGCTAAAAGTCAAGACAATCACAAAGAGAAACAAGGATAAAGTCAGAGGATTTCAACTGAAAGGACCAAAGTGCAATTTGGTCTACCTTTGATGTTATCTGAGTAAGGGAGATAATTTGTAATCAGCAATGTCCCTCATTACCACGCGGACAGTAAAAGCAACAGGGGAAATTAAGATCAACGTTGTTCCATAATTTGTTTTCTTCTTTTCTTTTTTTCTTTCTTTCTGACATTCTTTATCAAGGGAATGAACGAAAGAAATATCAGACAAAAGTGAGAACAAACGAGAAACTTACGTACAGAATCAATAAATGAGTTAGTGTGTCAGTGGGTGCGTGTGTAATTGAATGAATAAATGAATGAATGAATGAAATACTTAAGGCATGTTTGCTACTACTAGATGTTAAATATGTTTCTACTAGTGATTTCAACTTATGACATGATTCTTGCAAGTTCGAATCTCGGCATAAGCGTTTGTATCTGTCGAATCCCACCGTCTCTATCTCATTCTCTCTATTTGACTTTATTTATCGTCGATAGCGGTTGCCCATATGACCGATGCCCCCTGCAGAGATAAGTTATTTTAATTTGTTGGGGATAGTGCAAGTGAAAGCATCCCATTCCAAAGACACCTCTGGTTCTTTTGCATGCTCAGTGTACATAACTGATATATGGGGCCTCGGTCTAACATCTTTACCCGCAAGACGAGACAAGAAAAGAGGAGCGGGGGATCGATCTCGCGACCCCTGGGTTACCAGTCCAGCGCGTTAGTACCACTGGACCACTGGCCGGGCCGCTCTTCGCTTTACGTAAAGTCAAAATCATTCAAGTGACGTCTTGAGCAAATTCTAAGATATTTTTGTTATGGGTCAGAATCTCGCTATAACGAAGGCGATATAATATTTACAAAAAATTACGCAATATCTCGACTTGCGTACAACTAGTTTGACTAGGGGAGATCACTGCGGGATTGATATCTATCTTACTTCTTATAAAACTTTCTTTTTGATCTAATTTGTTGTTCATTAACCATAACAATTATATGAAAGAAAACTAAAATAGAAAGTATAGAAATTTAAAAGTAAAAGTGAACAAGGAAAATTCAAATGGACTTGAGTCCATTTGAGTGTACGGGTTTTACTTTATTTTTAAGGAACCTCAAGCTACAGCACTCTATTTTGTTTGCAGATGCCAATAAAAAGATTTAATATACATCTTTAAATTGAAGACCTGTCTGTTCAGACATATTTAAACTAAGGTAATGCACATTTTTTGAAGAACAACAACAACAATATATATTTGTTCAACCTTTTATTTCCATATATCTCTTGATGTTAATGGTGATAATTATGTTACTGAAACATTGTTTGTTTTGTTAAGTAACAAAATAACATGAACTTCATGGAATAACATGTTTGGACAGAATAACAAACATGCTTGAATAGAATAACAAATATACTTGTAATATCTATTATGATAATAAACTATGACCATGTTTTGATTACTTTGATATAATTCAACATAAAGGCCAAGTGAGATACAGTCACTGTCGTAGCAAAGTGCGACCGGCAACCCGGGCAAGGCACTCACAAGCTGTTACCAGAATGTAGCTGATCTACTGGTTGGCAAAAAAAAAATCAATATTTATATAAATTTGATAGTGCCAGCAGAATTTTTAACTTTAGATAACTTTTTTCTTCGTGAACCGAAAGATTCTTATATCATTTGAAAGCTCTTTAAATTTTTATTTTGAAAATATAAGCAGATTTTGAATTTTTGCTTTTAGAAAACTAAACTAATTAATACCTGTCGTTTCAGCATTTTTAGCATTTTTCTAGCAGCTAAGATGCACTAAGTTTAGCCATTTACAAACAAGAAAGTAAACAGTTTTGACAATTATTTTTTAATATTTAAAATATGAGTTCACATACCTTTTAAATGATATAAAGTATTGAATTGTATGATGAAAATGACCTTGTAACTGTAATTACAAAATTTCTATGTTTTGCATTTTTATCAACCACCATATTTTTGCCAACCTTCAAAAAGTTTACCTGTATCTCTTATCAGTTACTTGTTACTATTAATAGATTTCAAAACAATATACACAATATTACTAGACAGTCACGTGTTTCTGTCCGAGGATTTCCGAAATAACACAACTTCGCAAATTGATTCAACAGATAGTACATCGTAAAAATACGTAATAATACGTAACGGCAATAATCGGATCTTCTTTACCAATTAAAACATAGAATTATATAATATTGGATAACCCCGCTCCAATTGTACATATAGGAATATAATACTGGCAATTTTCCGTACAGAAAAATACACTCGACTCTATAACGACCGAATTTACTTGTGGTGACAGTGGTTTCTGTACTGATCAGGGGAAGTAACCGCTGCGGAGAGTTTGATAAATTATTGGTACAATGATCTGAAGGACGAATAGCTCACTAAGTGCTCTATCGATTCTTCCAATCAATGCAATGAATAGCAATCTCGGTTTACTCAATTGTCCAATGTAATTCCGCCTTGCAAATACTCCTTGGTTACATTGTAAAAATGGCCGCATAAAACAGTGTTGACATTATTATCCAACGAATTTCAAGCAAAGGAAACAACATTTATCAGACTTTTCAACAAACTGCGACCGCTGACTTTGCAAAAGTTTAAACAGCATTTTCAAATGCGTGTTACACACTAATTTTGCGTGGAAAATGGTAAGGGTTGACCTTAGACTGATCTTGAACGATAAAATAATCATGAATCTGTTTTGAAATTCTTGGATTTACTAGAAAATATAACACTGATTACAAAATATATATAGTATAGTAAATATATACCGCTCATCTGTAATCTCGCGGTACTTACCGTTTGGTTAACTATAATTTAAAAACAAACAATAAACATCAGTAATTTTGGTAATCATCACAATATTTCATCCTTTTTTCATCGCATGTGTTAAAATGCCATTTAAATATGTCAAGAAAATCAGTCATGTGGAAAATTTACCACAGTGGGCAGCCATATTGTTGAATTACGTCATATCACTAATCTCGCGGTAAATAGGTCAGCAAATTCTAGAATATTATATTGCAGTGAATGTTTATAGTCTGTCAGCGAATCACTAACAGGAATGATCAAACATTGCTAAAAAAAGATAAATTGTCATACAACATTAAAATTAATACAATATGGACACTGTTTACTGTGTCACTGTCCCAAAATTACTCGTCTGGGAAAAAATGCATTGTTATGGGATTTTTTTAAAGTATGGACTAAAACTTTCCAAGAAACTGCTCATGATAGCAAGTTAGAGGGTTATATCTTCGCGTGAGAAAAATGAGTCACAAACTTTGTTTGTAAACACTGCCCATATGGCGTGACTGACATACCGCGAGAATACATGTAGTGATACCGCGAGAATAGTGATGTCGGGTATACATAAAAATAATATATGCTATGTCAAAACACCCACAATGAAACTTGTAATTTACTGAACTTACCAGCACCATTTAGTCCTATAAATAAGCCATCACGTTTCTTTTTTTCACCTCTAACATTCATTTTTTATGTTTTACTTTTTAATTTTCATGTAATGGGAAGTCTCATGGCTTTCTCTACACTTTCATTTAGCAAACCATGCTCAGATTTCTTGTGCCCTTTATTTCAGGCTGTAAGAAAGATATCAAACATAAAGATAAGACACAATTTAGGCTATCCTAAGAGAAAATAACCTGCAACAATTTTCTTTAAGAATTTGAAAGGAATTAGTTTATAACTAATCTTTTATAAAACCTGAAGTTTCAAGTAAGTTTGTTGTTCTTCAAATGGATAACATCAGAAGTATCCCTAATTGAATATGTAACAGTTTACACAGTTTGTATTCTACACATCTGTTTTAGTTGAAAAAATATTAAATGTGTGAATTATGTAAAACACTATTTTGGGAATTGTTTATATATAATTGTAAGAAAAATAAAAAAAGTCAGTACAAAATTATAATTCTTTTAAACAGTTACAGGGCTAGCTCTGGATCAAAATTTGCTTGAGCCAAATATATTTTTGACTCGGGGATTTCCCAAAATGTCGGAAGTCATACTTTTAGCGTGTTTTCGCCAATCTTGATTTTTTTTTAGCCAATTTTCGCAATTTGGAGCCATTTGCTCCGTTGGCGAACGCCAGCGCGAGCCCTGAGTTAATACATTTACATTTAAAATAATAAACATACCATATACCTCCCCACCCACCAAAACATGGTATCCATAGTGACCTACATCTAATTGTGTGTGTTTTCCAAGGGGATTTCTGCTGAATATAGGTGAAATAATCACTTTAAATCACATTTAATTTTAGTTACAGTATTACCACTAGATTTACGAATGCAAATGAGCCAACTCTTATATTTTGATTTTGCTAAAAGAAAGAGCTAGCACTGGCTCATTTTTCCTTTGAGTAAATTTTTTTAGGGCATCTTATGGACATTGTGCATCAACAGTGAACATGGAGAGGATACATTTGATAAGTCTCGAGTTGAATATTCTAAGATACAAAAATAACCACAACTGACCGTATGCTTTTTTTATTCTGTAGGTCTCATGTATATATCATATTCTGGAAGTATCCCTATATTGTTACCATGCATGCGCATAAAGCGTATAGACTGACCATAGACACAACATCCCTCTCCAAGTTAGATAAAATCTTACAATAAAATGTCAATACATCATAACAATATCGTATTTCAAATAAGGATCTAATACATCTTGTAAATTGTTAACCTAAGTAAAGTTCTATAACTATTATTTTCTTTTACTTTAAATAATCGTTTGAAATACTAAAATCAACAAGTTGGAATTGGATATCTGAACTAAACTGTAAAATCAGTCATTCTTAGGAATTACAGGTGAACGATGTGTACTGAAACATGATAGCATGAATCGGTCAGCTTGAAAGTTAAGCTTACAACTACTAAACAAAATTCTACTAAATGCGCAGTCAAACATATACAATCATACAAAGTATCATAGTAATTTAAGCCATTTCCAGAAATGATGGTTAAAACGAGCTTTAAGATCATACATAAATGAGTCAACAATATTCAAATTACGATAATTGTAGCATTCGATGGTTAAATAATATTTGATTATTATTCGAATGTAACTCACTCAGTCACTGTAATTATGATTGTATTCATCATTTTACATAAATAGTTTGTCAATAGCGCGATGTATTCATGTGTTAATCATTAGAATTTATTCTTTGTCATGAAATTTGTACACCTTCATTTAACTTGCACTACAGGTACATGTAAATCCACCTGCTGGTTCCACTGGGATTATTATGCCCAAACACTATGGAACCATATGCCTAACTATCCGCACATAATCGCGTAAGTAAGTTGGTGGTCGTCGTTCTCTTACTGGTCGTGTATTCTCCCTAACACTCGCTCATTTGACATTTTGATCACTCGTATCGTCAAAACTATCTTCCTCAAGATCATTGTTATTGTTCACCACCGTGCTAGATGCTTCAATATTTGGATTCACCTTTTTCATAGCTGATGAGTTTCTTGTGACACGGTGTCCCCACTGATTTTCAACACTAATCATTGGTCCCTTATTACCTGTGACAGTATATGATATAGATATAGTATATGGAACAGGTTTGTACCTTGTTGATAATTTTGTCCGCGTTTCATATTGAAGAAGAACTTTATCACCAATGTTAATTTGGCGTTCTTTTGCATTAATCCTTCTGTCTTCATACGCCTTTGAACGAGATTTCGACATTTCATCGTTCCGTCGTGCAATTTCACCCGTCTTCGCATCTCAATTGTTTTTCGGAATTTCCGGTAGCCGCGTAGATGGTTCTCGCTGGAAGAGTAAGCGAAATGGAGTGTATCCCATTGAAGCATGTGGCATTGCTCTGTACTGGCGTAAAAAGTTGTAAAGTTCCTGTTTCCAGTTTTTACCTTCAATAAATGCAGACTTGACACATTTCATGAGCGGTTTGTTGAACCACTCAGCTTGAGCATTTGCACGAGGCCACCTAGGCTTAATTTCCCTGTGTGTAAATCCACAATATTTTGCGTAGTTAGCAAATGCAGTGCTATTAAAAGGACTACCGTTGTCTGTTTTTATGACTGTTGGCACAGAAAACTGTGATATCACTTTGTCTAATACTGGTATCACTGTATTTGCTGAAACAGATTTGACAATTTCAACAATGGGATAACATGAATATTCATCTACAATAACCAGTGAATATTCGCCATTTCCCTAATGGCCCACAAAAGTCGGCACTCAGATTTAACCATGGACCAGATGGCAGCTCCGACATTTGAAGTGGTTCCTTTGTTACACGTTCCTTTGTGCTTGCTTGACAAGCTAGACATCCTTGTATAGCTGTTTCAATTTGTTCATTGAGGTTTGGAAACCAAACTTTTGACCGTATATAACTTCTCGTCTTCACACACCCTGATGCCCTTCATGTCCTAATTTTATCGCTTGTGCCCTTAGTGATTTCGGCATTACAATTTTGTCATTCCTTAAAAGCACCGTTCCGTTATAATGAGTTACTAGTAATTCATCTTTTAACTTCTCAAGGCTTGAAGTTCTTCTTTGTCTATGTCTTGATTATTCAAATTTTTTACCTCAAACCATTTCCCATTCTGTGTCAATTCTATAGCCTTTTGTATTGTTTTGTCTTTTGCCAATTCCATCTTTACGTCCTCCAATTTCATTGCATTCAGAACTGTTTTTTCAGCAACGAAATTCACATATTCTTCTGCCAGATTTCTTTTGTTCGCATTTCCTGGTTTTGGATGTCTTGATGAATAATCAGAGGGATTATCTTTTCCAGGTCTGTAGACAATCTTCATTTTGTAGGGCTGGAGGCGCAGTCCCCACCATTCGATCTGTAGAGGCGGTTGTTTCTTTTTCCAGATATTCTCCAAGGCTTTGTGGTCAGTAACGACTGTAAAACATGGAGCCCCACGAAGGTACATGTTGTAATGCTTGCATGACCATACAATTCCAAATACAAGTGCCTCTCTTTCTGTTTGACTGTATCTGGACTCTGTTGGAGACAATGCTCTGCTCGCATAAGCAACCACTTTGTTTTCTTGTGTTAGAATCGCCGATAATCACAGGTGACGCATCTGTCACAACCTCAATTTCTTTATCAGGATCAAAATATGCCATTACAGTATCTCCAGAAAGATCTTGTTTTAATGTTTCAAATGCATCTTGTTGATCTTGTTCTCATGACCAGATAGTGTCTTTCCTGGTCAGCCCTCGTAATGGTTCAGTGATTGATGCATAGTCCTTGATGAAACGTGAGCAGTACCCCGTCATTCCCAGAAAGCTCCTTAATTCCGACACACTTTTTGGCTGGGCATTATCCCGAATTGCTTCGATCTTTGTCGGGTCAGCTGAAATGCCAGACCCATTAGATATGACACCGAAAAATGTCAACTCTGTCTTATTGAACCAACATTTTTCTTTGTTTAGCGTAAGTCCATTCCGATGGAGTGCACTAAAGACTTTGTTCAACGCTATGTTATGTTCCTTTTGATTCTTTCCGTACACAATAATATCATCTGAAATGTTCTTCGCGCAAGGTATGCCAGCTATGATTGAGCTTATTGTTTTCTGAAATATTTCGCTTGCAGAGTTGGTTCCAAAATTTAAACGCTTGTACCTGTAAAGTCCCATATGTGTAGAGAAAGTTGTTATTGGTCTTGATTCTTTATCGAGCACAAGCTGATTGTACCCTGCCTTCAAGTCCATTTTGCTTAAAACTTTTGATCCATTTAGGTCATGACCTAATTCATCAATAGTTGGCACTGGATGCCTTTCTCTTTCAATTGCTTTGTTTATAGCTTCCCGCATATCAACGCAAATTCTAACATCACCATTCTTTGGCAGAGTGACAGTTGGTGACACCCATGGCGTTGATTCATTTTTAATTTCTTCAGTAACATCATCTTTCAGCATATTTTCGATTTCTTTTTCAACCTTCTTCCTCAGATGAAATGGTGTCTGCCCTCCCTTTTGTGCAACTGGTTTAACGTTCTTGTAAATGTGCAACGTGACAGTTTGTTCTTTTAGTTTGCCAATCCCCGTAAATATTACCGGAAATTTTTCTTCAACAGTTTCGGCCAATGTACTAACATTATGTATTATTTTTACGATGTTTAAATTTGAAGCTGTTTCATACCCTAATAACGTTCCGTAATTTCCTTTCACTAGGTAGAATTTGTCCACCATAATTTGTTTGTTTTTCTCCACTGTCAGTAGACAACACCCGCACACCTTTAAGTTCAGACCACCCCCGTAAGGCAATAATTCTGGCAATTTATGTGTTTTAAGTTGTGGCTCTCCAAGACGTCTGTATGTGTTTTCATCGATAATATTTACGCTTGAACCTGTATCTATTGTTACTTGCAACTTAGTAAACGTCATTCAATTTCAGTTCGGTTGTTGGCGTCTTGTTGTTTCCTATGCTCTTAACAGTAATGTTATAACTGTACTCATCTTCTGAACCTGACTGTAAATCACAGTCTTTTATTTCATTAACATGTTTATTCCTTTGTTTACAGCAGCGGCTGAAGTGATTCATTTTCTTGCAGAGATTACATATTTTCCCTCTCGCCGGACAAGGTGATAACCTGTGTGGATATTCATAGCCACATGCTCTACAGGTATGTCCAATATCTGCAGCGTGATCACGTGATGATTTAGCTGAAGCTGATATGCCACAGCTCCAGCCATGACCTCGCTGAGACCCTGAATTTGCATGGAGTTGCTGGTGATGATCACACTTTCCCACACGTTGCTGCGTTATCTGGTGGTCGATGCGAGACTTTTTGCACTGTAGTTTCAGAAGTTTCCATTGCCAACGCCTGCAATTCAGACTGTTCAAGCATTCTTCCCAGTGTTAAAATTCTGTCTAGGGTCCTGTCAGTTTCTCTAAACGCCCTTCCTCTGAGTTGATTTGATTTGCAATTCTAAATAACCTGCTGGAGAATTTTATTTCATAATCAATATTTGTAAACTCACAGTCTCTTGCCAGTGTCCGTAATTCCGTCACAAACTTGTCTAACGTTTGCCCTTCGTCTTGTTTGCAGCATCTGAATGTGTATATTTCCATCTGCACATTTTTCTTAGGTGAAAAATAATCCTGAAGTACCTTTTTTGTTGCATCATAGGTATGTTCAGCGTTTTTCTTCTCCACATCATGAGTTAATTGTATGCTTCAGAACTATGTTTTAATCAAACCAAATTGAGTATTTATCATTGGTACCGGTCGATGAAGGCAATTGTGTGATTGTAAGAGGAAATTATCTGAAGCACTCCGTCTGCGAGATTTCTGCTCGGTTTTATGCAGTTTAAAATTAGGCTTAAAGGTTGAACAACTAAAAAATATCAGATCTAAAAAGCAGTTAACACTTTAAGCAAGCATAATAAATTAGGCTAGAGACACCCCTGGTTCTTTTGCATGCTCATTGTTTAGCACTGATACCTGGGACTATGGTTTAACATCTCACCCGAAAGACAAAGAACATGTATATACAGTACATGGGCAATGTATTAGACTGTGTTAATGTTTGTATCAGTTTTCAGCTGCTGAGTGGAAGTTACTGGTGTAAACCAGTCAATAAACTATAAAAAAATTTAGACTTTGTAGCAGTTTTTATCATTTAGAAGCAGTGGAACAGAAGTCATATTTAAAACCAGTCTGTAAAAATGTAAACATTTTCATTTTAAAAATAGCAGAAGTTAAATTTAGATCTAGAGAATCCCAAAAGTTATGGAGCTTTTCCTGTGCCAAAAATCCAGACATGTTAACTTTCATATTTTGAAACAGCTCTGCAGAAATGCAGAAATGTGTTTGTTACTCTTAAATCTTAAGGCTGACTCATGCAAATTTAAGTAAGCAAGTATAAAAGTATGTACATGTATATGATACTTAAGTTTTACTTTAACTCTGAATGTTTCCTACTGTTTTGCAGTTCCACTCCTGTACTCATTACATTTTACTTATCGAACCTTTAAGTTTTCTTTATTGTAAACTTAATTACTTTTCAAAGACTATAATCAGAACGCACATCGATGATATCATGTTAGTATTCTTACTATTTTATTTTTGCCACTGGGAATTGGCAAATCGACAAACACGCTCCAACAAAAGTAGGTGATTTTGCAGCAGCCATATAAGGAATTTTATACGGAAACTGACAGACTGTAATGGGCGGAGCGTGAAAGTTGGCCAAAGATATACCAGAAATTTATGTAGTTCTCGTGGTAGTAGTGTTTTGTAGTTTGTACCAGAATGACTTGTAAGTTACCCCTACCACCCATGCCATCCGAGAAATATACAGAGGTCAGCACACTGCATTGTGCACTGCACCTGTGACGTGCTACTACAGAATGCATATTTCAATCCTCTCAGGTGTATTGTACCAGAAATTGTCCGTTCATATTCTAAATAGGCTTTCACCTTGAAAACTTTAACCGGCGTGTTGAAAATTCTGAAAACTTCACTTCCATCAAGTTGGCATCATTTCTATATGACATTTATCTTTAGTCTGAAGCCGAGTATCAAACAGCCGAAACAGACTCAGAAAGACTGAAACTGAGAACTCATTACAAAGTCAGACATGGGCGTGGTCATTTCCATATTAGGAGCATCCATATTTGGAATTCCTGGAACCTGTAATCAGTTGGAAACCAGTTTCGCTTTTCGACAGTTCATTTGAGAATGAACAAACGTTAAATAAGTCCTACTTACCACTCAACTTTCAAATGCACACATAAACACTATGAAGAACACCGTCAGTATGCCAAACAAATTATACACTTGCAAGGTTTAATTTACATTACATAATCATTTCAGTTAGCATTTTTATCGTAAGAAGGATCAACTTTTGTATTGGATAACTCAAATTGAGATTTTAGCAGTTACAAACTCAGGTCAAAGATGAAGAAATAACAAACACATATTGACACATTTAGCATGGAAATATGCTAATGAACATACAAAACCGTATGATTCCGTTATAAAATTGAAGGGTTAAAAAGCATTTCTGCAAATCAGAGTTAAAATACGCACGTCAACATGTCTGGATATTTGGCACAGGAAAAGCTCCATAAAAAGTAGTATTTATTTTGGTTGTTGCCAATCATGTTTTTCTTGAACCAGTTTAATTTTTTGTAGACAATTTAGTCATTGGGGACTGCCAGCGTGTCCTGAAACTGTATGGGGAGCCATAAGATATCTTTTTACATGTAAAATGAAATAAAATATCATAATAGTAGAGCTGAAAAATGTAACGTGATCACTTATTTATAGGACAAAGAATAATTATGCTCCCAAAGGAGAATGTATATTTATAATATGATATGTCTCCATAAACAATTCATGTCTGCTCTGTATCTCTTTTATAGGTTTTTGATAATATCAATGTAGTCAAGTTTGACTTCTGACCTTTGGAACTTGTAATTGGATTTCTTTAATTTGGAACACAGCAAAGGTAGCTTTGAGAATAATCAGTTTATAATAGGGTCAGACAATCAAGAAGCTTTTCAAGATGGCAGGAATCCACTTCATACCATCTGATCTTGCCTTGCACCATTTGGGCTAGCATACAAGGCAACCCCGATAGATGATATAGTGGCACCCTAGGCCATCTGTGGATGCATATTTGGGCTAAGCTCCCTCTGAAGAGCAAGCCAGCAACCAGCCTTCTTATGCATCCCTGTTACGTAAGTGTCTTCAGTTTGCATACCTTTCTGCAGCTAAAGGAGCAGGCAAGTTGCTACCAAGAATAAGTTCAACTACAAATCTGCACATTTGCCAGTCAAAGCTCATTATTGGGGACCAGGTGTTGGTCAGGAGTCGGCAAGGAACAGTGGAGTTAGCAGATAAGTGGGACTCTGACTTTGTATATCATGACTGGCAATCGAGCAATCTGATTAAAATCATATCCTAAACATCGCTATGCTATTAGAACTGAAGACAACCAATAGAAGGTCACCTTCTCGTGACCTATCCATCAGCCAGTCAGAGCAACTCTTCCACCCTCATGGAAGTGAATGTTCATCTTGTGAAAATCTATTTATATAGCTGGGATCCCAAACAATTATCTGTCATGTATAAACTGTCACCGAACTCAGTTAAATTTATTTGTCATAATCTTTCAAAATAATGAGATTTACGGGGGTTATTTAAAAGGTTTGTGGAATTTTCTTATAATTTCTTTATTTGACGTCTGATCTTCACGAAACTTCAGATGCTTACATATTAATACATTTTGAATTGGTTTTGATAATTTCAGTAAAATTTTTAAAAAAATAAGCATTTCATAAAATTTTACATGACGCTAGTTTCCATACCCCGGAGCACCGGAAATAAAATCGGTAAACCTGTAAAACAAATTGTAAAATGTTCATTACTAGTGGTTCAAACTCCGCGAAATTTAGACGTTCTTTCAAGTGACGTCATTTCTTATCAACAATGTTGTTATTGATGTCATTTCCGATACTTACGTTTCACACGGTAGCGAAAACAAAAACGTTTCTCTTAGCATTAGCATCATAATGGGGATACCACTGTACACTGAAACAAGAGCAGCAATTAAGTTTTGTGTCTTACGCTGATATTCAGCAGCCAAAACCATTGAGGAATTGAGGAAAGCAAGAACAACACCTCCTATGAAGAAATCTGCTGTTTACAAATGGCACAAACTGTTTAAGAGTGGCCGCGAGATTATAGAAGATGACACCCGGAATGGAAGACCATCCTTAATCACGTTGACATTGGTAATGTCAGTGAGGCGTTTAATTGAAGATGATCGCCGCCACTCCATTCAAGACATTTCGGACCATGTTGGAGTTTTGTACGGAACTGTACATTCAATTTTACATGAAAAGCTAGGTATGCAAAGACTATGTGCAAGGTGGGTTCCCAGAGTTTTGAAAGAAGCAGAGATGCAAAAGCGGGTTGTACTTTCTAAGATGTTCCTGCGGAGAGTGAAACGCGAGGGGGACGCATTCTTGGATCGAGTCATCACATGCGACGAAACGTGGTTGTGGCTCTATGAGCCGGAAACCAAACAACAGAGTTCGCAGTTGACAGAGAAAGGCTCTCCACCAACCAAGGCAGGATCCAACAAAAGTGAGGGAAAATTCATGTTCATCATGTTTTGCAACAGAAAAGGGATGCTGTTGTGCCATGCCTTTCCGCCACATTCTACTGTTGCACCAGGATAACGCCCCATGTCACGTGTCAAAAGTCACAAGTTTGGAGATGTAAGTGCTCCGTCTCGATACAGTTGCCCATCCCCTGACTTGGCGCTGATGGATTTCGCCATCTTTCCTGAGGTAATGTTTCTCTTTAAAATATAAATTTATGGGTTGACTCTTTATGCTTCATGCTTGTTAATCTTTTCTAATATGCACCTCATGATATGAAGATCAACAATAATTTAATTTCAACGATACTGTAGTTAGTTTTTCATTATGGTCGTTGTTGAATTATTTAAATAATGTGCGAAAATGGTATCTTATGCACTTCATGTCACTAAAATTAAACAACATATCTAAAAGTTAATAAATAAATAAATTTATAATGTTATTTATTTCACAGGTGAAGATGCAGTTGCGCAGATACAGATTCGGCAATTTACCAGAACTTCAGACGGCCATGAGCCATATTATCAGCAACTACGACGAGGCATGGTACAGGAACATGTACAGCCATTGGGTGGACTGACATCGGAAATGTATTGCTGCAAATGGAGTGTACTTAGAGAAGTTGTGAGGATGTTTTCACAGAGACGTGATTTTAGATACTGGACATCAGTAAAATGACGTTACGATCTGTTAGTAAATGATGTTGGCGTCCTCCAGGGTTTCTGTACCGGGATTTTTTTATTTGTTGCTATGTCAACAGTTTTTATTGTATATTGTTAATATTTGGCTAGTTTGTTCATTGTATATTCTTTATTGTCATATCATAAAATCATGAAGCTGCAACAATGCGTTTTGATTTTATGACTGAATTCCACAAACTTTTTGATTTGCCCTTGTTTGTGATTAATATCATTTTTTCAAAATATCTATGCACTTTCAATCTCCACTAATAAACATTGTTATGCTAGAGAAGTTTACACAATGTTTGAACACGCAATGTGTACAGGTAAGCTATCGAGATGTCTCATTAAGCTGCAGTGTCATTGGCAGAGATATAAATAAAATAGTGGGAATTCCAGGTTATCGAGAAGACAGAATGAATGCGTCGTCTTCAGATCTAACCGTAGGGAGATCGTGAACTTCAGTCAGATTAGGCAATCAAGATCATGATTTTCCTGTTTATCATACAAAGAAGACCTTTGAGAACCTTACACTGGAATATGCTACTTCTGTTCAATAGCATCCTAGTGGATCAATTAGAGGAACCAGTCTGCAAGGACTTGGTGAAGTCTTGCCGGAAAAATATGAAACCTCCCCCTATGCAGGATGTGTTGGGCACAGAAACTTGGGAGTCCAATAGTTATGGACAGAAAATCTTTATTCCACCACCACTGCAGCCACATCACCATTTCTTCAGGAGACAAACAAGACCCCTGAAATATCTGTGACCATTGACTTGGAGCTGACTTGGAGCCAGAATTAACACCAGCTTTGGATCCAGTCCACATCACAGTATTCTTGGGAGTCTGATTACCCACATCCTGAGAGTTTTTCCCATGTGGATGTTTCTGCTGTTGAAATTCCAAGATGAGTACAAGCCCTCCAGCTCCTCAAGTCAGTCTCAGAACTGTGAGACAGAGAAAAAGTACCAGACTACTATGGCGAATGGGTGACACCAGTAATTGTGACAGTCAAAGAATCAGTGGTGTACCTTGTATAGACTGTATTTTATTATATACTTACATCTTGTTGACAGTAACTTTTTGCTTATTATTATTGTAGCACATAGCTAATTTTGACTCAAGGACCAAGACTTGAACAAACATGGTAGAGGTCTACTAGGCCATGTTAAACATTAAATGTCTTAACACTAGGCCTTGTGGTTACTGACAAGAAGATTCAAGTTCTTTTCTTATGCAAGCCTTGAAAAAAGTGGCCCCTGGGGTGGGGTCTGTTTTGACCCCAAGAGCATAATTTGAACAACCTTGAAAGGGACCTCTAGATGAAACTCCATGCAAAATATTTAAGCTGCAGGCCTTGTTTTCATATAAGATTTTCACAGTATTCTCTACATAAGCTTTTACTTAAATAAGTGACCCCAGGAGCAAAGCCATTAATGACCCCTAAGGCATGAAATGGACAATCTTTGTACAGGATCTCTAGGTGAACCTGTATGCTAAGTATCAAACCCCAAGGCATAGTAGTTTTAGAAAAGAAGTAGAAATATAGTTATTCATCCATTATTTTCCCCTGCCAAATGGCAATACTTAAAAATATCCTTTTGTTATTCAAAGAGAAATAAAACTTCCCAGGAGTATTGTTAGCATGAACCTTTACCAAAGTTGTTCAAGCAATTCCATTTTGTAATTGAAAAATATAATGTCTTAAAAGAATTGCTTATCTAAAACCATAAGGCCTACAGCAATGATATTTGGTATGTGATCCCATTGTGGTCATGTACCAAGCTCACAAAAATTATTCCTTTTGGATGAGAAATGAAAACACCCTTGAGGTTGAAAGTTTTATACAGAGTTTTATAGGAAAATAGGCAAAAAAAAACACTTTTTCTCTAAAACCACAAGGTCTAGTACATGGATATTTGGCATGTGACTCAGTCCAGTAATCCTTTTAAAAAGATTATGCACTTGAGATCAGAAGTTTTATACAGAGTTACAAGAAAAAACAGGACAAATATTTCAAAACACAAGGGTAAAGGCTATGACATGGTCTAGTGGTCCCCACCCATCATATGTGGGTGGGGAAAAAGATTTTGTATTGTCTGTTTGTCTGTCCATCCAGTATTATAATTTAGTAACCAGTGAATGATTTCAAATGAAACTCAACACTCACAAATTATCATTCTGGGATGGAACAGGCACAAATTAGTTCCTATCAGACCAGTAACACCAGAAATGAGGCCCTTAGATTATTTCTTTATACAGTATAATTATGTAAGGCATATCCACTTGGGGAAAAATAGATTTGTCTTCTCCAAAATGGTTTTGCCTGGGGCATTTAAACTTCCCTAGATTGTTCATTATAGGGATGTAGATTTTACATTGTCTGTCTGTCTGTCCATCCTTCTGTCAGTCGCTCTGGTCTCATAACTCACAACCGATGAATGGAAGCTCATAAAATCTGACATAATTTTAGGATGTAGAATAATGAGCAGTGGACAACAATTGTCTCATTTGACAACTGCTTAGCTGAAGTTGAAGGGTACCTTAACATTATGTATTTCGTGTCCCAACTTCCATTCTCATATGCAATAGCCATCTTCAGTGATTTTGCTTGTCATATGTATGTTATGCTTTAATTGGTTCTTAAAATGGCATGCTTACTTGTTGTAAACTTCTTCCATTATTAGAAGAATGTGTCAGATGTTTATCTTTTCAGAGTTCTGGTAAAGATACTGAGTTAGAAGGGACACCTGGCCTTGATTCTACAATGTCTGATGATACAGTGGTAAGATAGCAGTATTCTGTTGAAAATTCTTATACAAACTGATGTTTGTTAACATTTTTCTTTTAACCTTATTGTTTGCTTGAGCACCCTTCACATGAGCACAGTGTGCTCAGGATGAGTAGTCTGGGCTTTTTAGCCTTAATTGGGAAGAGACCCTTGCTTGTCCATTTTGGCAAATACATGTTATAAAATACAGTGATCGGAAATGTAATTGCATAAACAACAATTGGGAAACTCAACTTTCACTTTTACAAACAAAAAGAACAAGACATGCAGGTTTTACCAATAATGTTATATTGTTAGTTAATACTTTAACTCTAGTCTTTACAGAAGAGCATTACTGTACAGTAGCAATATTTTAAAACAGAAAGAAAAAAAATCAGCTGACAGAGGAATTGAAGCTGTTACTAGTTTCTTTTTCTTACAAACCTGATCTTGAACTTAATTTAATACATGTAACAAACAGCTAAGCTAATAGAACAAGAAAAACATCGAGGAAACTATTTTCTTACTCCAAAATAAGCATAATGTTGATTTGTCCTCTATTGTAGATAGAAAATATCAGGAGTTACACATTTATAAGGGTGAAAGTTTTTAGGAATAATCTTGAATTCAGGATTTTAGCTGACTTTTTGCCTTTATGAAACTATAGAGAAAGTGTAGATTTTTGCACAAAATCTTGCAGTTTCAGGATTTTAAGTTTCACTTTCACCCATGCAATTATAACTAACTTTGTCATTCCAAAATATCTTCTCTAATTCTTTAAGTAATTGACATTTTCCTTTAATCTGTAAAATTCTTCTAATATTTTTAACTAAATTTTACAGATGCCATATGCAGTTCTTTTGCTACTCTAGCAGTGCTTATATAAGCAATATTCAATAAAAAAAGGCCCATTTTGGAAGATTTTTAGCTCGTCTGACCAAATGTCAAGTTTGGCTTATCATTTGCTCTTCTGTCTGGTGTCTAGTGTCCACAATTAACTTAAAACAACATCTCCACCTAAACCACTTGGCCAGTTGTGCAAAAAAACACAGGAATGATACTTGCATGATCCCCTTTCAAAATGTAAAAAAAACCCCAAAAACATGCAGCTTTGGTTTCCATGGCAACTGAAAAGAAACACTTTAAATATCTTACCTGAAACCCCAAGGCCAAGAGCTTAGATATTTGGTCCATCTGTTAGACCTCTACAAAAATCTTCCAAGTCAGAATTGGCTCCAACCGATGGGTCACTTCATTATACCCCTTAAATGAAGTTTGTAGGGTATATAGCAGTCACCCAGTGGTTAGTTGGTCAGTCATTCAGGCGGTCTGTTGCAATTTCCTTGCCAGAGTATAACTTGAAAACTAATGGTTTGAATTCAGTGCAACCTCATGCAATGGTCAAGCACAATGACAGGAGGTGCATTGTTCAAGAATCATAACTCCATCTTCACTATATGCACAGTAACTGTTATTGCTTTTTGTTGGTTTTTTCTTGCCCGGAGCATAATTTGAAAACTAATGGTTGGAATTCAATACAACTTCATAAAATGGTCAAGCATATTGACAGGATGTGTAGTGTTCAATAATTATATCTCCATCTTCACTACTTGCAGAGTTATTGCCCTTTGTTGGTTTTCTTTGTCCAGAGCATAAGTTGAAAACTAATGGTTGGAATTCAGGCATCTTTATACAATGATCAAGCACAATGACAAGAAGTGTGGTGTTTAAGAATCATAATGCCATCTTCACTATTTGCACAGTTATTGCCCTTTGTTGGTGTTCCTTGTCCAGCATAACTTGAAAACTAATGGTTAGAATTCAGTGCAACTTCATATAATTGCAAGCACAAGGAGAGGAAGTGCAGTGTGTAAGAGCTGTAACTCCATCTTAGTATTTGCAGAGTTATTGCCCTTTGTTTGTTTTCCTTTTCCAGAGCATAATCTGAAAACTTATGGTTGGAATTCAATGCAACTTCATACAATGGTCAAGCACAATGACAGGAAGTGCAGCCGTAACTCCATCTTCAGTGTTTGCAGAGTTATTGGCCTTTGTTTGTTTTCCTTGTCATGAGCATAACTTGAAAATTAATGGTTGGAATTCAATGCATTTCCATACAATGGTCAACCACAGTGAAAGGAAATGCAGTGTACAAGAACCACATCTATCTTTAATTGCCCATAACCATAACTCTGTTTCAGTTCTTTAACAAACTAATAACTTCCTCAGTTCCGAAGAAGTCTTTCGGGGGTTTTAATCACATTTAGTCATAGCTCTAGTTTTGAATAGACTTTCATAGGAAAAGCTTTCAAAATCTTCTTGTCTGAAACCACAAGTCCTAGAGGTTAGATATTTGATTTGTAGTATCATTTAGTGGATCTCTACCAAAATCATTTAAATCAAGGCTCTTGTGTCAGAATTGGCCCCACCTGAGGGATCACTTCATTTTGCATAAACTTTCATAGAAAAAAACTTTAAAAATCTTCTTGTCTGAAACCACAAGGCCTAGATTTAGATATTTGGTTTGTGGTATCATATAAAAATCATATAAATCATGGCTCCAGGGTCAGGTTTGGCCCCATTCCAGGGGTCACATTATTTCATATAGACTAGTAAAGGAAAACCTTTAAAAAAATTAATGTCAGAAATCATTAGACCTAAAATTTTGATATTTGCTGTGTAGCATTGTCTAGTTGACTTCTACCAAGTTTATACAAATCATGGCCTCTGGGTGATAATTGGCCTGCCTCAAGGGTCACTTGTATACAGGAAAAGTTTAGAAAATCTTCTTGTCTGAAATCACAAGACCTTAAGCTTAGATATTTATGGTTTAGCATTGCCTAGTTAATTAGATAATAAGATAGGCTTTTAAAGAACCTGGGCACCACCCCTAATGTTTTCATTGGTTGGGCTATGACTGCCCACCCATGTACCCCCACCCCCATTGTTTGATAGTCCCTTTTCAGGTGAGCTCACCAGGACCATTTGGGCCTCTTGTTAATACAGACTTCTTAAAAACTTGCTCAAAACATTTAATCTGATGATTTCTTTGATGGTCTGGAAACAGTACAGCTCAGCAGGATTGTCCAAATTATGCAAAATTTTGAAGAATTCACTCCACACTTCAAGGGAGTTTTTTGCAATAAATTAAGATGACTTTCCATGAAAAAGAGTGTCTGAAGTCACTCTGAAATAGGAGTAAAATTGTGGCATAAGCAGTTTTAACTGAAAGATAAAAAACTGATACGTCTGTCCGTACGTCCCGAAATCTTGTGAACGCAACTCCTCTTAAACCGGATGGCAGATTTTGCTTAAACTTCCAGGGATGAACAACCTTAATGTGTAGATGATAGTAAAGGAAGGAATTTTCGCTGCGACCAAATTTAACAG
Source organism: Cyclina sinensis (assembly GCA_012932295.1). NCBI lineage: Eukaryota > Metazoa > Mollusca > Bivalvia > Venerida > Veneridae > Cyclina > Cyclina sinensis. The sequence goes on along the minus strand of JAAONU010000009.1, from coordinate 11,943,802 downwards.
AATTATGGCCCTTTGTTGATTTTTTCACTATATACTATGTAGAAATTTTGTGAACGCAACTCCTCTTAAACCGGATGGCAGATTTTGCTTAAACTTCCAGGGATGAACAACCTTAATGTGTAGATGGTAGTAAAGGAAGGAATTTTCGCTGCGATCAAATTTAACAGAATTATGGCCCTTTGTTGATTTTTTCACTATATACTATGTAGAAATTTTGTGAACTCGGATGGCAGATTTTGCTTAAACTTCCAGGGATGAACAACCTTAATGTGTAGATGGAAGTAAAGGAGACCATACATGTGTTTCAAAATTCAGTTTTACTTATATTGTATTCCATCTGTAAAGAGACCAAATATGATGCCTCAAGAGTTAGGTGACTTTTTTATCATTAATACATGAATTGAGGAAATTTCAACTGAAATGCTATGATAAGAACAGAATTTTGTAGACATTAAATGAAGCTGCTCTTGTTTACGAGCACATCTGCACAGTGTGGGCATCCGTGTCCTTTGGACACAGTTCTAGTTTACTCTGTGCTCTCATTTTTGTGTCGCCCTTTCGAAGAAAAGGCGATACATAGCAATACATAGGGATCGCTTTGTCCGTCGGTCCATCACGAAAACTTAACATTGGCAATAACTTTGCCATTTCTAAACATTATCTTATCAAACTTTCAAATTTTATTGCTTATGACAACAGGGTCGGGTTGATGCCAAAATTTCTAGGTCAAGGTCACATTTGACAGAGTTATGCCCCTTTTTATACATGGATTTTGTCATGAAAACTTAACGTTGGGAATAACTTTGCCATTTCTTAACATTTCAACATCAAACTTTCAAATTATATTGCTTACGACAACAGGGTCGTGATGATGCCAAAATCTGAAGGTCAAGCTCACAATTGACAGAGTTATGCCCCTTTTTGTACTTGGATTTTGTCATGAAAACTTAACATTGGCTATAACTATGCCATTTCTTAATGTTTCTTCATCAAACTTTCCAGTTGTTATGCTTACAATTGTATCACTTAAGACAACACCATTTCTCAAGGGCAGATAACCCTCAAATTTATTTTTGCAATGTTATGCTCCTTTTTCAAGTTAAAATTTCTTGGTTAACCTTTTTCTTTATGTCCATGTCTCAAAAAGTGTCAAGGATATTCCATTTAAACTTGGAATACTTGATCACCCCTACAAAGATTGTTGGTACCCATGTCCCTGGGGTCACCCCAAGGGGTCACTTGATTTTGCTTATACTTATATATAGGAAAAAAACTTCTTAAGCCTAGAAATAAAATATTAACTGACATGAGATGGGTCAGTACTCCCCCCCCCCCCCCCGCCCCCGGGGCCCAATTTTTTTTTAATTTTCTAATACATAGGTACTTGACTCCCCATCCACCCTCAAACCCCCCCACCAGGGACTAGGTACTTGCCCTGCCCCAGTCAAATTTTTTTCACTTGGGCCTCTTGTTAAACTTGGCTTATAATTAATTATCCAGCACTGAGAAAAGTGGAGCATGCTGTCTGTGGACAGGTATTGTTGTACTTTGACTAGCATGCTCTCTTTTCCAGCAGGCTCTTGTTTACCTATCATCTAGTTATCAAAAATTAGCCAATTCTCTATTTAAGTTTAGAAAAGAGTAAGCCAATAATTCACCATTTCTGCGATTAAAAATACAATTTTTAAAGAATATGATTTTTTTACCAACAGATGAAAATTGATTTAAGAAATCAAATCAGATCCTGAATATCAGATCCTTATGCCAGCTTACAAATACGCTTTAGTTTTTCTTCATAGCAATTATTTTCAGATTGATTTTTAAGCCGTCATAAACAGTCTATTCCTGTCGGTAAACTATTTTCTGAAATTGAATAAATTACTGGTATGTTCCGCATGGTTTTATTTTGAATGAAAGTTACATACAAGTCTATGTTCTAACTCCAATAATTCTAGTATCCTTTTAAAATTCAAGGAAATTATTCACAGAGGTGTTAACTTCAGTATTTCTGAGTTTACATGTATCTGAAGAAATGCCACCAGTAGTAAAAAATTGAAAATGGCCGTGTAATGGTAAGTGATGTGATTTTTGACAGTTTAAGCAGTTCACTTATAAAAAAAGCCCTATAGGGACGTTTGTGACTAATTATTTTTAGGAATGTGCTTATTTACGGTAGTTTTGGATTATTTATACAAGGGAAAAAGGATGTAAACATGTGTATGTTTTTGAAATGTTTTTGTTCATATAATACTGTAGAGTCACTCCAAATTTTACTTGCAGAAGTGCGAATTCATGCAGAAAATATTTTCACTCCTCTACCCTGCAAGTCACTTCATTTGCACTGGAAGAAATCATCTTTTATTCGAAGTCATGCTTTTTTCAATTACTCCAAACCACATTTTTTGACAATCCTCCGGAGCTGTACTGTATGTGTTTAAAAAGCTAAATAAACCAACAATATTTGTCTTATGTACATGTATTCTGGTCAAGTTTGAAACTAGGTGCTATTGGTTTAAAACTAGATCTCTAGGTTTGTTCCCATCAAAGCAGTAACACCAGAATTATGGCCTTTTAATATTTTCCAGACAATATATAAGGCATCTACACTTACATAGGGAAAATGTAATACATGCTGAAAACTTTAGAAAATCTTCATGCTTTTCATGAAGCATTAGAACTTCCCAAAATATCCCCTACAGGCACTTCTACCAAATTTATCCAAGCAATACCATTCTGTCCAGAACTGTGGTTGCTATGAAAAGTTAGCTGTAAAAATTATAAAATGTTTAAAAAAAAAAAATGTTAAATCCTCATTGAAAAACCATACAGTCTACTGCAATGATATTTGGTATATGGTCATGTACAGAATATAAAAAATTATGCCCTTGGCACCAGAAATGGTCACACCTATAGAGTAGAGAATTTACATAGTTTAACAGGAAAAGGCCCAGGTCTTAGGTATTTTGCATGGCACCTGGTCTGTGATGTAAAATAGATTCTTTAATTATGCTCCTTGGGTCTGAAATGACTATGCCCTGAGGTTTTTATGTCCCCCCGCCCCTTTGGGGGGGGGGGGGGGGGGGCTGCATATAGGTTTGCCCTTGTCCATCTGTCTGGCTGTCCATACATAGACCTGTTTATGTCCCATGTAACGTCAAACATATAACTGCTAGAGCCATCAAACTTTCTAAGAATAGTTGACAGTATATGAGCTTACCCACCAGGGTGTTTTGACATGAATTTTTTGGAGATTGGCAGAGTTATGCCCCCTGATTAAGCAAAAAATAGCCTTTTTTGACTTGTGTTGTGTGTTACTCCAAACTTGTAGCTGCTTGAGCAATGAAACTTTCTAAGAATAGTTGACAGCATGTGAAGATATACACCTGGGTATTTTGACCAAATTTTATTTGAGATTTACATAGTTATGCCCCTGATAAAATTAAAAAATAGCATTTTTAGACTTTATATGCAACTATAATTGTACAGTTTTTTTATGACAATAAAGTGGAATGTGGGGGCATTCGTGACCTGTGGACAGATCTCTAGCTTTTAGCTCACCTGAGCAAATGCTACCAAGTTTGTTCATATTATGACCCTGGGGTCAAAACTGACCCCACCCCAGGGGTCAGTTGCTTTTACCTAGATTTATATAGGGAAAACTTAAAAATCTTCTTGTCTGAAACCACAAGGCCTACAGTTTAGATATTTGGTGTGCAGCATTGTTTAGTGGACCTTTACCAAGTTTGTTCAAATCATAGCCCCAGGGTGAAAAAAGACCCCGCCCCAGGGGTCACATGTTTTACATAGAGTTATATAGGAAAAAGTTTAAAAAATCTTCTTGTCAGAAACCAAAAGGCATAGAGCTTAGATGTTTTGTATGTAGCATTGTCTAGAGGACTTCTACCAGTTTTGATCAAATTATTTCCCCTTGGTCAAAAATGGCCCCGCCCAAGTGGTCACATGTTTTACATAGAGTTATATAGGAAAAACTTTAAAAATCTTCTATTCAGATACCACAAGGCCTAGAGATAAGATATTTGGTGTATAACATTGTCTAGTGGACCTTTACCAAATTTGTTCAAACAATAGTCCAAGGGTCAAAAAAGACCCCGCCCCAGGGGTCACATGTTTTACAAAAAGTTATATAGGGAAAACTTAAAAAATCTGTCAGAAACCACAAGGCCTAGAGTTTAGATATTTGGTGTGCAGCATTTTCTAGTGGACCTTTACCAAGTTCAAATCATGACCCTAGGGTCAAAACTGGCCCCACCCTTGGGGTGGAGGGTCATTTGATTTTACACAAGGACTTATATAGGGAAAACCGTATTTTTTGGGGGGCTAGTATGTCAAAGGTCAAGGTCACAGGGACCTGTATAGTGAAAAGTTTTTCTGCAGAGTGACTGTAGTACCATTACACCCAGAGCCTTCAAACTTTATAGGATAATTGTATTAGAAGAACCCTATTGTTTTCAGGGTTTGTAAGTCAAAGGTTAAGTTCACAGGGACCTGTAGAGTGAAAACTGCTTCTGCTCAGTAACTGGAGTACCATTTTACCCAGAGCCTTCAAACTTCATGGAAAGATTGTCTTTACTCGGTAAAAGAACCCTATCATTTTGGGATCAGAAGGTCAAAAGTCAAGATCACAGGGACCTGTAGAGTGAAAACTGTTTCTGCTCAGTAACTGGAGTACCATTTCACCCAGAACCTTCAAACTTCATAGGGTAGTTATATTAGAAGAACCCTATTGGTTTTGGGGTCTGTATGTCAAAGGTCAAGTTCACTGAGACCTGTAGAATAAAACTATTTCTGCTAAAAAATTTGAGTACCATTACACTCAGAGTCTTCAAACTTATTGCAAACTTATTATGTCTCCCCTCCCCCTCTGGGGGAGACATATTGTTTTTGCCTTGTCCGTCTGGCTGTCTGTCCGTCTGTCACACTTCGTTTCTGATCGATAACTGGAGTACCTTTTGACCCAGAACCTTCAAACTTCATAGGGTGATTGCCCTTATTGAGTAGAAGAACTCTATTGATTTTGGGGTCAGTAGGTCAAAGGTCAAGGTCACAGGGGCCTGAAGAGTGAAAACCATTTCCGCTCAATAACTGGAGTTTTATTTCACCCAGAGCCTTCAAACTTCATAGGATGATTGCCCTTATTGAGTAGAAAAACCCTATTGATTTTGGGGTCAGAAGGTCAAAGGTTAAGGTCACAGGGGCCCGAGGAGTGTAAACCGTTTCTGCTCAATAACTGGAGTTCCATTTCACCCAGAGCCTTCAAATTTTATAGGATGATTGCCCTTTTTATGCCCCCACAAAGTGGGATGCATATAGCGTTGCACTTGTCCGTCCATCTGTCCGTCTGCCCGTACGTCCCGAAATCTTGTGAACGCAACTCCTCTTAAACCGGATGGCAGATTTTGCTTAAACTTCCAGGGATGAACAACCTTAATGTGTAGGTGGTAGTTAAGGAAGGAATTTTTGCTGCAACCAAATTTATCAGAATTATGGCCCTTTGTTGATTTTTTCACTATATACCATATAGAAATTTTGTGAACGCAACTCCTCTTAAACCGGATGGCAGATTTTGCTTAAACTTCCAGGGATGAACAACCTTAATGTGTAGATGGAAGTAAAGGAAGGAATTTTTGCTGCGACCAAATTTAACAGAATTATGGCCCTTTGTTGATTTTTTCACTATATATCATATTGAAATTTTGTGAACGCAACTCCTCTTAAACCGGATGGCAGATTTTGCTTAAACTTCCAGGGATGAACAGCTTTAATGTGTAGATGGTAGTAAAGGAAGGAATTTTTGCTGTGACCATATTAAACAGAATTATGGCCCTTTGTTGAGTTTTTCACTATATACCATATAAATAATTGAACATATAAATTTTACATTTGTAATTTAATTTAACATGTACATAAGGTTACCTGTAGATCCTTTTAGGTATATGTACAGAAAAAATCTTACATACAGGATATACATGCTCTTGTTTATAAGCACTTATGCATAGTGGGGGCATCCATGTCCTATGGACACAGTTCTAGTTGAGTAAGAGAACCCTATTGATTTTGGGGTTATTAGGTCAAAGGTCAAGGTCACAGGGGCCCGAAGAGTGTTAACCGTTTCCGCTCAATAACTGGAGTTCTATTTCACCCAGAGCCTTCAATCTTCATAGGGTGATTGCCCTTATTGAGTAAAAGAACCTTATTGATTTTGGGATCAGTAGGTCAAAGGTCAAGGTCACAGGGGCCCAAAGAGTGTAAACCGTTTCTGCTCAATAACTGGAGTTCTTTTTCACCCAGAGCCTTCAAATTTTATAGGATGATTGCCCTTATTGGGTAGAAGAACCCTATTGATTTTGGGGTCAATAGGTCAAAGGGCAAGGTCACAGGTGCCTGAAGAGTGAAAACTGTTTCCGCGCCATAACTCGAGGTGTATTCCACTCAGTGTCTTCAAACTTCATAGGATGGTTGCCCTTATTGAGTAGAAGAATCCTATTGATTTTGGGGTCAGTAGGTCAAGGTCACAGGGGCCTGATGAGTGAAAACCGTTTCCGCTCAATTCCTGGAGTTCTATTTCTCCCAGAGCCTTCAAATTTCATAGGATAGTTGCCCTTCTTGAGTGAAGGAACCCTATTAATTTTGGGGTCAGTACATCAACGGTCAAGGTCACAGGTCCCTTAGGAGTGAAAAACCATTTCAGCTCAATTACTAAAGTTCAACCTTCAAACTTCATAGGATGGTTGCCCTTACTGAGTACAAGAACCCTTTTGATTTTAGGGTCATTAAGTCAAAGGTCAAGGTCACAGGGGCCCAAAGAGTGTAAACCGTTTCCGCTCAATAACTAGAGTTCTATTTCACCCAGAGCCTTCAAACTTCATAGTATATACATAATGATATAATGATATATATATATATATATATATATATATATATATATATATATATATATATATATATAATATTCTTACTTATACCATAATAAATGACAGAGGCATCTGTTTCAGAAAGGTAATATTTTTTCCTTGGCCTTCCTTCAATCGGGTGCAGGGGGGAGACATGCGTTTTTCACAATAAACATCTAGTTCAAATTTGCGAACAACGAACACCCATAACAACCAGTAATGATACTTGTAACATGAGCAATGAGACTCGGGTGACTGATTTAGGGCCTCTTGTTTTCCAAAACAATGCCTTTATATTTAACAAAAAATTTGTTTAATTTACGTGTCCCTAAAGTGATGAACATTTTATTGCTGGGGATATAAGTTCAACGAATTTGCTTTATGTCCAGGTAAAAATTTGTATTCCAATACTTGACACAATTGAATAATAATTATGCTGCTGACTGGAAAACAGTTAATAGCTACCTTCATTATGCTATTTCAGGTACAAAGCCCTAGGCCAGGTCCATTTGATCAGGCCCAGTCCCAGAAACTAGAAGGTGTGACACAGATACATGCTGCTGCTGTAAATGGAGACAAGGCCTGGCTTGCAAGGCTAATTGTCTGTAAGTATAAATAGCTGAGAAGGTAGCTGAGGAAAGAAGTTTAACCACTTACATAGAGTGAAGCAGCATCATAAACATTTTATAGTCTTAGCTAAGAGAATATCTATAAGAGATGAAAGTTAAAACAATAAAATATAGATAATGTGATACTTTTCTTTGGTTTATCTCAACTTGCAGCAGTTAAGCTATTTAAGTTCAGTAATTCACCAACAGTCTGAGTTGTAATAATCAGAAGTCATCCCTCTAATGAACTGTCCAAAGTTTCTTCTCAGCTAGGGTAATGAAAACTACCAATGTGAAAACAATTGCTATAATTAACCTACATATGTGTAGAAAGAATTTTTCTTCATCTCTATGAGGTCAACAATTTTTATAAGAATTGTGTTGTCTTTACACTGTTGCTACCTATATAGGAGTCAGAAGCCTGGGGCTAAAGCAGCATCGCAAAAAAACTTAGTTTTGAAATAATCTAACTTTCCGTCACATGTGCCAGACAGTATCATTTACAGTAAACATTTGTTTCAAATGTTAATATCTTCTTTTCTGTATTTTACATGAATTTGATATTGCCCTGAATTTTAAACAATTAAACAAACACTGTATAGCTATGAATAATCTTAATTGTTCTAAAAGATGTAAGAGCCAAAGGATTTATGTCAACAGCAATCTGACTAAAGTACACTATCTAACTATTGTTAGATCTGAAGACAGCCTTTTTGTGTCGCCCTTTTGAAGAAACTGCGATAAATAGGGATCGCTTTGTCCGTCGGTCCATCACCAAAACTTAACGTTGGCTATAACCATTTCTAAACATTATCTTATCAAACTTTCAAATTGTATTGCTGATGCCAACAGGGTCAGGATGATGCCAAAATCTTTAGGTCAAGGTCACATTTGACAGAGTTATGCCCCTTTTTGTACTTGGATTTTGTCATGAAAACTTAATATTGGCTATAACTATGCCATTTCTTAATATTTCTTCATCAAACTTTCCAGTTGTAATACTTACAATTGTATCACTTAAGACAACACCATTTTTCAAGGGCAGATAACCCTCAGATTTATTTTTGCAATGTTATGCAAAGATATTCCATTCAAACTTGGAATACTTGATCACAAGCAAAACCCCTGTAAAGATTGTTGGTACCCATGTCCCTGGAGTCACAGTTAGCCCCACGCCCAGGGGTCACTTGATTTTGCTTATACTTATATATAGGAAAAAAACTTCCTCAGCCTAGAAATAAAATATTAACTGACATGAGATGGGTAAGTATCCCCCCCACCGTCCCCTCTGCATGAGGACCCCTCCCCCATTTTTTTTTACACCCCCCACCAGCCCTATTTTTTTTTTAATACATAGGTACTTGACTCCCCATCCATCCTCAACCCCCTCCGCCCCCCCCCCCCCCCCCCACCAGTCACTTCCCCCGCCCCTCCCCCCCCCCCCCCCCCCCCCTCCCATTTATTTTATTTTTTTTTTTAATACTTAGGTACTTGACTCCCAATCCACCCCCAAACCTGTCCCCCCCCCAGAGGGTCTGATTTATTTTTTTTTTATTAATACATAGGTACTTAGTCCTTATCAGAGCTACAAATGCTAATAAGCGGGCAATTATAACTATGTAATTATCGTAATGTGATTGCATAATAGCCGCTGACATAATTTTCCTTGTTTTGATAAGCCACTGTTAATTTTTATTTGATCTTCTAAGACCCATTATACTTGGTTGGTTTCAAGATTGACCTAATTTGCCTGTGATGAAAAAAATGCCGCAGGCTTGATAATAACCTGTCTGATAATTATGATACTAATTTACTGCTTTTTAACAAAGTCACCTAAGTTAATGCTGATTATAATTACACTGAATTTAGTAATTTGCATAGTAAATCTGTGAAATGAAAACAATTTCTGCAGACTAAATGCATACAAATTATTTATTTAAGAAAAATACAAAAAAAGCCATCCATTTATTTAGCATATTTTCATGCAACAAATTGGCATTCTTCTATCGGTCAGCAGATGATGACAAATTCACTACTTTTGATTAAGCATTTCTAAGTAAATATTTTTTCAATATTTGTAAAATTTGCAAAACTTAACAATAAAAGCACATACTTTATTCTAGTGTTGGTTCAATTTGTGACTTTCGTTTCCCTTTATTATACCCCGCACAACGAAGTTGTGGGGGATATACTGGAATCAGTTTATCTGTCCATCCAGCCTTCCGGCCGTCCGTCGGTTTTTCCTTGTCCGCCCAATATCTTAAGAATCCTTTGACCCACAGTCATCTTACTTGGTCTGGAGATTGGTCATGGCTAGTAGATGATCCCTATTTATTTTGAGGTCAAAGGTCAAGGTCACAGGGGCCTTGACTACAAAAAAACTTGTCCGCCCAATAACTTAAGATTCCTTTGACCCACAGTCTTCATATTTGGTGTGGAGGTTGGTCATGACCAGTAGATGACCCCTATTTATTTTGAGGTCACTGGGTCAAAGGTCATGGTCACAGGCCTTGTCCCCGCAATAACTTAAGAATCCTTTGACCCACAGTCATCTTACTTAGTCTAGAGATTGGTCATGGCCAGGACATGACCCCTATTGATTTTGAGGTCACTGGGTCAAAGGTCAAGGTCACAGGGGCCTTGACTACAAAAACTTGTCCCCCCAATAACTTGAGAATCCTTTGACCCTCAGTGTTCATATTTGGTGTGAAGGTTGGTCATGACCAGTAGATAACCACTATTTATTTTTAGGTCACTGGGTCAAAGGTCACAGGAGCTTCACTAAAAAAAGCTTGTCCGCCCAATAGCTTGAGAATCCTTGACCCACAGTCTTCATATTCGGTGTGGAGGTTGGTCATGACCAGGAGATGACCCCTTTTTATTTTGAGGTCACTGGGTCAAAGGTCATAGTCACAGGCCTTGTCCACCCAATAACTTAAGAATCCTTTGACCCACAGTCATCTTATTTGGTCTGCAGATTGGCCATGGCCAGTAGATGACCCCTATTAATTTTGAAGTCACTGGGTCAACAGTCAAGGTCACAGGGGCCTTGACTACAAAAGCTTGTCCACCCAATAACTTAAGAATCCTTTGACCCACAGTCTTCACTTTTGGTGTGGAGGTTGGTCATGACCAGTAGATGACCCCTATTTATTTTGAGGTCACTGGGTCAAAGGTCACACGAGTAATGACTAAATAAAGCTTGTTTGCCAAATAATTTGAGAATCCTTTGACCCACAGTCTTCATATTTGGTGTGGAGGTTGGTCATGACCAGTAGATGACCCCTATTTATTTTGAGGTCACTGGGTCAAAGATCATCGTCACAGGCATTGTCCACCCAATATCTTAAGAATCCTTTGACCCACAGTCATCTTACTTGGTCTGGAGATTGGTCATGGCCAGTAGATGACCCCTATTGATTTTGGGTCACTGGGTCAAAGGTCTAGGTCACAGGGGCCTTGACTACAAAAAAACTTGTCTCATTAACTTAAGAATCCTTTGACCCACAGTCTTCCTATTTGGTGTGGAGGTTGGATATGACCAGTAGATGACCCCTTTTTATTTTTAGGTCACTGGGTCAAAGGTCACAGGAGCATTGACTAAGAAAATCTTGTCAGCCCAATAACTTAAGAATCCTTTGACCCACAGTCTTCATATTTGGTGTGGAGGTTGGTCATGACCAGTAGATGACCCCTATTTATTTTGAGGTCACTGGGTCAAAGGTCTTGGTCACAGGCCTTGTCCACCCAATAACTTAAGAATCCTTTGACCAACAGTCATCTTACTTGGTCTGGAGATTGGTCATGGCCAGGACATGACCTCTATTGATTTTGAGGTCACTGGGTCAAAGGTCAAGGTCACAGGGGCCTTGACTCGAAAAAACTTGTCAGCCCAATAACTTAAGTATCCTTTGACCCTCAGTCTTCATATTTGGTGTGGAGGTTCGTCATGTCCAGTTGATGATGGCTATTTATTTTGAGGTCACTGGGTCAAAGTTCACAGGAGTGTTGACTAAAACAAGCTTGTCAGCCCAATAACTTAAGAATCCTTTGACCCACAGTCTTCATATTTGGTTTGGAGGTTGGTCATGACCAGTAAATGAAATCTATATATTTTGAGGTCACTAGATCAAAGGTCATGGTCACAGGAGCTTTGACTTAAAAAAGCTTGTCCACCAAATAATTTAAGAACCTTTTGACCCTCAGTCTTAGGTCACTGGGTCAAAGGTCAAGGTCACAGGGGCCTTGACTACAAAAAACTGGCTTACTACCCTCAGATTTAGCAGCGAGGTAGTCCATGACCTCTAAATGACCCCTTTTGATTCTGACAAAGCGCTATGCGGAGGTATTCATGCCATGACATTGGCAGTTTTAGTTGATACTGTACTGTCACAGTGGTAGATATTTTTATGCCTCCCTTCCTTATTAGTAAGTGAAATGACTTCATACTTAGACACAACATACCTTTGGACAAGGCCTTCCCACTGACATATATCTATTTGACCTTGACCCACGAATGACCTTCACCTTGAAGATCCATTTGTCAGAAAATTTTTACATTGCCCATAACTTCCTTATTAGTAAGTGGAATTACTTCATACTTGGGCATAACCCCCTTTGGATAAGACCTTCCCACTGACCTTTATTTATTTGACCTTGGCCCCTGAATGACTGGTTCTAAGCTCAAAGGTCAAAGCACCACTTTCGGTGGCATTGTCATCTTACAGTGACAGTTCTGGTTCTATTATCACTCAAGATTTTAAATATACATTTGACCAATTAGTTGCAGTTAATAAGCATTCTTTAATTAAGATTTTGAAACAAAACATTATTGTAACATTTATATACAGTATCTTAGTTAAATTACAGACTGAGTGATTTATTTTCTATGCATTTGCACCAATAAGCATTTAGACAATTTATTGAAATACTCACAGACACAATATACAGTAATTGTCAGTTGCAGCTTTTCAAAACCCATGCTACTAATCTAACTTAGATGTGAAGCTGCATCAGCATACATGTACCTAACAATGTTGATAGCACCTTCAGTGAGTCTCTGTTTCAGATTATCTATAGCCCTCATGTTGTCATGTCGCTCCATTACTTGGTCATTCTTTGATGGATTTTGAAATTGTATCCATTATAAGACGATAATTATGTCATACCAAGGAACCAGGTCTGCATCTCCAAGGTCAAGGTCACATTTAGTGGTCAAAGGTAAAGAATGGGGTCTTTTTCAGTGTGTCTGTTTTCAAAGAAAAAAGTTGAGCTATTGTGATCACTAGGTCGTCGTCATTATCAGGGTTGACGTCATGCAAAAACTTTAATGTATTTGATTACTTATAAACCATAAGAGTTAGAGTTAAGGTTTTTGGTAGGGATACAGAGTAACATTCATTTCTGCAGTATTTCTTTACCGGGGGGGGGGCTTATGGGGCCAAAGCCCCCCCCCCCCCCCCCCCGCCCCCCCTCAGCTGGCCCGTTTGTAAAAAAAGGGCTCATTTTTAAAGACTCTTAAACATTTTTTTCAGCTCTTTTTCAGCTCCTAACAGAAACACAGTCAACCTTTCAATTTACAATGGTCATGCAATATTGCGTAACAACTGATAACGAGTTCGCAACTTTATAGCCGTGTATATTACACAATGTACCGTATATTCGGCGGCACGGATTATGAGAGAGTTCTCCAGACTGATCATGATGTGTAGTTTTCAAGCGTCTAGTAACCTTGACGTATTTGATAAAGTTGTTAAATGAGCGTCTGCTGGCCATGATCAGTTGCCTGATGATATTGTGCAAACTCCAATCGTAATAACTCGGCCTTTTCCGACAATTTCTTATAAAGACATATTGAAGTCGCCCGAGGTGTTCCGAATGGTGTAAACTCCATTCCATTACCACTGCCGACAGTCATGTCACGTGATGATGGTCGAAAGTAAATAAACAAAATTTTAAACTTTTTTTCAAGTTACATTTTTCTAAAATTTCATTACACACAGGCATGTTTAATCGTTGCAATTCCAATTGTAACTAAACTAAACAGAGAAAAAATAAATTCTTAAAAAAAGTTCATACATGCATAAAAGCTGAAATCCAGCTAAGGTTAACCCGTGTCTGCAGAGATCTTTCCAAAGAAAGAAGGGGAGATCACTGCGAGGAGATTGGATAATGTGATGACGATGTTATTTGTTATGAAAATTAATTTTCAGATTCAGATTCCCCACCCCCACCCACATTTTGACAAAATTGAACTTACCGTTAAACCGAAAGCTTCCTAATTTCCGTTGTAAGGCACGCCCAAACTTCTTTTTTCCTATCTTTATTTCTGAAAAGTTTGTAGCTACACGGAATTTCAATTCCACTGCCTTTCACAAAAGTGCCTTTTGATGATGTTCGCGGTTCCCCAACTGTTTCAGCCGTTATTTCAACAACACTACCATTGTCAAACAACTTGGTTAGAGGCTGACATAATCCCTCGGGTACATGTCCAACAATAGAATTATTGTCACACCTTTTTACAATAATCGCGCTGTCACTGTATTCATTTTCCGGTTCCAAAGTACACTGCAATAAAGTTCCAACTTCACATGTATTTTTTATAAACGTGATGTCCCTTAATATCAACCAGCATACATGTTGCCATTATTAGAGCTGTAGTTAATCTGAAGTATAAATGTCGGTGTAGAAGCGAGATTTATGCACCAATATTACGTCATTAAGGTCAGCGTGCGTGTTTAATATTTATTGATTGGGGCGCAACAGGGGTATTATTCTGTGTGTATACGTTGGTACATAATTATCTGGTAGATCTATTTATGTCATAAACAGGTGATCGCATAGTAAAATACGTGGAATATGAAAAAATGATGGTCTCATTTTGCATGTGTCTCTAATTAACGCCCACCCCCAACTTTGAGATCAACCATGATTCTAATAAACGCCCGGGCTATAAATTGAATTTTTACGGTAAATTATTTGTTTCAGAGGACTTTATAAATATAAAATAAAAAAGTTAAAACCTGTCATATGTTTTTTGCTTTAGTTGAACATTTCAAAGAATACCAGTATATTTCTTTTAAATTCTCACACAAATTTCATTATATTTTTATGCCTAAAATGCACCGAAATGAGCCATTTACTCCACCTTCGGTACCTTCCCCCAAGCCCCTCCAGTCAGAAATTTCTGGATCCGGCCCTGCTGGATTTCAACAAATTTTTATGGGAACCATTAATACCAAAAGGAGATGCACTTATCATTGGCATGTTTCAGTCTGACCATTTAACACAGAGTTATGGCCTCTGAATACTATTACATTTCCATGCTATTTCTCTGCAACTACTGAAAAGATTTCATTGAAACTTTGTGGGACTTATATCGCATATCCTTGGCTTTTTCTTCAACTTTGACTGTATATGTAGGCTGTGTTTTCTGACTCAGGGTGAGCTATTGTGATAACCCTGTGTCCGGCGTCTGTCGTCAGTCATCCATCATCAACATTTTGCTTTAAATGACCTCTCCTCCAAAACCCCTAGGCCATTTTAAACCAAATTTTACAGAAATGTTCCCTATATTGCCCTTTTCTTAAATTGCTCAAACTGTTTTGCTCTATTGCACATAAGGGCTGCAAAAGCTAAAAATAGAAAAAAATTCAAACAACATCTCCTAAATGACCAGATGATTTTCCAAAAATTTCACAGAAATGTTCCTTACATAGCCCTCTATTAAAATTGCGTAAATGATTCTGCTCCATTGTACAAAATGGCCCCCAGAGCTAAAAATAGATTTTCATCAATATTTGGCTTAAATTGACATCTCCTCCAAAACCACTAGGCCATTTTAAACCAAATTTTACAAAATGTTCCCTATATTCCCCTTTTCTTAAATTGCTCAAACTGTTTCACTCAGTTGCACATAATGGCTGCAAAAGCTAAAAATAGAAAAATATTCAAACAACATCTCCTAAATGGCTAGGTGATTTTCCACCAAGTTTCACAGAAATGTTCCTTACATAGCCCTCTATTAAATTGCTAAAATGGTTCTGCTGCATTGAACAAAATGGCAGCCAGAGCTTAGAATAGATTTTCATTAATTTTTGGCCTCCAAAACCACTTGGCCGTTTAAACCAAATTTGAAAGAAGTGTATAATATTTCCCTTTTCTAAAATTGCTCAAACTGTTTTGCTCTATTGCACATAGGGGCTGCAAAAGCTAAAAATAGAAAAATATTCAAACAACATCTCCTCATAAACAGCTAGGTGATTTTCCACCAAATTTCACAGAAATGTTCCTTACATAGCCTGTATAAATATGCTAAAACAGTTCATTCCACTGAACAAAATGGCTGCCAGAGCTAAAAATAGATTTTGGTCAATATTTGGCTGCAAACAACAGCTCCTCCAAAACCACATGGCCATTTTAAACCAAATTTGACAAAAATTTTCCTTATACTGCCCTTTTTTCAAAATTGCTGAAGCTGTTCTGCACCATTGCACATAGGGGCTACAAAAGCTAGAAATAGAAAAAAAATCAAACAGCTTCCCCTCCTCAACGGCAAGGTAATTTTCCACCAAAATTTCGTGGAATGTTCCTCACATAGGGTTCTATTAAAATTGCTTAAACGGTTCTGCTCCATTGAACAAAATGGTCGCTAGAACTAAAATACATTTTCATCAATATTTTGCTTCAAATGACATCTGTTCTCTCGAAATTGCCTCTGCCCCATGGATTGTTTTTGTATAAAATATAAGATCTTTGAAAATCTTCAATAAGAAAATGTTAAGTTGCATCTGATGTTTGCGGTTGACCCTCAGCCAAACTACTCAGGTGAGCAATCCAGGGCCATCATGGCCCTCTTGTTTATGATGAAGTTGTGGCACTAATGAAATACAGCAAAGAAGGGAAAGCCATTGGGCATTCATAAACCTGCATAACTAGCCAGTGGGCATTCATAACAAACCCGCATAACTAGCGGGAGGAGAATTCAAGTTTGATGTCATGACAATATAATCTGCTACAAGATCTAGAAAACAGGTGACTGGCCTACCCCACTGATTCAATCATCACATTCCCATGTAAAAAGACAACTTATACCTCTGCCAAAATTAGTAAATTACCAAATTATTAATCTCATGAGCCATCTTATACTTATACTAAACTCGCACATCTAGTCCTGTCGATGTTATGATTCAAATGAAATGGCAGAGATGTGACTAAAATTCAATGATTTGAAAGTTTGTCATAAGTTTCTATGATGATTATTGAAAATTAGACAACCGTTCCCAGAAAAATAAATGCATAATTCGAAAAAAAGTCTAGCAAGTAATTCCTTGCAAGAGTCGCAGTGGCTAAGACTTTGTCATGCTCATTTAAAGGTTTAGTTTCTTTGACCAAAATAAAATGATTAATTATCCTCGGCTGAAGGTGGAGGGATATAGATTTGGCTTTGTCCGTCCAGCTGTTCATCCTTCTGTCTGTAGAACAAAACTCAAAAACTATTCTAGTTGTGAACCTTAAATTTCATACAATGTATGTTATTAGATCTAATTGAAGTGCATTGAACGGATACTGTAAAATCTTCACTTCATAATTTTGCAGTTATTCCCCTTTGTATTTTTATGCCCCCCCCTAAGGGAGGCATCTAGTAATCGAATTGTCCATCCATCCGTCAGTCCGTCCGTCCATCAGTCCGCACTACCAAAAATAAATAGAGGGCCATCTAACTGTAAATATAACAAAAGGGGCCAACAGAATTTATTCTGTAACAATAAAATAAGGGCTTGATGACCCTCTATTAAACAAAAGAAAATAACAAAAGATTAGGCCCCTATCCAGTTTCGGCCGGACATCTGTCTGTCAGTCCATCTGCACTACCGAAAATAAATACAGGACCATCTAACTGTTAACATAACAAAAGAGAAACAATAAAGTTCATTCCATAACAATAGAATAAGGGGCCAACAGCCCACTATTAAACAAAAGAAAATAACAAAAGGAAAGGCCACCTATCCAGTTTTGGCTGGAAGTCCATCCCCACTTTGTCCGAAGCATAACTTCAAAAGTATACAAGGCATTGACTTCAAACTTGGAATATAGCTTGATGGCAATGAGGAGAAGTGCAGTGCACAAAAACCATTATTCTAGCCATGCTAATTCTTGAATTATCTCTCATTTTCAGTTTTCCTTGTCCAGCCATTTTCTCACAAAGTATACATGGAGTATAGGTTGTTGGTGATAAGGCGTAATGCAATGCACAAGAACCATAACTCGGGCTCACTTACATTTTGAATAGACTGCCTTTGTCATTTTTGCTTGTCCGGGACATAACTCAGAAAGTACTGGAGGTATCAACTTGCAGGTTCAGAGATAAATAGATCTCACTGAGGAGAAGTGCAGTGCCCAAGAACCATAACTCTTTTTTGCATAATTTTGGAATTATTGCCCTGATTAATTTTTCACACTTTTAGTCCGTGGCATAAAGTAACATGTTCCCATATAATTATCAATACCCTATTGAAAAAGTGGCATGCGGGGGGTAATGGTGCAGTACAGTGGCAGTTCTAGTTTTCACAGACTGCAAATTTTTTTTCCCATATGAAAGTAACATCAAGTTATAAGCTACCATGACTGTGACCACTGCCTTGTTTCGGGGGCATTCATATCTGTGACACATTTCTTGTTTAATTTATTTTTATGTCCCCGAAGGGAGGCATATAGTTTATGAACTGTCCGTCCGTCAGTCAGTCTGAAAACTTTAACATTGGCCATAACTTCCTCATTAGTAAGTGGATTTACTTCATGACCTTTACCTTGAAGATCCGATAGTCCAAAAACTTTAACATTGGCAATAATTTCTTTAATAGTAAGTGGATTTACTTCATACTTAGACACAACACCCAAGGCACAAGACCTTCCCATTTATCTATATTGATTTGACCTTGACCTCTGAATGACCTTCACATTGAAGATCCAGTTGTCCAGAATCTTTAACATTGACCATAACTGTTTTATTAGCTCACCTGAGCTGGCTCATGGTGAGCTATTAGGATCGATCATCTGTCGTCAGTCGTCAGTTGTCCATCCACACTTAGTTTGTTAACACTCTAGTGGTCACATTTTTGCCTCAGTTGTCATGAAACTTAGTCAGGATGTTTGTCCCAGTGATTACTTGGACGAGTTCGAACATGGGTTATCTAGGATGAAAAACTAGGTCACAAAGCCCAAAAATAGAAAAACCCTGTTAACAATCTAAAGGCTACTGTTTCAGTTCAAATATCCTGGAAATTTGTCAGAGAGGTTGTAGTGATGATTTCTAGCTCAAGTTCGAATGTGGGTCATCTTGGATCAAGAAGTAGGTCAGAGAGCCCAAAAATAGAAAAACCTTGTTAACACTCTAGAAACTACTTTTTCAGTTTAAATATCCTGGAAATTTGTCAGAAAGGTTGCTTCAATGATTTCTAGCTCATATTCGAACATGGGTCATCATGGGTCAAAAACTAGGTCGCAAAGCCCAAAAATAGAAAAACTTTGTTAACGCTCTAGAGGCTACTTTTTCAGCCCAAATATCCTGGAAATTTGTCAGAAAGGTTGTTTTCATGACATATAGCAAGAGTTTGAATATGGGTCATCTGGGGTCAAAACTAGGTCACAGAGCCCAAATATGGAAAAACCTTGTTAACACGCCAGAGGTTACATTTTCAGTTCAAATATCCTGAAAATTTGTCAGAAAGGTTGTTCCATTGATTTCTAGCTAAAGTTTGAATATGGGTCATTTTGGTTCAAGAACTAGGTCACAGAACCCAAATATGGGAAAACCTTGTTAAAACTATAGAGGTATTATTTTTAGTCCAAATAATGGAAATTTGTCAGAGAAGTTGTTTCAGTAATTTCTAGGTCAAGTTCGAATGTTGGTTTTCTGGGGTCAATTAATCAGGTACATAACAATTCTGTTAAAAGGAGTCATACTCAGGTGAGCTATCTAGGGACATCATTGCCCTCTTGTTAGTTACTGGATTTGCTTCATACTTGGACACAACAACACCTTTAAATGACTGGTCCTCAGGTTAAAGTCAAACCTCTACTTCGGGAGCATTGTCATCTTACAGTGGCAGTTCTTGTTAATTTTTGTTTTGCGCCATCACTCAGAACATTATTTGAGGTATCAACATTAATTCCCATAGGTGCTTAGATGTCATTAAGGAGTCATGTATAATATAGAAACTGTAACTCTTCACTTGATAACTTTTGAGTTATTGCCCTGTGTTAGTTTCATACTTAAATTTTGTTCTGAACATAACTCAAAAAGTATATAAGGTCTCTAAACATGAAACTTCACAGGAGCATAGCTGTCATTGAAGAGAAGAGAAATATAGATTTGGCTATGTCCATCCAGCTGTTTGTTTGTGGATCTTTCTGACTGTCACACTTTTTATTTGGAACGTATTTAAAAAAAAGTCTAAGAAGTCTAATCTTTTGAAGTGATAAACCTCAAACTTTTTATGTAGTTTGATCTCTTTGAGTAAAAGTGCATTGGATAGGAAGTGTTACTCATCACTTCGTAACCTTAGAGTTATTCCCCTTTATTATTTTTAATACTTAATGTTTGTTTGGACCATAACTGAAAAAGTATTTGAGGTATCAAAATTAAACTTCATAAGTGCATATATGTCATTAAGGAGTCATGTAGTGCATAGGAACTTAATTCTTCACTTGTTTAGACCAAAAATTGTTGTTGTTCCGCTGTTTTGTTTTGGCATAATTTCTCTCAAACTACGTCATTTTCTGTAAAAGCAATTTCTGCTTGGCACAACTCAATTATTATGGGCATTGAATCTTTATTGATAAAGATATCAAATTGATTTTTCACTCAAATTCCAAGGTCAAAGATCTTGTTAAACAATTGAAAAAGATGATTGATTACATTGAAAAAAATATCCCCTGACCCTTATTGATTTTGGAGTCAGTAGCTCAAAGTTCAAGGTCACAGTGATCTTAACATTGAAAACTATTTCCACCATGTAACTTGACAATCATTTGTTTTAGAGACTTCAAACTTTATATCATGAATGCACACATTTAGTGGATGACCCCTATACATTTTGGGGTCAGTATGTCAAAAGTCAAGGTCACAGTGGCCTAAATGTTTAGAATCATTTACACTCTGTAACTCGACAACCATTTGTCATAGAGACTTCAAAATTAATATAGTGGTTGCACACATTGAGTGAATGACCCCTGTTAATTTTGGGGTCAGTAGGTTAAATCACAGCATGGACATCATATCTTCTGAAAGACTGACATTTATACAAATTATAAAAGCTAAAATTCAGATTTGATAAAGATCTATAAAACTCTAAAATTAAAATTATAAAATGTTAAAAATCAAAATATTATAAATCGGAAACAAAAAATTCAAAATTTTGAGCGAATCATTTAATTCCAAAGCCTTAGGTTTCCTCCCTTATATCAAAAATGAATCATACTTAGAAAAAACACCCTTTGGGCATATAAATCTCCACCCAGCAGTGCTCTTGTTTGCACCTGTTTGACATTATGCTGATTTTCAGTCCAAGTCTAATGCACATGTAATGTGTCTTTTGCCTCTCTGTTGCATTACAAAACATTACCTGTTTCCAGCCAACACAGGAACTGGGATTATAGATTCTGGTGATCAGTTTGGGAGAACACCTATGATGTTTTGTGTGCTGGCTGACCGATTAGAATGTGCTGAACTTCTTCTTAAAGCTGGGGCTCAGACCAACCAGAGAGATAAAGGGGGCCGCACTGCATTGCACTGGGCTGCTCACAAGGTAAACTGTGTTTGTAAGAAAGAAAAACTTTACATAGATATCTGTTCAGTACCTTCATATAAACTGCAGCATTTCCATTATGGACTTCAACCATCCAGCTTGTATTTCTATAAAATTATGAAGTAGATTTTTTTTAATGTTCTTGTTTATATTATCTAGAAAAATTAGTTTGAAAGTTAATAAATTTTTCAGAAAATAATTAATAATTCTGTTAAGTAGACATACATTATGGTTTTTAGATGTAAGGTGTAAATATCTGCCTTTGAGGTGAAAAAATATACACAGGTATTTTGATATTGTTTTTGAGTATTGCAGTGAAATCAAATTATCTGTGACTTCTATATATTTCAAGGGGAATGTAAGACTGTTAAAACTATTGCTGTCAAAGGGAGCTAACTGTCATGAAAAGGACAATGAGGGTCAAACTGCATTGCATTTATGTACAAGACACAAGTCAGCAAAGTGTATGACTCTGTTACTACGGCAGCTGTTGCCAGGAGAGATTGATGATCAAGATAGAAATAAGGTGATAAATGATGTTTATGCTCATCACTGTCCTTCATTTAAGTAGTATTTAAACAATATCATTTTAAATATCTTACTGGTGTCCCATGTTAATCTGTTTTTCAGCAAAATCTTGATTATGTTATTTTGGATGCTAAGTTAATGAAACTTGGTATGTAGATAATGCATAATGGTTTTGATTTTTCATGGTGAGCTATTGTGATCCCCCTGTGTCCGTCTTCGTGCGTCGTCAACAATTACATAAAAATAACATCTCCTCTGAAACTACTGACTGCACATGAACCAAACTACACAGGAATGATCCTTGGGTGGTCCCCTTTCATAGTTGTTCAAATGGTTCCGGTCTGTTGCATAAGTAGGTCACAGGGCCAAAAAAGAAGTTTCAAAAATGCAAATTAAAAAAAATCTTCTTGTCAGAAAGTACATGGTCCAGAGCTTTGATATTTAATATATGACATCATCTAAAGGTCATCTACCAAAGTTGTTCAAATTATGCCCCTAGTGCCAAAATTGGCTCCGCCCCAGGGAGTCATAGGTTTTCCTTATATGTATATAGTAAAAACTTAAAAAATCTTCTTCTCTGAAATGACGATGGCTAGAGCATTGGTATTTGGTTTATGACATCATCTATAGGTCCTTAACCAAAGTTGTTTAAATTATGCCCCTAGTGCCAAAATTGGCCCCACCCCAGGGGGTCATAGGTTTTCCTTGTATGTATATAGTAAAACTTTAAAAAGTCTTCTCCTCTGAAATGACAAAGGCTATAGATTTGATATTTGGTATATGATATCAACTTGGTATGTAGATAATGCATAATGGTTTTGATTTTGTCCTTTTTAGCTCACCTGAGCACAATGTGCTCATGGTGAGCTATTGTGATCCCCCTGTGTCCGTCGTCGTGCGTCGTCCGTCGTCAACAATTACATAAAAATAACATCTCCTCTGAAACTACTGACTGCACATGAACCAAACTACACAGGAATGATCCTTGGGTGGTCCCCTTTCATAGTTGTTCAAATGGTTCCGGTCTGTTGCATAGGTAGGTCACAGGGCCAAAAAAGAAGTTTCAAAAATGCAAATTAAAAAAATCTTCTTGTCAGAAAGTACATGGTCCAGAGCTTTGATATTTAGTATATGACATCATCTAAAGGTCCTCTACCAAAGTTGTTCAAATTATGCACCTAGTGCCAAAATTGGCTCCGCCCCAGGGAGTCATAGGTTTTCCTTATATGTATATAGTAAAAACTTAAAAAATCTTCTTCTCTGAAATGACGAAGGCTAGAGCATTGGTATTTGGTTTATGACATCATCTATAGGTCCTTTACCAAAGTTGTTCAAATTATGCCCCTAGTGCCAAAATTGGCCCCACCCCAGGGGGTCATAGGTTTTCCTTGTATGTATATAGTAAAACTTTAAAAAATCTTCTCCTCTGAAATGACAAAGGCTATAGATTTGATATTTGGTATATGATATCATCTACAGGTCCTCTACCAAAATTGTTCAAATTATGCCCCTAGTGCCAAAATTGGCCCCGCCTTAGGGGGGCAGGTTTTCCTTATATGTATTTAGTAAAAACTTAAAAAATCTTCTCCTCTGAAATGACAAAGGCTAGAGATTTGATATTTGGTATATGATATCATCTACAGGTCCTCTACCAGAGTTGTTCAAATTATGCCCCTAGTGCCAAAATTGGCCCCGCCCCAGGGGGTCATAGGTTTTCCCTTATATGTTTATAGAAAAAACTTAAAAAGCTTCTCCTGTGAAGTGACAAAGGCTAGAGATTTGATATTTGGTATATGATATCATCTACAGGTCCTCTACCAAAGTTGTTCAAATTATGCCCCTAGTGCCAAAATTGGCCCCGCCCCAGGGGGTCATAGGTTTTCCTTATATGTATAAAGTAAAACTTTAAAAAATCTTCTCCTCTGAAATGACAAAGGCTAGAGATTTGATATTTAGTATATGATATCATCTACAGGTCCTCTACCAAAGTTGTTCAAATTATGCCCCTAGCCTTTAAATTGACCCCAACCCAGGGGTCATAGGTTTTCCTTGTATGTATAAAGTAAAAACTTAAAAATCTTCTCCTTTGAAATGACAAAGCCTAAAGCTTAGATATTTGACATGAAATATTGTCTAGTGAACCTGTTCCAAGTTTGTTCAAATTATTTCCCTGGGGTTAAAATTGGGCCTGCCCGTGGGTCATAGATATTCAATATGTGCATATAGTAAAAACATAAGAAAATTATCCTCTGAAGCTTTAAAGGCTAGAGCTTAGATATTTGGCATGAAACATTGTGGACCTCTACAAGCATTGTTCAAATTGTTGCCCTAGGGTCAAAATTGGCCCTGCACTTGGGGTCATGGGTTTTCTTTATATACATATAAAAAAGTGATCTCTGAAACCGAGAAAGCTAGAGCTTAGATATTAAACATGAGACATTGGAAACTGTATCAAGATTGTTTAAATTAAAGCTTGGGGTCACATTTGGCCCTGCCCTAGGGGACTTATGACCTACTTTTTTGTAATTTGATATACAGTTATGAAATTTGGACCATGTGCACAGTTTCAGATGAAGATTTGAACTTTGATGTTAAATGACCTGAATTTGACCAAGTGACCTATTTTCTTGTTTTTTGATGTACAGCTATGAAATTTGAACCATTTGCACAGTTTCAGATGTAGCATTGAACTTTGATGTTAGATGACCTAGATTCTCACCTAGTGACCTACTTTCTTGCTTTTTTATCTACAGCTATGAAATTCGAACCCTGTGCACAGTTTCAGGTGTCAAAATTGAACTCTAATATTAGATGACATTTTGACCTATTGACCTCCTTTTTTTGTTGTTTGATGTACAGATTTGAAATTTGGACCATATATATAGTAAAAATTGTTCAAATTCTTGTAATAAACAATAGCCTTGTCCGTTCTCACACAAATGACAGTCTGTCCTCAGGTGAGCGCTTTGGGGCCAATGGTCCCCTTGTTTTTTGCACCTGTCGAATGCGGGAAGTATTATGGGAAACCCTGTGGCAGGCAGCAGGCATCATCCAGACTTTGTCTGGAATATAACTCTGTTGCTAATTGGCTGGCTGACTTAAAACTTGCTTTGCATCCTCTTTTCAATGAGTAGATGTGCACAAGACCCATAATTCTTCCTGATTTCATTTTTAGCTCAACTTTTCGAAGAAAAAAAAAGAGCTATTGCTACAGTCATGGTGTCGTTGCCATTCCCATCCCAAAACTTTAAAATTGATCATAACTTTTTTATTTCTAAATGGATTGTCTTCATACTATGCACAACAACCCTTTGGACAAGACCTTCAAGTAGACCAGACTGAACTTGAGCACGGCTCATAAATGACCTTCACCTTCAAGATCAAAAAATTGAATTTTGCTAAAATTTGCCATAACTTTGTTATTTGTGGTTGGATTTGATTCATACTTGAATAAAACAACACTAATGAGAAATCCAACATGTTGAATAATTCAAGTTTGACCTTGATCTTTAAATAACCTTGACCTTCACAGTCAAATGATTGAATTTTAACTAGGTTATTGATTAGTTCTAAAAATAGAACTGTAAACACGCTATTTATAGCAAATTATTATACACATACATAACACCTTGAAAAAC
The DNA here is from genome assembly GCA_012932295.1 of Cyclina sinensis. Classification (NCBI taxonomy): domain Eukaryota; kingdom Metazoa; phylum Mollusca; class Bivalvia; order Venerida; family Veneridae; genus Cyclina; species Cyclina sinensis. The sequence goes on along the minus strand of JAAONU010000009.1, from coordinate 11,918,309 downwards.
AAAACCTTTTCCGATAAATATCTAGAGAATCCTTGGACCCCGGTTGCTCAAACTTGGTTTGTAGGTTGGTCAGGACTAGTAGATTACCCCTATAGGTTTTCAGTTCACTAGATTGAAGGCCAAGGTCGCAGTAACCTCAAAAAGCAAAACAATTTCCAATCAATAACTATAGATGACGCCTATAGTTTTTAGGGTCACTAGATCAAGTGATCATTAACTTAAAAATTGTTTCTGATGAATAACTAGAGAATGCTTAAGCCTAGGATCCTTAAACTTGCAATGCAGATTGATAATGACCCATAGATGACTCATATTGGTTTTAGGGTCACTTGGCCAAAGTTCAAGGTCAGATTGACTATCAACAGAAAAATAGTTACCAATCAATAACTAGAGAACCCTCGTGCATTGGCTCCTCAGACTTGCTGTGCAGGTTGGTCTGTACAGGAGATGACCCCTATTGTCTTTGAGGTCACTAGGTTAAAGGTCAAGGTCATGGTGGTCATAAAACATAAGTTGGAAAACAGATTCTGATTGATAACTAGAGAACCCTTGGGCCTAGCTGGCTCAAAACTTCCTACCTGCGTACCCACCCTCCCACCTTCCTACCTGTGTACCTATCCATGCAGTTCCTATATTTTGTGTTCTCCAGTAATTGAACTTTATATATTTTATAACCAAAGTGTCATTGACATAATCTACAGTTCCTCTCATTCGTATACTACCTTTCCATACTTAAATGGCAGCCTCTAGCAATTAGACACCTGGGAGGCATGTATGTTTTACAAACATCTCTTGTCGTGTTCACTAAGCATTGTTGTACCCTGTGTTGATAGACAGTTTAGAAATGATACTGGTTTGTGCATTGTTTAAAACAATTAATTTGCTGAACATCTGTATCTTCAGTTTTCAACAGAAATTCATGTTACCAAGATTCATTTATAGAAAATGCTGGATATCCTGCTTGTAAAGTAAAAGTTGAAGATTAAAAATGGCAAATTAATTTGTTTGTGCATGAATTTTCTTTTTTAATAAAGATTGTTTGAAACTTGTGCTCATGTGGTTTTATGTTATACTTTTTAGAGAACAGCTTTACACTGGGCAGCATCCTATGGTAACCTTGAACATGTCAAAATGCTCATTAAACAGGTGTGTAGTATTCTTTTGGGGTCTTATTTATAGCTTAACTGTTATTAAAAGGTTGCTCTTGCTTTCTTTGCTGCAGTGTTCAATTTCTGTCTTCAGTCAGTTGTTTGCAATAACTTGAGACTAGACATTTCTAAAGCACTTTTGATCTAAAATGCTTATTAAATATTTGCCTTCTTTTATGTAAATAATGATGTTATGCCTGTCAAGGAATATTTATTGTCATATTTATAATTGTATGTAGGATTCAAACATTGGTATACCAGATATAGAGGGCAAGACACCTCTGCACTGGGCTGCAAGCAGCCGTGATCCTGAGGCAGTCAACTGTGTCAAACTTATATTGGTAAGATACCTTAGTGCTTCCAAATGACAGCTTAAACAAAGATGTAAAGAAACATGATTGTTCAGATTCTTAGAAGAACAGGATTTGCATTCTTTCTTTAGGTTTTGTCTTTTTGCTAGATAGCGTAACCTCTGCCTATGATCATTAAGGTAGAAAGCCTGACAGAAAGTTGAAACACATGAAGACCTATCAACAGGATGCAACTTGTAAATTTTATTTAGAATTGAATCATTCATATACTTACTAAAACACAAGTAAACAGTTCCCTTGTCATTACGAGTGTACCAAGAGATACTGCGATCAAAGCATTTAAAGCACCGAAAGACTGTCAGCTGGATAGGAGGCGAAGGTTCATGCCAAGGAACACATTTTGTTTTCATAATTATCCCTTTATTTTGAATAGTGAGTTGACAAATAACCCGATGTTATTTTTTAGCTCACCTAAGCATGCAGTGCTCATGTGAACTTTTAGTATCAATGATTGTCTGTTGTCTATATGTCTGCCATCTGTCATCCACAATTACTTCAAAGGACATCTCCTCAGAAACCATCAGGCCAAATTTAATAAAACTTGCTTAGAATGTTCCTTACATAAAGCTCTATCAAATTTGTTCACAGGAGCTAAAAACAGATTTAAAAATCTTCTTGTCTGAAACTGCAAGGCCTCAAGCTTAGATATTTAGTGTTAAGCATCATCTAGTGATCCTCTAGTTCAAATTCATGTTTGTTCAAATCATGGCCCAAGGGTCAAAATTGACCCCACCCAAGGGGTCAGATTATTTCAGATAGGCTGATATACAGTACGTGCCAGGAGGAACTCCCGTTTTCCTCGAGGTCGTCGCGGACTACCCATTCCTTAAAACGTGACCAGATCCGCCGCATTTCGAGGATCACCGCCGCGGACATGGTCATTAAATATCGCAGCGGACGTCTGCTAAATGATTCCGTGAACTTTTTCACAGGAAAGAATTGATGTATCGAGGCTCACAAAGTTCCTGATTACACGCATTTTGGCGAATTTTACGCTTTAAAATATCATTTAAATGTATAAAACTGTCGTTCTGATGCATTTGTTTACGAATGCTCATATTTCTTAACGGAAAGAATGACAATTCAAAACCGAAAGTAATTGCTTCTCGGAACAGCTGACCCTATTTTCAGAAAATAAATTGACTGGTTTCCGATTTACACGTGTTAAACTGCTTCCCTATATTTCAAGAAAACATACTACATGTAAACCCTACTGTGACATCTGTATTGTCTATGCGCTTGACAAAATTATTGATCGATTTTGCTATACAATAACGAGCGTTTTCAGTGATGGAAGTACACAAAAAACTACACAGCAAATTTATTAGAAATTTGGTTTTAATTTTACCAAATGTCACATAATCGGCAGACGTAAAATGCACAGTTTCATTACGCTCATTTCATTAAATGTTTAGCTTATCCAGTTGAGATATGACCCTAATTATTTTCGCTCTGGTCGTCAAATATCGCCGCGATATTTCGCGATGTCGAGACATCGAGGAAATCCGTTTTTTTCCTCGATGTCGCGGCGGATATTTTTTTTCCGCGTCCGCGAAATAAAGCGGAAAATGTGAGTTCCTCCTGGCGCGTACTGTAGGGAAAATGTTAAAAATCTGAAAATGCAAGGCCTAGGGGTATGATATTTGGTATGTAGCATTGTCTAGGGGACCTCTACCAAGTTTGTTCAAGTCATGGCCACAGGGTCAAAATTGACCCCACCCAAGGGGCCACATTTTTCACATAGGCTTATGTGGGGAAAACTTTGAAAATCTTCTTCTCTGAAACCACAAGGCAAAGGGCTAAAATATTTGGTATATAGCACTGCCAAGTGGACCTTTACCAAGTTTGTTCATATCATTGCCCCAGGGTTAAAATTGTCCATAACTGCAGTAAACTCTTGTTACACATCATTAGATAATTGATGTGTAACATGAGTTAGTAGTGCTCTACTGATTTTGATGAAATCTTGGCCCTGAGGTCAAAATTGGCCCTTCCTCTGAGGTCACCAAAGCTAGAAATAGACTTTTTTTGTCATAGAGTCTTTATTTGTTGACCGATATCTCAGATATTTGGTATATAGGCTTCTTGCAATAACCTGTGCTATTCACTGGTGTCAAGGTTAAGTTCATCCAGGCTGAAAATAGATTTTTGTACTTCTCCCTGTAGAATCTTTATTTATTGACCAGTATCTTAGATATTTAGTAATTATTGACTGATATTTTATATATTTGGTATATAGACACCTTGCATAAACCTCTTGTAGGTTTGTAGGTAAGCCATGACCAGTAGATGACCCCTATATTTTTTTCAGGTCACTAGGTCAAAGGCCAAGGTCACAGTGACCTTGAAAAGCAAAACTGTTTCTGATTAATAACTATAGAACACTTGGGTCCAGGCTTGCCAAAACTTCATAGGAAGGTAGGTCATGGTCAGTGGATGACCCCTGTAGTTTTTTGGGTCATTAGGTTAAAGGCCAGTGTCACAGTGACCTTGAAAAGCAAAAGATTTCACAATGAATAAATGTAGAATGCTTGGTCCATGGTTCTTCAAACAAGGTAATGAGATTGATCATGACAGATAAGTGACCCGTATAGTTTTTCAGGTCACTAAGTCAAAAGCCAAGTTCACAGTGACCTTGAAAAGCAAAACTGTTTCAGATCAATGACTATAGAATGCTTAGGCCCAGGCTACCTAAAACTTCATAGACAGGTTGTTCATGGCCAGTAGATGACCCCTATAGTTTTTAGGGTCACTTGATCAAAGGTCAAGGTCATATTGATCATTTACTGAATAATAGTTTCTGATGAATAACTAGAGAATGCTTCTGTCTAAGGTCCTTAAACTTGCAATGCAGGTTGAGAATGACCAATAGATGACTCATGTTGCTTTTGGGGCACTTGGTCAAAGTTCAAGGTCAGATTGACATTTACAGAAAAATGGTTTCCAGTCAGTGACTAGAGAACCATTGGACATTGGCTCCTTAGACTTGCTATGCAGGTTGGTCTGTTCAGGAGATGACCCCTATTGTCTTTGAGGTCACTAGGTGAAAGATCAAGGTGGCCCTAAACCATAAAGAGGAAAACAGATTCTTATTGATAACTAGAGAAAACTTGGGCCTTGCTGGCTCAAAACTTCCTACATACCCATTGTCCCACATATCTACCTAACCATGCAGCTCCTATACTCTTGTGTGTTCTCCAGTAATTTAACTTTATACATTTTATAACCAAAGTGTCATTGACATAGTCTGCAGTTCCTTGCCATGGCCAATAGCTTTTAATATCAGAAGCCCCTGGCATCCTGCACTTAATGTACTGACACAAGTCCCTGTCCTTCTATTTTCCTATACTTCTATGGCTGCCTCTAGCAGTAAGGCACTAGGGGGATCATGTATGTTTTACAAACATTTCTTGTTGTTATAGAGCCTTCATTTATTGATTTATATCTTAGATCTTTAAAAATCTCCTTCTCCAAAACCACAAGGCCATTCCACTTAACAAGTATTCCTGGGTATCCAACCAGTTTACTTATCATTTTCTCCGCAAGTGACTGACTACTTCCTCACTTGCTGCAATCAGAAATGAAGCAACTGCAACCTCACTTTGGTTGTTGTTAAATGTACTGAGTTTACTTGGAAAGAACTGATTAATTTGAAAGACTAAATTTCATTTATGCTTTTGTGAACTGTTGCTAGCATTGAATAATTTATCTAGTTGCTGAACATTTGTTTTGCCCATTACAGGACACAACACCTAGTGTTATAAACTGGCAGGATTATGAGGGAAGAACTGCCCTACATTTAGCTGTTGCTGATGGTAATGCTGCCGTGGTGAAGGCTTTGGTGTGTTCTTTATCTGATTTTAGTCTGTAGTAAAAAGTAGACAAAATTTATTTCTAAAAGAAAAAAAAAACAAGTTCTTCAGAATTGAGGAAATAGTGGTTCTGGAATGAATGTATAAAGTTTAGTGTTGTCCAAGAATAAAATAAAAACTTGTACAAAAAAAGACATTTCTCAGAATATGCTCTATTTGTTTAGTCTATTTTCAGTTCTGTCTTTTGGTAAAATATATCATCTTCAAACTTCAGCTTCAAACATTTCATTGCTTTAAAACATAACATGTTTTATAGTAAATACAGGTACAAAATAGAACAGAAAGCATCGATTTTACATGAGAACATATTACATTTTCAAGGAAATGAATATAATTTCTTAATTTTCCTACGAAATTTGCAAAGTTTATATACGTTGCCAAGCTGATAACAATGTTTTCTGATGTTACTGATATAAGGTTTTTTTTGGTCATGTAAAGTATCGGTAGTATCTCCTTAGAAATTATTGTCCTGGCCATTGGGCATTTTACATATTGTAAAACTTTCATGGTTTAGGACACCCAATTACTTCAGTATGTGAACAAGGTTTCTTTGTATTGAACACTGCTAGTAAAAAAAATTCAGTTGTAGCAGCCCTGATAAACAGAAATATTCATTATTTTTTAGGTTGCAGTTGAAAACTGTAATGTGTCAGCATTAGATAATATGTTCAGAACCCCTCTACACTGGGCAGCTGTGTTAGGTATGTTATTGTAAACATCATGCTATATTTTGTTAAACTCATCTAAGAGGAAGGCAGAACAGCAGGGAACTTTATTCTGTGGTTTTTAGCTCACCTGAGCTGGCTCTTGGTGAGCTATTAGGATCGATCAATGTCCGTCGTCTGTCGTCTGTCCACACTTAGTTTGTTAACAATCTAGTGGTCACATTTTTGCATCAGTTGTCATGAAACTTAGTCAGGATGTTTGTCCAAGTGATTACTCGGATGAGTTCCAACAAGGGTTATCTCGGATGAAAAACTAGGTCACAGAGCCCAAAAATAGAAAAACCTTTATTACTCTAGAAACTACTTTTTCAGTTCAAATATCCTGAAAATTTGTCAGAAAGGTTGCTTCAATGATTTCTAGCTCAAGTTCGAATATGGGTCATCTTGGGTCAAAAACTAGGTCACAAAGCCCAAAAATAGAAAAACCTTGTTAACGCTCTAGAGGCTACTTTTTCTGTCGAAATATCCTAGAAATTTGTCAGAAAGGTTGTTTCCATGACATATAATACAAGTTTGAATATGGGTCATCTGGGGTCAAAAACTAGGTCACAGAGCCCAAATATGGAAAAACTTTGTTAACAAGCCAGAGGTTACATTTTCAGTCGAGATATCCTGAAAATTTGTCAGAAAGGTTGTTTCAATGATTTCTAGCTAAAGTTTGAATATGGGTCATCTGTGTTCTAGAACTAGGCTGCAGAGCCCAAATATGGGAAAACCTTGTTAAAACTCTAGAGGTATTATTTTCAGTCTGAATGGAAATTTTTCAGAAAAGTTGTTTCGGAAATTTCTAGGTCAACTTCGAATATGGGTCTTCTGGGATCAATTAATCAGGTCCATAACAATTTTATTAAAAGGAGTCATACTCAGGTGAGGGTCTAGGGCCATCACGGCCTTCTTGTTTTTTTTCTTACCTGCCAAAGGCGAAGGGTATATTAGAAATGGTCTCTGTCTGTGCGTACGTCCCAATTTTGTATGGAGCATAACTCCAAAAGTACTCCAAGGATTTTATTCAAACTTTTTCTTCAAACTTCATACACTGACAGAGCACATTGGCAGGAAGTGCAATGTAAAGAACAATAACTTCGCCTTGCCTACTTTTAGAGTTATTCCCCTTTATGAGATTTACTTGAAAAACTTTGTCCGAAGCATAACCTTAAAAGTACTTGATGGATTTTCTTCAAGCTTTATGCACTGACAGAGCACATTGGGAGGAAGTGCAGTGTGCAAGAGCAATAACTCTACCTTACCTGCTTTTATAGTTATTCGCCTTTATCAGATTTACTTTAAAAGTTTTGTCCAGAGCATAACTCCAAAAGTACTGGAGTGATTTACTTCAAACTTAATACACTGACATAGCACATTGGTAGAAAGTGCAGTGTGCAAGAACAGTAACTCTACCTTTCCTACTTTTAGAGTTATTCTCCTTTATCAGATATACTTGAACAAAAATTTCCACCGCATAGCTCCAAATGCCTTATTCTTTTTCCACTTACTTGAAAACTGTACTCAGCATGACCATAACTATACAACTTTTTAAGTATTTCCTCTCACCAAGTACAATGTATGAAAGAACAACCTTCAGGTATCTTCTTCCCGGCAGGGGGATTCACCATGTATAACATGGCTCTTGTTTTTTTATGACCCCGAAGGGAGGCGTATAGTAATCACACTGTCTGTCCATCCATCTGTCTGTTTGTCTGGGCGTCCATCTGTCCGGTAAAATCTTGTCCTCGCTTCATCTCCAAAACCGCTTCAGGGATTTCATTGAAACTTAACAGGAGTGTTTGTCACCAAGCCTAGTTATGCATATCATCAGGAGATTCTGCTCGATTTAGTTTTGGCAGAGCTATGGGCACTTAGTCATTTTTTTACTCTAACTTCTATATTAAAGTCTTGTCCACACTTTATCTCCAAAACTGTTTGGAGGATTTCATTTAAAAATTCACAGGAATGTTTGTCACAAAGCCTAGATCTGCATATTGTCAGGAGTTTCTGCTTGAGTTATTTTTGGCAGAGTTATGGGCACTTAGTCATTTTTATGCCCCCACTCTGGGGGGGGCGCATTTAGATTTGCCCTTGTCCATCCGTCTGTCCATCCGTTTGTCCAAAAAAGTTGTGTCTCCTGTAGCTCCAAAAGCACTGGAGCTAGAGTCTAGAAACTTTACAGGAATGTTCATCAGCATGTGAAGTTGTGCACCTGGGGTTTCCTGTATAGATTTATTTAGAACTGTTACAGTCATTGCCCCTTACTTAGTCAATAATAGTAATTTTCAACTTGTATCGCCTGTACCTGCAAAAGCGCTGCACCTGTTGATCAGCATGTAAAGTTGTGCACCTGGGATTTCCCTTATAGATTTATTTGGAATTGTTAGATTTATGGCCACTTACATACTCAAAATTTGCAATTTCAACTTGTGTCGCCTGTAACTGCAAAAGCGTTGGAGCTAGAATCACCCAGTTCTAAGCAGGGTTGACATTCTGTGTCTGACTGAAGCAAATGTCTATGAGAATCAAGTACAGTACCATCAGCGTGTTGGGTGGAGCTTGACATGTTTGCCTATGTCACGGGAAGACAACTGCCATGGTTTGTTGTTCTACACACGAGAAAGTTGCCAGTGACAACTTCAAGTGTTTCACATCAACCTCATATGGAACAAGTGTCAGTTACCATCTCATCAGAGCTCTGTCCAAGATCATTCTGTCTTCTTTATAGATCTCCATCCTTGAACATAACAGACTTTATTAATCATCTAACACATATTGCAGACCAAACTTCTCCAGATGTACTGCTTGGAGATTTCAGCTTAGCTTTTAATTCTACAAATTATATAAGACTGTCACAGAAATTTAATAACTATTCCCAGTGTGTGCAGCTCCCAACTCACAGAGGTGGTTCTACACTTGACCTTGTCTACATACAGAATAATATTCTACAACCCAGATTATCCTGCCTGTCGACCTACATCTCAGACCACAGCATTGTTGCCCTACAGTTTGATACCTAAAAAATTTTCCTTCTTTTAGTGAGTTTAACGCTGTTCCAACAGTCAAATTGCAGACTCAGTTTGATTGAGCATGTTCATGGACAGTAATGGAAACTGCAAGTTACTGTCCACACCCGTTAGCACCAGCTTAAGCAGAATTCAACATTTAAGTATGGAAATGGTGAAATTTTGTTCCAACAATTGCTTAAAATTGTTTGCTATTTAGATGACAATTATAGACATTTTATAAACAGCCTGACTTACAGAACTAATAACTTACGAACTTAGTACAAATTAGACATGAAAACACCTGTTTACCACCTGTCCAACTATGCATGCAGAATTGTGAAGGATAATATTCATCCATTGGTCACAGTGTTGGAGACAGTATTTTGAGTCTTCACACCACAACAGGTTTCTTATAGTTGTCATTTTGTTAAACCAATCTTATTAATGATTCAGCATGTATGACTATCTGGTGGCCATATTGCTAGCTATATGAGTAGCTAGGTTGAGTGGGGGCATCTGTGTTATGGACACATTTCTAGTTTACTCTAACTTCTATATTAAAATCTTGTCCACGCTTCATCTCCAAAACCACTGGAGGATTTCATTGAAACTACACAGGAATGTTTGTCACCAAGCCTTGTTGTGCATATCATCAGGAGTTTCTGGTCAGATTATTTTTGGCAGTGTAATGGGCCCTTTAATGGGTCATTTTTTACTATAACTTCTATATTAAAATCTTGTCCAAGCTACATCTCCAAAACCGCTCGGTGGGATTTTATTATATATGAAACATCAGTATAGGTTTGGAATAAAACAATATTGTTTGTATTCAAGGCCAAACTCACACCTTTCTATATCATTGAATAATTATGTCTTCAACCTTCATATAAGAATCTGAAGCAGAAAAACATTACTTTACCATTTAACTTCAGTTCATGCTCTATTTTTATGCCCCCGAAGAAGGCATATAGTTTATAGCTCACCTGAGCACAAAGTGCTCAGGGTGAGCTTTTCTGATCAGTCTTTGTCTGCCGTCTGTCGTCTGTCCTTCCGTCGTCAACTTTTCATTCAAATGACATCTCCTCTGAAACCAAAGGGCCAAATTAAATGAAACTTGCCTGGGATGTTCCTTGCATAAAGCTCTACCAAGATTGTTCAAATGGTTCTGGTCCATTGCATTTCTGGTTCACTGTAGCTAAAATTAGATTTTAAAAGTTGGATCTTTAAAAATCTTCTTCTCCAAAACCACAAGGCCTGGAGCTTAGATATTTGGTATGAAGCATCATTAAGTGGACCTCTACCAAGTTTGTTCAAATTATGACCGTGGGGTCAAAACTGACCCCATTCCAGGGGTCAGTTGATTTTACATAGATTTATATAGGGAAAACTTAAAAAATCTTCTTGTCAGAAACCACAAGGCCTAGAGTTAAGATATTGGGTGTGCAGCATTGACAGTGGACCTTAACCAAGTTTGTTCAAATCATGGCTCCTGGGTCAAAAATGGCCCAGCCACTGGGGTCACATGTTTTACATAGAGTTATATAGGTAAAACTTTTAAAAATCTTCTTGTCAGAAACTGCAAGGCCTAGAGTTTAGATATTTGGTGTGCAGCATTGTCCAGTGGACCTCTATCAAGTTTGTTCAAATCATGGCTCCTGGGTCAAAAATGGCCCCGCCCAGGGGTCAATGTTTTATAGAGTTATATAGGAAATCTTTAAAAATCTTCTTCTCAGAAACCAGAATGCCTACAGCTTAGAAATTTGATATGTAGCATTGTCTAGTGGACCTCTATCAACTTTGTTCAAATTATGTCCCCTGGGTCAAAATTGGCCACGCCCCAGGGTTCTCTTGGTTTACATATAGTTATATAGGAAAAACATGAAAAATCATTTTTCTTCCAAACTTATAGGACTAGACCTTAGATATTTGGTGTGGAGTATTGTGTTGAGAACCTTTACCAGTATTGTTTATATGTTGGCCCCGGGGTCAAAATTGGCCCCGCCCCGGGGGCCCTTGATATGTAAAAAAAGGCAATCTTTAAAAATCTTCTTACTGGAAACCTCAATGCCTACAGCTTAGATATTTGGTATGCAGCATTGTCTAGTGGACCTCTACCTAGTTTGTTTGAAAAATGTCCCTGGGGTCACTATTGGCCCTGCCCGAGGGGTCACAAGTTTTAAATAGCAGTATAGAAGAAAATCTTTAAAAATCTTCTTGTCTGAAATCACAAGGCCTAGAATTTTAAAATTTGGCATGAAGCAAGCTTTATCAAGCTTGTTCAAATTATTAGATTAGGTTAAAGGTCACGGAGGCTAAAAATAGATTTATCTACTGTACCTCATAGAGCCTTCATTTATAGACCAATATCTTTGATATTCAGTATATAGGTTCCTTGCATGGACGTCTACCCATGGGTAGGGTTTGAGGTCACTGGGTCAAGGTCAAGGTCATCATAGCTTATAATAGATATTTCTACTTTTTGTCATAGAGCTTTTATTTATTGACTGATATTTTACATATTTGGTTTGTACGCACTTACATATTTTCAATTAAAAAATGAAATACTGCTTAACAGCAAACCTACAGCCAAAGTACTCAGGTGAGCGATCCAGGGCCATCATGGCCCTCTTGTTTAACAGTCTGTCCGAAAACTTTAACATTGACCATAACTTCCTTATTAATTAGTGGATTCACTTTATACTTGGACACAACATCCCTTTGGACAAGGCCTTCCCACTCACCTATATTTATTTGACCTTGACTCCTGAATGATCTTCACCTTGAAGATCCAATTGTCCAAAAACTTTAACATTTACCATAATTTCTTTAATAGTAAGTGGATTTACTTCATACACTGGGACCACGTTATAGCGCTTTAGTTGGGGTCGAAGGTTTCAGACCATGATATTAACGGGGTTCCGATATATAACGTGCCTACCGAGATCGTATAGTTGACCTAGCTGTAAATTTGCAAGTATTACCCCACCCACCTATTTAACATGTAACTGTATCATTATGTTAAAGTTAAAACATTCAAAAGAACCAAATTTGTTTGTAAACCACTCAAGATACATTTTGTATAGAGAAAAATATTATTTGGTAAAATATTACCTGCTTTGTTTAAAAAAAAAAAAACAGATAAAAATCGCATAAGAAAAATGTAAACATAAGCAATTCCCCAGAAAACCGCGGCGTAAGCTTTACGAAAGTAAAACCGGTGTACTTGGACACAACACGCCTTTGGACAAGACTTTCCCACTGATATATATTTATTTGACCTTGACCCCTGAATGACCTTTACCTTGAAGAACCAATTGTACGAAAACTTTAAAAGTGGCCATAACCTCCTTATTAGAAAGTTGATTTACCTCATACTTGGACACAACAACCCTGAAACCACAAATCTTAGAGCTAAGATTTTTGGCATGGAGCATCAGTTAGAGGTCCTTTGCCATGACCTGTAGATGACACCTATTGATTTTGGGGTCAGTAGTTGAAAGGTCAAGGTAACCAGACCTGGAGTAATAAAAAAATGTAATTGACCCCAACTAGAGCGCTATAACGGGGTCCCAGTGTAATTGCAATATAATGACCATATATACTCAGCCATAAGTCAAGTTTTTAATCCCTTCAAAATGGCCTTAAAGTCATTACTCGACGTATGGTCAAGGCAGGTAAAGAAAATGAAAAAAATTAACAAATGTATCGTATTTCAAGATACTTGCCCGTGTGACAGTAATAATGTTTACACTACATATGTACACTAGAGTAACCCCGTAGCATATTTACATCATTATTTATCCCCCGCCAAAGGCGAAAGATATTAAAAATGCCCTTCGTCCGTCCGTGCGTCCGTCCGTGCGAAACAATTTTGTCCGGAGCATAACTCCAAAACTACTTGAGGGATTTGATTCAAACTTCATACACTGACAGAACACATTGGTAGGTAGTGCAGTGTGCAAGTGCAATAACTCTACCTTGCCTTTTTTTAGAGTTATTCCGCTTTATCAGATTTACTTGATAAATTTTGTCCAGAGCATAACTCCAAAACTACTTGAGGGATTTTATTCAAACTTCTTACACTGACAGAGCACATTGGTAGGTAGTGCAGTGTGCAAGTCCAATAACTCTACCTAGCCTATTTTTAGAGTTATTCCCCTTTATCAGAATTACTTGATAAATTTTGTCCAGAGCATAACTCCAAAACTACTTGAGGGATTTAATTCAAACTTCATACACTGACAGAGCACATTAGTAGGTAGTGCAGTGTGCAAGAACAATAACTCTACCTTGCCTATTTTTAGAGTTATTCCCCTTTATCAGAATTACTTGATAAATTTTGTCCAGAGCATAACTCCAAAACTACTTGAGGGATTTTATTCAAATTTCATACACAGACAGAGCACATTGGTAGGTAGTGCAGTGTGCAAGTCCAATAACTCTACCTTGCCTATTTTTTAGAGTTATTCCCCTTTATCAGATTTACTTGTTTACATTTTAAAAATCCCAGCATATACATGTATATCTAATTCTTGAATTCTTGAACTTATTATCCCCCTGCCAATGGCGGAGGGGATATTAGAAATGGTCTCTGTCCATCCGTGCGTGCGTCCCTTCCAGTTTTGTGTGGAGCATAAAAGTACTTGAGTGATTTTCTTCAAACTTCATATACTGAAAGAGCACATTTGGAGGAGGTGCAGTGTGTAAGATTAACAACTTTACCTTGCCTTTTTTTAGAATTATTCCCCTTTATCAGATTTAATTGAAAAACTTTGTCTGAAGCATAACTCCAAAAGTGCTTGAGCGATTTTCTTCAAACTTAATACACTGACATAGCACATTGGTAGGAAGTGCAGTTTGCAAGAACAATAACTCTACCTTGCCTATTTTTTGTGTGATTTTCTTCAAACATTATTACATTGAGTGTTTGAAAGTACAACCTTCAGGTAGCTTCTTCCGGCGGTGGGATTAACCATGTGTAACATGGCTCTTGTTCAGCAGGCTCCTCTAATCAATAAAGAACTTATAAAGGAGAGTAGCCTTTGTTTCGTTTTTATGCTTCCCAAAGGGAGAGCATATAGTTGCAGCCTTGTCAGTCCGTCCGTCCGTCTGTCTGTCCATATGTCCGTCTGTCAGTTCTTTTTGTCCAGAGCATAACTTGAAAACCCTTAAATATAATTTATTTAAACTGCACACAGTGGTAGAGGGGATTGATGCGGAGTGCAGTGCCAAAGAACCATAACTCTATTTTGCCCCATTCTTGAATTATCTCCCATTTTAAAAATACTTGTACAGAGCGCAACTAGAAAACTATATGAGATAATTACTTTAAACTTCACACACTGTTACATGGCATTGAGCAGTAGTGCATTGCAGAGGAACTGTAACCTTGTTTTGCCAGGTTTTTGAATAACCTGCCTTTTACAAAATGTTGTGAGTCTTGAGCTTTGCTTAGACACTATAGCTGATAATTAGTTTAAACTTAACACAGTGGTAGATGGCAGTAAGAATGAGTGCAGGGCACATAATGCATATCTAAATTTTCCCCCGATTTTGAATTATCTCCCTTGCAGACTGAAAAAGATATAATCGGTAAACATTCACTTTCATCTTTATTTGTTTATGAAAAATAAAATGTGCCCACTTTATGACTTTGTCTGTATGTTCTTGCCTTGCACATGTCCCTTTGGCTCCTGCTTCAGGGAGCATATGTCAGTTTTACCGATCGTCTTGTATTAGTCTGCTTGGCAGTTTGACAGTGATACTTTTCACATATCTGATTGTCATGTAATAAACACACAACCATGTTGCAGTTGTTATAGAGTGACTTCCCTTGTTAATTGATAAAGTCTGTTCAATGTCAGGGCTTTTCCGGATGTATAATAGTATATCATACAGGTCCTTATTGTTATGTAAACATAACAACATTATGCTTTGTTCAGAATTCGAAGGTGTGAACAATTACTGGTATTAATTTTTTCATAATAACACGTATAATTTCAGTGTGATAATTCCTGTTTGAAATTATTATTCATGTGCTTTGGTATTATTGATATATTTGTGATTTACTTCAAACTTAATACACTGACAGAGCACATTGGTAGGAAGTGCAGTGTGCAAGAATAATAACTCTACCTTGCCTACTTTTAGAGTTTTATTCCCCTTTTTCAAATTTACTTGCAAAACTTTGTCTGAAGCATAACTCCAAAAGTACTTGAGCGATTTACTTTAAACTTAACACACTGACAGAGCACATTTCAGGAAGTGCAGTTGTAAGAAAAATAACTCTGTCTTGCCTATTTTTAGATTTAATCCCCTTTATCAGATTTACTTAAAATGTTTTGTTCAGAGCGTAACTCCAAAAGTTCTTGAGGGATTTACTTTAAACTTAATACACTGACAGAGCACATTTGGAGGAAGTGCATTGTGCAAGATGAATAACTATGCCTTTCCTACTTTTAGAGTTATTCCTGTTTATCAGATTTACTTGAAAAACTTTGTCTGAAGCATAACTCCAAAAGTACTTAAAGGATTTACTTCAGACTTAATACACTGACATAGCACATTGGTAGGAATTTCATTGTCAAGAACAATAACTCTTCCTTGCCTATTTTTAGCTCACCTGTCACGTAGTGACAGAGTGAGCTTTTCTGATCACCTTTTGTCCGTCGTCCGTCCGTCTGTCCGTCCGTCCGTTAACAATTAGTTTGTTAACACTCTAGTGGTCACATTTTTGCCTCAATTGTCATGAAACTTGGTCAGGATGTTTGTCTCATTAATATCTCGGACGAGTTCGAACATGGGTTATCAGGGTTGGTAAACTAGGTCACAGAGCCCAAATATAGAAAAACCTTGTTAACACTCCAGAGGCTACTTTTTCAGTCCAAGTATCCTGGAAATTTGTCAGAAAGGTTCTATCGATGGTTTCTAGCTCAAGTTCAAATATGGGTCATCTGGGTTCAAAAACTAGGTCACGGAGCCCAAAAATAGAAAAAGCTTGTTAACACTCTAGAGGTTACATTTTGAGCCCAAATAATCTTGAAATTTGTCAGAAAGGTTGCTTTGATAATTTCTAGGTCAAGTTGAAATATGGGTCATCTTGGGTCAAAAACAAGGTCACAGAGCCCAAATATTGAAAAACCTTGTTAACACTCTAGAGGTTACATTTTCAGCCCAAATAATCTGGAAATTTGTCAGAAAGGTTGCTTTGACCAATTCTAGGTCAAGTTTAAATATGGGTCATCTGGCAGGGGTCAAAAACTAGGTCACAGAGCCCAAATATTGAAAAACCTTGTTAACACTCTTAAGGTATCATTTTCACACCAAATAATCTGGGAATTTGTCAGGAAGGTTGCTTCTATGATCTCTAGCTCAAGTTCGAATATGGGTCATCTGGGTGCAAAAACTAGGTCACATAGCCCAAAAATAGAAACATCTTGTTAACACTCTAGAGGTTACATTTTCAGCCCAAATAATCTGGAAATTAGTCAGAAAGGTTGCTTTGATGATTTCTAGGATAAATTGAAATATGGGTCATCTTGGGTCAAAAACTAGGTCACGGAGCCCAAATATTGAAAAACCTTGTTAACTCTCTAGAGGTTACATTTTCAGCTCAAATAATCTGGAAATTTATCAGAAAGGTTGCTTTGACCAATTCTAGGTCAAGTTGAAATATGGGTCGTCTGGGGTGAAATACTAGGTCACGGAGCCCAAATATTTAAAAAATCTTGTTAACACTCTTAAGGTAACATTTTTACACCAAATAATCTGGGAATTTGTCAGGAAGATTGCTTTTATGATTTCTAGCTCAAGTTCGAATATGGGTCATCTGGGTTCAAAAACTAGGTCACATAGCCCAAAAATAGAAACATCTTGTTAACACTCTAGAGGTTACATTTTCAGCCCAAATAATCTTGAAATTTGTCAGAAAGGTTGCTTTGACGATTTCTAGGTCAAGTTGAAATATGGGTTATCTGGGGTCAAAAACTAGGTCACGGAGCCCAAATATTGAAAAACCTTGTTAACACTCTAGAGGTTACATTTTCAGCCCAAATAATCTGGAAATTTGTCAGAAAGGTTACTTTGACCAATTCTAGGTCAAGTTTAAATATGGGTCATCTGGGGTCAAAAACTAGGTCACAGAGCCCAAATATTCAAAAACCTTGTTAACACTTTTAAGGTAACATTTTTACACCAAATAATCTGGGAATTTGTCAGGAAGGTTGCTTCTATGATTTCTAGGTCAAGTTCGAATATGGGTCATCTGGGTTCAAAAACTAGGTCACATAGCCCAAAAATATAAACATCTTGTTCAAGGAATTCTGGCTCAAATTTGGATATGGGTCATCTGGGATCAAAAACTAGGTCACATGGTCCAAATATGTAAAAAACTTTTTAAAACCCCAGAGGTTACATTTTCAGTCAAAATATCCTGGAGATTTGTCAGACAGGTTTTTTTGATGATTTCTAGCTCAGGTTGGAGTATGGGTCATCTTGGGTCAAAAACTAGGTCACAGAGCCCAAATATGGTAAAACCTTGTTAACACTCTAGAGGTAACATTTTAAATCCAAATTACTTTGAAATTTGTCAGGAAGCTTAATTCTATGGTTTCTAGCTCAAGTTTGAAAAGGGTCATCTGTAGTCGAAACATCTAGGTCACAGAGCCCAAATATCGAAAAAACTTTGTAAACAGTCTAGAGGCTACATTTTAAGTCCAAATGTCCTGGAAATTTGTCAGAAAGGTTGTTTTGATGATTTGTAGCTCAAGTTTGGATATGGGTTATCTGGGGTCAAAAACTAGGTCACAGAGCTTAAATATCGTAAAACCTTGTTAACACTTTATAGGCTACTTTTTCAGTCCAAATATGGTGGAAATTTGTCAGAGAGATTGTTTTGATAATTTCTAGCTCAAGTTCGAATATAGGACATCTAGGTTAAAAAACTAGGTAATAGATCTTAAATATGGAAAAACCTTGTTAACACTCTAGAGGTAACATTTTCAGTACAAATAACCTTGAAATTTGTCATAGAGATTGTTTCAATAATTTCTAGGTCAGGTTCGAATATGGGTCATCTGGGGTCAATTAACCAGGTCCATAGCAACTTTGTTAAAAGCAGTCATACTCAGGTGAGCGATAGAGGGCCATCATGGCCCTCTTGTTTGAGGGGTTTGCTTCAAACTGCATATGTACATTATTACATTTAGGTTGATAGCACAACCTTCAGGTAGCTTCTTCCCGGTGGGGGGATTAACCATGTGTAACATGGCTCTTGTATTGCCCTTTTTAGCTCACCTGAGCACACAGTGCTCAAGGTGAGCTTTTGTGATCGCCTGATGTCCGTCGTCCGTCCGTGCGTCGTCAACTTTTTCTTCAAACAACTTCTTCCCCTGAACTGCTGGGCCAATCTTGCTGAAACTTGGCAGGAATGTTACTTGCATGAAGCTTTACCAGAATTGTTCAAATGGTTCAGGTCCATTGCATTTCTAGGCCACAGGAGCTAAAAATAGATTTTCAAAGTTGGAACTTTAAAAATCTTCTTCTCCAGAACTACAAGGCCTGGAGCTTAGATATTTGGTATGAAGCATCATCAGGTGAACCTTTACCAAGTTTGTTCAAATCATGACCCTTGGGTCAAAAATGGCCCTGCCCCAGGGGTCACTAGTTTTACATAGAATTATATAGGAAAAACTTTAAAAATCTTCTTGTCTGAAACCACAAGGCCTAGAGCTTAGTTGTTTTGGTTTGTAGCATGGTAGAGTGGTCCTCTACAAAGTTTGTTCAAGTCATGGCGTCTGGGTCAAAAATGGCCCCGCCCCGGGGGACACTTGTTTTACATAGAGTTATATAGGAAAAACTTTAAAAATCTTCTTGTCAGAAACTGTAAGGCATAGAGCTTAGATTTTTGGTGTGTAGCATTGTCTAGTGGACCTCTACCAAGTTTGTTCAAATCATGGCCTCTGGGTCAAAAATGGCCCCGCCCCAGGGTTCACTTGTTTTACATAGAGTTATAAAGGAAAAACTTTAAAAATCTTCTTGTCAGAAACCGTAAGGCATAGAGCTTAGATATTTGGTGTGTAGCATTGTCTAGTGGACCTCTACCAAGTTTGTTCAAATCCTGGCCTCTGGGTCAAAAATGGCCCCGCCCCAGGGGTCACTTGTTAGCTCACTTGAGCGAATGCTCAGGGTGAGCTATTGTGATCGCTGGATGTCCGTCGTCTGTCTGTCGTCTGGCGTCTGTCGTCTGTCTGTTCACATTTGCCTTGTGTATGCGATAGAGACTGTATTTTTCATTGGATCTTTATGAAACTTGGTCAGGATGTTTGTCTTGATAAGATCTAGGTTGAGATTGTATATGGGTCATCTGGGGTCAAAAACTAGGTCACAGGATCAAATCTAAGAAAAACATTGTGTATGCGATAGAAGCTGTATTTTTCATTCAACTTTCCTAATATTTATTAAGAATAATTGTCTTGATGAAATCTAGGTTGGGGTTATGTATGGGTCATCTGGGGTCAAAAACTAGGTCACGGGGTCCAATCTAATAAAAACCTTGTGTATGCGATAGAAGCTGTATTTTTCATCTGACTTTCCTAATATTTGTTCAGAATGTTTGTCTTGATGAAATCTAGGTTGGGAATGTATATGGGTCAATTGGGGTCAAAACCTAAGTCACAGGGTCAAATCTTAGAAAAACCTTGTGTATGCGATAGAAGCTGTATTTTTCATCCGATTTTCCTAATATTTGGTCAGAATGTTTTCCTCTATAGTATCTAGATTGGGATTGTATATGGGTTGTCTGGGGTCAAAAACTAGGTCATGGGATCAAATCTTAGAAAAACCTTGTGTATGCGATAGAAGCCGTCTTTTCCATTGGATTTTCCTAATAAATAGTCAGAATGTTTGTTTTGATGAGATCTAGGTTGGGATTGTTTATGGGTCATCTGGGGTCAAAAACTAGATCACAGGGTCAAATCTTAGAAAAAGCTTGTTTATGTGATAGAAGCTGTATTTTTCATCCGATTTTCCTAATATTTAGTCAGAATGTTTGTCTCTATGGTATCTAGGTTGGGATTGTACATGGGTCATCTGAGGTCAAAAACTAGGTCATGGGGTCAAATCTTAGAAAAACCTTGTGTATAAAATAGAAGCTGTATTTTCCATTCGATTTTCCTAATATTTTGTCAGAATGTTTGTCTTGATGAGTTCTAGGTTGGGATTGAATATGGGGTAATTTGGTTTCAAAAACTAGGTCATGTGGTCAAATCTTAGATAAACCTTTTGTATGCAATAGAGGTTGTATTTTTCATTGCATCTTTATGAAACTTGGTCAGAATGTTTGTCTTGATGAAATCTAGGTTGAGGCTGATATGAATCATCTGGGGTCAAAAACTAGGTAAGGGGGTCAAATCTTAGAAAAAGCTTGTGTATGCGATAGAAGCTGTATTTTTCTTCCGATTTTCCTAATATTTGGTCAGAATGTTGTTCTTGATAAAATCTAGGATGGGATTGTATATGGGTCATCCAGGGTCAAAAAATAGGTCACAGGGCCTATTTTTAGAAGACATTCTGTTCAGCTACGACAATAACATTAGATAATTTTGCATGCAGATTAAATCTTTGACTGTGGATGATCTTGGCCTTGACCTACTAACTTACATCCTGATTTTTTATGTTTCTGTGCAATGATTCTCAGGTGAGCGATATAGGGACATCTTGGCCTTCTTGTTTTACATAGAGTTATATAGGAAAAACTTTAAAAATCTTCTTGTCAGAAACTGTAAGGCATACAGCTTAGATTTTTGGTGTGTAGCATTGTCTAGTAGACCTCTACCAAGATTGTTCAAATAATGACCCTGGCATCAGAACTGGCCCCGCCCTGGGGGTTACTTGATTTACATAGAGTTATATAGAGAAAACTTTAAAAATCTTCTTGTCTGAAACCACAAGGCCTGGAGCTTAGATATTTGGTATGAGGCATCATCTAGTGGACCTCTACAAAGATTGTTCATATAATGACCCTGGGGTCAGAACTGGCCCCGCCCTGGGGGTCACTTGATTTACAATAGAGTTATATAGGGAAAACTTTAAAAATCTTCTTGTCTGAAACCACAAAGCCTGGAGCTTAGATATTCTGTATGAGGCATCATCTAGTGGACTTCTACAAAGATTGTTCAGATTATGACCCTGGGGTCAGAACTGGCCCCACCCTGGGGGTCACTTGATTTACAAAGAGATATATAGGGAAAACTTAGATATTTGGTATGAGGCATCATCTAGTGGACCTCTACAAAGATTGTTCAAATTATGACCCTGGGGTCAGAACTGGCCCCGCCCTGGGGGTCACTTGATTTACATAGAGTTATATAGGGAAAACTAAAAATCTTCTTGTCAAAAACCGCAAGGCATGGAGCTTAGATATTTGGTGTGTAGCATTGTCTAGTAGACCTCAACCAAGATTGTTCAAATCATGGCCCCTGGGTCAAATTGGCTCCACCCAAGGGGGTCGCATGTTTTACATAGAGTTATATAGTAAATTCTTTAAAAATCTTCTTGTCAGAAACTGCAAGGCCTGGAGCTTAGATATTTGGTACGAGGCATCATCTAGTGGACCTCTACAAAGATTGTTCAAATTGTGACCCTGGGGTCAGAACTGACCCCGCCCAGGACTTATTTGATTTACATAGAGTTATATACATGTAGGGAAAACTTTAAAAATCTTTTTGTAAGAAAATATAAGGCCTGGAGCTTAGATATTTGGTAGTATGCACCGTGACCACAGTGGGGGTCACTCCCCCACCCCCCGGGCCCTAATTTATCTCATTTTTTAAGTTTTTCGCTATGGGAAGAAAATTTGGACCATTTGTATTTTTTGTCGAGATGATTTCAAAAACATTATTCCTTGACCTATATTTTTGACCTACTGACCTACTTTTTAGCTCACCTGAGCACAAAGTGCTCAAGGTGAGCTTTTGTGGTCGCCTGATGTCACTTGCATGAAGCTTTACCAAAATTGTTCAAATGGTTCAGGTCCATTGCATTTCTAGGGCACAGGAGCTAAAAATAGATTTTCAAAGTTGGAACTTTAAAAATCTTCTTCTCCGATACCACAAGGCCTGGAGCTTAGATATTTGGTGTGAAGCATCATCTAGTGGACCTCTACCAAGTTTGTTCAAATTATGACCGTGGGGTCAAACCTGACCCCATCCCAGGGGTCAGTTGATTTTACATAGAATTATATAGGGAAAACTTAAAAAATCTTCTTGTCAGAAACCACAAGGCCTAGAGTTTAGATATTTGGTGTGCAGCGTTGTCCAGTGGACCTTTACCAAGTTTGTTCAAATCATAGCTCCTGGGTCAAAAATGGCCCAGCCCTGGGGGTCAGATGTTTTACATAGAGTTATATAGGAAAAACTTTAAAAAATCTTTTTGTCAGAAACTGAAAGGCCTAGAGTTTAGATATTTAGTGTGCAGCATTATCCAGTGGACCTCTACTAAGTTTCTTCAAATCATAGCCACTGGGTCAAAATAGGCCCCACCCCAGGGGTCAATTGATTTTACATAGGCTTATATAGGAAATCTTTAAAAGTCTTCTTCTCAGAAACCACAATGCCTACAGCTTAGATATTTGGTATGTAGCATTGTCTAGTAGACCTCTATCAAGTTTGTTCAAATTATGTCCCTTGGGTCAAAATTGGCCACACCCCAGGGTTCTCTTGATTTACATATAGTTATATTGGAAAAACATGAAAAATAATTTCTCCGAAACTAATAGGATTAGATCTTAGATATTTGGTGTGGAGAATTGAGTTGAGAACCTTTACCAGTATTGTTTATATGTTGGCCCCGGGGTCAAAATTGGCCCCACCCCAGGGGCCCTTAATATGTAAAAAAGGTAATCTTTAAAAATCTTCTTACTGGAAACCTCAATGCTTACAGCTTAGATATTTGGTATGCAGCATTGTCTAGTGGATGTCTACCAAGTTTATTCAAATTATGTCCCCTGGGTCAAAATTAGCTATGCCCCAGGGTTCTCCTGGTTTACATATAGTTATATATGAAATACATGAAAAATCATTTTTCTTTCAAACTAATAGGACTAGATCTTAGATATTTGGTGTGGAGTATTGTGTTGAGAACCTTTACCAGTATTGTTTATATGTTGGCCCCGGGGTCAAAATTGGCCCCGCCCCGGGGGCCCTTAATATGTAAAAAAGGCAATCTTTAAAAATCTTCTTACTGGAAACCTCAATGCCTACAGCTTAGATATTTGGTATGCAGCATTGTCTAGTGAACCTCTACCTAGTTTGTTTGAAAAATGTCCCTGGGGTCACTATTGGCCCTGCCCGAGGGGTCACAAGTTTTAAATAGCAGTATAGAAGAAAATCTTTAAAAATCTTCTTGTCTGAAACCACAAGGCCTACAATTTTAAAATTTGGCATGAAGCAAGCTTTATCAAGCTTTTTGAAATTATTAGATTAGGTTAAAGGTCACGGAGGCTAAAAATAGATTTATCTACTGTACCTCATAGAGCATTCATTTATAGACCAATATCTTTGATATTTAGTATATAGGTTCCTTGCATGGAGGTCTACACATGGGTAGGGTTTGAGGTCACTGGGTCAAGGTCAAGGTCACCATAGCTTATGATAGATGTTTCTACTTTCTGTCATAGAGCCTTTATTAATTGACTGATATTTTACATATTTGGTTTGTAGGCACTTACATATTTTCAATTAAAAAATGAAATACTGCTTAACAGCAACCTACAACCAAAGTACTCAGGTGAGCGATCCAGGGCCATCATGGCCCTCTTGTTTGTTTTTTAGCTACAGCAATGAAATTTAGACCGTGTGGACAGTTTTTTGTTTTGATTTTAAAAATGTCATCGCATGACCTTTACTTTTGACCTACTGACCTTCTTTCAGTTTTTGGAGCTATGGCAATGAAATTTGGACTATGTGTACAGTTTTTTGTTCCGATTTCAAAAACATAATAGTATGACCTATATTTTTGACCTACTTTTTGTTTTAAAGCTACGGCTTATTTTTCCTTGCATGGATCCTATATACCATGGGTAGGGTTTGTGGTCACTGGGTTAAGGTCAAGGTCACCCTAGCTTATGATAGATATTTCTACTGTTTGTCATAGAGCCTTTATTTATCGACTGATATTTTACATGTTTACATATTTATATTTACATTACTTACATATTTTCAATTAAAACAGGAAATACTCCTTAACAGCAAACCTACAGCCAAAATACTCAGGTGAGCGATCTAGGGCCATCATGGCCCTCTTGTTTGTTAAAAAAACATCCCAAATTTTTAATGCGCATTATACACTGAATCAGAATTTCAGGCATCTTTTAGCTTGACTTTTTAAAAAAAAATCAATTATTGCTATAGTCATGGTGTCATTGCCATGGCCATTGCCGTTCCTGTCCGAAAACTTTAACCTTGATCATAATTTTTTTATTCATTTATGGATTGTCTTCATACTTGGGCACAACAACCATTTATACAAGACCTTCAAGTAGACCAGACTAAACTTGACCTTGACTCATAAATGACCTTCACCTTCAAGGTCAAATTACTGAATTTTGCTAAAATAGGACATAACTTTATAATTAATTGGTGGATTGTGTCTTCATACTTGGGCACAACAACCATTTATACAAGATCTTCAAGTAGACCTGACTAAACTTGACCTTGACTCATAAACAACCTTTACCTTCAAGGTCAAATTATTGAATTATGCTAAAATTTGCCATAACTTTGTTATTTATAGTTTGATTTGATTCATATGTAGACAAAACAACACTTATGACAAATCCGACATAACGATTTTTCAGATATGACCTTGACCTTTAAATGACCTTCACACTCAAGGTCAAATAATTGAAATTTGCTAAAATTGGCCATCACTTTGTTATTTATAGTTGGATTTGATTCATATTTAGACAAAACAACACTTATGTCAAATCCGACATTACGATTTTTTCAGATATGACCTTGACCTTTAAATGACCTTCACACTCAAGGTCAAATTATTGAATTTTGCTAAAATTGGCCATAACTTTGTTATTAATGGTTGGATTTGATTCTTACTTGGACAAAACAACACTTATGACAAAACAGACATGTTAAATTATTCAAGTGTGATCCTAATCTTAAAATGACCCTAACCCTCAAGGTCACATCATTGAATTTTGCTCAGATTGTGGTATCTTTTATTGTGTCGCCCTTTCAAAGAAACGGCGATACATAGGGATCACTTTGTCTGTCGGTCCGTCACGAAAACTTAACGTTGGCTATAAGTTTTCCATTTCTTAACATTTTCTTATCAAACTTTCAAATCGTATTGCTTATGACAACAGGGTCGGGATGATGCCAAAATCTTTAGGTCAAGGTCACATTTGACAGAGTTATGAGGGGCATATAGTTTTGCAAATGTCGGTTGGTCTGTCCGTCGGTAGACACTTCATTTCTGATCAATAACTTAAGAACGCTTTGACCTAGGTTCACCAAACTTGTTATGCTGGTTGGTCATCACCAGTAGATGACCCCTATTGATTTTGAGGTCATTAGGTCAAAGGTCAAGCTGACAGGGACCTTCATCCTAAAAACGGTTTCCGATCAATAACTAGAGAACGCTTTGACCTAGGTTCACCAACTTGGTATGTTGGTTGGTAATCACCAGTAGATGACCCCTATTGATTTTGAGGTCATTAGGTCAAAGGTCAAGATCACAGAGACTTTCATCCTTAAAACGGTTTCCGATCAATAACTAGAGAACACTTTGACCTAGGTTCACCAAACTTGGTATGCTAGTTGGTCATCACCAGTAGATGACCCCTATTGATTTTGAGGTCATTTGGTCATAGGTCAAGGTCACAGGGACCTTCATCCTAAAAACGGTTTCCGATCAATTACTAGAGAACGCTTTGACCTAGGTTCACCAAACTTGGTATGTTGGTTAGTCATCACCAGTAGATGATCCCTATTGATTTTAAGGACATTAGGTCAAAGGTCAAGATCACAGGGACTTTCATCCTAAAAACGGTTTCTGATCAATAACTAGAGAACGCTTTGACCTAGGTTTACCAAACTTGGTATGCTGATTGGTCATTACCAGTAGATGACCCCTATTGATTTTGAGGTGATTAGGTCAAAGGTCAAGCTGACAGGGACCTTCATCCTAAAAACGGTTTCCAATTAATAACTAGAAAACGCTTTGACCTAGGTTCACCAAACTTGGTATGCTGGTTGATCAACACCAGTAGATGACCCCTATTGATTTTGAGGTCATTAGGTCAAAGGTCAAGGCCACAGTGACTGTGATCCTAAAAACGGTTTTCAATCAATAACTAGAGAACGCTTCGACCCAACCACAAGCAATTAGGTGCTGCTGGGGGGCATGTATGTTTTACAAACATTTCTTGTTGTACTTGGATTTTGTCAAGAAAACTTAACTTTGGCAATAACTTTGCCATTTCTTAACATTTCGTCATCAAACTTTCAAATTATATTGCTTACGACAACAGGGTCATGAAGATGCCAAAATCTGTAGGTCAAGGTCACATTTGACAGTGTTATGCCTTTTTAGCTCACCTGAGCACAAAGTGCTCAGAGTGAGCTTTTCTGATCGGTCTTTGTCCGTCTTCCGTCGTCCGTCCGTCCGTCTGTCCGTCATCAACTTTTCATTCAAACGACATCTCCTCTGAAACCAATGGGGCAAATTTAATGAAACTTGCCTGGGATGTTCCTTGCATGAAGTTCTACCAAGATTGTTCAAATGGTTCTGGTCCATTGCATTTCTGGTTCACTGGAGCTAAAAATAGATTTTATAAGTTGGATCTTTAAAAATCTTCTTCTCCGAAACCACAAGGCCTGGAGCTTTGATATTTGGTATGAAGCATCATCTAGTGGACCTCTACCAAGTTTGTTCAAATTATGTCCCTGGGGACAAAACTGACCCCACCCCAGGGGTCAGTTGATTTTACATAGAGTTATATAGGGAAAACTTGAAAATCTTCTTGTCAGAAACCAGAAAACCTAGAGTTAAGATATTTGGTATGTAACATTGTCTAGTGAACCTCTACCAAGTTTGTTCAAATCATGGCCTCTGGGTCAAAAATGGCCCCACCCCAGGGGTCACTTGTTTTACATAGAGTTATATAGGAAAATCTTTAAAAAAATCTTCTTGTCAGAAACTGTAAGTTATAGAGCTTAGATATTTGGCGTGTAGCATTGTCTAGTGGACCTCTACCAAGTTTGTTCAAATCCTGGCCTCTGGGTCAAAAATGACCCCGCCCCAGGGGCTACTAGTTTTACAAAGAGTTATATAGGAAAATCTTAAAAAATCTTCTTGTCAGAAACCGTAAGTTATAGAGCTTAGATATTTGGTGTGTAGCATTGTCTAGTGGACCTCTACCAAATTTGTTCAAATCCTGGCCTCTGGGTCAAAAATGGCCCCGCCCCAGGGGCCACTAGTTTTACATAGAGTTATATAGGAAAATCTTTAAAAATCTTCTTGTCAGAAACTGTAAGTTATAGAGCTTAGATATTTGGTGTGTAGCATTGTCTAGTGGACCTCTACCAAGTTTGTTCAAATCCTATCCTCTGGGTCATAAATGACCCCGCCCCAGGGGCCACTAGTTTTACATAGAGTTATATAGGAAAATCTTAAAAAATCTTCTTGTCAGAAACCGTATGTTATAGAGCTTAGATATTTGTATTTGGTGTGTAGCATTGTCTAGTGGACCTCTACCAAGTTTGTTCAAATCCTGGCCTCTGGGTCAAAAATGGCCCCGCCCCGGGGGTCACTTGTTTTACATAGAGTTATATAGGAAAAACTAAAAAATCTTCTTGTCAGAAACAAGAAGGCCTACAGTTAAGATATTTGGTATGTAGCATTGTCTAGTGGACCTCTACCAAGTTTGTTCAAATCCTGGCCTCTGGGTCAAAAATGGCCCCGCCCCAGGGGCCACTAGTTTTACATAGAGTTATATAAGAAAATCTAAAAAAATCTTCTTGTCAGAAACCGTAAGTTATAGAGCTTAGATATTTGGTGTGTAGCATTGTCTAGTGGACCTCTACCAAGTTTGTTAGAAAAATGTCCCTGGGGTCACTATTGGCCGCGCCCAAGGGGTCACAAGTTTTAAATAACAGTATAGAAGAAAATCTTTAAAAATCTTCTTGTCTGAAACCACAAGACCTAGAATTTTAAAATTTGGCATGAAGCAAGCTTTATCAAGCTTTTTCAAATTATTGGATTAGGTTAAAGGTCACGGAGGCTAAAAGTAGATTTATCTACTGTACCTCATAGAGCCTTCATTTATAGACCAATATCTTTAATATTCAGTATAGAGGTTCCTTGCATGGACCTCTACCCATGGGTAGGGTTTGAGGTCACTGGGTCAAGGTCAAGGTCACCATAGCTTATAATAGATATTTCTACTTTCTGTCATAGAGCCTTTATTTATTGACTGATATTTTACATATTTGGTTTGTAGGCACTTACATATTTTCAGTTAAAAAATGAATTACTGCTTAACAGCAAACCTACAGCCAAAGTACTCAGGTGAGCGATCCAGGGCCATCATGGCCCTCTTGTTTTGTACTTCGATTTTGTCAGGAAAACTTAACATTGGCTATAACTAAGCCATTTCTTAATATTTCTTCATCAACTTTTCCAGTTGTAATGTTTACAATTTTATCACTTAAGACAACACTATTTCTCAAGGGCAGATAACCCTCAAATTTATTTTTGCTATGTTATGCCACTTTTTCAACTTAAAATTTCTTGGTTAACCTTTTTGTTAGTGTCCTTTCCTCAAGAAGTGTCAAAGATATTCCATTCAAACTTGGAATACTTGATCACCAGCAAGACCCCTACAAAGTGCAAAGATTGTTGGTACCAATTTCCCTGGGGTCACAGTTAGCCCCACCCCCAGGGGTCACTTGATTTGGTTTTACTTATATATAGGAAAAAAATTTCTTAAGCCTAGAAATGAAATATTATCAAACCTAGAAATAAAATATTAACTGACATGAGATGGGTAAGTACTCCCCCCCCCCACCGTCCCCTCTGCATGGGGACCTGCACCCCCCCACCCCACTTGACTCCCCATCCACCCTCAAACCTCCCCCCCCCCCCCCCCCCACCAAATTCTTTTATGCTCCCCAAAGGGCGAGCATATAGTTGCCACTTTGTCCATCCGTCTGGAGCATAACACAAAAACTTTTAGAGATATCAAGACCAAACTTCATAGGTAGTTAGATCTCATTAAGGAGCAGTGCAGTGCACAAGAATCATAACTCTTGCTTTATTAATTTTTGAGTTATTGCCCTTTGAAATATCTCATACTTATTTTTTGTCCGGAGCATATCTCACAAAGTATAAAAGTTATCAACTTGAAACTTTATAAGTAGATAGATATCATTGATGAGCAGTGCAGTGCACAGGAACCATAACTCTTGCTTTATTAATTTTTGATTTATTGCCTTTTGAAATTTCTCATACTTATTTTTTGTCCGGGGCATATCTCACAAAGTATAAGAGATATTAACGTGAAACTTTATTGGTAGATAGATCTCTATAAGGAGAAGTGCAGCGTGCAAGAACTGTAACTCTATTTTGCATAATTTAGGAGTTATTGCCCTTTGTTATTTTTCAAAAAAAAAAAATACATATTAAACAATAGCCCTTTTGGCATTGGCATTTATTCGTGGAGCATCCATCGGTTCTACCAATTTCTTGTTGTTTTTTTTTAAATACATAACTACTTGACCCAAATTTTTTTTTTCATCTTGTATGACTAGGTACTTGCCCTGCCCCAGTCAAATCTGAATAATACAAGTATGACCTTGACCTTAAAATTACTTGGACCTTCAAAGTTAAGTTATTTTATTTGGATTTGATTCATACTTGGACAAAACAACACTTATGACAAAACTTACATGTTAAATTATTCAGGTATGACCTTGACCTAAGAAATGACCTTGACAGGCAAGGTCAAAATATTGAATTTTGCTAAAATAGCCAAATTTTTATTATTAATGGACGGATTTGACCTATTCTTGGACAAAACAACACTGAGAATAAGTTAAATGTGTTGAACATTTCAAGTATTACCTTGACCTTTAAATGACCTTGACATTGCTTTACTTTGCTATATCTTTGTTATTAATGGATGTAATGTCTTTATGCTTGGATATAGCTACTTTTTAGACAATACTGCCAAAGAAGGTTAAACTGAACTTGACCTTGACCTTTAAGGTCAAATTTTTTAGTGTTGCTAAAATTAGCCATAACTTTGTTATGTATGAATGAATTTGATAATTATATTTCTAAATGATGTTTGATTTGAAATCCCTTCACCACAATGTCCTTCCTCTGATGTGTTTGCCTTTGGAAAGAGGAAAAAGTCGAGCGTGGCCCCCGCTTGCGATGGTTCTTGTTTAGGCCGAAATATTGATGATAAACAGCTGTCAAGGAAGGGAACGGAAGTCGACATTATGGACTAATTGTAATTGCCGTTATGAAATAAAACATGCCGTCATTGTCATCTCTTCATTGTTGCCTGTTCTTGATATAACATTAGAGTGAATAATTTTAACTTGCTGAAATAGTTTGTTTTAATGTTTGTTTTTTTTAAGTTCTATTGTTAAAAAAATTATAAGAAAGTTTGTATTAATGTTTTAAAGTTGTATCATTAAAAATTGTAACCAAGTAACATAAGATTTGTTTCGCTCGCATTTGATTGTTTGCACAATCTGTGATTACTGGTCTATTGTTTGCCAACTAGTGTCGATTAAGGCTGACTGATTTTTCTTTTGTTTGTCTATTACTGTCCGTTTATGTTGAAATATTTGAGATGGTGTTGAGAATTTTGAGACGGTGTTGACATGTTTGAGTCAGGGATTATACGCATGCCATTTGCATGCAGAGATACGACCGTCTTTATAGGACCAACCAATTTACCAGAAAGAAATACCTTGTATCAAAATTGTCTCAGGTTAAGCTGCTAGCAGATTTTCCTGCCAAAATCTGAAGCGCGTGGGCGCGATTTTTTTGTGCGCGTTATGTACCCGACAGTTCTTTTTTTCTCTCAAATGAACTCGAAAAAGCCGGCCAGGCTAGCTCAATTGGTAGAGCATCGGATTGTCAAACTTGATGATCCCAGTTCAGTCCCCATCAGGGCCAGCAAAATTTCTCTGTGATAATTGATCTCTAGGTCATTTTTCCCTCACCTCAGAAGCAAGTGAGGAAGTAGTCAGTCACTTGTAGAGAAATTGGTTAGTAAACTGGTTGGATACCCAGGAACACTGGTTAGGTGGCCTGACCACCGGTATATGACTTTAGCTGTTAAACTGGCGTTAAACCCCAGTACAACCGAAGAACTTGAAAAATTGGTGCGCGTTATACACGACCGCGCGTTATATATATGGCGAAATATGGTACACCTATTAGAATTACTGTTCTGTTGCAAAAAAAGACATAGACATGTAAAAATAGAGTTCTGTCGACAATTTACTTTGGATGACATCTGTTCACAAATTGCTAGTTTAGATTATGTCTCTTGGATCAGAATTGGTAGATAGATAGATAGATTTATTTCAATATTGTGTAAGCAACATGGATACAAAACATTTAAAATAGACATAAAAGTATATAAAACAAATATAAGAATGAAATGATATATTAATGAAAATGAACCATGTCAGTCACATCAATATCAAGGATAACACAAAAAAGAGAAGAGAATCCCTTATTTCCATTGTGGTCCTTGATAGTAATGGCCTGACATAGAGAGGCATGAGACCTTAAAGAAAAATTAGAGAATTTAAAAAAAAAAAAAAAAAAAAAATTGCTTAGCACATCCATTGAACAAAAAACATAAAACAATAATCCTGAGTAAGTAAATAATTAAAATATCATCACAGAAAATTGACATCACTTTAAGCTTGTAGAAAGTTAAGATCATAGATCATTTAGATATTATAAATCACAGTCTTAAAAATAAATATCTCGGGAAAAGAATACATTTTGAACAAATATGTCTTTGAAAGGATCAGCCATGTACAACATTACTGATAAAATGATATACATGTATTAAAATTTAATCTAAATTTGTTAAAAAATGACACTTTACAGTTTTTTTAAAAGAAGCAAGGCTGGACAGATTCCTGATTTTTAAAGGCAGTGAATTCCATAGCTTGCATCCCAAAAATGAAAAAGACTTTATACCAAAACCTTTGACCTTTGGGAGAATATAAGAACCATTATCACTTGACCTTGTACTATAAGTATGAATGGAGACTTGGGATACAAAGTTTTGATTCATATATTCTGGTGAAAGACCATTTCTAATCTTAAAAACATGACCT
This sequence comes from Cyclina sinensis, assembly GCA_012932295.1. Classification (NCBI taxonomy): domain Eukaryota; kingdom Metazoa; phylum Mollusca; class Bivalvia; order Venerida; family Veneridae; genus Cyclina; species Cyclina sinensis. The sequence goes on along the minus strand of JAAONU010000009.1, from coordinate 11,885,807 downwards.
AGAATAATTTGATCCACTCTTTTATCAACTGGTAACCAACCTATAGACCTGAAGTGACCTTGATCAATGTGTGACCTTTTTTCCATATTAAGAACAAACCTGATCAATTTATTTTGGGTGACCTGCAGCTTGTTTTTCCATAACTTGGTCAGTCCAGAATACCAAGCACAACAAGCATAATCAAAATGACATTGGATAAGAGACTGAACCAAGAGCTTTTTAGTGTGGACTGTTAAATATTTCTGCTTCCTGTATAAGAACTTTAACCTGGCATTGGCCTTCTTAATGATAGAACTAACCATAGATTGACCTGATAAATTCTGATCCAGTATTGCCCCAAGATATTTAACTGAAGAAGTGGACTGAATAGCCTTGTCACTACAAGAAATGCATAAATCACCATAATTGTTGACCTTTACTTTAGACCCAAACAAAATCGACTCAGTTTTACCCAAATGTAGAGATAACCTATTATCAACCAGCCACTGGTGTACGAATTCCAGATCCTCAGATAACTGTTTTTCTATGAATGACCTGTTCTTACCTGCAACCAAGATTCCTGAATCATCTGCATAAAGTAGTAGTTTACTATTTATAGCACCAGACATATCATTAACATAGATAAGGAAGAGAAGCGGCCCTAAAATTGACCCTTGGGGAACACCACAGGTAACACTACAGGGTTTGGAAAAAGTACCAGAGAGATCAACAAGTTGTTGTCTATCAGATAAGTATGACCTGAACCAGCGCAAAATGTCGTCACCAAGTCCAATCGCTTCAAGTTTCATCAAAAGGATAGAGTGGTCAACAGTATCAAAGGCCTTTTGAAGATCAAGAAGCACCATACCTACAAGGTGACCTTTATCCATTTCAAACCTGATATAGTCAGACAAATGAACAAGACATGTCTCAGTAGAAAACTTTCTCCTGAACCCAGACTGAAACATATAGAGTAACTTATTATCAGATAAATATGACTCTACCTGATCATACACCACACGCTCAAAGACCTTGGAAATAATACAAAGGATTGAAACAGGACGATAGTTACCAACCTCAGTTTTATGACCTTTTTTATAAAGAGGAATAACCCTGGCTGCTTTTAGATCATCAGGGACAACTCCCTGTATCAGGGACAAATTGATTACATGAGCAAGAGGACAGGCAATTATGGAAGCACCATCCCTAACAAATCTGGAAGGAATACCATCCAATCCAGTTGCTTTCTTTATGCCCAGCTTACTTAAATACTTAAAAACTTTATTTTCAGAAACAATTGAAAAAGAATAATTATTTAAAAATACACCTTTTCTAGAATAAAAATCAAAAACAAATTTCCTACCAAAATTATTCAAACATTGAGGCAGGTGTTCAACAAGTTTTGATGCAACGGTTGTATAAAAGGTATTAAACTTTTCTGAAACAGTTTCCTTTTCAAAACAGACCTCATTGCAATCATCCATCTTTAAACCAATAGAGGTAGAATGTGAAGATGAACACTTTTTTGATGGTAGCCCTAGCCTTTTTAGAGCAGTCCAGAGTGACTTAGAATTACCCTTGTTTTCATCAATTTGTTCTTTAAAATAAGTATGTTTGGCATTATGTATCATAAACTGGGTTTTATTTCTAAGCTGCCTAAATTTCAAAAGTTTTTCTTCACATTTATCATTCTTATATTCATAAAAAGATCTATCACGTTCATTAATAAACTGAAGGATTTCTGATGACATCCAGGGTTCTGTTCTTTGCTTGATTCTTACTTCTTTCACTGGAGCAACACTATCAATAGTTTTCAAAAATAGAGATTTAAAAGAGTTCCAGGCTTCAATAACATTATCAGAGAGCATCACTATACTCCAGTCTACATTCAAAAGAGTATGTTGAAAATCATCTTTGTTAAAGTTCTTTAAAGAACGAATTTTTACAGTATTATGAACACCAATGACTTGTTTAGTTATTTTTCTTGTACAAAATGTCATGAAATGGTCACTAAAACTTGTATGTATAACACCAGACTGAGTAATTTTATCTGTATCAGACACAAGAATAAGATCAATAATGGTAGATGTAACATTACCAATTCTAGTAAAATCTGTAATAAGTTGTTTAAAATGAAACATATTCATAAAATTTCTTAAACTTTCAAATAAAAAACACTTTCTGTTACTTTTACAAACATTGGTGTTAAGGTCACCTAGAATTACAGTTTCCAAAGATGAAAAGTCAGTTGTGCTGGAACAAACAGTTTCTAAAACAGAATAAAAGTTGGACTGGCTTGGAGGTCTGTATAACGCTCCACACAGGATTGGTCTTGATTTCCTTAGCAAAAGTTCACACCATACTGCTTCCAGATCTTTATGGCACAAATCTAAACGATGGTTAAATGAAATGTCACTGCGTATGAATAAGCAAACACCACCTCCTTTACTATTTCTATCTTTACGAATAACATTATAGTTGTCGATGAAAATTTCAGTATCAAATACAGAATCATCCAACCAGGTTTCACATATAGCGATACAAGCAGCCTGAGTCTTTTTGGCTATGATGCGTAGTTCTTCAAGCTTTGGTAGTAAGCTACGAGCATTTATATGAATGAAATGTAGACCTCTTGGTCCATGGGTTCTATTTGTATGATCATTCCCACTGCCAAAGTACTCAGGTGAGCTATCCAGGGCTATTTGTCATCTTGTATTGGTTATAATGTCATTAAAAACTGCCATAGCAAACTATAATAAAGCATGACATTATAAATCATTTGTTACAGATGCAGTGCATATATGAATAGACTTACTGAACCAGTCACATAGTACATGAACAATGAAACCACCTCTAACATTTCCTTTTCAGGGCATTCAAAGATAGTTTCTCTACTACTTGACAACAATGCAGACTTTTCTAGTTCAGATCAAAATGGTGCTACCCCTCTTCACTATGCAGCTCAAAATAATTTTGATGTGAGTATGACATAAGTAAACAAACCTTTTTTTCCATTATTTTGACCTTATCGTGAAAATTGGCAATGCCCAAGGGTCACTTGTTAGCTCATGTTGAGCTTTAAGGATTGCCCTGTGTCCATTATCCATCGTGAAATGACAACATTTTCTTTAAAATCTGAAGCTCTTCCAAAGTTGTTCAAAGAATTTCGCTGTATGGAGAACTCTGGTTGCTATGGCAACAGAAAGGGAAATTGTTGAAATTTTTCTTGTCTGAAGGCTTAGATACTTTGCATACAGGTACACCTAGAAGTCCTTTACAAAGTTTGTTCAAATTATGCCCCTGGGGTTATCAATGACCCTTCCCCCAGTGGATGTCTAGTGGATGTCTACCAAGTTTGTTCAAATTATGTCCCCTGGGTTCTCTTGGTTTAAATACAGTTATATAGGAAAACCATGAAAAATCATTTTTCTCCGAAACTAATAGGACTAGACCTTAGATATTTGGTGTGGAGTATTGTGTAGAAAAACTTTACCAGTATTGTTTATATGTTGGCCCCGGGGTCAAAATTGGCCCCGCCCTGGGGGCCCTTAATATGTTAAAAAGGCAATCTTTAAAAATATTCTTACTTGAAACCTCAATGCCTACAGCTTAGATATTTGGTATGTAGCATTGTCTAGTGGATGTCTACCAAGTTCGTTTAAATTATGTTTCCTGGGTCAAAATTGGCCACGCCCCAGGGTTCTCTTAGTTTACATAGATTTATATAGGAAAAGCATGAAAAATAATTATTCTCCATTCAAATAGGTCTAGACCTTAGATATTTGGTGTTGAGTATTGTGTAATGAACCTATACCAATATTGTTTAAATGTTGGCCCTGGGGTCAAAATTTGCCCCACCCCGGGGGCCCTTAATATGTAAAAAAGGAAATCTTTAAAAATCTTCTTGTCTGAAACCACAAGGCCTAGAATTTTAAAATTTGGCATAAAGCAAGCTTTATCAAGCTTTTTCAGATTATTAGATAAGGTTGAAGGTCATGGAGGCTAAAAATAGATTTATCTACTGTACCTCATAGAGCCTTCATTTATAGACCAATATCTTTGATATTCAATATATAGGTTCCTTGCATGGACGTCTACCCATGGGTAGGGTTTGAGGTCACTGGGTCAAGGTCAAAGTCACCATAGCTTATAATAGATATTTCTACTTTCTGTCATAGAGCCTTTATTTATTCACTGATATTTTACATATTTGGTTTGTAGGCACTTACATATTTTCAGTTAAAAAATGAAATACTGCTTAACAGCAAACCTACAGCCAAAGTAATCAGGTGAGCGATCCAGGGCCATCATGGCCCTCTTGTTGGATTTTTCTGTCTAGTTAGTGAGGAAATGTATACAGTAATATCAGTGTAAATTTAATGATTGTATGGGGATTGGTTATGTGGTATGGATCTGCCAAGATTAGATATTGGAAGTACATATTACAAATGAAAACCTTTGAATTCTTAAGTAAATGCAATTATGATATAGAGGATATTTGTTTGTTTTTGTGGAAGATGAGAATTTATTTCATCGAATGAACACCATATGTGATATTTTCATGAGTGGCGCAGCCACGAGTGAAAATATCATTATATGGTGTTCACGAGATGAAATAAATTCCCATCTTCCACTAAAAAACAAACAAATTTTCTTTTTATTTTATGCCAACACGTCAAAAATGGGTTTTTTATGACATTTTTAATCAGGGCCTTCAATAAATTCCCCATGGTGAGCCCCAAATCAGTTAATGCGTACTTTGGTTACTCCGCACAAAAAAAAGTGCAGACAATCTCCAATACATATGATAACTTTACTTCTGCTGAAATAAACTGAATACACTTTCATCAAATAATATTTATTTTTGTCTACACAGTTTATCAATATTTATTGAATTTTGCCATACATACTTTAATTATAAAAGCAGATTAATACTCAATTTTCAATAGTTCGGGCACAAACATGTATTATCAAAATGGTAATTAACTGATTCAAAACAGTGTATTATCACTTTCATCTCACTGATATTTCCCTATATTTCATTGGTAGGCATAAAATAAAAATGGAAAGCATATTGTTTCAGAAAATTAAATGTTTGATTCTTGCTGTACTCACAGTTCCCTGTCCCCCCAGTCCAAGCCCCCTGAAGCCCCCAAAAAAGTTGTTTTTCTTTTTTTTTAATATGTAAGGAAATTATAATACTAATCAAAGCAAAGAGAGTACTGTCAGAAGAGAAAGTTAAAATGTGTGAAGATCGTTCTTTGTCACTGCACCCATGTGATAAGAATCATATCAGTTCCTTCAATTGCTTTTTAGATGTGCTCTAGAAAAGCATAATTTCAACATAAAAATGATGGAGATAATCCAAAAATGAATCAATGTAGAGTCATTGTTCAGACTTCCTTGTCACTAAAGTGTGACCATTTTATAAGTATAAACTCAATCCCTCAAGTATTTTCTGATTTGTGACGTACAGATGTTACAGGAGACACCATGGTCATTTGAGACTCTAGAAGCACCGATCACTTAGTAATATCTCTTGTGGTGCCCAGTAGCACGTATGCCAAGAATGAGTACAAAATTTTTGATAGTTTTCAAAATTTTCTATATCAATGACCAATTTCAACAAAAATTTCAAGTTGAAATGTGGCAGAACTCTAGAAACAGCTTTCAGAGTAATGCCCCTTGTCTTACAACTGCCCTGTCATAATCAGCAAATATTCCAAGTTTCATATTGATAGCTTTGATAGATTTGAAATCATTCCACTTAATAATCAATTTTGACAAAAATTCTAAGTTAAAAAGGGGCTTAACTCCAAAAAATATATTTCAGAATAATGCCCACTGTCTTACAACTTCATCTTTTCATTACAAGCAAGTATTTCAAGTTTTGTTGTGATACTTTTAAATGTTTCAGTAACAGGCTACTTCAAAGTTTTGCAAGACAACGAGATGACCTAACAATCTTAATAGCTCGAATTTTTCTTCGAAACAGACAAGCTTAAAATAGGGGAAATACCATGGTATCTCTATCTCTGAAATACATGACAATTGCTTATATCCAACTCAAGAGCAACACAGCAATCAAATAGATTTTTTATCCCCCCGCCAAAGGCGAAGGGGATATTAGAAATGCCCTTCGTCCGTCCGTATTCCGTCCGTCCGTCCGTCCGAAACAATTTTGTCCGGAGCATAACTCCAAAACTACTTGAGGGATTTTATTCAAACTTCATACACTGACAGAGCACAATAGTAGGTAGTGTAGTGTGCAAGTCCAATAACTCTGCCTTGCCCATTTTTAGAGTTATTCCCCTTTATCAGAATTACTTGATAAATTTTGTCCAGAGCATAACTCCAAAACTACTTGAGGGATTTTATTCAAACTTCATACACTGACAGAGCACATTGGTAGGTAGTGCAGTGTGCAAGTCCAATAACTCTACCTCGCCTATTTTTAGAGTTATATTTACTTGATAAATTTTGTCCGGAGCATAACTTCAAAACTACTTGAGGGATTTTATTCAAATTTCATACACTGACAGAGCACATTGGTAGGTAGTGCAGTGATCAAGTCCAATAACTTTACCTTGCCTATTTTTTAGAGTTATTCCCCTTTATCAGATTTACTTGTTTACATTTTAAAAATCCCAGCATATACATGTATATCTAATTCTTTAATTTTTAGCTCACCTGAGCATGCTCATGTGAGCTTTTAGGATCATTGATTTTCCGGCGTCCGTCCGTCCGTCCGTCCGTCGTCCACAATTCATACAAACGACATCTCCTCTGAAACCACCAGGCAAAATTTAATGAAACTTGCCTAGAATGTTCCTTGCATGAAGCTCTACCAAGTTTGTTCAAATGGTTCCGGTTCATTGCATTTCTGGGTCACAGGAGCTAAAAACAGATTTTAAAAGTTGGATCTTTAAAAATCTTCTTGTCAGAAACCACAAGGCCTGGAGCTTTGATATTTGGTATAAAGCATCATCTAGTGGACCTCTACCAAGTTTTTTCAAATTATGATCCTGGGGTCAAAAATGGCCCCGCCCCAGGGGTAACTTGTTTTACATAGAGTTATATAGGAAAAACTTTAAAAATCTTCTTGTCAGAAACCGTAAGGCATAGAGCTAAGATATTTGGTGTGCAGCATTGTCTAGTGGACCTCTACCAAGTTTGTTCAAATCATGGCCTCTGGGTCAAAAATGGCCCCGCCCCAGGGGTAACTTGTTTTACATAGAGTTATATAGGAAAAACTTTAAAAATCTTCTTATCAGAAACCAAAAGGCTTAGAGCTAAGATATTTGGTATGTAGCATTGTCTAGTGGACTTCTAGCAAGTTTGTTCAAATTATGATCCTGGGGTCAAAAATGGCCCCGCCCCAGGGGTAACTTGTTTTACATAGAGTTATATAGGAAAAACTTTAAAAATCTTCTTATCAGAAACCGTAAGGCATAGAGGTGAGATATTTGGTACGTAGCATTGTCTAGTGGACCTCTACCAAGTTTGTTCAAATTATACATCTGGGGTCAAATTTGGCCCCACCCTGGGGTCATTGGTTTTACATAAGCTTGTATAGGAAAAACTTAGAAAAATCTTCTTGTCTGACCCACAAGGCCCTGAGCCTTTAGACTTAGTATATAGCATTGTCTAGTGGACCTCTACCAAGTTTGTTCCAATTATACCCCTGGAGTCAAATTTGGCCCCAGCCCGGGGTCATTGGTTTTACATAGGCTTATATAGTGAAAACTTTGAAAATCTTCTTGTAGAAGGAGAAGTAACATTTTCAGTCCAAATAATCTGGAAAGGTTGTTTCTATGATTTCTAGCTCAAGTTCGAATATGGGTCATCTGGGTTCAAAAACTAGGTCACAGAGCCCAAAAATAGAAAAACCTTGTTAACACTCTAGAGGTTACATTTTCAGCCAAAATAATCTTGAAATTTGTCAGAAAGGTTGCTTTGATGATTTCTAGGTCAAGTTTAAATATAGGTCATCTGGGGTCAAAAACTAGGTCACAGAGCCCAAAAATAGAAACATCTTGTTAACACTCTAGAGATTACATTTTCAGCCCAAATAATCTGGAAATTTGTCAGGAAGGTTGCTTCAAAGATTTCTAGCACAATTTCAAATATGGGTCATCTGGGTTTAAAAACTAGGTCACAGAGCCCAAAAATAGAAAAATCTTGTTAAAACTCTAGAGGTTACATTTTCAGCCCAAATAATCTGGAAATTTGTCAGAAAAATTGCGTTAAGGATTTCTAGATCAAGTTTGAGTATGGGTCATCTGGGGTCACAAACTAGGTCACAGAGTCCAAATATGGAAAAACCTTGTTAATATTCTAAAGGTAGCATTTTCAGTCCAAATAACCTGGAAATTTGTCAGAAAGATTCTATGGATGATTTCTAGCTCAGTTTTGAATATAGGTTTTCTGGGGTCAAAAACTAGGTCACAGAGCCCGAAAGTAGAAAAACCTTGTAAAAGCTCTAGAGGTTACATTTTTAGTCCAAATGTCCTTGAAATTTGTCAGAAAGGTTGTTTCAATGATTTCTAGCTTAAATTTGGATATGGGTCATCTGGGATTAAAAACTAGGTCACATGGTGCAAATATGTAAAAAACTTTTTAACACTCCAGAGGTTACATTTTCAGTCCAAATACCCTAGAAATTTGTCAGACAGGTTTTTTTGATGATTTCTAGCTCAAGTTGGAGTATGGGTCATCTTGGGTCAAAAACTAGGTCACAGAGCCCAAATATGGAAAAACTTTGTAAACACTCTAGAGGCTACATTTTAAGTCCAAATGTCCTGGAAATCTGTCAGATAGGTTGTTTTGATGATTTGTAGCTCAAGTTTGGATATGGGTTATCTGGGGTCAAAAACTAGGTCACAGAGTCTAAATATCGAGAAACCTTGTTAACACTCTAGATGCTACTTTTTCAGTCCAAATATCCTGCAAATTTGTCAAAGAGATTGTTTTAATAATTTCTAGGTCAAGTTCGAATATGGGTTATCTGGGGTCAATTAAAAAGGTCCATAGCAACTTTGTTAAAAGCAGTCATACTCAGGTGAGCGATACAGGGCCATGATGGCCCTCTTGTTGAACTTATTATCCCCCTGCCAATGGCGGAGGGGATATTAGAAATGGTCTCTGTCCGTCCGTGCGTGCATCCGTTCCAGTTTTTGTCCGGAGCATAACTCCAAAAGTACTTGAGTGATTTTCTTCAAACTTCATATACTGAAAGAGCACATTTGGAGGAGGTGCAGTGTGTAAGAATAATAACTATACCTTGCCTACTTTTAGAATTATTCCCCTTTATCAAATTTAATTGAAAAACTTTGTCTGAAGCATAACTCCAAAAGTGCTTGAGCGATTTTCTTAAAACTTAATACACTGACATAGCACATTGGTAGGAAGTGCAGTTTGCAAGAACAATAACTCTACCTTGCCTATTTTTAGCTCACCTGTCACATAGTGACAGGGTGAGCTTTTGTGATCGCCTTTCGCCGTTCACAATTGTTGTCTGCGCTCTAGCGGTCTTAATTTTGGTGCGATCTTCTTTAAACTTGGTCAGAATGTTTATCTCAATGATATCTAGGTCAGGTTCATAACTGGGTCATCTCACCCTTAAAACTATGTCACAAGGTCAAATTATAGAAAAAGCTTGTCCGCACTCTAGCAGTCTTAATTTTTGTCCGATCTTCTTCAAACTTGATCAGATTGTTTATCTCAATGATATCTAGGTCAAGTTCGTAACTGGGTCATGTGACCTTGAAAACAAGGTAACTAGTTCGAATTTTAGAAAAAGCTTGTCTGCACTCTAGCGGTCTTAATTTTGGTCCCATCTTCTTCAATCTTGGTCAGAATGTGTATCTCAATGATATCTAGGTCAGGTTCGAAACTGGGTTATGTGACCTTGAAAACTAGGTCACTAGGTCAAATTATAGAAAAAGCTTGTCTGCACTGTAGTAGTCTTAATTTTGCTCCGATCTTCTTCAAGCTTTGACAGAATGTTTATCTTGATGATATCTAGGTCAAGTTTGAAACTGGGTCATGTGACTTTAAAAATTTAGGTCACTAGGTCAAGTTATGATAAAAGATTTTCTGCACTCTAGTGGTCTTAATTTTGGTCTGATCTTCACTTTCATTACCATAAGATCTTGGTTCCTTTCTTCAAATTGCCATATTGCATTATTGGTTCCAGAGTTATGGTCCCTAAAAGTGCCATAATTAACTATTTAGACCTTGTGAAAAGTCAGGGAAAAATAATTTTGAAGGGCTAATATTGTTCTTTTTTATTAAAGATTGCATAAATTTTACACATTTTTTCTGTTATGAATCTTTTTCTTTATAATTGTGTACATCGTATTTTTATAAAAGTTCTAGTATTATAAATAACATTACTTAAAGACTGAAAGTCTCTGCAACCCTTACAACCAAAAATTAAAATAAGTATGTGTTACTCGAAACCCATGTTCCTCCCTCCAAGATCCATGTCACAGCAACACTCTGAACTTAGTAAGTTCTGCTATATAGGCCTCACTGCTGATAGTATGTGTCTTGCCCATATATTTTTTTGCATCTATGGTTGGATTTTAAAATAATTAGCAGAATTGGCAATAGAGTGAACATGTGTCATGTACATAATCCCTGTTTGGAACGGTGTTCCAACATTCAGTTCACAGCAACCTAGTTTTTTGTATAACGGCAGGATTTTTTTAAAAATATTGCGGCACAAACTTCTACATTTTTCAAGAAACTGCTTTGAAACTTTAAACATGTTAGGTATCATGTGTATACGTGCCTGATATATTTTTAATGAGGCTCAGTCCATTATAGTCCACGTTGTGCTTTAACAATCCTGATGACGCACAACATCTAGTGAAACTCTACCAAAGATGACCGCATGGTCATAATTGCCTGCACCCTTTGAGTCAATTGGCAATTGTATTTGCATCCACTGACTCTTGCAACCATTGAGCAGTTGTTGGCAGGTGAGCAACCCAGGGTCCCATGGACCCTCTTGTTTGTGGGATTTTCTTCAAACATTATTACATGGAGTGTTTGAAAGTACAACCTTTAGGTAGCTTCTTCCCGGCGGGGGGATTAACCATGTGTAACATGGCTCTTGTTATCTATTAAAATGACCTTTATCCTCAAGGTCAAGTTATTTTATTTAGATTCGATTCATACTAGGACAAAATGACACTTATGACAAAACCTACTTGTTAAATTATTCAAGTATGACCTTGACGTAAAAATTAATGAATTTTCCAAAATTAACGAAATTTTTGTTATCTATGAACGGATTTGATTCATACTGGGACAAAACGACATTGAGAATAAAACATACATGTTGAACAATTCAAGTATTACGTTGACCTTGAAATGACCTTGACATTGCTTAACTTTGCTATATCTTTGTTATTAATGGATGTAGTGCCTTCATGCTTGGACACGATTACCTTCTAGACAATACCTCCAAAGAAGGTTGAACTGAACTTGACCTTGACCTTTAAGGTCAAATTTCTGAGTGTTGCTAAAATTGGCCAGATCTTTGTTATTTATAGATGAATTTGATAATTCTATTTCCAAATGATGTTTCATTTGAAGTCCCTTCACCACCACGCTCAGCGCCGATTCTGCCTTTTCCGGGATACCACCGCGGACAATTTTTTCTTATCGCGGACAAACGCGGCGGACGTCCGCGATGAGAGGGCTAATTTCCGCCATGATCCGCGGTGTCCAGTTGTTTCCACCGCGGATAAAATACCGAAGATTATATCTAAATTATCGATAAAATCAGTTACCTGTTTCTCGCGGCGGAACGCGGCCATTATAACTATAGCTCAAAAATAAATGTTTATTTTATAAAAATTTTCACCTTGTTCTTATTTTACAAGATAACTTTAAATCAATCAAAATACTTAAATGGTAATAACATTAGTTAAAATTTTAGATGTAAAATATTGAAACGGCGTTTAAAATGAAAAACGTTACCTTTGTTTTGATTGTAAAATTTGGAGTGACCGCGTTGATAGACACGAACTACATACTACAGAGTATACTACAGCATCTTTGTTCCTTTGAACTATCCAAAACCTTTGCAAATTAGAACATTCCTAACAACAATTACATGTTACACATGCTAATTATCAGTGTTATTTTAAGTGAACTGCTTTAACTGTCAAAGAAATTACGTCACTCAATAGCGGCTTTCAACTTTTTACAAAGGGCGCCATGTCTTCAGATTAACTCAAAATCACAGCTGACACCTGTGTGAATAACATACCTAAATACAAACTAAATCACCTTTTTTCAAACTAATTTATAAACCAATCTGAGCTCTGGTTTGAAAGTGAAATCTACAGATCTTGTATAAATATATTCTGTCGATGCATAACAAACACTTGTAAATTTCAGTGGCTCAACACTTCCCTTTTATATTTCTATCATTTGGGGATGAATTTCACAATCTTTGATATCGTAATATTGTTGTGAAACCTATATGTAGCCTCAAAGGAACAACCTGTCAATCACAATTCCCGTGACCTATGATCTTTACATGTGATACAACACTGTATTTTTATTGGTTGTGATTCAAGAGCTAACCTTTGACAGCAAGCCTGAGTAATTTTCCATAAGAAAATCCCAGTATTTTACCACCATTTCCACATCACATGATCTAATGCTGCATGCTTTTGGATGCTTGCTGTCTACTTTCAATTCTCATTATCGGAAAATCTTTAAATAGTACCACCTAGTTTTGTAAGGAGATATTGACAAGGATCAAGTTTTCATGGTAAAAGAAACAAAAGTTGACGTTTTCATTGTTGTCTCTTGTTACTTTTTCGTAAATGCTGTTCACCGAGGTTATTCAGTATTTGACTTAAAAGTGGTTTTCACAACCATGAACTTGCATATCTACTCTATTTTCGAATTTAATACGACAATGATTTGCCGCGATTTAGAGTATTTTTGTTCACGGTAATTTAATAATTAGAGAACAACAAGATGTACAAACAACAAATACATTGTATCTACATAATTTTTTTATGCCCCCACTTCAAAGTAGAGGGGGTATATTGCTTTGCAATTGTCTGTCTGTCGGTCGGTCCGTAGACCAAATGGTTTCCGACCAATAACTAAAGAATGCTTAGGCCTAGGAACTTTAAACTTAGTAGGATGATTGTCCATCACCAGTAGATGACCTCTATTGATTTTGCGGTCAAGGGGTCAAAGGTCAAGGTCACATTGACCTTGTAGGTAGAAACGGTTTCCGACCAATAACTAAAGAACGCTTAGGCCTAGAAACTTCAAACTTGGTAGGATGATTGTCCATCACTAGTAGATGACCCCTATTGATTTTGGGGTCAAGGGGTCAAAGGTCAAGGTCACATTGGCCTTGTAGGTAGAAACGGTTTCCGACGAATAACTAGAGAACGCTTTGACCTAGGTTCACAAAACTTGGTATGCTGGTTGGTCATCACCAGTAGATGACCCCTATTGATTTTGAGGTCATTAGGTCAAAGGTCAAGATCACAGGGACCTTCATCCTAAAAACGGTTTCCAATCAATAACTAGAGAACGGTTTGACCTAGGTTCACCAAACTCGGTATGCTGGTTGGTCATCAACAGTAGATGACCCCTTTTGATTTTGAGGTCATAAGGTCAAAGGTCAAGCTCACAGGGACCTTCATCCTAAAAACGGTTTCCGATCAATAACTAGAGAACGCTTTGACCTAGGTTCACCAAACTTGGTATGCTGGTTGGTCATCACCAGTAGATGATCTCTATTGACTTTGAGGTCATTAGGTCAAAGGTCAAGATCACAGAGAAATTTCATCCTTAAAACGGTTTTCGATCAATAACTAGAGAACGCTTTGACCTAGGTTCACTAAACTTGGTATGATGGTTGGTCATTACCAGTAGATGACCCCTATTGATTTTGAGGTCATTAGGTCAAAGGTCAAGCTCACAGGGACCTCCATCCTAAAAACTGTTTCTGATCAATAACTAGAGAACGCTTTGACCTAGGTTCACCAAACTTGGTATACTGGTTGGTCATCACCAGCAGATGACCCCTATTGACTTTGAGGTCATTAGGTCAAAGGTCAAGATCACAGAGACTTTCATCTTAAAAACGGTTTCCGATCAATAACTAGAGAACGCTTAGACCTAGAAACTTCAAACTTGGTAGGATGGTTGTCCATCACCAGTAGATGACCCCTATTGATTTTGGGGTCAAAGGTCAATGTCACATTGACCTTGTAGGTAAAAAACGGTTTCCAATCAATAACTTGACAACCCATGCACCGTTGACCCTCAAACTTCATATCTGCATTTGTCTTGGCCAGTCGATGACCCCTATTGATTTTGGGGTCAAGATCAAGGTCACATGCATGTCAAAACAGTTCAGACCAATTACTTGGCTACCAAATGGCATCGGGTTTTGTGGACTGTGAGACTTACATTTTAGATAACATGTATATTTGGTCACTAGGTCAAAAGTCAGTCACAATAATCTGGCCACGTGACTAATTGGCTGCCGACAGGGGGCATACATGTTTTACAAACATATCTTGTTTATTCTAAAATCAAATTTTACATATTTTAAGTAGTAAAGTTTTAATAATTAATCGTAAAAAGCAACAATTTTCACCGTGATCCGTGGTGATTGACCACCACGTTCCCCTGCGATTTACCGAGGCGTTCCGCGGGGGAAACGCTTACGGCCACAGATTCATGTCTGCGGCGGTGAACATTTTCAGTCCAAAATTGCGCAAATTGTGCAAAATTTCGTCGGCGATGAGTCTCATCCACGGGGTCTCGCGGGTTTTGCAAAATCCGCGCTGAGCGTACTGTAGATAAATAGATCTCATTGAGGAGAAGTACATTGCCTAAGAACCATTACTGCATCATTTTGGAATTATTGTACTTTTTAAATTTTTTATACTTGATTTTTGTCCAGGGCAAAACTCAAAAAGTATTGGAAGTATCATCTTGAAACTTCATAGATGAATATATCTTATTGAGGAGAAGAGAAGTGCACTGCCCAAGACCTATAACTCTTTTTTCTGTCATTTTGGAATTATTGCCTCTTGAAATGTTTCATACTTAATTTTTGTCCAGAGCATATCTCAAAAAACATTGGAGATACCAACATGAAACTTCATAGATAAATAGATCTCATAGAGGAGAAGTGCTGTGCCCAAGAACCATAACGCTGTTTTGCATAATTTTGAACCTGTTGGGTTTTGTTTGTCCTGGGCATAACCCAAAAACTATTGAAGGTGCCAACTTGAAACTTCATAGATAAATAGATCTCATTGAGTAGAAGTGCAGTGCCCAAGAACCATAACTCTTTTTAATCCCCTTCCGCAAAGCGGGGAGGGGATTACAGGAATGGCCTCCATCTGTCAGTCCGTCTGTCTGTCCGCACTACCGAAAAGAAATAGGGGGCCATCAAACTGTAAACATAACAAAAGAGACAATAGAGTTCATTCTGTAACAATAGAATAAGGGGCCAATGGCCCTCTATTAAACAAAAGAAAATAACAAAAGAAAAGGCCCTCTTTCCAGTTTCGGCTGGACGTCCCTCCATCTGCCTATCCGTAACACTTCCGTGTCCGCTCCATAACTATTAAACTGCAGAAAAATTTTTGAAATAACTTGGCACAAGTGATCACCATAATGAGACGATGTGCAGAGCGCAATTATTGGGTTGCTACCCCCAAGGTCAAGGTCACACTTAAAGATCAAGTGTTAAAAGTCTACATTTCATGTCCGCTCCATTACTTTAAAACCGCTGAATTTTTTTTTTAAATAACTTGGTATAAGTGATCACCATTATGAGACGATGTGCCGAGCGCAATAATTGGGTTGCTACCCTGTCTGTCTGTCGGTCTTTCCATCTGTAACACTTTCGTGTCCGCTCCATAACTTTTAAACTGTTGAATATTTTTTGAAATAACTTGGCACAAGTGATCACCATTATGAGACAATGTGCAAAGCATAATTATTGGGTTGCTACCCCTAAGGTCAAGGTCACACTTAAAGGTCAAGTGTTAAAAAGTCTACATTTCGTGTCTGCTCCATAACTTTAAAAAAGCTGAAATTTTTTTGAAATAATTTAGCACAAGTGATCACCATTATGAGATGATGTGCAGAGCACAATAAGTGGGTTGCTACCCCCAAGGTCAAGGTCACACTTAAAGGTCAAGTGTTAAAAGTCTACATTTCGTGTCCGCTCCATAACTTTTAAACCGTTGAAAATTTTTTGAAATAACTTAGCACAAGTGATCACCATTATGAGACAATGTGCAGAGCACAATAATTGGGTCAAGGTCACACTTAAGGTCAAGTGTTAAAAGTCTACATTTTGTATCCGCTCCATAACTTTTAAACCGTTTAAAAAATTTTGAAATTAACTTGGCACAAGTGATCACCATTATGAGACGATGTGCAGAGCACAATAATTGGGTTGCTACCCACAAGGTCAAGGTCACAGTTTAAGGTCAAATATCCACATTTCACATCTGCTCTATAACTTACTAACTTGGCTTACGAAAAGTTTTTTTTATTACTTTGCACAAACGATCACCACTATGACATGATGTGCAGAACCCAACATCCAGGTTGCTACCCCCAAGGTCAAGGTTAAATGTTCTCCATTACTTTTTGACTTTATGGAAGATTTAAAATAACTTGGCACAAATAATTACTATCATGAGACTATGTGCTTATAATATGCATGGCACAACATCAAGGTCATGGTTGGTTAAAAGTCAAGTAGTACACATTCATGTCCACTGTGGAAGAGGATTTAGCTGTCCTTCAGACTGCCTTGTTTGCATAATTTTAGAATTTTTGCCCTTTTAAATTTTTCATACTTTATTCTAGTCGGGGACATGTAACATGTTCCTATATATCAATACCCTACTGAAAAAGTGGCATGCTGGTGCATTGGTGCCAGGACAATGGCAGTTCTAGTTTTCACAGACAGCAATTTTTTTTTTCACAAATGATCAAAGTGACAGACATCAATTTATAAGCTACCATGACGGTGACCATTGCCTTTTTTCGTGGGCATTCGTGTCTGTGACACATTTCTTTTATCTTTTTCCTTTTTATATGCCCGAAGGAGGCATATAATGTTATTGTCCAGGGCATCCATCCATCCATCTGTCCGTCCGTCTGTCTGTCTATCCATTAGCAATTTGGTTTCTGGAGGATAACTTGAACACTCTTTGGCCTACAGTCTTTTACCTTCATGTGATTGTTGCCCACATTGAGTGAATGACCCCTATTGATTTTGGAGTCAGTAGCTCAAAAGTCAAGGTTGCTTAGACCTTAACATTGAAAATCATTTCCTCCATGTAACTTGACAATCATTTATTATAGAGACTTCAAACTTTATATCATGATTGCACACATTAAATGGATGACCCCAATACATTTTGGGGTCAGTGTTTGGGGTCAAGGTCACAGTGACCTAAATGTTTAGATTCATTTACACTCTATAAGTTGACAACCATTTGTTTTAGAGACTTCAAAATTCATGAAATGGTTGCACACATTGAGTGAATGACCCCTATAGATTTTGGGTTCAGTATTTCAAAGGTCAAGGTCACAGTGACCTTAAAATTGAAAACCATTTCCAACATGTAACTTAACAATCATTTATTATAGAAACTTCAAACTTTATATCATGATTGCACACATTGAGTTGATGACCCCTATACATTTTGGGATCAGTATGTCAAAGGTCAGGGTCCAATGACATAAATGTTTAAAATCATTTACAAATGTTTAAAATCATTTACACTCTATAACTCAACAATCATTTTTCATAGACTTCAAAATTCATAAAATGGTTGCACACATTGAGCAAATGACCCTATTGTTTTTGGGGTCAGTAGGTCAAATGTCAAAAAATTAAAAATTTAAAGCAAATCATTTAATTTTAAAGCCTAAGGTTTCCGCCCTTATATCACAAATGCATTATGCTTAGAAAAAACACCCTTTGTGCATTAAGCTTTGCCCAGCAGTGCTCTTGTTTTTATGTGTAAGCAAATTATAATACTAAAAGTCATTTTTGAGTTCACAGTTATGCCCCTTTGGTGAAAATTGGCTCTACCCTGGGGGTCACTTGATTTCATATAGATTTATATCGGTAGAACCTAAAAAAAAGGTGAGCAATTTAGCAAATCATGCCCCTGGGTCAAAAAATGCCCCGCCCCTGGGTCACATGTTTTATATAGAGTTATATAGGAATAAACTTTAAAAATCTTCTTGTCAGAAACTAGTTAGATATTTGGTTTGCAGCATTGTCAAGTGGACCTTTACCAAGTTTGTTCAAATAATGACCCTGGGGTCAAAACTGGCCCAACCTTGCGGGGGAGGGTCATTTGATTTTACACAAAGACTAATAAAGAGAAAACCTAAAAAATCAGCTGCTCTGAAACACCAAGGCCTAGACCTTCAATTGTTGTTTATTGTTATGTTTGCCCCCAACCCCACACTTCTAATGGAGATATATTGTTTTTGCCCTGTCCATGGGTGTCTGTTTGTCTGTCTGTCTGTCACACTTCGTTTCCTTTCAATAACTTGAGTACCAGTTGACCCAAAGCCTTCAAACTTCACAGGGTTATTGGCAGGGCTCCTAAAATTTTGAAATCTCAATCCCCTGAGACCAAGAACCAACAAAAAAAATAGAAACGATTTAAGGGCAAAGAACAATTTGAGTTATGATAGTGTTGACGTCGCAAAAATATGTGTTTTTCAAAGCGAGAGTAGAATTAGAGCTAATTTTACAACGTCAAACTAGTCACTGATATTTTAAAGTTTGCTTTGTGCTGCAGCTAGCCACTACAATTACTATTAAGCCCTTAATGAAATTAAGCAGACGACAGTTATCGCCTATTTCGATGCAAACTCCTCGCACCGGTTACGTCACTCTTTTCTACTTGAACTGTTTTCTGTACTGATCAGGGGAAGTAACCACTGCGGGGAGTTTGATTTCGATGAAATTATATTTCACAGTTTGAGCCGGTCAACTTTAATCAATTGGCCGGCTGTAAATCAAGCACACTTTTACTTGTTTACAAGTTAATTGGCGATAATTGCCGCGGGCAACATTGACAGTTATATGGTTTTATGATAGGTGTGAAGTACCGAAATTAGCGATCAATTGAGGTTTTGGTGTGAGATTTTGACTGTTTTATGAAAAGTTAGACTGATTTTTTTTTTGGAAATTATCTGGACCGATTTTTTAAGGACTTTTGGACATCGAAATCGGTCCATAGAGATAAAATTCGGTCAAAACCGACAAATTTTCTGTTTTCAGGAGCCCTGGTTATTGCCCTTATTGAGTAGAAATAAACCCTTTTGTTTTTTGGATCAGTAGGTCAAAGGTCAGAGAGGCCTCTAGAATGAAAACCGTTTCCGCTCAATAACAGGAGTACCATTTCACCCAGAGCCTTCAAACTTCATAGGATGATTGCTTTTACTAAATAGAAGAACCATATTGTTTTTTGGGGCTAGTATGTCAAAGGTCAGGGTCACATGCTCTTTTTAGATTGAAAAGTATTAATGCAGAGTAACTGTAGTAAGGTTACACCCAGAGCCTTCAAACTTTATAGGATAATTGTATTAGAAGAACTCTATTGTTTTTAGGGTCCATAGGTCAAAGGTTAAGTTCACAGGGACCTCTAGAGTGAAAACTGATTCTGCTCAGTAACTGGAGTACCATTTTACCCAGAGCTTTCAAACTTCATAGGATGATTGTCTTTACTCAGTAAAAGAACCCTATCATTTTTGGGGTCAGTAGGTTAAAAGTCAAGGTCACAGGGACCTGTAGAGTGAAAACTATTTCTGCTCAGTAACTTGAGTACTATTACACCCAGAACCTTCAAACTTCATAGGGTAATTATATTAGAAGAACGCTATTGGTTTTGGGGTCTGTAGGTTAAAGGTCAAGTTCACTGGGAGTAAAACTATTTCTGCTCAAAAATTTGAGTTCCATTACACCCAGAGTCTTCAAACTTATTGCAAACTTATTCAAACTTGCAAACAACTAACACCCATAACAACCAATAACGATACTTGTAACATGAGCAATGAGACTCAGGTGAGCGATTTAGGGCCATCAAGGCCCTCTTGTTTTTACTTCTTTCTTTATTATTTTAATAAGGATTATTCTGAGAATTACTTAAAAACTGTTCAACATACATGCTTGATAGTCAAAACAGTAGATAAATGAGGTGTAGAAAGTGCCGTGTATAAGAATCAGAATGCTATCTGGCCATGTTCAGTAAATGTCTCCCTTCTTTTATACCCTCACAAACAAAGTTTGGATGGGTATACAAGAATCACTATGTGGGTTGGTCAGTCCACTTATTGTTCATGCATGAAGGGATTTTGAAATAAGTTGACACAAATGTAAAACACATTGAGACCATGTATTGCATAAAACTTCAAATGCTGCATAACTCAAATAACTCAGTGTTAGAGGTTGTCCATATTTTGTGTCCAACTGTAACTTTATCAAGTGATTTTGAAATGATTTGGCGCAAGTGATGCCTACATGATAATGTGTCAAGCTAAGTCAGTTTGATAGAAAAGTTTGGTAGAAAATTTTGTGAGGAAGTTTGGTACACAAGACTTGTAACTCTACCTTGTGTATTTAGTTCTCTGTTTTTTTATATTTTCCCCTTTTGCCTCTGACAAAGTGGTATTGTGCGGGTATTGATCAAATTCAGTGATAGCTTAAGTTACATTTTATAGCAGTAATTTTACTCCAGTTGATACT
This sequence comes from Cyclina sinensis, assembly GCA_012932295.1. NCBI lineage: Eukaryota > Metazoa > Mollusca > Bivalvia > Venerida > Veneridae > Cyclina > Cyclina sinensis. The sequence continues at coordinate 11,865,022 of JAAONU010000009.1, read as the reverse complement.
TAGAAAAAATTCTAAAAAGAATACAACCATTTTGAAACAGTACTGCTATGGGGAGCATCTATTGGTTGTGCCGAATTTCTTGTTCACGAAGTTATGCCCCTTTCAAGCCTTTTTAGCTATCAAGTTTGTCAGATTATTTCTCAGCAACCACTGACTGGAATTCATTAAAACTTTATAGGAAGCTTTACTACCAAGAGGAGCTGTGCATATTGGCAGCACAGTTCACTGATTTATATGCCTGAAGGGGCATATTATGTGATGGTCCTGGGCGTCTGTCCATCTGTCTGTTAGCAATTTGGTTTCCAGAGGATAACTTGAGAACTGTTTGGCCTACAGTATTTTAACTTCATTTTTTGATTGCTCATATTGAGTGAGTGCATGACCCCTATTGATTTTGCGGTCAGTAGCTCAAAGATCAAGGTCACAGTGACCTTAACTTTGAAGACCATTTCCGCCATGAAACTTGACAGTCATTTGCTATAGAGACTTCAAACTTTATTTATCCTCATGCCAAAGGTGAAGAGGATATTAGAAATGGTCTCAGTCTGTGCATGCATGCGTCAGTCCCAATGTTGTGCAGAGCATAACTCCAAAAGTGATTTTCTTCAGACTTCATACACTGAAAGAGCACATTAGGAGGAAGTGCAATGTGTAAGAACAATAAATCTACCTTGCCTTCTTATACAGTTATTTCTCTTTATCAGATTTACTTGAAAAACATTGTCTGAAGCATAACTCCAAAAGTACTTGAGTGATTTTCTTCAAACTTCATACACTGACAGAGCACATTTGGAGGAAGTTCATTGTGCAAGAACAATAACTCTACCTTGCCTACTTTTAGAGTTATTCCCTTTTATCAGTTTTACATAAAAAGTTTTGTGCATAGCATTATTACATTTAGTTTTTGAGGTAACTTCTTCCCGGCGGGGGATTATCCATGTGTAACATGGCTCTTGTATCATGATTGTACACATTGAATGGATGACCCCTATATTTTGAGGTCAGTATGTCAAAGGTCAAGGTCACAGTGACCTAAATGTTTAGAATCATTTACACTCTTTAACTTGACAACCATTTGTCTTAAAGATTTCAAAATTCATATATTGGTTGCACACATTATGTGAATGACTGGTATTGATTTTGGGGTCGATAGGTCAAAAGTCAAGGTCACAGTGTTTAAGAATCATAACTCTGTCTTCACTATTTGCACAGTTATTGCCCTTTGTAGGTTTTCTTTGTCCGGAGCATGACTTGAAAACTGCTGGCTGGAATTCAATGCAACTTCATACAATTGTCAAGCTTAATGTCAGAAAGTGCAGTGTACAAGAGCCATAACTCAATCTTCACTATTTGCAGAGTTATTGCCCTTTATTGGTTTTCCTTGTCCGGAGCATAACTTGAAAACTAATTGTTGAAATACAGTGCAACTTCGTACAATTGTCAAGCACAATGACAGGAAATGCAATCTACAAGAAACACAACTATCTTTAATTGTCCACAACCATAACTCTATTTCAATTCTTTTACAAAGTATTCTGTTACTAATAACTTCCTCAGTTCCAAAGCAGTCTTGCGGGGGTATTAATCACATTTAGTGATAGCTCTAGTTACAGATTTTCTTCATGTATTAGCAAAATGATATTAGAAGTTCATGATTTGACAATGTTACTATATAATAAATCTGTGTGTATTTTACAGGAGACATGTGAGATGTTCCTGGCTCGTGCCAGTGTGACAGATGAGGCAGATGTAGAGGGTCGCACAGCATTTATGTGGGCCGCTGGCAAAGGTGCAGACCAAGTTATCTCAGTGTTTATCAAACACAATGTAGATATTCAACAGGTGGACAAAAATGGCGGGTCAGGTAACATATTTGCTTCAAGTTTCAGCTGCCTCATATATGTTTAGATGGTGTTTACATGTTTTACTGAACTTTGTGATCCTGTTACATTATAGAGTAATAGTACAGCAACATGAAGACCTGTAATGGTTTGTCTCATACTCTTAAGTTATTGATTTTGTTCATCTTATACTGCATACATATATTTTGATTTGGGTTTAAATCACACTTGAGAGTTATATGTGTGAACCCCTTCATTAGGACAGTGAACAGTTTAATAATGAAACTGCTGAAGGAAGGGGGATACTGCAGTATAACTTTCATGTTTTCATGTTTTTGATATGCTTTATGCTAGTACAAAAATGTATATATCACTGATACAAAAAACATTTCTGTACATTACAGTAAGAAAAAGTTTAGATGAAAATATATCAGTCTTAATTGAATATTATCAGACACATTTGATTCATGGCATTAGTCCCTCTGGTGTTTTTTGAGATTTGATAGAAAATTAGGGCACATGATAGGGAATCAAATAAAATGGCTTCATTAAACTAGTTATTATCAGTAGACTTTGCCAAGTGTTTATAGTTCTTCAGAGCTTCATGAGGAACTGAGAAATTATTGAGGTTAGTAGATAACCTCATACTTAAACATATCTTTCAAAGAATTTTTTATGTAAATATAACTAAGTCTTAGTTTGTTCCTTTTACATTTTTAGCTCACCTGAGCACAAAGTGCTCAGGGTGAGCTTTTCTGATCAGTCTTTGTCCGTCGTCCATCCGTCCGTCTGTCGTCAACTTTTCATTCAAACGACATCTTCTCTGAAACCAATGGGCCGGAATTAATGAAACTTGCCTGGGATGTTCCTTAGATGAAGCTCTACCAAGATTGTTCAAATGGTTCTGATCCATTGCATTTCTGGTTCACTGAAGCTAAAATTAAATTTTAAAAGTTGGATCTTTAAGAATCTTCTTCTCCGAAATCTCAAGGCCTGTAGCTTAGATATTTGTTATGAAGCATCTAGTGGACCTCTACCAAGTTTTTTCAAATTATGACCCTGGGGTCAAAACTGACCCCACCCCAGGGGTCAGTTGATTTTACATAGATTTATAAAGGGAAAACTTAAAAATCTTCTTGTCAGAAACCACAAGGCCTAGAGTTTAGATATTTGGTGTGCAGCATTGTCTAGTGGACCTCTACCAAGTTTGTTCAAATCATGGCCTCTTGGTCAAAAATGGCCCCACCGCAGTGGTCACATGTTTTATAAAGAGTTATATAGGGAAAACTTTAAAAACTCTTCTTGTCAGAAACCTCAAGGCCTAGAGTTTAGATATTTTGTGTGTAGCATTGTCTAGTGGACCTCTACTAAGTTTGTTCAAATCATTGCCCCTGGTTCAAAAATGGCCCCACTGCAATGGTCACATGTTTTATAAAGAGTTATATAGAGAAAACTTTAAAAAATCTTCTTTTTAGATACCACATGGCCTAGAGTTAAGATATTTGGTGTACAACATTTTCTAGTGGACCTTTACCAAGTTTGTTCAAATCATAACCCCTGTGTCAAAAAAGGCCCCGCCCCAGGGGTCACATGTTTTACATAGAGTTATATAGGAAAAACTTTGAAAATCTTCTTGTCAGAAACCACATGGCATAGAGTTTAGATATTTGGTGTGCAGCATTGTCTAGTGGACCTTTACCAAGTTTGTTCAAATCATGACCCTCGGGTCAAAACTGGCCCCACCTGGTGGCAGGGGGATGTCATTTGATTTTACACAAGGACTTTTATAGGGAAAACTTAAAAATCTGCTGCTCTGAAACACCAAAGACTAGACCTTCAATTGTTTATTGTTAGGTCCCCCCCCCCCCCCCCTGCCCCCCGAATCCTGCCCTTTTGATGGAGACATATTGTTTTTGCCCTGTCCATGGGTGTCTGTTTGTCTGTCTGTCACACTTTGTTTCTTTTCAATAACTTGAGTACCATTTGACCCAAAGCCTTCAAACTTCACAGGGTTATTGCCCTTATTTAGTAGAAAAAGACCCTGTTGTTTTTTGGGTCAGTAGGTCAAATGTCAAGGTCAGAGGGACCTCTAGATTGAAAACCATTTCCACTCAATAACAGGAGTACCATTTCACCCAGAGCCTTCAAACTTCATAGGATGATTGCTTTTACTAAATAGAAGAACCATATTGTTTTTGGGGCTAGTATGTCAAAGGTCACAGGGACCTGTATAGTGAAAAGTATTTCTGCAGAGTAACTGTTACCATTACACCCAGAGCCTTCAAACTTTAAAGGATAATTGTATTAGAAGAAGTCTATTATTTTTAGGGTCCATAGGTCAAAGGTTAAGTTCACAGGGACCTCTAGAGTGAAAACTGATTCTGCTCAGTAACTGGAGTACCATTTTACCCAGAGCCTTCAAACTTCATAGGATGATTGTCTTTACACAGTAAAAGAAGGCCATCATTTGAAATTTGGAATTTGAAACACCCTACGAAGGAGAACAAGTGTCAGTGTTTGTTCCTACATCTGAAAGTGAAGTGAAAAGACGACATCCAACGCAAGCTCGAGCGTAAATGGCGCAAAAGTAGAACAACAATCGACCATAAACTTTTCAGAAAACAGAGCGCTATAGTCAATAAAATGTTAAAACAAGCAAAGGTTCAATACTATGCAAAGGAGATAGAATCCAGTCAGGGTGATCAAAAACAACTTTTCAAGATAACAAAAACTCTTATGGGTGAAACAAAGGAAGTATTTTTACCAACAAGTGAGTCTCCTAAGGATCTGACCCAATGCTTCAGTGACTTCTTTGTAGACAAGATCGAGCGAATTCGGATTGACATAGGCACAAGTGACATGTCTGAAGCATCATGTAACGACGAATTTGAAACACCCTACGAAGGAGAACAACTGTCAGTGTTTGTTCCTACATCTGAAAGTGAAGTGAAAAGGATAATCCAGAAGTCACCGAACAAGTCGTGTGAACTTGACCCGATACAGACTTGGCTGTTGAAAAACTGCGTTGATGAACTATCCCCAATTCTGACCTGAATCTTCAATGTTTCACTTGAAAAAGCCTATGTACCACTTGATTTTAAAAGCGCAATAGTGAGACCGCTTATAAAGAAACCAGGACTGGATAAGAATGTTTACAAGAATTACAGACCAGTGTCAAACCTTCCATTTGTATCAAAAGCACTTGAAAAGGTGGTCGACAAACGGATCGAGACTCACTTGAGTACACACGGTCTTCACGAGCCTCAGCAATCAGCATACAAGAAGTTTCATTCAACTGCACTCGTTTGAGTTCAAAATGACATTCTGCAAGCCTTAGATAACAACAAGCACACAGTGTTAGTGATGCTCGACTTGTCAGCCACATTTGACACTATAGACCATCAGAAACTTCTGTCCAGACTCAAAAATCATTACAGGAACACCATTGAAATGGATGAACTCATATTTGAGCAAACGTTACCAAACTGTCTCTATCAATAGAGAGCATTCAAAACCAGTTTTAATGACCTGTAGTGTCCCTCAGGGGTGCGTCCTCGGACCCAAAAACTACATTCTGTACACCAAACCTGTCGGTGCGATATGCAAGAAGCATAGACTCAACCATCACTTTTATGCTGATGACTCACAACTCTACATGACCTTCAAACCAAAAGACTTAAACTCCAGGCAGTTGACTTTGCAGAACATCGAAGCGTGTCTGAAAGATAACGTCCAGTGGATGAATACAAATCTGCTCAAACTTAATACTGAAAAAACTGAAGTGATACTGTTTATGCCAAAATGAAACAACAATGCCATTGACGACATCCGGATTACAGTTGGTGACTCAGTGATCAAACCCACAACATCTGTCAGAAATCTTGGTGCTATTCTTGACTCACATCTAGACATGGAACACCATGTAAACTCAGTGTGTAGATCTTGTCATTTTCAGATCAGACAAATTGGGAAGGTAAGACAATATATTAGTGACACGTCAGCCAAATCCCTCGTGAACTCTTTAGTTACCTCGCGACTTGACTATTGCAACTCACTGTTGTTTGGCTGCTCCAAGTCTGTCATTAACAAACTCCAGTTGGTCCAGAACACGGCTGCGAGAGTAATAACCAGGTCGCCGAGGTTCGAACACATCACACCCACATTAAAGGAACTGCATTGGTTACCAGTGTCATGTAGGATCGAGTTCAAGATGCTGACACTTGTGTATAAAGCATTACATGGACAATCTCCCAGCTACATCAGAGACATGCTGGAGATTTACACCCCAGCACGCCTGCTCAGATCCCAACAGAATGCCACTCTCCTAATCGTCCCTAAAACAAGGACTGCAACTTATGGGGACCATTGTTTTGCCTCTGCAGCACCTCGATTGTGGAACTGTTTACTCGCAAGCGTGAGAGACTGTGCAACACTTCAGTTGTTCAGAAAGTCTTTAAAAACGTTCTACTTCAGAAAACACTATGGTGCTTAAGTAACAAGCTACTACTAACTGTGACTGATAAACATGGCAGTTTTTAAATTGTACATTTAGTGTCTATACTACTTAGTGATCTTATAAAATTCATGTTATTTTAATATTATGTTTTTATGTTTGTAATTGTATTACCTCTGACCATTTTATTTCTGTTTTAAGCTGTTAAGGTAGTTTGTAATGCTTTTTTATTCCTAATATTTATCTTTTATTCATAATGTTTTAATAACTGTCCATTCCACATTTTAATGTTTCTTGCATAATTATTAGTATTTAGTTTGCTAAATTATCTTGATTTTTTATTCCCTCATACTTATATCTTGCATTATTTGTAAAGCACTTTTGAATGTGTAAATATGCATGAAACAAGTGCTATATAAATGTGGTGTAAAAATAATAATCATTATTGGGGTCAGTAGGTCAAAAGTCAAGGTCACAGGGACCTGTAGAGTGAAAACTATTTCTGCTCAGTAACTGGAGTACCATTTTACCCAGAACCTTCAAACTTCATAGGGTAATTATATTAGAAGAACGCTATTGGTTTTGGGGTCTGTAGGTCAAAGGTCAAGTTCACTGGGACCTGTAGAATGAAACTATTTCTGCTGAAAAATTTGAGTACCATTACACCTAGAGTCTTCAAATTTATTGCAAACTTATTATGCTCCCCAAAGGGTGAGCATATAGTTGCCGCTTTGTCTGTCCGTCCCGTCCGTCCGTCCGTCATAATTTTGTCCAGAGCATAACACAAAAACTATGAGAGATATCAAGCCCTTTGAAATTTCTCATACTTATTTTTTGTCTGGGGCATATCTCACAAAGTATAAAAGTTATCAACTTGAAACTTAATAAGTAGATAGATCTCATTGATGAGCAGTGCAGTGCACAAGAACCATAACTCTTGCTTCATTAATTTTTGATTTATTGCCTTTTGAAATTTCTCATACTTATTTTTTGTCCGGGGCATATCTCACAAAGTATAAGAGATATTAACATGAAACTTGATTGGTAGATAGATCTCTATGAGGAGTAGTGCAGCATGCAAGAACCGTAACTCTATTTTGCATAATTTAGGAGTTATTGCCCTTTGTTATTTTTCATACTTTAAAAAAAATACATATTAAACAATAGCCCTTTTGGAATTGGCATTTATTCGGGGAGCATCCATCGGTTCTACCGATTTCTTGTTTAAATTTGTGAACAACAAACACCCATAACAGCCAGTAATGATACTTGTAACATGAGCATTGAGACTCAGGTGAGCGATTTAGGACCATCAATGCCCTCTTGTTTATTCATATAATATCCCATTTTTCTTTTAAATCTTGTAAATGTATAAATGATAACCAGATGTCAGGGTGTCAGAAAAAATGTCCAAGTACAACAGCTTTATTTGCTTTATACAGAGAATTGTTCCAGTTTTGGTGTGGATAGCCATTTATTCCAAAAGAATAATTCCTAAATTTCTAAATACATATAGGAAAACAAGAATGAACATACATTCTTCTTTTAATTATCAATTTTTTTATAGTAAAAAAGCCAATAAAATAGATGAGGAGAATATCATTGGTTAATTTAAGGTTATGTCCCTTTAAATGAATTAATGGTTTTCTAAAATTAAGTAGGGATAAATACTTCATACTTCTCAGTAAAATCTGAAAAAATATTGATATTGTTTTATTACATGTAATTGCTTGCAATTAATTTAAGGCCTTCTCTAACTATAATTATTGTTTGTATAGTTAAAATTTCAGTATTGCTAAATTATTCTACTAATAACAAGTTAATGCCTTCTGTATGGAGCATGTGATAAAAATTTAAGATTATTAGCATTAATACATTGTGTTATATAAGACGGCAGTATTAAGAATGTTGTCTGTTTGCAGCATTACATGCTGCAGCCCTATCAGGTCACGCCTCCACTGTCAAGTTGTTACTAGACCATGGAGCACAGATTGATGCCACTGACTTTATGAAGCACACACCATTGTTCCGAGCATGTGAGATGGGTCACACAGATGTTGTACAGACACTTATAGATGATGGTGCTCGTGTAGACATGCTTGATGATGATGGGAGGTCTCCACTTCACTGGTTTGTTTTAAAGAAATAATAATTTAGTCCCTATATTTTATCACTGATTCAACAACAGAGTAGATGCTTTAAAAAATAAATGTCAGAATTATGATAAATTTTAAACAGGTCTAATATTAACTTGTGTTTCTTTCTTCTTTTTCTTTCAAAGAGGAGTTTGTAAGAAAAAAATACTCCAACATCAGCAGCTCGCATGTGATAAAATGTCTGAGGTAAATTCTTAAAGAATATTAAAATAACATATCCTTTTTAGTTTTCCTCAAACATCATACAAGTTGTTTTGCAAAACTTTGAGATGCCATCAGCACCAGTACGATTGTTATGATAATAATTGTAGGAAAATACTGATATATTTTTAAGTAACTTCAAGTGAGTTTCAGTTTTATGTTTGTTTTTAGGGCTGCACTAGGTGGTCATGCTTATATATGCCAGACATTAATCAAATATGGTGTAGACCCAAATATCAAAGACTCCTCTGGGTAAGTTTGCCTTATTCTTAAGATCTTTATATGCTTCCGAAAGGTGGGATATAGTACACTGTCTGTTCATTATTTCATCTGTCTGTCAGTCCCATCTTCTGTGGGCAACTCCTGCAGTTCTTATTTGATTTTAATCAGACTTTCATACAATGATCATTATCTAGTGCTTATTCTCCAGCTTTCGCAATTCGAATATTTTTGCAGAAGTAATGGCCTTAGTTTAATTTACTGAATATTTCTTGTGTGTGCAACTCCTCCTATATTTCCCATGCGATTTTCACAAAACTTTGACAGAATCAAGTGAAATCAAGTGCTGTAGCGAATCTCATTTCGTCTGTTGTCCGTCGTCGTGCGTTAGTGCGTGTGTGCGTTAGTGCGTGAAGACTTTCCTTTAAACAACATCTCCTCCTAAACCACTGGGCCAAAATTGATGAAATTTTCATGGGATGTTCCTAGCATAAAGCTCTACCAAAATTGTTCAAAAAATTCAATTCCATCAAGAACTCTGGTTGCTATTGCTACTTAAAGGAAAAACTTTGAAAATCTTCTTGTCTGAAATCACAAGGCCCAGAGCCTTCAGATTTGGTATGTAGCATTTTCTAGTGAACCTCTACCAAGTTTGTTCAAATTATACCCCTTGGGTCAAACTTGGCCTTGCCCCAGGGGTCAATTGATTATACATAGCCTTATATAGGGAAAACTTTGAATATCTTGTCTGAAACAACAAGCCCCTGAGCCTTAAGATTTGGTATATAGCATTGTCTAGTGGACCTCTACCAAGTTTGTTCAAATTATGCCCCTGGGGTCAAATTTGGCCCCTCCTCAGGGGTCAATTGATTTTACATAGGAAAAACTTTGAAAATCTTCTTGTCTGAAACCACAAGGCCCAGAGCCTTAAGATTTGGTATGTAGCATTGTCTAGTGGACCTCTACCAAATTTGTTCAAATTATGCACCTCCCGGGAGTCAGTTGATTTTACATAGGCTTATATAGAGAAAACTTTGAAAATCTTCTTGTCTGAAATGACAAGGCTCTTAGCCTTAAGATTTGGTATGTAGCATTGTCTAGTAAACCACTACCAAGTTTGTTCAGATTTTGACCCTTTGGTCAAATTTGGCCCCATCCCGGGGGTCAATTGATTTAACATAGGGAAAACTTTGAAAATCTTCTTGTCTGAAACAACAAGGGCCTGAGCCTTAAGATTTGGTATATAGCATTGTCTAGTGGACCTCTACCAAGCTTGTTCAAATTATACCCTTGGGTCAAATTTGGCCCCACCTGTGGGTCATTGGTTTTACATAGGCTTTTATAGTGAAAACTTTGAAAATCTTCTTGTAGAAGGAGAGGTAACATTTTCAGTCCAAGTAATCTGGGATTTTGTCAGACAGGTTGTTTCTATGATTTCTAGCTCAGATTCGAATATTGGTCATCTGGGTTCAAAAACTAGGTCACAGAGACCAAAAATAGAAAAACCTTGTTAACACTCTAGAAACTACTTTTTCAGTTCAAATATCCTGGAAGTTTGTCAGAAAGGTTGTTTCAATGATTTCTAGCTCAATTTCCAATATGGGTCATCTTGGGTCAAAAACTAGGTCACAAAGCCCAAAAAGAGACAAACCTTGTTAATGTTCTAGAGGCTACTTTTTCAGTCCAAAAATATCCTGGAAATTAGTCGGAGAGATTGTTTCCATGACATATAGCACGATTTTGAATGTGGGTCATCTGGGTTCAAAAACAAGGTCACAGAGCCCATATATGGAAAAACCTTGTTAAAACGCCAGAGGTAAGATTTTCAGTCCAAATATCCTGAAAATTTGTCAGAAATGTTGTTTCAATGATTTCTAGCTAAAGATTGTATATGGGTCTGAGTTCAAAAACAAGGTCACAGAACCTTAATATGGAAAAACCTTGTTAACACTCTACAGGTAACATTTTCAGCTCAAATAACCTGGAAATTTGTCAGATGGATTGCTTCGATGGTTTCTAGCTCAAGTTTGTATATGGTCATCTGGGGTCAAAAACTAAGCTACAGAGCCAAAATATGGAAAAACCTTGTTAACACTCCAGAGGTTACATTTTAAGTCCAAATATCCTGAAAATTTGTCAGAGAGCTTGTTTCAGTGATTTCTAGCTCAAGTTCTAATAATGGTCATCTTGGGTCAAAAACTAGGTCACAGAGCCCAAATATGGAAAAACTTTTTAAACACTCTAGAGGCAACATTTTCAGTCCTAATATCCTGGACATTTGGCAGAAAGGTTGTTTCGATGATTTCTAGCTAATATTTGGATATTGATCATCTGAGATAAAAAAACTAGGTCACAGAGCCCAAAAATAGAAAAACCTTGTTAAAACACTAGAGGCTACCTTTGCAGTCCAAATAACCTGGAAATTTGTCAGAAAGGTTGTTTCGATGATTTCTAGCTCAGGTTTGAATATGGGTCATCTAGGATTAAAATCTAGGTCACATAGCCTGTATATGGAAAAATGTTCAGTCAAACTAACCCGGAAATTTGTCAGAGGGGTTGTTTTGATGGTTTCTAGCTCTGATTTGAATATGGGTCATCTGGAATCAAAATACAGGTCACAGAGCCCAAATATGGAAAAACCTTGTGAACACTCTAGAGGCTACATTTTCACTCCAAATATCCTGGAAATTTGTCACAGAAGTTGTTTAAATGAATTTAAGCACAATTTCAGGAGTAGCGGAGCGTAGTAGTTAGAACTTTGCATCAGAATTCATACTTCAGCAAGAGTAGCAGAACATGGTAGATAGAAGTTTGCATCAGAATTCACACTTCAACAAGAGTAGCAGAGTGTACTAGTAGTTAGAACTTTGCATCAGAATTCACTCTTCAACAAGAGTAGCAGAAAATAGTAGATAGAACTTTGCATAAGTATTCACACTTCAACAAGTGTAGCAGAGCGTAAAAGTCAGAACTTTGCATCAGAATTCACACTTCAACAAGAGTAGCATTGCGTAGTAGTTATATCTTTGCATCAGAATTCACACTTCAACAAGAGTAGCAGAGAGTAGCATTTAGAACTTTTCATCAGAATTCACTCTTCAACAAGAGTAGCAGAGCATAGTTGTTAGAACTTTGCATCAGAATTCACTCTTCAACTAGAGTAGCAGAGCATAGTAGTTAGAACTTTGCATCAGAATTCACTCTTCAACAAGTGTAGCAGACCATAGAAGTTAGAACTTTGCATCAGAATTCACACTTCAACAAGAGTAGCTTGGCATAGTGGCATAGCGTAGTAGATAGAAGTTTGCATCAGAATTCACACTTCAACAAGAGTAGCAGAGCGTAGTAGATAGAACTTTGCATCAGAATTCACTCTTCAACAACAGTAGCAGAGCGTAGTAGATAGAACTTTGCATCTGAATTCACACTTCAGCAAATGTAGCAGAAAATAGTAGATAGAACTTTGCAGCAGTATTCAGCAAGAGTAGTTTGCATATAAGTTTGCATCAAAATTTACACTTCAGCAAGAGTAGCAGAACATTTTAAATAGAACTTTGCATCAGAATTCAGACTCCAGCAAGAGTAGCAGAGCATAGTAGTTAGAACTTTGCATCAGAATTCACACTTCAGCAAGAGTAGCTGAACATTGCAAATAGAACTTTGCATCTGAATTCACACTTCAGCAAGAGTAGCAGAACATTGTAAATAGAACTTTGCATCAGAATTCACACTTCAGCAAGAGTACATTGTAAATAGAACTTTGCATGAGAATTCACACTTCAGCAAGAGTAGCAGAACATTGCAAATAGAACTTTGCATCGGAATTCACATTTCAACAAGAGTAGCATAGCATAGTAGCAGAGCGTAGTAGTTAGAACTTTGCATCAGAATTCAAACTTCAACAAGAGTAGCATAGCCTAGTAGCATAGCATAGTAGATAGCAGTGTGCATCAGAATTCACACTTCAGCAAGAGTAGCATAGCATAGTAGATAGAAGTTTGCATCAGAATTCACACTTGAACAAGAGTAGCATAGTATAGTAGATAGAACTTTGCATCAGAATTCACACTTCAACAAGAGTAGCAGAGCGTAGCAGATAGAACTTTGCATTTTAATTCACACTTCAGCAAGAGTAGCAGAAAATAGTAGATAGAATTTTGCATCAGTATTCAGCAAGAATAGCAGAGTGTACTCGTTAGAACTTTGCATCTGAATTCACACTTCAGCATGAGAAGCTTAGCATATTAGATAGAAGTTTGCATCAGAATTCACACTTCAGCAAGAGTAACAGAACATTGTAAATAGAACTTTGCATCAGAATTCACACTTCAGCAAGAGTAGCAGAACATTGCAAACAGAACTTTGCATCTGAATTCACACTTCAGCAAGAGAAGCAGAGAATAGAAGTAAGAACTTTGCATCAGAATTCACTCTTCAACAAGAGTAGCAGAACATGGTAGATAGATGTTTGCATCAGAATTCACACTTCAGCAAGAGTAGCAGAACATTTTAAATGGAACTTTGCATCAGAATTCACACTTCAGCAAGAGTAGCAGAGCATAGTAGTTAGAACTTTGTATCAGAATTCATTCTTCAGCAAGAGTAGCAGAACATTTTAAATAAAACTTTGCATCAGAATTCACACTTCAACAAGAATAGCAGAACATGGTAGATAGAAGTTTGCATCAGAATTCATACTTCAACAAGAGTAGCAGAGTGTAGTAGTTAGAACTTTGCATCAGAATTCACACTTCAACAAGAGTAGCAGAGCGTAGTAGTTAGAACTTTGCATCAGAATTCACTCTTCAACAAGAATAGCAGAACATGGTAGATAGAAGTTTGCATCAGAATTCACACTTCAACAAGAGTAGCAGAGTGTAGTAGTTAGAACCTTGCATCAGAATTCACACTTCGACAAGAGTAGCAGAGCGTAGTAGTTAGAACTTTGCATCAGAATTCACTCTTCAACAAGAATAGCAGAACATGGTAGATAGAAGTTTGCATCAGTATTCACGCTTCAACAAGAGTAGCAGAGCATAGTAGTTAGAACTTTGCAGCAGAATTCACACTTCAGCAAGAGTAGCAGAACAATGTAAATAGAACTTTGTATCAGAATTCATACTTCAGCAAGAGTAGCAGAACATTTTAAATAGAACTTTGCATCTGAATTCACACTTCAGCAAATGTAGCAGAAAATAGTAGATAGAACTTTGCAGCAGAATTCATGCTTCAGCAAGAGTAGCAGAACAAAGTAGATAGAACTTTGCATCAGAATTTACACTTCAGCAAGAGTAGCAGAACAAAGTAGATAGAACTTTGCATCAGAATTCATACTTCAGCAAGAGTAGCAGAACATTGTAAATAGAACTTTGTATCAGAATTCATACTTCAGCAAGAGTAGCAGAACATTTTAAATAGAACTTTGCATCTGAATTCACACTTCAGCAAATGTAGCAGAACAAAGTAGATAGAACTTTGCATCAGAATTTACACTTCAGCAAAGTAGCAGAACAAAGTAGATAGAACTTTGCATCAGAATTCACGCTTCAGCAAGAGTAGCAGAACAAAGTAGATAGAACTTTGCAGCAGAATTCACACTGCAGCAAGAGTAGCAGAACATTGTAAATAGAACTTTGCAGCAGAATTCACACTTCAGCAAGAGTAGCAGAACAAAGTAGATAGAACTTTGCATCAGAATTCACACTTTAGCAAGAGTAGCAGAGCATAGTAGATTAACTTTGCATCAGAATTCACTTTTCAACAAGAGTTACAGAGCATAGTAGATAGAACTTTGCATTAGAATTTACACTTCAGCAAGAGTTACAGAGCATAGTAGATTTATTTTGCATCAGAATTTACACTTCAGCAAGAGTTACAGAGCATAGTAGATAGAACTTTGCATAAGAATTTACACTTCAGCAAGAGTTACAGAGCATATTAGATAGAACTTTGCATCCGAATTTACACTTCAGCAAGAGTTACAGAGCATAGTAGATTAACTTTGCATCAGAATTCACTCTTCAGCAAGAGTTCAGAGCATAGTAGATAGAATTTTGCATCAGAATTTACACTTCAGCAAGAGTTACAGAGCATAGTAGATAGAACTTTGCATCAGAATTTACACTTCAGCAAGAGTTACAGAGCATAGTAGATTAACTTTGCATCAGAATTTACACTTAATCAAGAGTTGCAGAGCATAGTAGATAGAACTTTGCATCAGAATTTACACTTCAGCAACAGTTACAGAGCATAGTAGATAGAACTTTGCATCAGAATTTACACTTCAGCAAGAGTTACAGAGCATAGTAGATAGAACTTTGCATCAGAATTTACACTTCAGCAAGAGTTACAGAGCATAGTAGATAGAACTTTGCATCAGAATTTACACTTCAGCAAGAGTAACAGAACATGGTAGATAGGACTTTGTATTTGAATTCTTGCTACAGGAAGACTAAAAAACATGGATGATAGAACTTTGTTTTTGAATTCACTCTGCAAGAAAAGTAGCAGAACCTTATATTGGAAATTGGACTGCAAGAGGTAGTTAAATATAGCAGAAAGAATTTTGTTTTGGAATTCATACTGCCAGGGAGTAGCACAAAATGGTAGATAGAACTTTGTATTTGAATTCACATTGGAAGATATTTTATGTTAAGATATCGTTTTTCTTTACATGCTTTGTATATTTCTGTTTCCTTTAACAGTCGTACTCCAATACAGTGTGCAGCTTATGGTGGTTATGTTAACTGTATGTCAGTATTGATGGAACACAAGGCAGATCCTAATGCTCATGATTACGAGGTGATAACTTTTTTTGATGCTTTGAGTTTTGAAAGAATGCTTGGAGAGGAATCACTTCTGAGAATTTGAGTTTTGATCATTGATTTATTAACTGAAGTTTTATGGCAGAACAATATAGTTGTAAATATTTTGTGTTTTTAGCTCACCTGATCATATGCTCAAGGTAAGCTATTGGGATCACCCTGTGTCTGCCATCAGTGGTCCATCATGTGTCTTTAACATTTCACTTCAAATGACATCTCCTTCAAAACCACAAGGGCATTCCCATCCAAACGAAACAGAAATGTTCCTTATATTGCCCTTTTCTAAAGTTGCTCAAACCATTCCACCACATTACTACAAAAAGCTAGAAATAAAAAAAAAATTAACAACATCTACTTCTAAACTGAAAGTGCATGGTCATTTTCCACCAATTTTCTTAGAAATGTTCCTTACATACTGTATAGGTGGATATTTTTGTGTGTCAAAAAAGTTTGCCAAATCACAATTTCAGAATTTTTCAGTAGTTTCACGGGCAGAAATGTTCACGAATCCTGAATCATTGACTTAAGTTATAATTTATCAGTTCTGATTACAACAGTTTTCTGGTTAAACATGATTTGCTAATGCTGTAACTATGTGATTATCACTATAAAGAAAAGTATATTTAACACAATAACGTTATATTCTAGTACAGGAGTGTAAACAGTCGGTCAAAGCTTCTTTTGTTACATGACAAACTCGCATTCAATTAGGTTATTTTTCTTATATGCCAAAGGGGGCATATTATGTTATGCTCCTGGCAGCCATAGCTAAAAATAGATTTTTGTCAACATTTGACTTCAGATGACATCTCCTCACAAGCTACTAGTTCAAAATTGCCTCTGCGCCATTTCTATAAATTATGAGATCTTTGAAAATATTCAATTAGAAAATTTAATATTGCTTCTGATGTTTGCATAACAGCAGACCCACAGCTTAAGCACTCAGGAAAGCATTCCAGGACCATGTTGACTTGGAAATTTTGATTAGTTTTCTGTGCAAGCTACTGTAGAGCATGTATCTTAGAAATCATTTATGATTTTTGTACTCCAGCAATGATGTTGTGGGGGGGTAAAATGAAATTAGCTTGTCCATTTGTCTGTCTGCCTGTCTGTTCCTAGACACAGTTTTCAGGACCATAAATTGCTCTCTTTATTATCTATGAATAAAAACTTACACATTTATTTTTCCCAGACAAGGATGATCCAACTGATTCTAGGGTCAAACCATCAAAGGTCAATGTTACAGTGCCTCGATATAAGGAAACTTGTTTACAGACCATAACTTGCTTTTGTTATCTTCTACCTGCATGAAATCTTACTCATGGACCTCAACCACATCAAGAATAATCTTTTTTTGTTTTTGGAGTTAAACTATCAAAGGTCAAGGTCACAGTGGATTTACATAAGAAAACAGTTTCCTGATGATACCTGCTTTCCTCATCATCTACCTGCATGAAAACTTACACATTGATTTTCACTGTGTCAGGGATAATTCCTTTTGATTTTGGGGTTAAAAGTCAAGGTCAAACTAATTGAAAATAAGCACAAATCCTAGCTGACACCAATCTTCCTGATTATCACCATGTTGAAAATGTACCTATGTGTTTCAGAAGTAACTACAACTAAGTAGCTGCAAATAGTCAAGTGTGCTGTCTTATTGACAGCTCTTGTTTTTTAGCTCATCTGAGCACTGCTCAGGGTGAGCTTTTGGCATTGTTGATTGTCCCTCGGTGTGCGTCGTGTGTTGTCAACAATTTGACTTGAACGACTTCTCCTCCTAAACCGCTAAGCCAACATTGACAAAACATGCCTTGGATGTTTCTTGCATGAAGCTCTACCAAAGTTGTTAAAAGAATTCAATTCCATCAAGAACTCTGGTTGCTATGGCAACTGAAAGGAAAAACTTTGAAAATCTTCTTGTCTGAAACCACAAGGCTCTGAGTTTTAAGATTTGGTATATAGCATTGTCTAGTGGACCTCTACCAAGTTTGTTCTACTTATACCCCTGGGGTCAAGGGGCCCCGCCCCGGGGGTCAACTGATTTTACATAGTCTTATATAGTGAAACTTTCAAAATTTTCTTGTCTGAAACCACAAGGGCCTAAGCCTTAAGATTTGGTATGTAGCATTGTCAAGTGGACCTCTACCAAGTTTGTTCAAATTGTACCTCTGGGGTCAAATTTGGCCCCACATGGAGGTCATTTGTTTTACATAGGCTTATATAGGGAAAACTTTGAAAATCTTCTTGTCTGAAACCACAGACAAGAAGGCTCTGAGCCTTAAGATTTGGTATGTAACATTGTCTAGTAGACCTCTACCAAATTTGTTCAAATTATGTCCCTAGGGTAATAGTTGGCACTGCCCCAGGGGTCAGTTGATGTTACATAGGCTTATATAGGCAAAACTTTAAAAAACCTCTTGTCTGAAACTACAAAGCTCAGGACTTAGATATGTTTAATGGAGCATCAGTTAGAGGTTATCTACCAAATTTTTTCAAATTATAACCCTTGAGTGAAATTTGGCCCTGCCCTGGGGGTCACTTGTATTCATATAGATTTATATAGGGAGATTCTTAAAAAAGCTTTTGATGTTAGCTCAATAGCAGACCCAAAGGCAAAGTATTCAGGTGAGCGATCTAGGGCCAATATGGCCCTCTTGTTTTTTCTTTTTTTTTGAGGAGCACATGCTCAAGGTGAGCTATTGGACTTGACCTTTGTGTGACGTCGGTCAACAACATTTTACTTGAAATGACATCTCTTTCGAAACAACTAGGCCATTTTCCACCAAACTTTAGGAAAATATTTCTTGTATTGCTCTTTTCTAAAGTTACTTAGATGGTTCCCATCCAGTGCACATAGGGCCACCAGAGCTAAAAATAGAAAAGCATACAAATGGCATTTTCCCTTGAACCACAAGATCTTTTTCCTCAAAATTTCCCAGAAAGGTGTGTTATATATCCCCCTGTTAAAATAGTAGAAGACACCTATTCTTATCAAGGTCTTTAGGTCAAAGGTCAAGGCCATGGTCACCATTAATTTGAAAACCTTGTCCACTCAATAACTTAAATACTAAATGGCATACAACCTTCAGGCATTATGGATTGGTTGCCCTTATTGAGTTGAAGACCATTATTGTTTTGGGGATCTGTAGGTCAAAGGTCATGGTCATTTTGAATTTGAAAATTAGATTTGCTCCATAACTCAAGTATCACTTAACCCACAGCCTTCAAACTTCATAGGCTAATTGCACTAACTGAGTGAAAAAACCCTCAGTTGGTCAAAGTCATGGTCACCTTGAATTTGAAAATGGTTTCTGTCCAGTAACTATTTAACCGACAGTCTTCTTACTTCATAGGGTGGTTGTTCTTACAGAGTAGAAAATCTCTATTGTTTTTAAGGTCAGTAGGTCAAAGGTCAAGGTCACTTTTTGAATTTGAAAACTGTTTCCCCTAACATTTGAGTAACATGGACACACATTTCACACAGACTGCAAACTTTATATTTACAGCAGGGTTGGGGGATACATGTCATCTCTTGTTTTTCGGGGGAGGGGGGTGGGGTGGAGGGTTGTAGTTGTTGTTTTTATTTTTGACAACATTTTTCTTTGAGTATTCTGTTTATGCTATTTAAAACACAAGCTTATTTTAATAAAATTTTGAAATGTGACGGAGAACAGATAGGAGCTCTTGCTAATCTCTGTGAGTAGATTGGTTAAGGTTGCCGTTTTCTACATAGAAGGCATATTCCTGTTTCTGAATTCTGCTAATTTTTTGACATTGTATGTGAGAAATATAACATATCCTAGGGAATAGGGATGTTATTTCTAACTTAAAGGTACTGAGGTTTATGTCCCCCTATGTAACTTTTTAGGTATGGGAAAATAGAAAAATATGTAATCAGATTTAGTCAAGTTGATACTAGTTATTAGTCTCACACAGTAAAATTTATATTAATTCTGCAATGGGATGGAAAAGTGTCCAAAAAATATTTCAGGGAATGACTGCTTTACACTGGGCATGTAGTAAAGGTCACCTAGATGCAGTGAAGCTTCTAATAGAATACAGAACTTTTCCAAATCATATGGAATTTACTGAAGACAGGTAGTGTATTATATACTTAATATGGCCTAATAGTAATATAGGTTTTACTGTAGGAAAAATCTTTGAATATTAGAAAATTTTGAATATAAAATGCTTCTTGTTGGCATCTATATCTTTAAAGATTAGGATGTTACACTTTTTCCAGTGCTTTATCTTGCATTTTGAATAGATCAGTCTGTAATGAGACATGATAACAAACTGAATTGAACCAAGTTCTTTAAATAAAATGTTGTGCAAGTAGTAAGTTCACAGCATCAATTCTAGAAATAAGTTTGTCTGTAAAAAATTAAATTTCTAAAAGATATTATTGCTTGAACTTGAGATAAATGTAATTTTCATCGTCTGAATATAATGAAATAGACGAAAATTGATTTCCCTTTGTTACATGTACTCCGATAGGTGTCGCTCTTTAAGGCACAGAGTTTTTGTGGACAGCTAGCTGTGTATTCATTCAGCCTTGGGTACTGTGCTTGACCACACCTTACTTTTTTAAATTTTCTTTTGGTATCTGATTTAAGACAATGTAAAATGTCTAGATGCTGTAGTTATGGTTTAACTATCTGATTAATGTAATGTATTACTAGTACATTGGAAGCTGCTAATTATGATGTTACTCTGTCACTTTGTTGTTCGTAAATGCTGGTATATTTGTATGTTGCATATATGTGTAATATATGGCCAGTCAGTCGTTGTGCACGGCTTATACCAAAAAACAGTTTTTGTTTGTCGTTATTTATTTCAGTTAATTAAATCGGAGTTAATGTAGTCCAAGGGAAAAAAAGCTTGCTTTTACTCATTTACATCAAATGTTTTTGTTGTATGCAGGTATACACCATTAGATTATGCCCTGATGGGTGAGCATCATGAGGTGGCACAGTTTATGTTAGAGCAGGGGGCTCTTTCCATCACAGGTATACAAGATATAGCAGCCCTGAAAATTCAGTCAGCATTTAGAGGGTACCGAGTTCGCAAAACTTTCAAAGAAAACAAACGATTACTTATGAAGCATGAACAGTTGAAAAAAGAAGCAGCAAGGTATGTGTAGATGGGTGTTTTCTGCCTTTATTTATTTGTACTTGTGCAGATGGTCAGGGTGAATTATTGTGATACCATTCAGTTAGCCACCCATTGTCCACCACCTCTTGTCAGAATCCACTGGGTTAAGGTAGATGAAACTTGGCAAGGATGTTTGCAGGAGCTCTTCTAAAGTTTTTAGAAGAATTCCAATCCATGCAGAACTATAGTTGCTGTGGCACCTTAAATGAAAATCTTTATAAATCTTCTTGTTTAAAACCATCAGCCCTGGATCTCTGTAATTAAGTATTTAGCATTCTGTAGTAGAGCTCTACAAGAATTTACAAATTATATCTCTGGCGTCGATATTGACTTTGCCTCAGGAACCATTGTTTTTTTACATAAACATGAAGAAAAACCTCAAATGTCTTCTAAGAAGCAGGGCCTAGAGTAAAGAAATTTAGTTTTGTTGCCTTGAAGACCTCTACCATGTTTGTTTAAATTATATCAGTATTTGCCGAGTCCAAAGGTCCTCTTTTTAGCACACCTGAGCACTTTAGTGCTCAAAGGTGAGCTATTGTGATTGCCCATTGTCCGTTGACTGTCATCTCTAGGTCGACAGTCAACCATCTGCATTTAACTTGTGAACCCGCTGGAGGTTACATTTCCAATCTAAATATCATGAAACTTAGTCAGAATGTTAAGCTTAATGACTTCTAAGCTCTTTTGATAAATAGGTCATGCTGGGTCTAAAACTAGGTCACCAGATCAAATCCTAGGAAAACCTTGTGAACACTCCAGAGGCCACATTTCCCATCCAATCATTATGAATCTTTGTCATAATGTTTTGTTTTTATGCCCCCACAAAGTGGGGTGAATATAGCGTTGCACTTGTCCGTCCGTCCGTCCATACATAGGTCTGTCCGTACGTCCCGAAATCTTGTGAACGCAACTCCTCTTAAACCGGATGGCAGATTTTGCTTAAACTTCCAGGGATGAACAACCTTAATGTGTAGATGGTAGTAAAGGAAGGAATTTTTGCTGCGACCAAATTTAACAGAATTATGGGCCTTTGTTGATTTTTTCACTATATACCATATAGAAATTTTGTGAACGCAACTTCTCTTAAACCGGATGGCAGATTTTGCTTAAACTTCCAGGGATAAACAGCTTTAATGTGTAGATGGTAGTAAAGGAAGGAATTTTTGCTGTGACCATATTTAACAGAATTATGGCCCTTTGTTGATTTTTTCACTATATACCATATAAATAATTGAACATATAAATTTTACATTTGTAATTTAATTTAACATGTACATAAGGTTACCTGTAGATCATTTTAGGTATATGTACAGAAAAAATCTTACATACAGGATATACATGCTCTTGTTTATGAGCACTTATGCATAGTGGGGGCATCCGTGTCCTATGGACACAGTTCTAGTTTCATACATGGGTCACATTAGGTCAGAAATTAGTTTACCAGGTCAGATCATAGAAAAACATTGAGAACACTCTAGAGGACACATTTTCTATCCAAACATGATGAAATTTTATCAGAATGTTTGACTTAATTATCTGGTGAGTGATTTAGGGCCATTTTGGCCTTCTTCTTTAGGTAGATCTTTTGAGTAAAAGGTCAGGGTTAGAAATCATTAGTAAACTTATACTGGAATTTTAGCATATGCTCAGGGTGAGCTTTTGGGATCTCCCTATGTCTGGCGTCAGTTGTTAGTCTTGGCAGGAATGTTACTTGCATGAAGCTTTACCAAAATTGTTCAAATGGTTCAGGTCCATTGCATTTCTAGGCCACAGGAGCTAAAAATAGATTTTCAAAGTTGGAACTTTAAAAATCTTCTTCTTCAGAACTTCAAGGCCTGGAGCTTAGATATTTGGTGTGAAGCATCATCAGGTGGACCTTTACCAAGTTTGTTCAAATCATGACCCCTGGGTCAAAAATGGCCCTGCCCCAGAGGTCACTAGTTTTACATAGAATTATATAAGAAAAACTTGAAAAATCTTCTTGTCTGAAACCACAAGGCCTAGAGTTTAGATATTTGGTGTGGAGCATTGTCCAGTGGACCTCTACCAAGTTTGTTCAAATCATGGCTCCTGGGTCAAAAATGGCCCAGCCCCGGGGGTCACATGTTTTACATAGAGTTATATAGGAAAAACTTGAAAAAAAATCTTCTTGTGAGAAACTGCAAGGCCTAGAGTTTAGATATTTGGTGTGCAGCATTGTCCAGTGGACCTCTACCAAGTTTGTTCAAATCATGGCTCCTGGGTCAAAAATGCCCCCCCCCCCCCCCCCCCCCACCAGGGGTCAAATGTTTTATATAGAGTTATATAGGAAAAACTTTAGAAAATCTTATTGTCAGAAACCGCAAGGCGTAGAGTTTAGATATTTGGTGTGCAGCATTGTCTAGTGGACCTCTATCAAGTTTGTTCAAATTATGTCCCCTGTGTCAAAATTGGCCACGCCCCAGGGTTTTATTGATTTACATATAGTTATATAGGAAAAACATGAAAAATCATATTTCTCTGAAACTAATAGGACTAGACCTAAATATTTGGTGTGGAGTATTGTGTTGAGAACCTTTACCAGTATTGTTTATATGTTGGCCCCGGGGTCAAAATGGGCCCCGCCCCAGGGCCCTTAATATGTAAAAAAGGCAATCTTTAAAAATCTTCTTACTGGAAACCTCAATGCCTACAGCTTAGATATTTGGTATGCAGCATTGTCTAGTGGATGTCTATCAAGTTTGTTCAAATTATGTCCCCTGGGTCAAAATGGGTTAGCCCCAGGGTTCTCTTGGTTTACATATAGTTATATAGGAAAAACATGAAAAATCATTTTTCTCTGAAACTAATAGGACTAGACCTTAGATATTTGGTGTGGAGTATTGTGTTGAGAACCTTTACCAGTATTGTTTATATGTTGGCCCCGGGGTCAAAATTGGCCCCGCCCGGGGGGCCCTTAATATGTAAAAAAAGGCAATCTTTAAAAATCTTCTTACTGGAAACCTCAATGCCTACAGCTTAGATATTTGGTATGCAGCATTGTCTAGTGGACCTCTACCTAATTTGTTTGAATAATGTCACTAGGGGTCATAAGTTTTAAATAGCAGTACAGAAGAAAATCTTTAAAAATCTTCTTGTCTGAAACCACAAGGCCTAGAATTTTAAAATTTGGCATGAAGCAAGCTTTATCAAGCTTTTTGAAATTATTAGATTAGGTTAAAGGTCATGGAGGCTAAAAATAGATTTATCTACTGTACCTCATAGAGCCTTCATTTATAGACCAATATCTTTGATATTCAGTATATAGGTTCCTTGCATGGACATCTACCCATGGGTAGGGTTTGAGGTCACTGGGTCAAGGTCAAGGTCACCATAACTTATAATAGATATTTCTACTCTCTGTCATAGAGCCTTTATTTATTGACTGATATTTTACATATTTGGTTTGTAGGCACTTACATATTTTCAATTAAAAAATGAAATACTGCTTAGCAGCAAACCTACAGCCAAAGTACTCAGGTGAGTGATCCAGGGCCATCATGGCCCTCTTGTCTAGAATTACTCAAGCTGTTCCACACCACTGCATTTAAGGGCATCAAGAGCTTTAAATTAAACAAAAAAAAATTAAAAAGATGTCTTCTTAATGGCAAGGCCTTTTTCCACCAAATTTCATAGAAATGTTTCTTACATTGCCCTCTTTTTAAATTGCTCAAAATGGTTCCCTTCCATTGCATACCACAAGGGCAGTTTCAGCTAAACTTAACAGAAATGTTTCCAATATAGCTCTTTTCTAAAATTGCTCAAATGGTTCCACTCCGTTGCATATATGTGCACCCAGAGCTAAAAATTGAAAAAAATTAAATGACTTTTCATCCTAAACCCTAATTTCTTTTTTTTTTATCAAATTTCATAAAAATATTCCTTATATTTCCCCTTTCTAAATTTGCTCAAAAGTTGCCACTCCACTGCATGTAGGGGCCACAAGAGCTAGAAATAGCAAAATATACAGTAACTGTTGACATTTGTCTTTGAACCACAAGATCTTTTTCCACTTATTTTACAGGAATGTTCATTATATATCCACTCATAAGAATTGTTCAAATGGTTACACCCTGTTGCACAAAAATGAAGCCATAGATAAAAATAGATTTTTGTCGACAGTTGAAATTATGTGCCTTGGGTAAAAATTGGATCCTGCCTTGGGTTCTGTTTGTAGAAGGCCAAAGTACTCAGGTGAGCGATCGAGGACTGTCATGGTCCTCTTGTTTAAAAAATTCTCTTAAACTGTTAGACT
The DNA here is from genome assembly GCA_012932295.1 of Cyclina sinensis. Lineage (NCBI taxonomy): Eukaryota > Metazoa > Mollusca > Bivalvia > Venerida > Veneridae > Cyclina > Cyclina sinensis. The sequence continues at coordinate 11,839,901 of JAAONU010000009.1, read as the reverse complement.
GAGAGCCTACATATTTCATATATAGTATTGTAAAAAGTTTCTCTACCAAGCTTGTTCAAATCATGGTCCTGAAGTCAAAAATGACCCTGCTAGGAGGGTCATCCATCTCCCTTTATTGTCCCCTGCCTTTTCAAAGAAAAAAGGGGGATATAAAAATGGGCTCCATCCATCTGTCCGTCCGCTTGTCCATCCGTCCGTCACACTTTTGTGTCTGGTCCAAAACTAAGCCATTCATCAACAGAATTTGAACTACTTTGGCACAAGTGTTTGTTATAATAAGACGATGTGTCACGCGAAATATCCATATCCCTACCTTCAAGGTCAAGGTCACACTCGATACTTGAAGAGCAAAATTGCCTGTTGGAGTCTATATGGCGTGTCCGGTCCGTAACTTCCTCATCCATCAAGGGATTTTGAAAATACTTGGCACAATTTTGACACAAACTTGGTGTTTGGGTAGCTTATATCAAGAGGCAGCTTGGGATTGCTACCCAGGTGTCTGTGATCAAGTTCAAGGTCACTGTTGCAAAAAATAGAAATTCAGTTTCCGCTCAATAACTTGAGTTGTTGTGTGGGTAGCTTATATCAAGAGGCAGCTTGGGATTGCTACCCAGGCGTCTGTGATCAAGGTCAAGGTCATTGTTGCTAAAAATAGAAATTCAGTTTTCGCTAATAACTTGAGTTTGCTTTGGCCTATTGACGCTAAACTTGTTGTGTGGGTAGCTTATATCAAGAGGCAGCTTGGGATTGCTATTAAGGTGTCTGTGGTCAAGGTCACTGTTGGTAAAAATAGAAATTCAGTTTCCGCTCAATAACTTGTGTTTGCTTTGGCTTATTGACGCCAAACTTGTTGTATGGGTAGCTTATTTCAAGAGGCAGCTTTGGATTGCTACACAGGTGTATGTGATTAAGGTCAAGGTCATTGTTCCAAAAAAAATAGAAATTCAGTTTCCGCTCAATAACTTGAGTTTGCTTTGGCCTATTGACGCCAAACTTGGTGTGTGGGTAGCTTATATCAAGAGGCAGCTTGGGATTGCTACCCAGGTGTCTGTGATCAAGGTCAAGGTCATTGTTGCTAAAAATAGAAATTCAGTTTCCGCTCACTAACTTGAGTTTCCTTTGGCCTATTGACACCAAACTTGGTGTGTGGTAGGCTTATATCAAGCGGCAGGTTGAGGCAGGATTTTTACTAACGCTACTTAGATTACTATCTGCATGCTACCAAAATAACTGTATCCTTTTTTCTTCACTGCCATATTTCATTCCAAATTCCTGTCACATCAATACTTGGTCGTTGAAAACCTGTTTTTGTCACATTGTGGTGCTTCTTGTTCTCCTTTGTTAGCTGACCTAAGCAAATGCTCAGGGTGAGCTATTGTGATCACCCTGTGTCCCGTCCGTCGTCAACATTTTACTTTAAATGACATCTCCTCCTAAACCCCAAAGCTGTTTTTAACCAAACTTTACAGAAATGTTTCTTTTATTGCCCTTTCCTAAAATTGCTCAAACCGTTCGCTCTATTGCACATAAGGGCTGCAAAAGCTAGAAATAGAAAAAAATTCAAACAACATCTTCTCCTAAACGGTTGGGAGATTTTCCACCAAATTTCACAGAAATAATCCTTACATAGCCCTCTATTAAAATTGCTAAAACAGTTCCGCTCCATTGAACAAAATGGCTGCCAGAGCTAAAAATAGATTTTCATCAATATTTGGCTTCAAATGCCTTTTCCTCCAAAACCACTTGGCCATTTTAAACGAAATTTGACAGAAATGTTTCTTATAATGCCCTTTTTTAAAATTGCTCAAACTGTTCTGCTACATTGCACATAAGGGCTGCAAAAGCTAAAAATATAAAAACAATTTAAACAACATCTCCTCCTTAACAGTTGGGAGATTTTCCACCAAATTTCACAGAAATGTTCCATACATAGCCCTCTTTTAAAATTGCTGAAACAGTTCTGCTCCATTGATCAAAATGGCCGCCAGAGCTAAAAATAGATTTTCATGAATATTTTACTTCAAATGACATCTCCTCCAAAACCACTTGGCCATTTTAAACCAAATTTGACAGAAATGTTCCTTATAATGCCCTTTTCTAAAATTGCTCAAACCATTCTGCTCCATTGCACATAAGGGCTGCAAAAGCAAAAAATAGAAAAAAATTCAAACAGCATCCCCTCCCAGACGGTTAGGAGATTTTCCACCAAATTTCACAGAAATAATCCTTACATAGCCTTCTATTAAAATTGCTAAAAATGGGCCCGCTCCATTGATCAAAATGGCCGCCAGAGCTAAAAATATTTTGTCATTATTTGGCTTCAAATGACATCTTCTTTTAAACCACTTGGCTATTTTAAACCAAACTTTACAGAAATGATCCTTATAATGCCCTTTTCTGAAATTGCTCAAACTGTTCTGCTTCAATGCACTTAAGGGCTGCAAAAACTCAAAGTAGAAAAGAAATCAAACAGCATCTCCTTCTCAATTGCAAGGTAATTTTCCATCAAATTTCACGGAAATGTTCCTTACATACCCCTGCATTAAAATTGCTTAAACGGTTCTGCTCCATTGAACAGAATGGCCACCGGAACTAAAAATAGGTTTTCTTCAAAATATTGCTTCAAATGACATCTCCTCACAAGCTGTTATCAAGAAATTGCCTCTGCCCCATTGATTTTTTTGTTTAAAAGATGAGATCTTTGAATATTTTCAGTTAGAAAATGTAAAGTTGCATCTGATGTTTGCTTAACGGTAGACCCTCAAGCAAAGTACTCAGGTGAGACATCCATGGCCATCATGGCCCTCTTGTTTAATTTTCTTGTCCGGAGAATAACTCCAACACTATCAAAGCTATTGACTTGAAATTTTATAGGTGGATAGATCTCATTGAGACGTAGTGCAGTGCTCAAGAACCATCATTCTGCACTTCATGATTTTTGGAGTTATTCTCCTTTGTTTAATTTTCTTTGGAGCATAACTCCAACACTATCAAAGCTATTGACTTGAAACTTTCATAAGTGGATAGATCTCATTGAGACGGAGTGCAGTGCACAAAATCCATCACTGTGCACTTCTTGATTTTGGAGTTATTCCCCTTTGTTTCATTTGCTTGTCCGGAGCATAACTCCAACACTAGCAAAGCTATTGACTTGAAACTTCACAGCTGGATAGATCTCACTGAGGCAGAGTGAATGCTCAAGAACCATCACTCTGCATTTCATGATTTTGGAGTTATTCCCCTTTGTTTAATTTTCTTTTCCTGAGCATAACTCCTACATTATCAAAACTATTGACTTGAAACTTGATACATAGATAGGTCTTATTGAGACGAAGTGCAGTGTATAGGAACCGTAACTCTGTACTTCATGATTTTGAAGTTATGCCCCTTTGTTTAATTTTCTTGTCCGGAGCATAACTCCTACATTATCAAAGCTATTGGCTTGAAACTTCACAGGTGGATAGATCTCATTGAAACAGAGTGCAGTGCTCTGTCACTGTACACTTCATGATTTTGGAGTTATTCCCCTTAGTTCAATTTTCGTACTTTATGTTTGTCTGGACCATGCTCCTACATTATCAAAGCGATTGACTTGAAACTACATAGGTGGATAGATATTATTGAAACAAATAGCTCAATTGACAGGGTATTTTGCTCTGCCTTGCGGCGCTCTTGTTTACACCTACCAGCCATGCACTTAACACCTCTTGTTGTGATTATAAACATTCTGGTAAACATTCACAGATTAAACAAGTAGCAGGTAAATTTTGCTATTAATCAACCGTCCTTACAAATGTGGTTTTTATACCCCAAAAACGAAGTTTGTTTGAAGTTTGGGGTATATAGGAGTCACCCGGTGGTCAGTCGATCGGTCTGTTACAATTTTCTTGTCTGGAGCATAACTTGAAAACTAATGGTTGGAATTCAAAGCAACTTCAAAAAATGGTCAAGCACAATGAGAGGAAGTGCAATGTTCAAGAATCATAACTCCGTCTTCACTATTTGCAGAGTTAATGCCCTTCATTGGTTTTCCTTGTCCAGAGCATAACTTGAAAACTAACCGTTGGAATTCAATGCAACTTCATACAGTGATCAAGCAGAATGACAGGAAGTGCATTGTACAAGAGCTATAACTCCATCTTCACTATATGCACAGTTATTGCCCTTTGTTGGATTTCCTTGTCCGGAGCATAACTTGAAAACTAATTATTGGAATTCAGTGCAACTTCATACAATGGTCAAGCACAACAAGTGAAAGTGCAGTGTACAAGAGCTATAACTCTAATTTCACTATTTGCACAGTTATTGTCCTTTGTTGATTTTCCTTTTCTGGAGCATAACTTGAAAACTAATAGTTGGAATTCAGTGCAATTTCATACAGTGGTCAAGCACAATGACAGGAGGTGCAGTGTACAAGAACTATGACTCCATCTTCAGTATTTGCACAGTTATTTCCCTTTGTTGGTTTTCCTTGTCAGAAGCATATCTTGAGAACTAATGGTTGGAATTCAGTGCAGCTTCATACAAAGGTCGAGCACAATGACAGGAAATGCAATGTACAAAAACCACGACTATCTTAATTGCCCACAACCATAACTTTATTTCAATTCTTTTACAAAGTATTCTGTTACTAATAGCGTCCTCAGTTCCGAAGCAGTCTTGTGGGGGTATTAATCACATTTAGTGATAGCCCTAGTTTATACCAAAATAAACTAAATCCTCTAATATGCTTCATCATGATTATCCTTACTATAACTTAAAAAGTATTTAATTTCACATGTCATTGAAATACTATTGATAGTACATGTACATTTCTTACTTTCCTGCCATTCTGAACAAGTACATTTCTTACTTTCCTGCCATTCTGAACAAAAAATACTTCGGGGAGCATTATTTGGTTTTACCAGTTTCTTGTTATATATAGTCAATCAATTGAATTTAGACTGATTTAAGCCAGTAACCATAATTACATTTCAGGAAAAGAGCCACAGAAGAGTTTAGGAAAAAAGAAGATGACAAGCATAGGAGAGAGGTTGAGGAAAGACTTCGCAAGACTACATTACACAGCAGTAAATCAAAGTTTGATCATGACAAGTCACGGCGGGAGCCCCCCAGGAAGTAGGTTCACGTTGCACATCAAGAAATATCCTCAAATTGAGCCCCTGACACAGGTTAAGTTTCGGTTATTAAATTAGCATGCTATATAGTCACCTATTTTAGCACCCCACCCCCAACTTCTCAGTTATCTATAGTTGGCACTTTTGCACATCAAGTAGTTTAATTATAGCATGCTGTAAATATTTCAGTTCTCTTTTTTCATACACGCCATATCTTTAGCAGTAGCACTTGTTTATCATCTCCACTTCAGTTTCTTTATTGCTTGTTTGATGAGTTAAATCATCAAATGCTGAATTGTGTTCTGTTCTTGACCAAAGTATATTGCATGTCTGTTTTTAGCTCACCTGAGCATGGGTGAGCTATTGTGATGGCGTGATGTCTGTCGTCCAGTGTTCTTTTGGTCAACATGAAAATGACTTCTTCTCCATACATGTGAACTCTCCCGATTCTGGCGGTAGACTACCGATTTTGGGCAATCAAAATTCCCCTCCCACTTGGGGCTTACATTCTACCGACTTTTTTCATAACATCCAAAAAAAAGAAAAAATTTTCCAAACACCTGAGTGATATTGATGAATGTAAACAATATTTTGACTGGTTTACCAATAACGCTATGTGTACCATGCTGCTGTATATTTGAAAATGAGACCCAGTCTGTTTTGTTTGTTTTGGGGTTTAACGCCGATTTCAACATGTGTTATATCTCGGCGGTCAGTCCACCTAACCAGTTTTCCTGGATAACTAACGAGTAATTGCCAATTTCTCCGCAAGTGACTGACTACTGTTCCCACATGATCTACTCTGAATCAGCGGTGAGAGACAAATGAACATAAGACACAATGTCTGAGAACAATTGTCACGGAGAAATTTTGCCCTGCCCAGGGGTCGAACCAATGACCAATGGATTACTAATCCAGTGCTCTACCTATTGAGCTAAGCGGGCGGGCCCAGTCTAATTATACCTTCACCTTAGTATTGGAAAGTTTTATTGGTTGTATATTGTCAGTTTGACACTTCAAGCGCTTGCAATTATGAAGTTGTTAATTGGCACGCAGATAAGACACACATCAAAGACACAAAGGAGATTAGAAACTGGTAGTGGTAATTACTGTACTTCCACTGCCATAAAGCAATGCAGACCTCAAAGGTGGTACTCTATGGTTTATATCAAAACTTTAATAAAAGTCAAACCAACCATAGTCTGTCAAATAGGACTCTGAATGTATTGTTGTGCATGAAATTCTGTTGCCAACTGTTATGACTTCTATGTGACCAAGGAACTGTGTAGTGGAACTTAAAGGGACAGTGTGAAGAGTAAAGATAAAAGGTACCAATGTTTAACTTAAGTGTAAATAAGACATATTTGACTGTTAACTGATAAAGGTAGAGTGAGTATTGAGTGTAAATAATGAACGTTTACTGTTTATTGTCGATATATATTAAACCGATAACAGTTCTTTTTCTGGTATCGATACATCTTTAGCATCTGTACTTGGACCATGCCTGAAATAATGTTGTGTCGGTAAATCTCCCACTTGACTAGGTTCACCAAATTTCTTATGCTGGTTGGTCATCACCAGTAGATGACCCCTATTAATTTTGAGGTCATTAGGTCAAAGTTCAAGCTGACAGGGACCTTCATCCTAAAAACGGTTTCCGATCAATAACTAGAGAACGCTTTGACCTAGGTTCGCCAAACTTGGTATGCTGGTTGTCATCACCAGTAGATGACCCCTATTGTTTTGAGGTCATTAGGTCAAAGGTCAAGCTCACAGGGACCTTCATCCTTAAAACGGTTTCCGATCAATTACTAGAGAACGCTTTGACCTAGGTTCACCAAACTTGGTATGCTGGTTGGTCATCACCAGTAGATGACCCCTATTGACTTTGAGGTCATTAGGTCAAAGGTCAAGATCACAGACTTTCATCCTAACAACGGTTTCGAATCAGTAACTAGAGAACGATTTGACCTAGCTTCACCAAACTTGATATGCTGGTTGGTCATCACCAGTAGATGACTTTGAGGTCATTAGGTCAAAGGTCAAGGCCACTGGGACCTTGATCCTAAAAACAGTTTCCGATCAATAACTAGAGAATGCTTTGACCTAGGTTCACCAAACTTGGTATGCTGGTTGGTCATCACCAGTAGATGACTTTGAGGTTATTAGGTCAAAGGTCAAGATCACAGAGACTTTCATCCTAAAAACGGTTTCCGATCAATAACTAGAGAACGCTTTGACCTAGGTTCACCAAACTTGGTATGCTGGTTGGTCATCACCAGTAGATGACCCCCTATTGATTTTGAGGTCATTTGGTCAAAGGTCAAGCTCACAGAGACTTTCATCCTAAAAACGGTTTCCGATCAATAACTAGAGAACGCTTTGACCTAGCTTCACCAAACTTGGTATGCTGGTTGGTCATCACCAGTAGATGACCCCTATTGATTTTGAGGTCATTAGGTCAAAGGTCAAGGCCACTGGGACCTTGATCCTAAATACAGTTTCTGATCAATAACTAGAGAACGCTTTGGCCCAACCACAAGCATTTAGGTGCTGCTGGGGGGCATGTATGTTTTACAAACATTTCTTGTTGAGTCAGATCTCCCTACTTGGCACTGGGAAAAGTTCACATGTATGCAAAACCATGTGGCCAAAGTGAATGAATCATGGCAGGGGTGTTCCTTCCATAAACCTCTACCAAAGTTGTTTCAAGAATTGAATTTTATGCAGAATTCTGGTTGCTATGGCAACCAAAAGGAAAAAAACTTTCACGATCCTCTTGTCTTAATCCATCAGGCATAGAGCTTTATGTAGTATGTAGCATTGTATAGCTTACCTCTGAAAAAATTGTACAGATTATGTCCCTGGTGTTATTATTGGCCCTGCCCAGGGGGGCTTATGCATGGAAAACTTTGAAAACCTTACTGACTGAAACTATATGTCAGAGAGTTTAGTTAGTTTGTATATGGTATTGATTGGTTGACATCCATCAGGGATGTTCAAATTAAGTTCCATGGAATGAAGCTGCTTATTCACATTTTATTGATGAAAACTAAATTTCTAGGAACCTAACCAAAACTGAATTTGGAGACTTAGTGTGACAGAAAAGTAATTCAGGGTATTGTTGTCAGCTAATTTTTCTTTTATGCCAAAAGTAAGCTCTAGAAGCAGGGGAGCGAATGTAAAAGGGAGCCCAACTTCCTTTAAGCGAGGTTGTTGTGACCTGACTTCCAAAATGGTGGATAAAGGAGTCCTTTTCTACTTAATTTGAGGATTTTTTCACTTGATAAAATGACTACCCCTATTCGGAACCATCCAGCTAAGTCGAATTAATTTTCAGGTCCCGTCAATAAACCTACTTTATTTATATTATTTCACTCCTTTTAAACCGAATTCAACACATAAGATCTTCAGCTATGTCGATCGTGTTTTTCGGTCCCATCATACATTTTCCTATGCATTTTACCACTCGATAAGTTGAAGTGTGAAAATTTATTGATAACAGGTTAGTTCTGGCAACTTAAAGCGAGAATTGATCAGATTAATTATGCGTGTCAACGATTATTTGTTGATTGCAACTTTCAAATCACACTTTTAATATGATGTTTATTGTCTCTAATAGGTAATTCAAGTGAGAAGTGATCGGATAAATAACGCACGCGTGTCACCGGTTATATGTGGATTGCAACTTTACAAATTGCACTTAATTGATTTTTAGGAACCTTCATGGCAGTTATTGTGACCAAATACACAATGTATAACAGTTATACATACTGCCAATGTGTTACTGTTGAATGACTTTTATATTCTTCATGGTAAATGACATGTGAGGAAAGATATATGTTTTTCTCAAAAACCAATCTGTAGTTGTTAAGTTAATCTGGCTTGAATTAGGTTTCATATTGTAACATAGACTAGCATGATCTTGAATTTCATTTTCTTATTTTATATTGACAGTTTACTCAGTAGAACATCACAAGTAGGTATAGCTGTGTTTTTTTGCACTCTCCTTAAATGGTAGCACTGTTCCTTTCTGTTATCTCACATTTGACTTACTTTGATATTTTCTGTTGATACTTACTTACTGGACAACAGAGTTTATATTAACTGTTCATGGTTTAGTAGTTCAAAGTTTTAATTTCTTTTTTCAACTTTCAACTTTTTATTTCCCAGAAATGCAAGTTTACCTATTACGAGTATAGGCAGGTAAAGCAAATAATCTTTGTCATTTACTCTTATGGTGTTTTGAGTGTTTCTAGAATTATTCCATATAAATAACCCACATCCAGGAAGCTGTGTTTGAATATATATACTCAGTTCCTGTTGCTCAATGTTGCTTATTAACATGATGGAAAATAAAGATTTTTAAAATGGTTTTCACATTAAATGAGTAACAAGAAGTTTAAAGTTTACAGTTTACACAAGAATGCTCATTCCCAAAATAGCATCATTATTGTGAACAAGTTCATTGTCAGTTGTCAGCTTCTGGTTTCAACAACATCTCTTCCTAATATACAAACCACATGGTCAATATGGAATGTCCACAAGCGTCTGATGTTGTCACATTTCTTTATATCTTGTCTTATTGGTGTTCTTATAAGACATGTTATCTTGTGCAAATACAGTGTTATCTTGTCAAACTGTCATGCCATCTTGTGCAAGTACCATGCTATCTTGTCAAACATTGGTGTTATTATATCAGAAAGATGTTCAATCTTGTTTGTAGAACATCTTATGAAGTCCAAATCACAAGACATCTCGTCAAACTGCAGTGTTATCTTGTGCATGAACTAGTTATCTTGTCAAACTGTCATGCCATCTTGTGCAAGTACCATGCTATCTTGTCAAACATTGGTGTTATTATATCAGAAAGATGTTCAATCTTGTTTGTAGAACATTGTGCATGAACTAGTTATCTTGTCAAACTGTCATGCCATCTTGTGCAAGTACCATGCTATCTTGTCAAACATTGGTGTTATTATATCAGAAAGATGTTCAATCTTGTTTGTAGAACATCTTATGAAGTCCAAATCACAAGACATCTCGTCAAACTGCAGTGTTATCTTGTGCATGAACTAGTTATCTTCTCAAACGGTGTTATTCTGGGAAAAAGAGTGTTGTTGTTGACATTCATGGTGTTGTTCAGTGATTTTGTTCATTATGCCTCCCATCGAAGATGAGGGGGCATAAAGTTGTGCAAATATCAGTCTGTCGGTCAGTCGGTAGACACTTTAGTTTCCAATCATTTTTCCAAGATTTTTCAGATTACACTTTTGCTTCCACCTTAGTGGTCACATGTTTTTCATAGAAATATATTGGAATATCTTAGAAAATTTTCTTATATAAAACCACATGGGCCAAAGATAAAATAGTTTGCATGCATTGTGTAGTGCACCTCTTATCAAGATTGTTCAAACCTTAACTCTGGGGTCATTTCTGGCTTCTCCTAGGGGTCATAATTATACTTTACATTTATATAGACAAACCCTTCAAAACTCTTTTTGGCAGGAACTTTACGGTTAAGACTTCTGAAATTTGGTAAGTATCATTGTCTTGTGGTCCATCTACCAAGACCTTTCAAATTACGTGCCAATTCCACTACCAAGACTTTTCAGAGTATGTCCCTGAGTCATTATTGGTTCTACCCTTGGGATTTTTAAATAGAAAAATATAGGAAACTATTTATAACTGTTCTCTTTTGAAAGCACATGGTACGAAATTCTGAAATTTGGCATGAAGATTTGCCCAATCAGAAACATTTTGATTTTCTTATATGAACAAGATAACCTAAAGCTTTGATATCTGGCATTTAGTTTTAACTAGTTCTTTCTTTTATTTAAGTAATAAACACATTACACTTGTTGTTTTGAACAGTTCTATTTAAGTAAGCAAGTTAGGGCCATCATGGCCCTCATATCTTGAAAAAGTTATCTGTAGAATCAACCAAGGTGAAAGGAAAATCACGACACTTAGTTTGTTTATCCAAAAAACCTCTTGGTAAAACGTAACAGTTTGTGTTGTAGATTTTGTCTAATAATCCTCTTTGAATGCAGGACAATCAAAGAAAACATAAACCTTATAACACAGGATTAGTGTGTGTGATTTAGCTTAAACATGTATTAAAAAGATTAACGAAAACTTCAAATGACTTGAAAATTTATGCTGTTAATTAATTCAAGCAAAAGAAAATAAGTAATATAAAAAGTATGTACAGTGCTATATTTCTGTTTGTAACATTGCAATTTTTAGATAGTATCATTCTAACAACTGATTTGACAACTCAGTATCTTGGAATTATTTGTACCATATTTAAAGCAAGGAGGAATATAAGAATGCCAAATCGTGGGTATGTATGTAAGTTATAGGACTGATAAAGCCTTAAGATCTGTAAGGGTTCTGCTTATTTTAAACTTTTAACACCCTGCCATGATGTTTGAAGATCTGTCTGAAGTATTTGTCACAAGGTCATAAGCATCAGATTAATTACCTCTGTAAATTAATGTCTTTGATTACTTCTGTATAGACCGTTCCATAATCGATAAATTGACAGCCGCCATTATAAAGGTCACATGACCATCCACCATTAAAGGGCTGCTAAACCTCGCTCTGATGCTTAAGTTCCGTATAACTTTGTATAACATTAGCACATTTCAAAGTGACAGACAGCCTTATATCGCTTGGATTTTGTTGCAGAATAAACCATTTTGTTGTATTATTATTACTATTTTGTATGTTTAATTCCTGACTTGAACATATTATTAACTTGAATTATTTAACACATGAAAGACTGTGAAAAAAAATATGGACTATTCTAAATGGAACTGTGAGTTGTGTAAAACACAATATTGAAAGCACTGTTCAGTTGAAACTATGATTTAAATAATTTGAACAACTCTGCAAGCTTACAAAATAGACAAAATGAAGCATTTCGCTCTTCAACTGCATGTTCACTCTGTTTTAACTAAAACTTGTTTTATTCTTTGAAACAGTTTCAAAGAATACTTGACAAAAAAAGTGCATTATTTAGCAGCTTCTTTAATTATCAAATTGTCTGTTGCCTTTTGCGGTGTTCTGTGAAGGAATGTGGTTATGTAATATGGAGGTGAAATACTGTCTTGGTTTTGATAAGTCACTGTGAATTGTCATTGTTGGTTTTTGCTTGATCTGTTACAGTAAAACACTTTAATAATGAACTTTGCTCTTGAGAAAATGCCTGAAGGCTATTAAACATGGTCACATAAAAATAAAGAATATATATTCTTCCTTACCATCAAGATATTCAAGACCTAATGAAATTTAGCATCTGTTGCTGTACAGACCTTTTTTCTGTTCTTTATTTCTTGCATCTCGGAAATCTGTTTTTCAAAAGTATTGATATGTACAACATGTGAGTTTGTGTATGCAGAAAGAAAATAGCTGCAAGGCACACGTTTGTAAGATATTGGAATCTGAGAAGATAATCCAAGGAGATAATTCTTCTGGGGGCGCAAATGTCCAAGATGATATTTCACCAGGGGGGCAAATGTCCAATGATACATTTAAAGACTGAGGGGGCAAGTGTCCTGGGGGGCAATTGTCCAGATTCCATGATATTGATCTTACAATAATATGTAATTGAAAACAAAATTATTATGACACATATATAATTGTTCCCTTTTAATCAGATTTCTTAAAGATAGATACATGTACTTTTTAAAAGCAGTTTTTCCTGAAATTTTGATAAAATAAAAAGCATTTATCCACTGGAGAATATCACAAGACCTTTGTTAAGCAGTTCAACCGATTTAGATGTCAGCAAAAAATCATTTACAAATATACTTTTTTCAGTTAGAAAACCATGGGATAGGACTTAGATAAACTGCCCCCATGATATGACAAGTACTGGTCCTTCTTAGTACTGACAGGTAACCTAACTGTCTCCATGATGTGTGTAGTACTAGCCCTATTAGTACTGATGGTGAAATGCCCCCAGTGATATTACTAGTACTGATAGCTGTTAAGTTACATACCTCAGCCCTGCTGATTTCTTAATAGGCATTTACATTAAAACTTAAATTGACAATATTTGATTTTATCATGATGTATATCTGTTAGAGTAGATCAGTTTACATTTTTATGTCTAAGTGAAAGCTAAGTCATGTTTAAAATGGTTTATTTTTAGAAAACACTTGAATTGGCTCTTTAAGAAATGTGGTTATTAACTACAAGGAAATATCACTTCAGTACAATGCTAACATTTTACAATCTAATGCTTTCAAGAGCTAAGTGATCAGGTTTCTACCTTTATACCTTTTCTTTGTTTTAATGGTATTGAGGTATGAATTTCCAATCAGATGAAAGGAAAAGAGAAAGAAAAACAATTAAGAATGTACCTTAACTTTATATAAGAATACATTTTAATTCTTTTTATTAATGACTGTAGAAGGGTTGTCTTCCATATTAGCAGAACTTCAAGCCTTATTGAGATGTGTCATTCTTGATTATAGGTGCCCATTCAAGCAGGAACTAAATATAAGGTGAAGTGCAAGCTTCAGAAACAAATTGGTTCTATAACTTTAACATGTTTGATCTGAAAGACCATGTGTAATATCAGTCAGCAGAGAAAAATGTGATTAAACCCTAATGCCACACTAAGATTTTAGTGCTTTACCACTTAGAATATAAAAACCTTCTAGGTTTCATACATTAATTACTGCCACTCAGAACATAAGGTCATGTATGATATATGTCCTTGTTCATTCGTGACTGTTCAAAGTTCTGATGAAACCGTTATATTTGTTGGATTGATTTAATTGCACATTCAGAAGTGACTTCATTTATTAACATATCAATAAAGCCTTGAAACACTTGAAAATGAATAAGCAGAACAATACAGCTATTCAAAAAGTTTGAAGAATTGAGTCACAATGAACTGTCTAGCTTGCAGACAATTACAACTCTCTCAGACTGAATATAGAGTTATTTATGGCACATGATTTACAAGTCCTTAATAAAAACTATTTCGTCAGAATTTTGCTCCCATTGTTACTATCAGATATTCCTGTAAGTTTGGTGTGGGTATGTGTATATGTCTGTAGTTTCTCATTATTAGTTTGATTGTATGATGACCTTATGAGAAATAAACCATAGAAAATAGAAAAGTAATTATGTCCTATTGAAGTTTCTGTTGTTTAATAAACACATTTTATCTCAATGAAAGGATTATACTAGACGAACATCTCTTCTGAAAGATTACATTCAACTACTTTCTTATATCATACGTCCAATCTTCTTCAAATTAAATTGTTTGAAGGTTTATACCATACTTTTATTATATTTTACGCTGATTAATAAAGATTAGGCATTGTCAGTTGAAAGAATGAAAACTTGTACAATAGGCTCATAAGAAAGTAATACCTGTAGTAATGTTTATAACACCGATATTACAATAGAATTTTGTAAGATTATGCCTGCATTATTGTAGTCATTGTTATGCTGTGACGTCGTATTTTGTCTACAAACAAAAATGTAAATGGTAACAAAAACAACATATTAAAATGTTTCTGTGAGAAATAACTGAATTATTTTGAGTTCAAAATATCACAAATACTTTAATTTAAATTTATTTCTTTATCATTTTTATTTAGTTTATTCTGAGTTTGCTTTTACTGCAGTGATCTTGTTTGTTCTTTTAAGTTTTGAGTTGCCAATTTCATTGTCAGTTACAGTTTTGGATTTCACTAGTTTATGTCAAGGGGGATTAAAATAGTTCATTATCATGGACTGAAAAACTTTAAAAATATTATCATACTCAAGTATAGTGGAGGATTTAATTCAAGCTTTAAGTGACATACTAATTTATTCAAAAAGCAATACAGTGAAGATAATGTTATTCAAACAAAAGAAAAAATAATCAAATAAGAAGACTTGCTTTAAAAGTAAAATATGTTGTAGAGTGATTTTTAAATTAAAAAAAAAATCAGTAAGAAAATGATTGTATGTATTGGATATTGTAGGGCTATTGGCATATTTGATAATTGATACAAAATGTATGTTGAAAATTTACTACAAAATAGTAACTGCATACCAGAGTGTGACAAGACTTGCAGTGTTTGCAATCTCAGTATCAATTTTCAGGTGAATGTATATTTCTGTTGACTCACACCTGAGCAGTAGTACACCAGTCACAACTTAAAAGTCTTGATATGGACATAGCATGAAACACTTTCTTTGAGATTTTTCGACTAAATTGTCAGTAATATAAATCAGTTTCAAGTATGGAAAATAATGTGAAACATAAACCTAGCATTGGAAAAGTATTCCGAAGAGTCTACAATGCCCAAATAGCTGTTGGTGCTAGAGGAAGGAAGTATGTATTGATTTTTTATATTTTGGTTATATTTTCAGCAATGTAAAAGCTTTGTTTTTGTGTAAAGCAATATCCCTGCTTCATCTTCAGATTTAGAATGATCAGCTCACCTGAGCATGGTGTGCTTGTGGCAGACCTTGATTAATGGCCCTGTGTGTACCATTTTGTCAGCAGTTTGCTTCACAACATGTTTCTGCCACATTTGTGTGGATGTTTCTTGCATGGAGTTCTACAAATCTCTGGTGTTATATTACTGTCTGTTATGACATATCATACAGTTTTTTATTAGCTCACCTGAGCACAAAGTGCTCAAGGTGAGCTTTTGTGATCGCCTGATGTCCGTCGTCCGTCCGTGCGTGCGTCGTCAACTTTTTCTTCAAACAACTTCTTCTCCTGAACTGCTGGGCCAATCTTGCTGAAACTTGGCAGGAATGTTACTTGCATGAAGCTTTACCAAAATTGTTCAAATGGGTTAGGTCCATTGCATTTCTAGGCCACAGGAGCTAAAAATAGATTTTCAAAGTTGGAACTTTAAAAATCTTCTTCTCCAGAACTTCAAGGCCTGGAGCTTAGATATTTGGTATGAAGCATCATCAGGTGGACCTTTACCAAGTTTGTTCAAATCATGACCCCTGGGTCAAAAATGGCCCTGCCCCAGGGGTCACTAGTTTTACATAGAATTATATAGGAAAAACTTTAAAGAATCTTCTTGTCAGAAACTACAAGGCCTAGAGTTTAGATATTTGGTGTGCAGCCTTGTCCAGTGGACCTCTACCAAGTTTGTTCAAATCATGGCTCCTGGGTCAAAAATGGCTCCCCCTAGGGGTCAAATGTTTTATAAAGAGTTATATAGGAAAAACTTTTAAAAATCTTATTGTCAGAAACCGCAAGGCGTAGAGTTTAGATATTTGGTGTGCAGCATTGTCTAGTGGACCTCTATCAAGTTTGTTCAAATTATGTCCCCTGGGTCAAAATTGGCCACGCCCCAGGGTTCTATTGATTTACATATAGTTATATAGGAAAAACATGAAAAATCATTTTTCTCTGAAACTAATAAGACCAGACCTTAGATATTTGGTGTGGAGTATTGTGTTGAGAACCTTTACCAGTATTGTTTATATGTTGGCCCCGGGGTCAAAATTGGCCCCACCCTGGGGGCCCTTAATATTTAAAAAAGGCAATCTTTAAAAAATCTTCTTCTCTGAAACCACAATGCCTACAGCTTAGATATTTGGTATGCAGCATTGTCTAGTGGATGTCTATCAAGTTTGTTCAAATTATGTCCCCTGGATCAAAATTGGCCACGCCCCAGGGTTCTCTTGGTTTACATATAGTTATATAGGAAAAACATGAAAAATCATTTTTCTCAGAAACTAAAAGGACTAGACCTTAGATATTTGGTGTGGAGTATTGTGTAGAAAACCTTTACCAGTATTGTTTATATGTTGGCCCTGGGGTCAAAATTGGCCCCACCCCGGGGGCCCTTAATATGTAAAAAAGGCAATCTTTAAAAATCTTCTTACTGGAAACCTCAATGCCTACAGCTTAGATATTTGGTATGTAGCATTGTCTAGTGGATGTCTACCATGTTTGTTCAAATTATGATCCCTGGGTCAAAATTGGCCACGCCCCAGGGTTCTCTTGGTTTATATAGATTTATATAGGAAAAACATGAAAAATAATTTTCTCGAAAACAAATAGGTCTAGAACTTAGATATTTGGTGTTGAGTATTGTGTAAGAACCTTTACCAGTATTGATTAAATGTTGGCCCTGGGGTCAAAATTTGCCCCGCCTTGGGGGCCCTTAATATGTAAAAAAGGAAATCTTTAAAAATCTTCTTGTCTGAAACCACAAGGCCTAGAATTTTAAAATTTTGGCATGAAGCAAGCTTTATCAAGCTTTTTCAAATTATTAGATTAGGTCAAAGGTCATGGAGGATAAAAATAGATTTATCTACTGTACCTCATAAAGCCTTCATTTATAGACCAATATCTTTGATATTCAATATATAGGTTCATTGCATGGACGTCTACCCATGGGTAGGGTTTGAGGTCACTGGGTCAAGGTCAAGGTCACGATAGCTTATAATAGATATTTCTACTTTCTGTCATAGAGCCTTTATTTATTCACTGATATTTTACATATTTGGTTTGTAGGCACTTACATATTTTCAGTTAAAAAATGAAATACTGCTTAACAGCAAACCTAAAACCAAAGTACTCAGGTGAGCAATCCAGGGGCATCATGGCCCTCTTGATTTGTGGATTGTCTTCATTCTTGGACACAACAACCCTTTGGACAAGACCTTCAAGTAGACCAGACTGAACTTGACCTTCACTCTTAAATGACCTTCACCTTCAATGTCAAACTTGAATTTTGCTAAAATTGGTCAGAACTTTGTTATCTATAGTTGGATTTGATTCATACTTGGACAAAACAACTTTTTTGTAACATAACATGTTGAATAAATTAAGTATGACATTGATCTTAAAATGATCTTGACTGTCAAGGTCAAATTATTGAATTTTGCTTAAATTATCATAACTTTATCATTTATTTACGGATTTGATTCATACTTGGACAAAACAATACTTATGACAAAACTGAAACGTTGAACTATTCAAGTTTGACCTTCACCTTAAAATGACCCTGACTATAAGGGTCAAGTTATTGAATTTTGTTTAAATTGTCATAACTTTGTTATTTATTTAAGGATGTGGTTCATAATTTGACAAAACAACACTTATGACAAAATCAACATGTTGGAATATTCAGGTTTGACCTTGACTTTAAAATGACCTTGACCATCAAGGTCAAGTTATTGAATTTTGCTTAAATTGCCATAATTTTAATAATGGATGGATTTAATTCATACTAGGACAAAAAAAAACTGTATTTGCCATTGTGGATACCTTATTTGCTTTGTATGCATCTAGTGATTTCCTGTTTTCATTTTCTTCTGAACATGTCATAAGGTTAAATGAGAAGTAATAAGACTGCCGTCCTCTGAATATAGAATTCCTGTCATCTCAAGTGGCTACATTTTTAGCTCGACTTTTTTGAAGAAAAAATCAAGTTATTGTCATAGTCATGGTGTTGTTGCCGTTGCCGCAGCCGTTGCCGCTGCCATTGCCATTACTGTCTTAAAACTTTAACATTGATCATATTTTTTTTATTTGTTAATAGATTGTCTTCATACTTGGACACAACAACCCTTTGGACAAGACCTTCAAGATGACTATACTGAACTTGACCTTGACTCATAAATGACCTTCACCTTCAAGGTCAGACCTTAAAATGACCTTCATAGTCAAGGTCAAATTATTGAAATTTGCTAAATTGGCCATAACTTTGTTGTTTGTTGTTAGATTTGATTCATACTTGGACAAAACAACACTTACGACATATCCGACATTATGATTTTTTCAGGTATGACCTTGACCTTAAAATGACCTTCATAGTCAAGGTCAAATTATTGAAATTTGCTAAATTGGCCTTAACTTTGTTGTTTGTTGTTGAATTTGATTCATACTTGAAGAAAACAACACTAATGACAAGTCCACCATTATGATTGATGACATTATGATTCTTTCAGGTATGATCTTGACCTTAAAATGATCTTCAAAGGCAAGGTCAAGTTATTGAAATTTGCTAAAATTGGCCATAACTTTGTTGTTTATTGTTAGATTTGATTTATACTTGGACAAAATAACACTTATCACAAAACCGACAGTTTGAATAACTTGAATATGATCATGACCTAAAAATGACCTTGACCATCAAGGTCAGATGACTGAATTTTGCTTAAATTGTCATAACTTTCTCATTTTTTTATGAATTTGATTCATACTTGGAAAAAACAAAACTTATGACAAGTCGAACATGATGATTATTTCACGTATGATCTTTACCTTAAAATGACCTTGACAGTCAAGGTCAAATTATTGAATTTTGCTGTAACTGGCCATAAGTTTGACATTTTTGGTTAGATTTGAAAGAGACTTGGACAAAACAACACTTATGACAAAGCTGACATGATATTCAAGTGTGACCTTTAACCTTAAAATAACCATGAGCATCAAGGTAAAATTATTGAATTTTGATTAAATTGTTATAACTTTGTTGTTTATGGTTGGATTTGATTCATACTTGGACAAAACAACCATAAAATTATGACAAAACAGACATGTTGAATAACTCAGATGACCATTACCTAAAAATGACCCTGATAGATAATTAAATTTGCTTAAATATTCATAACTGTCTCATTTATTTTTTGTTTTGATTCATACTTGGACAAAACAGCACTTACAACACATCTTACATTTTGATTTTTTTTCTAGTTTGACCTTGACCTTTAAACGACCTTGAGGGTCAAGGTCAAATTATTGAATTTGCTCAAATTGGCCATAACTTTGGTATTTATTTATGGATTTGATTCAATATTGGACAAAACAACACTCATGACAAATCCAGCATTATGATTCTTTCATCTGTGACCTTGACCTTAATATGACCTTGACAGTCAAGGTGAATTTATTGAATTTTGCTAAAATTCGCCATAACTTTGTTATTTGTTGTTGGATTTGATTCATACTTGGACAAAACAACACTAATGACAATACCGACATGTTGAGTAACTCAGGTGTGACCATGACCTTAAAATAACCTTGACCGTCAAGGTCAGATGATTGAATTTTGCTTAAATTGTTGTACCTTAGTCATTTTTTTATGGATTTGATTCATACTTGGACAAAACTATACTTATGACAAATCCGAAATTTTGATTCTTTCAAGTATGATCTTGACCTTTAAATGACGTTGAGAGGCAAGATCAAATTATTGAATTTTGCAAAAATTGGTATGGATGAATTTGATAATAATATTTCCCTTCACCACAATGTGCTTCCTCTGATGTGTTTGCCTTTGGAAATAGGAAAAAGTTGAGCGTGGCCACTGCTTGTGGTGGCTCTTGTTGAGTTTATGTTTTGAAAACTGAAATAACCAAGTTTAAGTAGTAGACAGCCTTCATAGTAAATAAATCTTATGAAAGAACTACATTCAAGTTTGTTCGTTAAACTTCTGCAGAATGAAACTTTACTCTGCATTTCACTATTTCATAAGATTATTTGTTATTGTGTTCCTGTGTGCCTATTTAGTAAAGTGTTTACTTACAATTTAAGAGTTATTTAGTATTTCAAAAAATAACTGAAAGAAATCTGACAGACTGAAAGGGTGTAATTTGGTATTAAATCAACTGCCAAAAACTTAATCTGAATGTTAGGGGCTGTTTAAATAGAATAATTATAGTCAATACACTAGAAAATATAATTCTTACTTTACTTGCATGGATTCAATTCCTTTGAAAGCTTTTTGATTCAGTATATACCTAAATGATAGGTGTTAATGAGAAGGCTTCTTTCTCATGAAGTGAACTTGAAATTAATGTACTTAAGTTAGTTTTGTTGACAACCGATTTTATGTCTCATTGCTGATAAGTTTTAACCTATAGTACCCCAGTCTTGGATTTTGTGCAATTTTCTGACGACTTTGCTGGATATTAACAAATGCACTTAATAAGAAAATTGTTTGATTGACTGACTCAGAATTCATTGTTTTTTTATTGTCTTTGAGTTTCTATAACACTATAGAATATGATTATCTAGAAGCATTATTATTTTCAAAAATACTTTTTTTGCTTATTTTGTTTTCAGGAGAAGAATTATATTTCATTAAACATAGAAGTGAGTGTAAGGAAGAATATTATTTTGAACAATAAAGGAAGCAGTATGTACACACAGTCTATCTATCTATACAGATAGATTTATCATAAAACAATGTTTTCACTCGAAGGCTATTTGATACTAGCAGCATTGCAAAAGGGATAAGTGGACAAAATTGTGTCTAGTGCTGTGTTGTAACTTCTGGTATGTAATCAGTGGGGCATATCATTATATAGTTGTATATTTAAATGCTCAGTACAGATTTATAGTGTTTAATGAGATGCCACCGAATTTGTCACACTATACATTGAATTATGCACAAAGGTTTGCCTCTGTAAACTACATTGGGTGCAAACCAATGAACCAATCAGCAACCACTGACAGAATAAAAGATGGGAAAATATTATAATATATGATATTATAATATCTACATATTAAATGTTGAAATTTGAATAGCAACATCACATTGTCAACCCTATAAGATATTGATTTTGTATTTTTCACCTACTCTTTTTACCCATAATTTATAAAATGTTATAGTGGTTTTTTTTTACCTTGGATGATTCCTCTACAGGTACAGGTTCTGAGCACTAAATATGTAACTAACTTTTAAAAAATCAGGCAAAAAGTGTACTGTGATATAGGTGTCATAATAATCTCCTTTTCCTAAGTACAGGAAATATTAACAATAAGGCCATTATTTTTATATTTTTCGGTTTACTGACCCGCCGACCCTGTATTTTGGAAAATGAAAAAAAAAAAAAAAATTTTTTCAGGAAAAAAAAAATTCTGAATGCTGATTTTACGGAAAATGTACCGTATGAATGGCTCATTTTCCTTGGTTTCTTCACAGTAAAGACTGAAAACATTATTAAAATATTCATATAAATTATACAGTATTCAGGAATAAATAGAAATAAGAAGACTTTCCGATGTTTTTTTGTTTTTTTTTCAAGATTTTTTTTTTTTTTTTTTTTCCCTCCTCCTACCCTACCTTTTTTTGAAAAAAATCAGTAAACCAAAATATAAAAAAAAAATGGCCTAATTATTTTAAGAAGAAAAAGACGAAGGAAAGCAAATGTATTATGCTCTGATCAGTATCTGACAAAAGTGTGCCTGTTTTCCGAAGGACAACATGTCTTACGACAAAAATGATCTCTCTACTTTCTGCATACAAAAAGTCACTTGTGGTACATATCAAATGCTGTTGATTTAACAATCAAAAACACATTCCAAAATGCAAGAAATGATTTTAAAATACATAAAAAAGATCCTTTACAAATTGTGGATGCTTAATTTTATTAGTTCTTGAGTGTCTTGCTTGTTGATTTTGGTATTTTCATATAACATCAGGCGCAAGTAAAGACCACATTTTAAAGCCTACAGGTATTTTCTCAAGAGCAAATTTTGTTAAGTGTTTTAAAGAAGACAGGATTAAACAACAGACAATGACAATAAACAGTGACTTACCAAAACAAAGACAGTATGTCCCCCGTATATTATGTAATGACATTCCTACATCATTGGACACCATGAAAGACAAAAGAAGTGCTAAAAAATGCACACTTCATTGTCAAGTATTCTATTTGAAACTGTATTAAAAATAAGACATTGTCTTAAAATTGTCTTCAAATAATTAAAATCACAGTTTCATCTTCTGAAATGGAGTACAGTGCCATCAGAATGTGTTTTGCACAACTCAAGCTTTCATCATGAACAGTCCAGAGTCAGTTTTTCATAGTCTTTCATTTGCTAGATATTTTCAGATGAATATATTAATCAACTTGCATGAAAAGTATTAAGTTTTTAATATCTTGATCAATGAATTGCAAACGAACCTTTGCTAATGAAAGAGTGGCAGTGTGAAGCATGTTTCTGTAACACAAATTATACCCCCACCAGACATAGTTTGGGGGACTATACAGGAATCACTTTGTTCTGTCACATCCTGTCCTGACCTAACATTTTTATGCCCCCACAAAGTGGGAGCATATAGCGTTGCACTTGTCCGTCAGTCCGTACGACCGTAAGATAATAAGACCGTACGTCTGTACGTCTGTACGTACAGTCCCAAAATTTTGTGAACGCAACTCCTCTTAAACCGGATGGCAGATTTTGCTTAAACTTTCAGGGATGAACAACCTTAATGTGTAGATGATAGTAACGGAAGGAATTTTTGCTGCGACCAAATTTAACGGAATTATGGCCCTTTGTTGATTTTTTCACCATGAAGTGAAATAAATTTGTGAACGCAACTCCTCCTAAACCGGATGGCATATTTTGCTTAAACTTTCAGGGATGAACAACCTTAATGTGTACATGATAGTATAGACCAAATTTAACGGAATTATGGCCCTTTGTTGATTTTTTCACTATATACCATATAGCCAAATAAATTTGTGAACGCAACTCCTCATAAACCGGATGGCAGATTTTGCTTAAACTTTCAGGAATGAACAACCTTAATGTATAGATGATAGTAATGGAAGGAATTTTTGCTGCGACCAAATTTAATGGAATTATGGCCCTTTGTTGATTTTTTAACTATATACCATAAAGTGAAATAAATTTGGAAAGGCAACTCCTCATAAACCGGATGGCAGATTTTGCTTAAACTTTCAGGGATGAACTACCTTAATGTGTAGATGATAGTAAAGGAAGGGTAATTTTTTTAGCTCACCTGAGCTGGCTCAGGGTGAGCTATTAGGATCGATGAATGTCCGTCGTCTGTCGTTCCTTCAAACTTAGTTCGTTTACACTCTACTGGTCACATTTTTGCTCCAATTGTCACGAAACTTGGTCAGGATGTTTGTCCCAGTAATTACTTGGACGAGTTCGATTATAGGTCATCTAAGGTCAAAAACTAGGTCACATGACCTAAAATTAGAAAAATCTTGTTAAGGCTCTAGAGGCTACTGTTTCAGTCCAAATGTCCTGGCAATTTGTCAGAAAGGTTGTTTGGTTGATTTCTAGCTCAAGTTTGAATATGGGTCATCTGGGGTCAAAAACTACTGTCACACAGCCTGTATATGGAAAAATCTTGTTAACACCCAAGAGGTAAGATTTTCAGCCCGAATATCTGGAAATTTGTCAGAAAGATTGTTTCCATGATTTCTAGCTCAAGTTTGAATATGGGTCATCTTGGGTCAAAAACTAGGTCACAGAGCCCAAATATGTAAAAACCTTGTTAACACTTTAGAGGTAACATTTTCAGCCCAAATATCCTGGAAATATGTCAGAAAGGTTGTTTTGATGATTTCTAGCTCAAGTTGGAATATGGGTCATGTGGGGTCAAAAACTAGGTAACACAGCCTGTATATGGAAAAACCATGTTAACACTCTAGAGGTAACATTTTCAGCTCAAATATCCTGGAAGTATGTCAGATAGGTTGTTTCGATGATTTCTAGGTCAAGTTCGAGTATGGGTCATCTGGGGTCTAAAACTAGGTCACAGAGCCCAAATATGGAAAAACCTTGTTAACACTTTAGAGGTCACATTTTCAGTCCAAATGTCCTTGTAATTTGTCAGAAAGGTTATTTGGGTGATTTCTAGCCCAAGTTCGAATATGGGTCATCTGGGGTCAAAAACTAGGTCACAGAGCCCAAATATGAAAAACCTTTTTATCACTCTAGAGGTAACATTTTCAGCCCAAATATCCTGGAAATATGTCAGAAAGGTTGTTTTGATGATTTCTAGCTCAAGTTTGAATATGGGTCATGTGGGGTCAAAAACTAGGTCACACAGCCCAAATATGGTAGAACCTTGTTAACACTCTAGAGGTAACATTTTCAGCCCAAATTTCCTGAAAACTGTCAGAAAGCTTGTTTAGATGATTTCTAGCTCATGTTGGAATATGGGTCATCTGGGGTCAAAAACTAGGTCACACAGCCTGTATATGGAAAAACCTTGTTAACACTCTAGAGGTAACATTTTCAGCCCAAATATCCTGGAAATATGTCAGATAGATTGTTTGAATGATTCCTAGGTCAAGTTCGAATATGGGTCATCTGGGCTCAAAAACTAGGTCACAGAGCCCAAATATGAAAAAACCTTGTAAACACTCTAGAGGTAACATTTTCAGCCCAAATATCCTGGAAATATGTCAGAAAGGTTGTATCGATGATTTCTAGGTCAAGTTCGAATATGGGTCATCTGGGGTCAAAAACTAGGTCACAGAGCTTAAATTTGGAAAAACCTTGTTTACACTCTACAGGAAACATTTTCAGCCCAAATACTCTGGAAATATGTCAGAAAGGTTATTCCGATGATTTCTAGGTCAAGTTCGAATATGGGTCATCTGGGGTCAAAAACTATGTCACAGAGCCCAAAAATAGAAATATCTTGTTAAGGCTCTAGAGGCTACTGTTTCAGTACAAATATCCTGGCAGTTTGTCAGAAAGGTTGTTTGGTTGTTCAAATTATTAGATTAGGCTAAAGGTCACGGAGGCTAAAAATAGATTTATCTACTGTACAGTATGCGCCAGGAGGAACTCACATTTTCCGCTTTATTTTGCGGACGCGGAAAAAAAAAGTCTGCCCAACATCGAGGAAAAAAACGGATTTCCTTGATGTCTCAACATTGCGAAATATCTCGGCAATATTTGATGACCAGCACGAAAATAATTAGAGTCATAACTCACCTGGATAGGCTGAACATTTAATGAAATGACCGTAATGAAACTGTGCATTTTACGTCTGCCAATTATGTGACATTTGGTAAAATTAAAACCAAATTTCTAATACATTTGCTGTGTAGGTTTATGTGTACTTCTGTCGTTGAAAACGCTCGTTATTGTATAGCAAAATCGATCAATAATTTTGTCAAGCGCATAGACGATAGAGATGTCGCAGTAGGGTTTACATGTTGTATGTTTTCTTTAAATATAGGAAACCAGTTTCAACACGTGTAAATCGAAAACCATTCAATTTATTTTCTGAAAATAGGGTCAGCTGTTCCGAGAAGCAATTACTTTCGATTTTGAATTGTCATTCCTTCCGTTAACAAATACAAATGCATCAGACTGAGAGTTTTATACATTTAAATGATATTTTAAAGTGTAAAATTCACCGAAATGCGTGTAATCGGGAACTTTGTGAGCTCGATACGTCAATTCTTACCTGTGAAAAAGTTCGTGGAACCATTTAGCGGACGTCCGCCACGGATATTTGGTGACCATGTCCGCGGCAGTGATCCTCGAAATGCGGCGGATCTGGTCGCGTTTTAAGGAATGGGTAGTCCGCGACGACCTCGAGGAAAACGAGAGTTCATCCTGGCACGTACTGTACCTCATAAAGCCTTCATTTATAGACCAATATCTTTGATATTCAATATGTTGGTTCCTTGCATGGACCTCTACCCATGGGTAGGGTTTGAGGTCACTGGGTCAAGGTCAAGGTCACCATAGCTTATAATAGATATTTCTACTTTCTGTCATAGAGCCTTTATTTATTCACTGATATTTTACATATTTGGTTTGTAGGCACATATATATTTTCAATTAAAAAATGAAATACTGCTTAACAGCAAACCTACAGCCAAAGTACTCAGGTGAGCGATCCAGGGCCATCATGGCCCTCTTGTTTACGGGACCTGACACACCTGGGGTTTCTATACTTTAATCTGTAGTTAACTTTGGGGTTAAAGTTTTAGGGCAAGCTTCTCATTTTCACTATTTCTTCCCTTTCTACTGCAGATATTTGGTTCAAACTCGGCCGTAGACTGTGTCATTCCATCAAGGCCCATAACTCTGTTTAGCATTTTTATTAGTTATTCCCCTTTTAAGACTTTGAAAAATCTTTCATTTCAGGCTTTTATTATACCTTCTTATAAGAATAGTCAAGCGTGCTGTCCATCCGACAGCCCTTGTTTCAGTATAAAATATCTAATTTTGAAATTAAAGGACAGCATTAATAATATACAAAACACCTCAATTCATTTGCAACTACAGAAAAAAATTGTTCCCCACCTAAATCTTACTTACAGAATATACATGCTCTTGTTTATGAGCACTTATGCATAGTGGGGGCATCCGTGTCCTATGGACACAGTTCTAGTTTTCTTGAATATCTCTGAAACAGGATTAGGTATTATATTGAAACTTAAAAAACTTGTAAGTTGCATCACAATGCAACTCCATGTGTCAAGTGTGATAACTCAGAGTTGTATTTTGACTTAATTAAGCCCCTTTTTCACTTAGAAAATGTCCCAAAATTCACATTTCTGCTGAATATCTGTGGAACCAGTTTAGTTATTAACATAATTCTTAAAACATATATGAAGAACAGGGATGGGTTGAGTACTGAAAATTGGTACTCAAGTACTACTCAAGTACTTATGGATTTGGTACTTACTGAGTGAGTACAAATACTGATTTATTTCACAATACTTGAGTAGTACTTTAGTAGTACTTAAAATACTTATAAGTACATCATAAATACTGCATTTACAAAAGTTTACTGAAAAAGACCACAAGCACACTCTCCACAGTCTTCACCAAAAATACTTTTTACTTCAATATGAAGTTGAACAGAAAGGAACTTCAAATCTGTACATTATGTGAATTGTTACAATTACAAGCATGAATGTTTAAAGATGTTATTATTTTTTGTAATTTTAGCTGATGCCATTATTGTTATAGATTTACAGACTGTTGCATCTGTATAAAATATACAACAACAAACAACAACAACAACAATATGTATATATATAAAATATACATAATAATTCAGTGACTGACAGTCACAAACTGGTGACCAGAACTAATTATCTGTTATATAATGATATTGTCAAAACTTATCAGTACTTATGAAATACTTATAAACAGGCTTGCAGAAATGTTTCAAGCTCGGTCCATCCACCTAACGATTACTCCCCCAACCCCCCCCTCTTCAAAAAAAAATAAATAAATAAATAAAAACATTCGCTCGTGTCAGGACGAGTATATCTAATCGCTCGTCCTGCAGAACGAGTGCAAAAATAACGTCACAGTTTACCAACAGTAAATTCTCTATGTAATACACTGTCAAAATGAAACCGGAAGCATGAGTAAGGGGGAGCACTGTGCCTTTTTAAATTCAGTAACCACACAGTACGGTTGATTTTTTTTCTCCTAGGTCTCCAGGATGCAGGACGAGTAGAAATTTGTCACTCGTCCTCGTCACTGAATGAAAAATTTGTTCTCTGGTTTGATACGTATAAAAGACTTGTGAATACAAAATAATTGCCTACCGCCTTCTGTTTTGTTTACACATTGATGCAGTGTGTAACTGCATAAAAATAAAATTTACACTTTTAAATGGTGTATATCGAAAATAACTCGCTTAGTTACTCAATTTCAGTATGGAGTATAAAAAAGCACCACTAATTCAGCTCAAAAGTAATTGTGTAAAGGTCGTTCATCTTTCAACTGACTTCAAAGGAGCCGACTTCTACGAACACGTGGGCTGACGTAGTGCTAGCTGCAAACATTAGCCGAAAGGCACCGACAGAAGCTGTCAATTATCAAACTTGTTTTTCACGGTCATTTGGTCTCTGACAAGTTTATTAGTGTGTCATTGCAACGGATTAGTGAGGTGTGATATACACAGACGGTCTGGGACTTATGTTGTGGATCGTTTTTGGCAGATTTTTATACTGTCTGGATTTACATTAGGAACAGAAAACGGTGAATTTCTGGACCGATTAAATGGGATTTTCGGAGATGCGAACCATCCCAGATGTTCTGAATTGGTAAAAACCGACGATTTGTCGGATTTCTGCAAGCCTGCTTATAAGTATTGAGTACTTTAGAGACAGTACTTGAGTAAGTATGAGTACAAGTTGAGAAATTTTGCATGAGTACTGAGTACAGATACATACCTGAAAAATCAGTACTTGTTCTCATAATACCTAAGTATGAGTACGAATAACCCATCCTTGAAGAAAAAGAAGCAACCTTCAAGTGCCAACTTTGACTGACTTGTACTTTGATGTAATTATGCCCTCTTTTCACTTACCATCTGTTTCCACTTGTTAGGCTCCCTTGCATGTAAGAAGCATCCCTAATTTTGGGTCAGAAATCTGTACTTTTTGCATTGACCCATTTATAGGACACTGTATGAAATGAAGAAGATTCTAGGCATCGTTATTGGATGATTTAAATGTATATTCCAGTCACATCTACCCTCTCATTCAGCTTCTGCAATGATTCCAAATGCAAATTAGTTGGTTGCTTTTAAGATTTCAAGACTGGCCCTGAAACCGTTGATGTAATATTTACGCTGGCTGATGGTGAATTATGGTCAGCAAAAGTCCCATAAGATTCTTTTTCTGGTAGAATTGGCTGCACCCTTACTCCTCTACACCCCCCACCCTTCCCTACACACACGCATGCACACACACACACACACACACACACACACACACACAGTTCAAATTTTGAGAACAAAAAGTGTGTCATACAAGCGAGTGTATATGGTAGCACATGGTTGCACACTTGATACATTGTTTTCACTCCATGCCAATGAGAATGTTCAATTTATGTAGGGATTGGTAAATATATAAAAAGTTCTGTAGTTTTTCAATATTCCCCCACAAAACAATGTTTGGGAGGGGGGTATACTAGAGTCACCTTGTGAAACTGTTCCAAAACAAATCTATAACTCTGTCATTCATGGTTGGATTTAGGAAAAACTTGGCAGAAATGTTCATCTACCTGAGACAAAAAATCATGTTCAAGACTCAGGTCTGTAACTCCAAGGTCAAGGTCAGACATAGAGGTCAAAGTTCAAAAGTAAATGTGTCTGTTTTTCGTGTCTGTTTGATAACTCTTACATTATACCCCAGCAAAAGGAAATTGTTGGGAGTATACTGGAGTCATTATACCCCAACAAAATGAAGTTTAAGAGGATATACTGGAGTCACGTTGTCCATCCATGTGTGCATCTCTGCATCCATTTTGAAAATAAATCATTAACTTTATTTAGTTCTTACTTGATATTTGCCCTATCTTCTGTCAAGGCCGTATTGTGGGGGTATTAATCACATTCAGTGGTAGATCTAGTTTCATTTATTTTTGATCACATGGTTTTCCCAACAGGTTACACACCACCATTATTATCCAAAAACAGGTTTAATACCACTAAATTAACTCCTATACCTACACCTGCAATCACTTTACTCTACTGAACATGCCACCACATATTGAGCAGTCTTATCGATCAGTTAGAATAATGTAACAGGTGATCCATAATAATAATGTAACAGACAAATCTTTAATGATAAGAACTTAAAACTCAAAAGTAGTGGTATCTAAGTTGACCTGGTATCTGCTAGACTATTACATTACTATCCAGAAACACCTTGTTTCTCATTATTGTAACAAGATGCTGCCGAGTTTATATGTGCATTTCCATATTAGACTCAGTGTCAAATTTCACAATGATAAGTCACAGTGAACAGAGCTATTTTTGTTTTTCATCAAGACTCAGCCTGCAGATTTGTCATACATTTACTTCAAACAACTGTGCCTAACTCTTTCTCTACACCATTCGCATTATTAAAGATAAGGGAAACAATCCAGTCTGGATCAGTGGTCCAGTGGTAACACACTGGACTGGTACTGGACTGGACTGAAGGGGTTGCGAGATTGATCCTCCTCTCTTCCACTAACATTACTAATTGTCTTTTGGATGAGATGTTAAACCAAGGTCCCATTAGCTGCACACTGAGCATTCAAAGAACCAGGGGTGTCTCTGGAATGGGATGCTTTCTGTATCTTACACTTTCCCACATAACATAAAATAACTTATCTCTGCAAGGGTAGTCAATCATATGGGCAACAGGAACAGACAATGAATAAACTCAAATAGATAGAATCCAATATATGTTCAAGCAATGAGTAATGGTCACTTCTAATAATTGTCAAAACTATATAAAATATCAGTCTTCTACTGAAAACAACCATTATTTTGCTCTGACAGTTTATAACTGTATTTCGGAATTCATGACTATTTAACACAAGCAACCAACTTGTTAAATGTCTATTTACAGAAACACTAAACCTATATTTTGTAGCAAAAGTATAAACTTTTTAAAGACTGATTCTCAAACATTTAAAATTCTCAAACAATAGAAAAGTATAACAGTATCTTCACTAACTTTAAGCCTCACTTTGCAAAGTAATCAGTGCACAGTCAAAACACAGCATGTTTCAGAAAAATGTATCTCGTGGTTATATTGTATTAAGAAATGCTTCTTACATCAACACTGGTCTATGATCTTTAGAATGTAACAAGCTGAAAACAATCTTTCAAGTTCTTTCATTATCCAAACAATATGAGAACTTTAATGTTCTAGTGTTCGCTATTTTAGTATCATTGTGTTACTGATCACTTTTCACTAGAAAAGACTTAAATGCAAAATTGGTCTTAAATTGTCATAACTTTCTCAATTATTTATAGAATTGATTTATACTTGGCATAACCATACTTTTGACATAACCAACATTTTGATTCAAGTTTGACATTGATCTAAAAATGACCTTGACTAGCAAGATCAAATTATTGAATTTTTCTAAGATTGGTCATAATTGTGTAATTTATGGTTAAACTTGATTCATACTTGGACAAAACAACACTTTTGACAAAACTTACATGTTGAATAATTCAGGTATGACCTTTTACCCTAAAATGACCTTGACATTCAAAGGTCCCATTATTGTTTTTTGCTTAAATTGTCATAACTGTTGTTTATTTATGGATTTGATTTATACTTTGATAAAACAACAAAACTGACATTTTAATTTATTGTAAGTATGATCTTGACCTTTAGATGACCTTGACATTTAAGGTCAAGTTATTGAATTTTGCTTAAAATAGCCAAATTTTTGTTATTTATGGTTTGATTTGATTTATACTGGGACAAAACAACACTTATGACAAAACTGACACATTGAATCATTCAACTGTGACCTTGACCTTCAAATGACCCTGACCATCAAGGTCAAATGATTGAATTTTGCTAATATTAGCCATAACTTCATTTTTAGTTCTTTTTTAATTAATACTTGGACAAAACAACGCTCATGACAAAACCTACATGTTAAATTATTCAAGTATGACCTTAACCTTTGACTGACCTTTACAGTCAAGTTTGAATTATTGCATTTTGCTAAACTTTTGTTATTTATGGACGGATTTGATCTATACAGGGACAAAACAACATTGAGAATAAAACAAACGTGTTGAACAATTCAAGTATTACCGTGACCTTCAAATGACCTTGACATTACTTAACTTGGCTATATCTTTGTTATTAATGGATGTAGTGTCTTCATGTTTGGACATAACTACTTTTTAGACAATACCTCCAAAGAAGATTAAACTGAACTTGACCTTGACCTTTAAGGTCAAATTTCTGAATGTTGCTAAAATTGGTCATAACTTTGTTATGTATAATTATATTTCCAAATGATGTTTCATTTGAAATCCCTTCACCACAATGTGCTTCCTCTGATGTGTTTGCCTTTGGAAATAGGAAAAAAGTCGAGTGTGGCCCCGGCTTGCTGTGGCTCTTGTTTTGTTTCTATGTTGAGAAATTTGGTTGCTAATGCAACAAATAGGCTTGAAGTATTGCAAAAATGATGATATACTCTCAAATTCCTATAAATATCTGTTTTAAACTTGCTACATGTTTTGATACTCAAAAGACTTGTTCACATCTCATGTTCCATAACTCTGACCTTTGATTTCACAAAATTGTCCTCCTTTTTCACATTGAAAATTTTCCAGAAATCTATATTTCCGTTAGGGATGTCAACGAATACCTCAATCAGTGTGTGGATATCTGTATAGACTATTCAGATACTATTCAGATACTATTCAGATACCCATATAAAATCAGTGACTATATGATCTCAATGTTCCAGTTTTGACTTCTGTTTAACAGATTGTTCTGGTAATCCTGTTACAAGTGATAAGATAGTTTTACAAAAATAATAACTGTTTTTTTGTCAATACATGTAATTAAAGTTAATAAACAAAGACATTTGTTTACTGTTTTTATTCTCCTCATGGTCAGTGAAGTATATTATCCTGCCAATACGAACATGTGTTAAGTCTTAGTGTCTAACGATAAGGTCATATGTCCATTTTTAGCTCACCTGAGCAAATGCTCAGGGTGAGCTATTGTGATCACCCTGTGTCAGTCATCAACATTTTACTTTAAATGACATCTCCTCCTAAACCACAAAGCTATTTTTAACCAAACTTTATAGAAATGTTCCTTATAATGCCCTTTTCTAAAATTGCTCGAACTGTTCTGCTCCATTGCACATAAGGGCTGCAAAAGCTAAATATAGAAAAAAAAAATTAAAACAACTCCTCCTCTTGAACGGCTAGGTGAATTTCCACCAAATTTCACAGAAATGTTCCATACATAGCTCTCTCTATCAAAATTGCTAAAATGGTTCTGCTGCATTGAACAGAATGGCCACCAGAGCTAAAAATAGATTTTCGTTAATATTTTGCCTCAAATGACATCTTCTCCATTACCACCTGGCCATTTTAAACCAAATTTGACAGAAATGTTCTTTATAATGCCCTTTTCTAAAATTGCTCGAACTGTTCTGCTCCATTGCACATAAGGGCTGCAAAAGCTAAATATAGAAAAAAAATTTAAAACAACTCCTCCTCTTGAACGGCTAGGTGAATTTCCACCAAATTTCACAGAAATGTTCCATACATAGCTCTCTCTATCAAAATTGCTAAAATGGTTCTGCTGCATTAAACAGAATGGCCACCAGAGCTAAAAATAGATTTTCGTTAATATTTTGCCTCAAATGACATCTTCTCCTATACCACCTGGCCATTTTAAACCAAATTTGACAGAAATGTTCCTTATAATGCCCTTTTCTAAAATTGCTCGAACTGTTCTGCTCCATTGCACATAAGGGCTGCAAAAGCTAAATATAGAAAAAAAAATTAAAACAACTCCTCTTGAACAGCTAGGTGAATTTCCACCAAATTTCACAAAAATGTTCCATACATAGCTCTCTCTATTAAAATTGCTAAAATGGTTCTGCTGCATTGAACAGAATGGCCACCAGAGCTAAAAATAGATTTTCGTTAATATTTTGCCTCAAATGACATCTTCTCCTAAACCACCTGGCCATTTTAAACCAAATGTGACAGAAATGTTCCTTATATTGCCTTTTTATAAAATTGCTCAAACCCTCTCGCTCCATTGCAGATAAGGGCTGCAAAAGTTAAAAATAGAAAAAAATTTAAACAACATCACCTCCTGAACAGCAGGGTGATTTTCATCCAAATTTCACAGAAATGTTCCTTACCTAGCCCTCTTTTGAAATTGCTAAAATGGTTTTGCTCCATTGAACAAAATGGACACCGGAGCTAAAAATAGATTTTCGTCAATATTTTGCTTCAAATGACATCTCCTCTTAAACCACTTGGCCATTTTAAACCAAATGCGACAGAAATGTTTCTTATATAGCCCTTTTCTAAAATTGCTCAAACGTTTCCACTCCATTGCACATAAGGGCTGCAAAAGCTAAAAATAGAAAAAAATTCAAACAACATCTCTTAAATGGCTAGGTGAATTTCAACCAAATTTCACAGAAATGTTCCATACATAGCTCTCTCTTTTAAAATTGCTAAAATGGTTCTGCTGCATTGAACAGAATGGCCACCAGAGCTAAAAAAAGATTTTCATCAGTGTTTGGCTTCAAATGATATCTCCTCCAAAACCATTTGGCCATTTAAAACCAAATTTGACAGAAATGTTCCTTATATTGCCCTTTTCTAAAATTGCTAAAACTGTTTAGCTCCATTGCACATAAAGGCTGCAAAAGCTATCAATAGAAACGAAATTAAAACAACATCTCCTCCTGAATGGCTGGGTGATTTTCCGTCAAATTTCACGGAAATGTTCTTTACATACCCCTGCTTAAAATTGCTTAAACGGTTCTGCTCCATTGAACAAAATGGCTACTGGAGCTAAAAACAGGTTTTTGTGTCACCTGCTACGGAGTAGCCGCGACATGTAGGGATCACTTCTCCGTCATCTGTCTGTCCATCCATCCATCTGTCCATCTGTCCATATGTCTGTCCATCCATCACAAAACTTGTCTGGACTACTCCTCAGAAACCACTGGTGCGACAAGTGTAGTTGTGCATACCGTCGGCATTTTCCAGTCCAGTGATTTTTGTGACAGTTATGGCGCTTTTATGATTTTTGTGTTGCCTGCTACGAAGTAGCCGCGACATACAGAGATCACTTCTTCGTCATCCGTCTGTCCGTCCATCCATCACAAAACTTGTCCGGACTACTCCTCAGAAACTACTGGTGTGATTTCATCCAAACTTTACAGGAATGATCAGTACCAAGTCTAGTTGTGCATATCTTCAAGATTTTCCAGTTCAATGATTTTTGTCAGAGTTATGGCCCTTTAATGATTTTTATTTTTGTCCGGACTACTTCTCTTATACTACTAAAGCAATTTAAATGAAATGTTACAGGATTGTTCTGTACCTCAAGTACTTGCTCATGTCTTACAGGTTTTTCGGTTGAATGATTTTTGGCTGAGTTATGGCCCTTGAATAAAACAATGCGTTTTAGCCTACAAACTGTCCAATCACGTCTCAATACTACTGTTTAATTGACTATTGTCACACGACACATGTGATCACTGGTCACCCTTGTTATTTTTAAAGTTTGTCCTGACTACTTCGCTAACATACTAACACAGTTTGAATGAAATTTTACAGGATTGATCAGTTCCTCAAGTACTTGCGCATATCTAACGGTTTTTTGGTTGAATGATTTTTGGCCGAGTTATTGCCCTTGAATGGAAAAGGTGTTTTGGCCAAATAATGAATTTTGTGTTGCAGGCTTCACAGTAGCTGAGACATGCTACAAAGTAGCCATGACATATGGGGATCACTTCCCCATCATCTGTCTGTCTGTCTGTCAATCCGTATGTCTGTCTGTCCGTCACAAAACTTGTCCTCAGAAACTACTGGTTCGATTACATCCAAACTTTACAGGAATGATCAGTATAAGTCTAGTTGTGCATATTGTCAGCATTATCCAGTTCAGTGATTTTGTTAGAGTTATGGCCCTTTAATGATTTTTATTTTTAAAGTTTTTTCGGACTATTTCTCTTATACTACTAAAGCAATTTAAATGAAATGTTACAGGATTGTTCTGTACCTCAAGTACTTGCTCATGTCTTACAGGTTTTTCGGTTGAATGATTTTTGGCTGAGTTATGGCCCTTGAATAAAAAAAGTGAGTTTTAGCCTACAAACTGTCCAATCACGTCTCAATACTACTGTTTAATTGGCTGTCATCAGGTGACACATGTGATCACTGATTGCTCTTGTCTTCAATATATGGCTTCAATTACATCTCCTCACAAGCTGTTATCACGAAATTGACTCTGCCCCATGGATTTTTTGTATAAAATATGAGATCTTTGAATATCTTCAATTAGAAAATGTAATGTTGCATCTGATGTTTGCTTAACGGTAGACCCTCAAGCAAAGTACTCAGGTGAGTGATCCAGGGCCATCATGGCCCTCTTGTTTGTGTTTATTTTGACATGGTCTGTCTTTTTTGTGTCGCCTGACTATAGTCAGGGGACACATAGGTATTACCTGCAGTGTTGGCGTCAGCGGTGGCGTCCCATTTTGTTTGTCCGCGATATACCTCTAAAAGTACTGGAGGTATCAGCTTGAAACTTCTTAGGTGAATAGATCTCCTTGTGGAGAAGTGCAGTGCCAAAGAACCATAACTCTCTTTCACCTGTAGAGTGAAAAGTATTTCTGCAGAGTAACTGTAGTACCATCACACCCAGAGCCTTCAAACTTTATAGGATAATTGTATTAGAAGAACCCTATTGTTTTTAGGGTCCATAGGTCTAAGGTTAAGTTCACAGAGACCTCTAGAGTGAAAACTGTTTCTGCAGAGTAACTGGAGTACCATTTTACCAAGAGCCTTCAAACTTCATAGGATGATTGTCTTTACTCAGTAAAAGAACCCAATCATTTTTGGGGTCAGTAGGTCAAAAGTCAAAGTCACAGGGACCTGTAGAGTGAAAATTATTTCTGCTCAGTAACTAGAGTACCATTACACCCAGAACTTTCAAACTTCATAGGGTAATTATATTAGAAGAACCTTATTGTTTTTGGGGTCTGTAGGTCAAAGGTCAAGTTCACTGGGACCTGTAGAATAAAATTATTTCTGCTAAAAAATTTGAGTACCATTCAGCCAGCAACGAACACTCATAACAATCAGTAATGATACTTGTAACATGAGCAATGAGACTCAAGTGAGTGATTTAGGGCCATCATGGCCCCCTTGTTTACAGGCAGTATCACGGTGACCAAGTCTTTCCATTGACTTCACAGCTTCCTCTCTGAGATACTATCTCATCTGTCAGAACTTGTATTCTGCAGTAGCTTCAGTTTTATCTACATGAACTGTGAAGACAGCTTTCCAAAATTCATACTCCTTTTTAGATCCAGTAAATAATGGTATTGATAGCCTTTTCATCTGTCTAGCTAGATCAGTGTCAAGTTGCTTCTTTGAGTTATTTTCATTTATTTTCAATCACATGGTTTTCCAAACTGGTTACACACCACCATCAGTATCCAAAAACAGGCTAAAAACTACTAAATTACCTCCTATACCCTTACAGGTATGATCACTATACTCTCCTGTCAGAACACTTCACTTTATTGAGATTAGTGAAAAGACACATAGATACTGGCTCTGTAGCTGATCGAAGGTGCCCAGGATGCTGGAGAGTGACATCTCACCTCCAAGACTGCTTCACGATATCAGCATGAACTGCCCAGGAGACAAGAGGATACAACCAGCAATGTATCAGTTGGTGTAAAGTCCATGGACATTTGCTAGCTGCAGGAATAAAAGCCCATAATGTATACAGGGGTGATGTCTCAAGCCAGAAAGGTAGGAACTGGTATTTGCTGTCTCAGCAACAGCTCAGGTGGACTCAAAACCAGTGGAAGGAAGTCCCATTTAAAGGATGAGTCCAGGCTTAGTACAGATACACTAGATGGAAGGCATAAGATATGGCAGGGAGAGGGAGTGTTGTGGTCTGAACCGGCATTGTCTGGCACCACAAGATACCACTGATAGTATTTGAAGGAAATCTGACAGCTCAGCTATTATGTGTATGACATCTTAGAACCATGTGTGTTGCCCTTTCTGAGAGTTCACGGTGAAAATACCATTTTCCAGCAGGACAATGCATGGCCCTGTTCAGCTAGACTCAACACTGACTTCTTGCCTTAGTACAATCTTAATGTTCTGCATTCTTCCAAGATTTGAGTCCCATTGAGAACCTCTGACACCAGCTTGGATGTCAGGTGTATAGAGGGTGCTATGTCATCAACAACAAACACCAGCTTGATTTTTTTCTGCATTTTTCTTCAAATGACATTCTTTTATAAACCACTGTTCCAGTTTAAACCAAACTTAAAAGGAATGTTCCTTAAAGTTAATGGACATAAAACTTGAAAATCTTCTTGTTTCAAACTGTAAGCTGTAGAGCCTAGATATTTGATAATGTAGTATTATCAAGTTGAGCCTGAACAAGTTTAAAAAACACACCAATACAGAATGTATTTATTATGTTCTAATTACATTTTTTGTATCATATAAATAAATTAATAATAATTATTATTACTTGTTTAATAACAGTATCCACTGTGTGCTGATTTTCACGTTGAATTTTAATACTTAGAAGTGCAGTATTATTAAATTACTAAGTCATTCTGTTATTGAAACTGAGTTGTCCTCAGGTTGTCTTCTCTCACAGTATTTCACCTTTGTACAAGATTAATTTTGATGCAAAGCATCAAAGGTGGCGCACATGGTTTTGAAAAGAGATAAATAATGAGTGTATAAATTAACCTAAACAATTGTATATGTGCGTAGTACATGTTGTACATTTTGATGATATAATCAAGTTATTTACAGATGGGATGTAAAAAGATTTTAAAGGGGGACATTTGAATTATATCCATGTTTTAATCACTTTTATTGAAGTTGTGAAATCATGTGAATTCACTTTTCTTCAACAAAATGACCAGATATGAATGACTATATTCTCATAAAAAATCATTTGATCTTTCACTTTTTATAAAATAAAAAAATTATGAAATATGTCTCCCTTTAAAATTAAAAATTGGGATAATAACCAAGTGTTCTTCGTCTGCAACACAATTCAGCAGTTGAATATTCCAAATGTCTACTTTTGCTTGATTTCAACAATCTATACCCTTTTAATGATTTTAGTCTGTTTAAATCCTACTGTTTTGTGTCTTTTTCTATTCTATCCTGGTTGCGCAACCATGATAGACAGGATATAATCCAATTTTTACAAACTCAGATTTTCAATCTATTTCTTGAAGAAATGCTATGTTTTCATTGTTTATATTGTATGCATGAAGAAAATACCATCACACATGCACATGCAGTGGTCATAAGCCTTCAACTTACATTAAATACTATACTTTATATAGATTTGCTGCGATTGACCAAGGAACATTTTGGAACCATCAATAGCAAATTAAGTAAATTGAAACAAGGATGACTTCAGTGATCGGAAAGTTTGAAAAGGGTTGCTAAGTTTACTTTCCAAAGTTTTTAGGCAGCCCAAGACATGTCAAAATAGAATCATTCTCAAATCCGTCCCTGGAACCAACCAGTACTAAGTAATGAGAATAAAGTTTTTTGCTGAAGGAAATAACCGATGCCGACACGGCCGCTGACGGGGTTCGATTTCGTGTCTTGACTAGCGATCCTTAGATTACAAGTCCGACCTTTTAACCACTTGGCTTCACCTTTCTTTATATAGCTATAGTTGAAAGAATTAACAAAGATTTGCATTTCAGATTAAGTAGCAACACACTACTAGATACATGCAGTGAATACACAAGTACTTGCAGAGCTTTGATGTTTTTGGGGACAGTCATTAAATCCGTAATTTTTGCATAAAAACTTTTAATTAAAAATACAAACTTACCTGATTTGGATCAATTTATTTTTAAAATTAATAAAAACGATTTATGAAGTGACATATTTTAAGTGATGTACAGAATAATCAGATTTTTTTACATTGATAATGATGGAAGATTCTCCCAAATTGATTACGTCAGCACATGGTACAAAATGAAACAGTATCCAAATATAGGTGTCGCCGTTCTCGGCGCCTCCAATGAAGGGTATGTTAATGGTATCACAGTGCTATTATATTGTCTCTCTCTCTGTTATTTTGTTGGCTGTCACATGACTTTGTCAGCTGAAATCAGCAATATGTAATATCAGTGTATGTCAGTCTAGCACTGCAGTTACTTTATATTGTGTATAGATACTCTTCAGATCCTAAATGACTTTTGAACATTTCTGTTAAAGAATATTTTATTTTTTTACAAAAATTCTCCAAGAATATTTCACTGTTCTAAATAGTCTTGTTTATTTTTAAAAATATTGTTCCTAAATGGCAGTGAAAAATTACGACTTGTCTTGAAGAAGAAAGAAATAAAAATAAACCTGGCTTTAAGTAAAATAGATATACTTACTAGTATACTGGTATGTATATTTTATGTGATAATATTGATGATAATGTATTAGATAAACACATTGAACTCTTTCAAAAAAAATTTTGATAACTTTAAATCGCAGTATGGCATTGTGATAAACAACGGATGTATATTTCAGACCTCGGAAAGATGCAAAAGAGGAAGAGGGGCATGCCTTACAGAAACAGAAAGCTACCAAAAATGTTAAAAAAGCTGAAACAAACAGACTTCATGACTTCAGACGTAAGCAGTATGCAGCCATGAGAATACAGAAAGCCTGGAGGAAGTGAGTACATTTGTACATATTATACTGCCTAAATGGAACTGAATAGCTGAATTATACATCTGTTTGGCTGTCTGTCTATCTCTTATACCATTCTTCTGTTGCCTATTTCTTAGCAAGAACTATTTAGATATCAGTGAAACTGTTTGAGCATCAACAATAGTAAGAGAAGAGCATTTTAACAGCATGGCCTGAGTAGAATGGTCATGAGTGATGAACCCTTTGATATTTCTACATGCAGAAATATAATAAGTATCTTCAACCTGCACATTTTATAGAAAAATTTAAGTCAGAACTGGGGTTTAAATCCAATTGATGGTCAGCACCATTGTAACTAAAAAGATATGAAAGGAGATTAAGCGAGACTCTCATTTTTGTATTTCAAATTATAATGACAGAAGTAGTATCATCAAGAAATACAAAGGCATGAAAGTACAGTACAACATCAATAGTTTGAACTTTAATTATCCAGACTTATCTCTAGTCTGAATAGTTTTCTCTATCCTGACCATTTTCCTCATTAATTCAGTTAGATGATAGACATGTTGAAATCTGAATTGATGAAACCTAAATTATTATTAGTATTATTAGTTATTTTTTCTTAATCAGATAACTGCTACGGTAGATAAAATTATCGGATGAATACCAATTTGTTGCATGAAAATATGCTAAATAAATTCATGGCTTATTTTGTATTTTTTTAAATAAATAATTTGTACGCATTGGTTCCGCCGAAATTGTTTTCACTTTAAAGATTTACTATGCAGATTACTAATTTCAGTGAAATTATAATCGGCGTTATCTCGGGTGACTCTGTTAAAAAGCAGTAAATTAGTATCATAATGACAGCCTGCGGCAATTTTTTCAAGACAGGCAAATTAGGTCAATCTTGAAAGCAACCAGTTATAACGGGTCTTTGAAGATCAAACTACTA
This sequence comes from Cyclina sinensis, assembly GCA_012932295.1. Lineage (NCBI taxonomy): Eukaryota > Metazoa > Mollusca > Bivalvia > Venerida > Veneridae > Cyclina > Cyclina sinensis. Next base: position 11,797,887 of record JAAONU010000009.1, on the reverse strand, counting down.
TTAACAGTGGCTTATCCAAATACAGATATGTCACCGGCTATTATGCAGTCACATTACGAAAATTGCATAGTTATAATTGATGTCCTTTTAGAATTTGTAGCTTGATATGGACAAAGTACTTTAACACTTGGAAAGTTTATTAGGATTTAAATGTCATTACTCTAGAGATTCGGAACTGAATTTTTCGAACTTTATTTGAAATATGTATACATCAAACTGAAAGAAGTAAGGTCTGTTTTTGTCCTTGATTGAAATATGTTTAACCTAGGATTAAAAGTAAAGAATGTAATAACAGTCACTAACACCAATTTTTATTCGCCGATCAGGAAAGTTCATCATGACTTTGATTTTTTTTATTTTAATGTTTGTAAATCAACTTTAAACCTAAAAGAATTAATCAGACAAAAAAAACGATTTATAATACTGAAAAAAATGTTTTGTGTTTTAAATATATCCAGACTTTAAGGTAATATATTGAATAACAAAACCATTGACAACCAGCATGAATCTGACAACAATTTATTTAGATGAAATCTTACGAATTACAATGTGTACACTTCTGCCATTCTCCAATGGACACAATTACGTCACAAATCTTAAGTCTAGCTTTCTCTTGTCATGTATTTTTGCAACAATGGTGCCATCCACAAACTGAGTGGCAACCTCAATTTTAGATTTTAAAAGTCAAAATTCATGTATTTGGAAATCACAGATTTTCGTTATATCTTGGGTTATGAAATTTTTGACTTTCAGTACCCTTTAATCTTAAAAAGACCTTGACTGTCAAGGTCAAATTATTCAAATTTGCTCGAACTGTCATAACTTTGTCATTTATTATGCCCCCCTTTGAAAAAGGGAGGGCATACTGCTTTGCTGCTGTATGTCGGTCTGTCTGTATGTCCACCAACAGTTTCTGTTCATTTTCTTCACAGAGGTTGCACATACTGAATTAAAATTCTGAGGCATAAGTGTTTCACAAAGATCTCTTGTTTATGGATTTGATTCATACTTGGACAAAACAACACTTATGACAAGTCAGACATTACAATTTTTTCAAGTATGATTATGACCTTGACCTTAAAATATCCTTGACAGTCAATGTCAAATTTTAGAATTTTGATAAAATTGGCCATAACTTTGTTGTTTATTGTTGGATTTGATTCATACTTGGACAATACAACACTTATGACAAAAACCTACATGTTGAATAACTCAAGTATGACCATGACCTAAAAATGACCTTGACCATCAAGGTCAGATGATTGAATTTTGCTTGAATTGTCATAACTTGGTCATTTATTTATGGATTTAATTCATAGTTGGACAAAACAACACTTATGACAAATCTGACATTATGATACTTTCAAGTATGAGTATGACCTTAAAATGACCTTGACAGTCAAGGTCAAATTATTGAATTTTGCTAAAATTTGCAATAACTTTCTTGTTTATTGTTGGATTTGATTCATACTTGGACAAAACAACAGTTATGACAAAACCAACATGTTGAATATTGAATTTTGCTTAAATTTTCATAACTTTTTAGCTCACCTGAGCACAAAGTGCTCAGGGTGAGCTTTTCTGATCAGTCTTTGTCCGTCGTCCATCCAGTCCATCATCAACTTTTCATTCAAATGACATCTCCTCTGAAACCAAAGGGCCAAATTAAATGAAACTTGCCTGGGATGTTCCTTGCATGAAGCTCTACCAAGATTGTTCAGATGGTTCTGGTCCATTGCTTTTCTGGTTCACTGGAGCTCAAATTAGATTTTAAAAGTTGCATCTTTAAAAATTTTCTTCTATGAAACCTCAAGGCCTGGAGCTTAGATTTTTAGCTCACCTGAGCACAAAGTGCTCAGAGTGAGCTTTTCTGATCAGTGTTTGTCCGTCGTCCGACCGTCTGTCCGTCCGTCGTCAACTTTTCATTCAAATGACATCTCCTCTAAAACCAAAGGGCCAAATTAAATGAAACTTGCCTGGGATGTTCCTTGCATGAAGCTCTACCAAGATTACCAGTTCAAATGGTTCTGGTCCATTGTATTTCTGGTTCACTGGAGCTAAAATTAGATTTTAAAAGTTTGAAAAACCTTCTTCTCCAAAACCTCAAGGCCTGGAGCTTAGATATTTGGTATGAAGCATTATCTAGTGGACCTCTAACAAGTTTGTTCAAATTATGACCGTGGGGTTAAATCTGACCCCACCCCAGGGGTCAGTTGATTTTACATGGATTTATATTGGGAAAACTTAAAAATCTTCTTGTCAGAAACCACAAGGCCTAGAGTTTAGATATTTGGTGTGCAGCATTGTCCAGTGGACCTTTACCAAGTTTGTTCAAATCATGGCTCCTGGGTCAAAAATGGCCCTGCCCTGGGGGTCACTTGTTTACATAGAGTTGTATAGGAAAAAGTTTAAAAAGTCTTCACATCAGAAACCAAAAGGCATAGAGCTTAGATATTTTGTATGTAGCATTGTCAAGAGGACTTCTACCAAGTTTGTTCAAATCATGGCCCCTGGGTCAAAAATGGCCCCGCCCCAGTGCTCACATGTTTTACATAGAGTTATATAGGAAAAACTTGAAAAACCTTTTTTCAGATACCACAGGGCCTAGAGTTAAGATATTTGGTGTACAGCATTGTCTACTATATCCTCTACCAAGTTTGTTCAAATCATAGCCCCTGGGTCAAAAAAGGCCCGCCCCAGGGGTCTATGTTTTACATAGAGTGATATAAGAAAAGTTATAAAAATCTTCTTGTCAGAAACCACAAGGTCTAGAGTTTACATATTTGGTGTGCAGCATTGTCTAGTGGACCTCTACCAAGTTTGTACAAATCATGACCCTTGGGTCAAAACTGGCCCCACCTGGGCGGGTCATTTGATTTTACACAAGGATTTATTTAGAGAAAACTTTAAAAATCTGCTGCTCTGAAACACCAAGGGCTATACCTTCAATTATTTGTTGTTATCTCTCCCCCCAACCCCGACCTTCTGATGGAGACATATTGTTTTTGCCTTGTTCATGGGTGTCTGTTTGTCTGTCTGTCTTTCACACTTTGTTTCCTTTCAATAACATGAGTACCAGTTGACCCAAAGCCTTCAAACTTCACAGGGTTCTGCCCTTATTGAGTTTTGTATTTTGGGTCAGTAGGTCAAAGGTCAAGGTCAGAGGGACCTCTAGAGTGAAAACCGTTTCCACTCAATAACAGGAGACAGTACCATTTCACCCAGAGCCTTCAAACTTCATAGGATGATTGCTTATACTAAATAGAAGAACCATATTGTTTTTGGGGCTAGTATGTCAAAGGTCAGGGTCAGAGGGACTTGTAGAGTGAAAACTATTTCTGCATAGTAACTGTAGTACCATTACACCCAGAGCCTTCAAACTTTATAGGATAATTGTATTTGAAAAACTCTATTGTTTTTAGGGTCCATAGGTCAAAGGTTAAGTTCACAGGGACCTGTAGAGTGAAAACTGTTTCTGCTCAGTAACTGGAGTACCATTTTACCAAGAGCCTTCAAACTTAATAGGATGAGTTTCTTTACTCGGTAAAAGAACCCAATCATTTTTGGGGTCATTAGGTCAAAAGTCAAGGTCACAGGGACATTTAGAGTGAAAACTATTTCTTCTCAGTAACTGAAGTATCAGTACACCCAGAACCTTCAAACTTTATAGGGTAATTATATTAGAAGAACCCTATTGTTTTTGGGGTCTGTAGGTCAAAGGTAAAAGACACTGGGACCTGTAGGGGTTAACTATTTCTGCTAAAAATTTTGAGCACTATTAAACCCAGAGTCTTCAATTTTATTGCAAACTTATTCAAACTTGCACCCATAAAAACCAATAACGATATTTGTAACATGAGCAGTGAGACTCAGGTGAGAGATTTAGGGCCATCATGGCCCTCTTGTTGGTATGAAGCATCATCTAATGGACCTCTATCAAGTTTGTTCAAATAATTACTATGAGGTAGAAACTGACCCCACCCTTGGGGTCAGTTGATTTTACATAGATTTATATAGGAAAAACTAAAAAAGTTTCTTGTCAGAAACCACAGGGCCTAGAGTTTAGATATTTGGTGTGAAGCATTGTCCAGTGGACCTCTACCAAATTTGTTCAAATCATGGCTCCTGGGTCAAAAATGGCCCCACCCCAGGGGTCACATGTTTTACATAGAGTTATATAGGAAAAGTTTTAAAAATTTTCTTGTCAGAAACCACATTGCCTAGAGTTTAGATATTTGGTGTGCAGCATTGTCTAGTGGACATCTACCAAGTTTGTTCAAATCATAGCCACTGGGTCAAATAGGCCCTGCCCCGGGGGTCACTTGTTTACATAGAGTTATATAGGAAAATGTTTTAAAAGTCTTCACATCAGAAACCAAAAGGCATAGAGCTTAGAAATTTTGATGTAGCATTGTCAAGAGGACCTCTACCAAGTTTGTTCAAATCATGGCCCCTGGGTCAAAAATGGCCCCGCCCCTTGTCCATGGGTGTCTGTTTTTCTGTCTGTCTTTCACACTTCATTTCCTTTCAATAACTTGTGTACCAGTTGACCAAAAGCCTTCAAACTTCACAGGGTTATTGCCCTTATTGAGTACAAAAAATCCCTTTTGTGTTTGTGGTCAGTAGGTCAAAGGTCAAGGTCAGAGGGACCTCTAGAGTGAAAACCATTTCTACTCAATAACAGGATTACCATTTTGCCCAGAGCCTCCAAACTTCATAGGATGATTGCTTTTACTAAATAGAAGAACAATGTTGTTTTGGGGCTAGTATGTCACAGGGACCTGTAGAGTGAAAACTATTTCTGCAGAGTAACTGTAATACCATTACACCCAGAGCCTTCAAACTTTTTAGGATAATTCTATTAGAAGAACCCTATTGTTTTAGGGTCCATAGGTCAAAGGTTAAGTTCACAGGGACCTGTAGAGTGAAAACTGTTTCTGCTCAGTAACTTGAGTACCATTTTACCCATAGCTTTCAAACTTCATAGGAAGATTGTCTTTACTCAGTAAAAGAACCCAATCATTTTTTAGGGTCATTAGGTCAAAAGTCAAGGTCACAGGGACATTTAGAGTGAAAACTATTTCTTTTCAGTAACTGGAGTATCATTACACCCAGAACCTTCAAACTCTATAGGGTAATTATATTAGAAGAACCCTTTTGTTTTTGGGGTCTGTAGGTCAAAGGTAAGAGTCACTGGGACCTGTAGAGTAAAACTGTTTCTGCCAAAAAAATTAGTACCATTACACCCAGAGTCTTCAAACTTATTGCAAAGCTTTTCAAACTTGCACCTATAATAACCAATAACGATATTTGTAACATGAGCAATGAGACTCAGGTGAAAGATTTAGGGCCATCATGGCCCTCTTGTTCACTTATTTATGGATTTGATTCATACTTGGACAAAACAACAATTATGACAAAACCGACATGTTAAACTATTCAGATGTGACCTTAACCTTAAAATGATCTTGACCGACAAGGTCATATTATTGAATTTCGCTCAAATTGTGATAACTTTCTTTTTTATTCATGGATTTGATTCATACTTGGATAAAACAAGACCTTTGATGAATCCAACATTATGATTCTTTCAAGTATGACCTTGATCCTAAAATGACCTTGACAGTCAAGGTCAAATGATTGAATTTTACTTAAATTGTCATGACTTTCCTTTATTTACCGATTTGATTCATACTTTTATAAAACAACAAAAATGACACATTTAGATTTATGAAAGTGTGACCTTGACATTTGGGTTCAAGTTACTCAATTTTTCTTAAATTTGCCATAACTTTGTTATTTATGGTTTGATTTGATTCATACTGGGACAAAACAACACTTATTTATCCAAGTATCTTTAGTTTGTTCATTATAACGTACAAAGCATCAGAAACAAACTTGACGCTATCTATGCAGTACTTAAAGATTTTGATATTTTTTCTTTTTTCTGAAACCTGGCTAAATGAAGATATTTCTACAAATGAGCTCATTTTTGAAACCTTTCACGAACCAGAAAGGAAAGATAGAAACAGTGATAGTCATGGTGGTGTAATATTATATGTAAGAAATACGCTTTATTATAAGCCACCTGTAGATTTAGAAATTGCAGGTGTAGAATGTATATGGGTTGAGATAATAACAAAATCTAGGTCACTTTTGTTTGGTGTCTTCTATCATCCACCTAACACTACAGCTAATGCACATGCCGATATTGAAAACTCCATTAACCTGGCTTTTGATACTGGAATTAAAGATATCGTCATCAAAGGAGACTTTAACTTAAACTTGAGCAACCAAAGTTCAGCAAGAAAAATAAAAGCACTCTGTCAACAATTCGCTCTTGTCCAGTGCATATCTGAGCCTACACACTTTACAGAAAATTCTTCTTCTATTATTGACATAAGACTTACAAGTAATCCATCAATAATAAGTCAGTCAGGAGTGGGTGAACCTTGTTTTGATCAATCAGTACGTTACCACTGTCCTGTCTTTTGTCTTCTTACGTTCAAGAAGCCAAAGCAAGAAATATTTAAAAGACATATCTGGCTCTTTGAAAGAGGTAACTATCAGCTTCTCCGAGAGAAATTAGCAACTGTCCAGTGGAACGACGTTAAAGACCAAAACATAAATACATATGCTACTAATTTAACAAATGTCATTCTAAAAAACTCCAAATTATGTATCCCAAACAAGTACATAACTGTTCGTCCAAGCGAACCTCCATGGATAACTTCACATTTAAAACTTCTTATTAGACGTAGGCGTAGAGCGTATAGAAAGGCTAAGCAATCAAATACGGAGGCTGCCTGGGGCAAGTTTAGAACCTTGCGCAATAAGATAGTATCTGAGATTAGAATGGCTAAGAATAATCTGATGCAGAAACTAGTAGATAACCTGAAAAGTGTATCACATTCATCTTCGTCCTGGTGGTCCTGTTTAAAAGCTTTCATAAAACCTTCAAACAGCTCTTCAACAATCCCAGTACTACAAAATGATGGTGAATTTGCTGATGACGAGACAACCAAAGCTAATATTTTGAACAATTTCTTTCGTGACCAAACCATCCTAAACGATGACAATGCTCCTGCTCTTGACCAAGAAGAAAGTCCGCCGTTTGCTTTGGAAACAATAGTTACATCTTCAGATGAGGTTGAAGTAATTCTCAAATCCTTGCCCGTGGGAAAAGCTCCAGGACCAGACGCTATTAATAACAGGATTTTAAAAGAGTTATCTACCGAAATATCATCTCCTCTATCTGATCTTTTTAACCAATCCTTACGCACATCTCACTTTCCAGAATCCTGGAAAGAAGCACATGTTACGCCTATTTTTATTCTATAATCACATTAGCATACATGATCTCTTAACTTCTGCTCAGTCTGGTTTCGTGCCAGGTGATTCTACCACTTATCAGTTAGCTTATTTGTATAACTTTTTCACAGAGGTGATTGACTCTGGAAAGGAGGTCAGGGCTGTGTTCTGCGACATCAGTAAGGCCTTCGACCGGGTATGGCATTCAGGACTTCTTCATAAGCTAAAATGATTTGGTGTTTCGGGCAGACTTCTCAACTGGTTTTCATCTTATTTTACCGATAGGAAGCAAAGAGTCGTTATTCCTGGTGCAAAATCGGACTGGGCATATATTCGAGCCGGTGTTCCTCAAGGATCAATTCTAGGGCCACTTCTTTTCCTTATCTTTATTAACGATATTGTTGTTGAGATTAATGCAAACATACGTCTTTTTGCAGACGATACTAGTCTTTATCTCGCGGTGGACGATCCAGGTTCTGCTGCTGAAACACTAAACTTTGACTTGCTGAAAATTTCTAACTGGGCATCTCAATGGTTAGTAAAATTTAACCCGCGGAAAACAGAGTCTCTTATCTTTTCACGCAGACTGAATCAAGATTCTCACCCAACACTCTATATGAATGATGTTGAAGTACAGGAAGTTACGAGTCATAAGCATCTTGGTCTCTACTTTTCAAACAACTTAAAATGGAACACCCACATAGATCATATAGTGGAAAAAGCTTATCAACGTATAAACATAATGTGTAAACTCAAATTTGTTCTTGATCAGCGATCACTAGAAACTATATATATTTCGTTTATTCGGCCAATCTTAGAATATGGAGACGTTGTTTTAGATAACTGTACAAACGAACAAAAAAACACCCTTGAAAAGGTTCAGTATGAGGCCGCCCGTATAGTCACTGGTGCAACAAAACTTGTTTCTCTACGTAAACTTAGAGACGAAATTGGATGGGATACTTTAGAGTCTAGACGCCAAAAGCACAAGCTTTTACTTTTCTACAAAATGAAAAATAATCTTACTCCGGCCTATTTATCTGACTAACTTCTGGCACCCGCCCAAAATAAAAACTATCTGCTACGCAATCGGGATGATTACCAATTTCGATTCAATCCATTTATCTTGATAACTTTGTGTTTGATAATTGTTTGTACATCATCTCTTATAATTATTATCTTGATAATAAAATATGTTTAAACTAACAACACTTATTACAAAACTGACACATTGAATCATTCAAGTATGACTTTGACCTTTTAATGGCCATGACCGTCAAAGTCAAATTATTGAATTTTCCTAACATTGGCCAAAACATCATTTTCAGTTCTTTTTGATTAATCTTTGGACAAAACAACACTCATGACAAAGCCTACATGTTAAATTTTTCAAGTATGATCTTAACCTTAAAATGGGCTTGAGAATCAAGGTCAAATTATTGAATTTTGCTTGAATTGTAATTACTGTATCAGTTTACAGATTTCATTCATACTTCGACAAAACAACACTCAACACTCATGACAAAACTAACAGGTTAAATAATACAAGTATTACCTTGACCTTTAAATGACCTGGACCTTCAAGGTCTAGTTATTTTATTTGGATTAGATTCATACTTGGACAAAATGACACTTATGACAAAACTTACATATTAAATTATTCAGGTATGACCTTAAACTTAAAATGACTGACGGTCAAGGTCAAATAATAGAATTTTTCTAAAATAGCTAAATTTTTGTTATTTATGGATGGATTTGATTTATACTGGAACAAAACAACACTGAGAATAAAACAAACATGTTTAACAATTCAAGTATTACCTTCACCTTTAAATGACCTTGATATTGCTTAACTTTGCTATATCTTTGTTATTAATGGATGTACATTGTAGTGCCTTCATGCTTGGACATAACTACCTTTAAAACAATACCTCAAAAGAAGGTTAAACTGAACTTAACCTTGATCTTTAAGGTCAAATTTCTGAATGTTGCTAAAATTGCTGATAACTTTGTTATGTATGAATGAATTTGATAATTATATTTCCAAATGGTGTTTCATTTGAAATCCCTTCACCACAATGTGCTTCCTCTGATGTGTTTGCCTTTGGAAATAGGAAAAAGTTGAGCATGGTCCTATTTGTGTAAAATATTTGATCTTTGAAAATCTTCTTGTGAAAAACTGTGAGCTATATGCCTAAGATATTTTGCATTGATCATCATCTTGAGATCCTCTACCAAGGTAGTTCAAATTATGCCCTTGTGGCCATTATTGGATCTGCCCAAATGTCACATGATTTTACCTTGGCTTATATAAGAAAGATTAAACCAGTCTATTCTTATCTGAAACTCTATGTGTCACACAGGCCCCGATCACGTCCCACTCTTTGCCCACTGAATTGTACGAGGGGGACTCACTTAGTCACTTGTTTGGGGAATTACGCGTAGCTCAGGTAAAGCAACTCGCATGTGAGGTCTGGGACTCCTTTCAGTAGTAACCTGGTGACAGAGGGGTCAGCCCAGGGATGTTGGGCTTATTTGTCCAAAGCAATATCAATGCAATTCTATCCAGTTTTCTGATGTTTTATTTTGTAGATGATATCTAATAGCAAACACATATATATTTATAACAAGTAAGTCCAGTTTTTCTTCTAAAGTAATTTCTTGATATTCCGTTATTTCATAAAAATAGGTTCACAGTTCTATTTGATGTAGCAGACTACTTTCAGTCTTAAATTATGCCACTGTGGCTAAGTTATGCCACTAGAACATTTTATGTCTTATTCCTGTGAAATCTTAAAATCCAAAAATCTAAGTTCTCATTTGTCTTCCTTACTTTTTCCTCCCCCTAAAATTTAGTATCCCCCCATTAAGTACAAAAATGAAGTAAAAGATGTCCAATCAAAATAAAGGGGCTGGGCCCTAAAATATTATATTGGAACCAATGAAATTCTAAAATGTAAAAATATGTCTTTGACACTTGAGCAAAATTACTATTGAAACTCAAAAATGGCTTAACAATTTTTAGTGGCAGCTGACCTATCATGTAACAATAAAGGTGCTAAATACTTTTAGATAGATAGGAAGTCAAATAGGCTATAGGTCTTCCAGAATTAAATATTTCCAATTCATTACAAAAACAACACCACATGTTTGTGTTTAAACAATCAGTTATATAATACATATTTAAGAAAACAGGAGATTTTCTGTAACAACTAAGAAGAAAGATATAAAACCTTTATCCAAATATGTTGTGAAAGCTTTTTGCACCTTTCCCCCCTTTATGTATTTTTTTTATACATCTTATTTCAAAATTCAAAATTCTTAATTATTAATTAAATTCATAAAAATTCATATTAGACATTTTTCCCTAAAATTTACCTATTACATATGCCTTACTATCTGTCATAGAATCTTTATTTATTGACTGATATTTCAGATATTTGGTTTGTAGGCACCTGCAAATCTTCATTTAGAAAATGAAATACTGCTTGTCATGTTTCCTAGCAAACCCAAGGCCAAAGTACTCAGGTGAGCGATCCAGGGCCAATATGGCCCTCTTGTTTAAACACCTTCCTTTATTATTTTAATTATGCTTATTCTGAGAATTATGTAAAAACTGTTCAACATATATGCTTGATATTCAAAACAATGGATAGATGAAGTGATAGAAAGTGCAGTGTTTAAGAATCACAACCTTACCTGGCAATGTTTATTAAATGTCTCCCTATTTTATGTCCCCGAAGGGAGGCATAAGTAATTGCACTGTTGGTCCATCCATCCATCTGTCCAGTAAAATCTTGTCCTCTCTTCATCTCCAAAACCGCTGAAAGGATTTCATTGAAACTTAACAGGAGTGTTTGTCACCCAGCTTTGTTGTGCATATCTTCAGGACATTCTGCTCGATTTAGTTTTGGCAGAGTTATGGGCACTTAGTCATTTTATTTAGTCTAATATCTTGTCCACGCTTCATCTCCAAAACCACATTGAAACTTAACAGGAGTGTTTGCCACCAACCCTAGTTGTACATATTGTCAGGAGATTTGGCTCGATTTATTTTTGGCAGAGTTATGGGCACTTAATCATTTTTTTTACTCTAACTTCTATATTATTAAAGTCTTGTCTACACTTCATCTCCAAAACTGCTAGGAGGATTTCATTGAAACGTCATAAGAATGTTTGTCACCAAGCCTAGTTGTGCATATTGTCAGGAGTTTCTGCTCAGAGTTATGGGCACTAAGTCATATTTATGCGCCCCCCCCCCCCACTCTATAGTTTTTGAACTGTCTGTCCATCAGTCAGTCTGTCCATCCGAAAACTTGAACATTGGCCATAACTTCCACATTTGTAAATGGATTTACTTCATACTAGGACACAACACCCGTTTGGACAAGACTTTCCCACTGACCTTTATTTGTTTGACCTTGACCCCTGAATGACCTTCACCTTGAATATCCAATTTTCCAAAAACTTTAACATTGGCCATAACTTCCATATTGGTAAGGCCAAACTCACAGCTTTCTATTTCATTGAATAATCCACATCCACCTTCAACCTTCCTATAAGAATCTAAAGCAGAAAAACATTACTTTACCATTTACCTTCAGTTCATGCTCTATGTTTTGTCTGATCTCTTTTCCACAGGCATAATCAATTATATATTTACACCAGATTCATATCAAATCTACATTTTGGGGGAATATGTCAATTTCCAGTGACAGCTCTTGTTTATACCCTCACAAACGAAGTTTGGGCGGGTATACAGGAATCAATATGTGGGTTGGTTGGCCCACTTCTTGTTCTGTCTGTAACTTTGTCATGCTTGAAAGGATTTTGAAATAAGTTGACTCAAGTGTTAAACACATAGAGACCTTGTATCACATGCAATTCCCAGCTGCATAACACAAAGGTTAATGTCACTCTGTAAATTTATCAAAAGATTTTGAAATAATTTGGCGCAAGTGATGCCTGCTTGGTAACAATGTGTCGAGTCTAGTCATTTTGATAGAAGAGTTTGGTAGAAAATTTTGTGAGGAAGTTTGGTACAAAACTCTACCTGGCTTATTTAGTTCATTTTTAGCTCACCTGAGCGCAAAGTGCTCATGTGAGCTTTAAGGACTGGTGGTTGTCCTTCGTCCGTCTGTCTGTCGTCCACAATTCATTCAAGTGACATCTCCTCTGAAACCAATGGGCCAAATTCGATGAAACTTGCCTGGGATGTTCCTTGCATGAAGCTCTACCAAGTTTGTTCAAATGGTTCTGGTCCATTGCATTTCTGGGTCACTGGAGCTAAAAACAGACTTTAAAGGTTGGATCTTTAAAAATCTTCTTCTCTAAAACCTCAAGGCCTGGAGCTTAGATATTTGGTATGAAGCATCATCTAGTGGACCTCTACCAAGTTTGTTCAAATTATGTCTCTGGGGTCAAAACTGACCCAACCCCAGGGGTCAGTTGATTTTACAAAGAAGAATATAGGAAAAACTTTAAAAATCTTCTTGTCAGAAACCGTAAGGCATAGAGCTTAGAAATTCAGTGTGTAGCATTGTCTAGTGGACCTCTACTAAGTTTGTTCAAATCATAGCCACTGGGTCAAAATAGGCCAAGCCTTAGGGGTCACTTGTTTACATAGAGTTATTTAAGGAAAGGATTTAAAAACCTTCACATAAGAAACCATAAGGCTTAGAATTAAGATATTTTGTATGTTGTATTGTCTAGAGGACCTCTACTAAGTTTGTTCAAGTCATGGGCCCTAGGTCAAAATTGGCCCCGCCCCAGGGGTCACATCTTTTACATAGAGTTATATAGAAAAAACTTTAAAAATCTTCTTGTCATAAACTAAAAGGCCTAGAGGTGTGCAGTATTATCTCATAGATGTCTGTCAAGTTTGTACAAATCTTGGCCCCTTGGTAAAAATAGGCCCTGCCCTAGGGGTCACATGTTTTACATAGAATTATTTAGGAAAAACTTCAATAGTCAGAAACCACAAGGGCTAGAGTTAAGATATCTGGTATGCAGCATTGTCTAGTGGACCTCTTCCAATTTTTAGAAAAATATCCCTGGGGTCACTATTTGGCCCCCCCAGGGGTCACAAGTTTCAATAGCAGTATAGAAGAAAATCTTTAAAAATCTTCTTGTCCTAAACCACAAGGCCTAGAATTTTAAAATTTGACATGAAGCAAGCTTTATCAAGCTTTCAAATTATTAGATTAGGTTAAAGGTCACAGAGGCTTAAAATAGATGTATCTACTGTACCTCATAGAGCCATCATTTATAGACCAATATCTTTGATATTCAGTATATAGGTTCCTTGCATAGACCTCTACCCATTGGTAGGGTTTGAGGTCACTGGGCCAAGGTCAAGGTCACCATAGCTGATAATAGATATTTCTACTTTCTCTCATAGAGCCTTTATTTATTGACTGGTATTTTACATATTTGGTTTGTAGGCACTTACATATTTTCAATTAAAAAATGAAATACTGCTTAACAGCAAACCTACAGTCAAACTACTCAGGTGAGTGATCCAGGGCCATCATGTCCCGCTTGTTTATATTTTCCCCAAGGTGGTATTGTGGGGATATTGATCACATTCAGTGATAGCTTTAGTTATATTTTTTAGCAGTATTTTTACTTCAATCTATACTTAGAAAAAACTACTAAAAAGTATACACCCAATTTGAAATAGTGTGACCACTATGGGAAACATCCATTGGCTGTACCGATTTTCTTGATTAGTTAGTTTACAGATAGCTTTACAACCCGTGCCTAACCACTATCCTTGGGAAATGAGCCCCTCTGGGAGTCCACATGTTCTCTGGATACATTTCTAGTTTTTCTACTAATTAGTCATCCAGCTAAGAGTTGGAAATGTAAACTTCTCTACACAGTTACTTTTTCACCAAAATATACTATGCATTATTTTGCTCTGTGACATGCACAGAGGGGCATCCATGTCTTACAGACACATTTTTAAATTCAGATCGATACTAAAGTTAAAAGTTAAAAGAGCTGCATGAAAGTTTTTATACCCCTGAAACGAAGTTTTGGGGGTATATAAGAGTCAGTCCGTTGATCGGTCGGGCGGTCAGTCTGTTGCAATTTCCTTGTCCAGAGCTTAACTTAAAAACTAATGGTTGGAATTCAGAGCAACTTCATACAATGGTCAAGTACAACGAGAGGAAGTGCATTGTTCAAGAATCATAACTCCATCCTTACTATTTGCAGAGTTATTGCCCTTTATTGGTTTTCCTTGTCTGAAGCATAACTTGAAAACTACTGGTTGGAATTCAATGCAACTTCATACAATGGTCAAGCTTAATGACAGGAAGTGCATTGTGCAAGAGCTATAACTCCATCTTCACTATTTGCAGAGTTATTGCCCTTTGTTGGATTTCCTTGTCCGGATCATAACTTGAAAAGAACTGGTTGGAATTCAGTGCAACTGCATACAATGGTCAAGCACAATGAGTGGATGTGCAATGTACAAGAGCTATAACTCTATCTTCACTATTTGCACAGTTATTGCCCTTTGTTGGTTTTCCTTGTCAGGAGCATAACTTGAAAACTACTGGTTGGAATTCAGTGCAACCTCATACAATGGTCAAGCACAATTACAGGAAGTGCAGTGTGTAAGAGCTATAACTCCATGTTCAGTATTTGCACAGTTATTGCCCTTTGTTGGTTTTCCTTGTCAAGAGCATATCTTGAAAACTAATGGTTGGAATGCAGTGCAACTTCAGTGGTTAAGCACAATGACAGGAAATTTAATATAGAAGAACCACAACTTTCTTTAATTGCCCACAACCGTAACTCTATTTCAATTCTTTTACAAAGTATTCTGTTACTAATAACTTCCTCAGTTCCAAAGCAGTCTTGTTGGGGTATTAATCACATTTAGTGATAGCTCTAGTTGATTTCTGACACCAGAATCTAATGAGTGATATCACTTAAACCTTGAATAAAATAATTTTATATCACTATACATTCATGACTAATGAAATAAATAATAAAATTAGTGTCAAATGAGTTCAAATGTGAAATCTGACCACTTTGTTGATAATGTTTTGAGAAGGCTGAAACTGAACTGATGGAAGCTGTTGTTTTAGCCAGAAATTCAGCATTAACAAGATAAAGCATTATGTATATTTGGCAAGGTCTTAGGTTAACGTCTAGCTTGACCTCACAGTGTGTCAAATGCATGGTCAGCTGATGCTAAACATGCATAGTCCACCTTGTTGTTAGTGGAAAGTACTGCAGTAAAACTTGTCTATACCACTCATTGGGACTAGTTGGTTATGGGAGGTTGTTGGGTATGGCAAGTTATGAATATTGAAAATGAACACAAATGGAACCAGACATATATGTAGGTATGCTGCGAATGTGATTATAATCAAGTGTCGTTAACAGCAGGTTATACTGTAGTAGTGAATGCTGCATGTTAACCCCTCATGTCAACAATAAATCTTATAGATTTTCCTCTTAGTAAAGCTGAAAGAAAATGTGAAAATTTTAAACTGAACTTGAGGTGAAACCTTGTTTGAGGAGCCTATTGATATACCAAAAATGAACAGATATAAATTGAAAGAAGAATTCAAAACTTCTTTTAAAAGAAAGGTAATAGTTGAATAGGGTATGATGTTTTAACTGGTTTAAAATCTTTTCACTATACAATAAACTACTATTATGTTCAACAATAAAAACTTCTCACTTTAGTATGTTATGTCATGCATTATTTTTTTAATAGTGAGGTTAAACAAGACTGGAAAAATGGGAAAGACCATGTATTCTGTGAGTTGTTTTTAACTGTTTTAAGAGAATGTACATGCTTTTTGGCTATAAAGCATAAACTATCATTAGAGGATTTTTTGTTAAAATATATACTTTTAGTACTCATTTACTTTCAGACTTGTTTCATACTTGTTAGCTCCACTTTTGGTTGGCATTGGTATACCTTTTTGTTATAATTTTAAGGTCCATTTCTCAGAAACTATCAAAGCTATTTGCTTCAAATTAGGAATACATGTTCACTATCAAAATGCGACACCATATCTCAAGGAAATCCCCCTGTGTCCAGCGTCCGTGGTCGTGCATCGTGGGTCATCTGTGGTCAACGATTTCATAAAAACAACATCTCCTCTGAAACCAATGACTGCACATTAACCAAAC
This sequence comes from Cyclina sinensis, assembly GCA_012932295.1. NCBI lineage: Eukaryota > Metazoa > Mollusca > Bivalvia > Venerida > Veneridae > Cyclina > Cyclina sinensis. Next base: position 11,781,414 of record JAAONU010000009.1, on the reverse strand, counting down.
TACACAGGAATGATCCTTGGGTGGTCCTCTTTCAAAGTTGTTCAAATGGTTCTGGTCTGTTGCATAAATAGGTCACAGGGCCAAAAAAGAAGTTTCAAAAATGCAAATTAAAAAAATCTTCTGGTCAGAAAATACAAGGCCAAGAGCTTTAATATTTAGTATATGACATCATCATCCCCGGGGGTTAGGTTTTCCTTATATGTTTATAGTAAAAACTTAAAAAATCTTCTCCTCTGAAATGACAAAGGCTAGAGATTTGATATTTGGTATATGATGTCATCTATAGGTCCTCTACCAAAGTTGTTCATATTATGCCCCTAGTGCCAAAATTGGCCCCGCCCCAGGGGGGTCATAGGTTTTCCTATATGTATATAGTAAAAACTTAAAAAATCTTCTCCTCTGAAATGACAAAGGCTGGAGCTTTGATATTTGGTATATGACATCATCTATAGGTCCTCTACGAAAGTTGTTCAAATTATGCCCCTAGTGCCAAAATTGACCCCACCCCAGGGTGTCTTAGGTTTTCCATATATGTATAGTAAAAACTTAAAAAATCTTCTCCTCTGAAATGACAAAGGCTAGAGCTTTGATATTTGGTATATGACATCATCTTTAGGTCCTCTATGAAAGTTCTTCAAATTATGCCCTTAGTGCCAAAATTGGCCCCGCCCCCTGGGGTTAGGTTTTCCTTAAAAAAAAATCTTCTCCTCTGAAATGACAAAGCCTTAAGCTTAATTATTTGGCATGAAATATTGTCTAGTGAACCTGTTCCAAGTTTGTACAAATTATATCCAGGGTAAAAATTGGGCCTGTCTTGGGGTCATAGGTATTCATTATTTGCATATAGTAAAAACTTTTAAGAAAATTATCCTTTGAAGCTTCAAAGGCTAGAGCTTAGATTTACAAGAAATAATGATAGCTTCCACACAAATAACAGTCTGTCCCCAGTGAGCGCTTTCGGGCCAATGGCCCCCTTGTTTGTTAATGTCCGTTTCTCAAAAAATGTCAAAGATAGTCCATTCAAACTGCAAAGAGTGATGGTTCCCATGTCCCTGGTGAACTCCACTCTAGTGAACAAAATGGCTGCCAGAGCTGAAATAAAGATTTTTGTTAATATTTGGTTTCACATGACATCTCCTCCAAAACCACTTGCCCATTTGTAACAAAACTTAATTGATGGATCCCTTACCGCTCACATTTGCATGATTTAACAAAGAAGTAAGTTAAATTTTTACCACAAAAAAGTATATAACAAAAAAGCACGTGGTAATATTTGTGGTTTAAACCTATCATTATAAGAATTAAGAGTCATGCTGTGGATCCATGAATTGAAATGTTCGTTAAAATTGCCCTTTTCTAAAATTGCTCCACTCTATTGCTAATAAGGGCTTTAAAAGCTAATGATAAAAAAATTCAAACAACATCAATCCTGAACTATAAGGTTATTTTTCGCAAAATTTCGCAGAAATATTACTTACATAGCCCTGTATTAAAATTGCTTAAATGGTTCTGCACCATCGCACAAAGTGGCTACCAAAGCTAAAAATAGATTTTTGTCAATATTTGGCTTCAAATGACATCTCCTTCAAAACAACATGGTTATTTTTAGCTCACCTGTCACACAGTGACATAGTGAGCTATTGTGTCCGTCTTCGTGCGTCGTCAACAATTTCATTCAAAGGACATCTCCTCTGAAACCACTGGGCCAAATTCAATGCAACTTGCCAAGGATGTTCCTTGCATGAAGCTCTACCAAAGTTGTTCAAAGAATTTTATTCCATGCAGAACTCTGGTTGCCATGGCAAGCAAATGGAAAAACTTTAAAAATCTTCTTCTCAAAATCCGCAAGGCCTGGAGCTTAGATATTTGGTTTGTAGCATCATCTAGTGAACCTCTACCAAGATTGTTCAAATTATGACCCTGGGGTCAGAACTGGCCCCACCCCAGGGGTCACATGTTTTACCTACTGTACCTATATTTTTGACCTACTGACCTACTCTTTGTTTTTGGAGCTATGGCAATGAAATTTGGACCATGTGTATAGGTTTTTGTTCCGATTTCAAAAACGTCATAGCATGACCTATATTTTTGACCTACTGACCTACTTTATAGCTCACCTGAGCACAAAATGCTGAGGGTGAGCTTTTCTGATTAGTCGTCGTCCGTCTGTCCATCATCAACTTTTCATTCAAATGACATCTCCTCTGAAACAATAGAGCTAAATTAAATGAAACTTGCCTGGGATGTTCCTTGCATGAATGGTCCATTGCATTTCTAGTTTACTGAAGCTAAAATTAGATTTTAAAAGTTGGATCTTTAAAAATCTTCTTCTCCGAAACCTCAAGGCCATGATCTTAGATATTTGGTATGAAGCATATAAATCTAGTGAACCTCTACTAAGTTTGTTCAAATTATGACCGTGGGGTTTAAACTGACCCCACCCCAAGGGGCAGTTGATTTCATAAAGATTTATATAGGGAAAACTTAAAAATCTACTTGTCAGAAACCGCAAGGCCTATGGTTGAGATATTTGGTGTGCAGCATTGTCAAGTGGACCTCTACCAAGTTTTTTCAAATCATGGCTCCTGGGTCAAAAATGGCCCCGCTCCAGGGGTCACATGTTTTACATAGAGCTATATAGGAAAACTTTAAAAAATCTTCTTGTCAGAAACCGCAAGGCCTAGAGTTTAGATATTTGGTGTGTAGCATTGTCAAATGGACCTCTACTGAGTTTGTTCAAATCATAGCCACTGGGTCAAAATAGGCCCTGCCCCGGGGGTCACTTGTTTACATAGAGTTATATAGGAAGAAGTTTAAAAAGTCTCCACATCAGAAACAGCAAGGCCTAGAGTTTAGATATTTTGTGTGTAGCATTGTCAAGTGGACCTCTATTAAGTTTGTTCAAATCATAGCCACTGGGTCAAAATAGGCCCAGTGTGGGGGGTCACTTGTTTACATAGAGTTATATAGGAAAAATTTTAAAAAGTCTTCACATCAGAAACCAAAAGGCATAGAGCTTAGATATTTTGTATGTAGCATTGTCAAGAAGACCTCTACCAAGTTTGTTCAAATCATGGCCCCTGGGTCAAAAATGGCCCCACCCCAGTGGTCACATGTTTTACATAAAATTATATAGGAAAAACTTTAAAAATCTTCTTGTCAGAAACCACAAGGCCTAGAGTTTAGATATTTGGTTTGCAGCATTGTCTAGTGGACCTCAACCAAGTTTGTTCAAATTATACCCCTTGGATCAAATTTGGCCCCGCCCGGGGGAGTCAATTGATTTTACATAGGCTTGTATAGAGGAAACTTTGAAAAATCTTCTTGTCTGAAACCACAAGGCCCTGAGCCTTAAGAATTGGTGTGCAGCATTGTCTAGTGGACCTCAACCAAATTTGTTCAAATTATACCTCTGTAGTCAAACTTAGCCCCACCCTGGGGTCATTGGTTTTATATAGGCTTACATTTTGTGTATAGAGGAAACTTTGAAAAATCTTCTTGTCTGAAAACACAAGGCCCTGAGCCTTAAGGTTTGGTATGTAGCATTTTCTAGTGGACCTCAACCAAGTTTGTTCAAATTATACCTCTGGGGTCAAATTTAGCCCCACCCTGGGTTCATTTGTTTTACATAGGCTTATATAGGAAAAACTTTAAAAATCTTCTTGTCTGAAACCACAAGGCCCTGAGCCTTAAGATTTGGTATGTAGCATTGTCTAGTGGACCTCTACCAAGTTTGTTCAAATTATGCCCCTGGGGTCAAATTTTACATAGGCTTATATAGGAAAACTTTGAAAATCTTCTTGTAGAAGGAGAGGTAACATTTTCAGTCCAGATAGTTTGGAAATTTGTCAGAAAGGTTGTTTCTATGATTTCTAGCTCAAGTTCGAATATGGATCATCTGGGTTCAAAAACTATGTCACAGAGCCCAAAAATGTAAAAACCATTTTAACACTCCAGAGGTTACATTTTCAGTCCACATATATTGGAAATTTGTCAGACAGGTTGTTTTGATGATTTCTAGCTCATTTTCGAATATGGATCATCTTGGATCAAAAACTAGGTCACAGAGCCCAAATATGGAAAACCTTGTTAACACTCTATAGGTTAGATTTTAATTCCAAATAACCTTGAAATTTGTCAGAAAGGTTGCTTCTATGATTTCTAGCTCTGTTTTGAATATGGGTCATCTGGAGTAAAAAGCTAGGTCACAGAGCCCAAATATCAAAAAACTTTGTAAACACTCTAGAGGCTACATTTTCAGTCCAAATGTCCTGGAAATTCATCAGAAATGCTGTTTTGATGATTTGTAGCTCGAGTTTGGATATTGGTCATCTGGGGTCAAAAACTAGGTCACAGAGCCCAAATATCGAAAAACCTTGTTAACACTCTAGAGGCTTCATTTTCAGTCCAAATAACCTGGAAATTTGTCAGAACAATTGTTTCAATAATTTCTAGGTCAAGTTCGAATATGGGTCATCTTTGGTCAATTAACCAGGTCCATAGCAACTTTGTTAAAAGCAGTCATATTCAGGTGAGTGATACAGGGCCATCATGGCCCTCTTGTTTAAAATTTCTCAAATTTTTCCATTCCATTGCACATAAAGGCTGCAAAAGCTAAAAATAGAAAGAAAAAAGTCAATCAACATCTCCTTTTTTAAGGTAATTTTCCACCAAATTTCACAGAAATGTTCCTAATATAACCATCGGACTGTTCTGCTCTGTTGCACAAAATGACCATCAGAGCTAAAAATAGATTTTCATCAATATTTGGCTTCAGATGACAAACTGCCGTGCCATTTTTCATCAAACTTTATAGAAATGTTTCTTATACTTCCTTTTTAGTCCCCTACAGATTCACTATCTTGGGGGGACAATAGGTTTGCCCTCCATCCATCTGTCCATCCATCTGCAAAAACTGGATCCTGCGATAATGTACTTTGAATATTTTCATGAAACTTGAAACATGGATAGATGGCAATAAGGAAATTATGCACACCATTTAATTTTCTTCCTATGTTGAAAAATTTGGTTGCTATGGCAACAATGGACTTGAAATATTGCAAGAATGGAGATATACTTTTAAAACCTATAGATATCCATTTTAAACTTGTTACATGTTTTGATACTCAAAAGACCAGTTCATTTGTCATGTCCCATAACTCTTGACCTTTGATTTTACAGTGTTATACTCCATTTTCACATTGAAAATTTTCCAGAAATCTACATTACCTTGGATATTTCTGGAACTTTTGATGCATTTGATTGAGACTTTATACAAACTTCATTGGTGTTATTATTAGTTTACACAATACATTCCATAACTCTTTCCCTTATATTGACAAAATTGTGCCCCTTTTTACTAAGAAAAAATAGCAAATTGTGTATTCTACTTAATGTTCTTCTTCCAATTATTTTGAACTTACACAGAACCTATACAACTTTAGTCAAGTCTTACAGATCACATAGCAAGGTACATTTATAAGTCTATTCATTGTATTAAAAACTGAGATATTTATTTGTATTATATGTGAATATTTTATTTTCATCATTACAGCCACATAATAGGCATGTGATCTTTTGATTATCTGTTGTATTAAACATATCTTCATCTATCATTAACAACAAATTATTGATTTCAGCTAACTTATTGTCAGTACATTTTTCATATTTGAATTTTGGTTCTATTTAGTGTTCTATTTAGACAATGCCTTTTCCGGCAGGGGACTTTTATTGCTTGGCAATATTCTTACTTGTTTTAAAATTGCTCAAACAGTTTTGTTCCGTTGCATTAAAGGCTGCAAGAGCTAAAACTAGAATAAAATAGAATAATAATACATAAAATACTTCAGGTTTTGAAGAGCAAAGTCTTATTCCACCTAATTTCAGAGGAATGTTTGTTACCTATCCACCTATGAAAATTGCTCAAATGGTTCCATTCCATTGCACAAAATGGCAGCCATAGCTAAGAATAGAATTTTGTCAACATTTTGCTTCAAATGACATCTCCTTACAAGCTGCTGGTTAAAAATTGCCTCTGTGCCATAGGTTAAATTTGTATGAATTAAGAGATCTTTGAAAGTATTCAATTAGAGAATTTACCGGTAATATTGTTTCTGACATCTAACAGCAGATCGAAATCCGAAATGAGTGATCCAGGGCCATCATGACCCTCTACTTAACCTTATAGAGTCTTCATTTATTGACACATATCTTAGACATACGGTGTGTAGGTTCCTTGAATTGTCCTCTACCTTTGGGTGGGGTTTGAGGTCACAGTGGACAAAGTTAAGGTCACAGAGGTTAAAAAATAGATTTTTTTCTACCTTATGTCATATTGTTATACTCATATTACATTCAATTTCAACAAAACTTTCTCAAAACATTTATGAACAGTAAAACTCTTTTCTTTTCCTGAACAAACCTGATCCCACCATAGGTTCCAGAGGTATGGGGGCCAGAAGAGGCTTATTCTGCTATGTCGGTATGATAATGATTTCACAGCTTTGATAATCTTCGAACCTCTGGCCTGATTTCAAAATAAATTAACACAACTATGATCATAAAACTTAAGCAGTTGCGATTTAGGGCCATCATGGCCCTCTTGTTTCTCTTTCATTTGACACTAGCTACATTTTTGTTTCAAAATGTTTGGAGCAAATGATCCTACCTCAGATTTATCAGATAACTGTGTCAAAGCAGTTTCGTACGGTGATAGCTCTTGTTACCTTGTGGTTCCAACGTGAACTTTTATAACCTATAACCTCTACACTAGAGGCAGTGTTAAGCACTATGTATAAACATCCACAACAGATATCATTTTGTAATCCAACAATGTTTTGGCTCTGTTTCAGTCATAAGATGCGATCATTTGCAATTTTACTGACTGCTAAACAAGCTGTACACAAGATGAGACTAAGACAGGGTGCAGAAGAATTCCATAAACAAATAGCTGCCCTCACTATACAGCTGGCTTGGCGCAAATATATCAGGTATGCTATGTAACACTACCTCCATCTTCCTTCTTTCATTGTTGTCTCCATACTAAAAGTTGTTTGCTTTATCTTCAACAAAAGGATAGCTTTCTTATAATCCCTAAGATTTCTTTTTGTCTGTTATGTCAACAATAGCATTTAGTAAACAATAGAAGAGTTTTACTTACTTTTGAATACTTTTACTTAATTTAGACTGTTACTAGGGATAGTGCAAAGTACAAACAAGGGCGATCAGTGATCACGTGTTGCCTGATGATAGCCAGTTAAACAGTAGTATTGAGAGGTGATTGGACAGTTTGTAGGCTAAAACACATTTTTTTATTCAAGGGCCATAACTCAGCCAAAAATCATTCAACCAAAAAACTTATAAGACATGCACAAGTACTTGAGGTACAGAACAATCCTGTAACATTTCATTTAAATTGCTTTAGTAGTATAAGAGAAGTAGTCCGGACAAACTTTTAAAATTAAAATCATTAAAGGGCCATAACTCTGACAAAAATCATTGAACTGGAAAATGCTGACAATATGCACAACTAGACTTGGTACTGATCATTCCTGTAAAGTTTGGATGAAATCGCACCAGTAGTTTCTGAGGAGAAGTCCGGACAAGTTTTGTGATTGACAGACAGACGGACGGACAGATGATGGGGAAGTGATCTCGATATGTCATGGCTTCTTTTTAGCATGTCGCAGCTACAGTGAAGCAAGCAACACAAAATTCATTATTTGGCTAAAACGCCTTTTTCATTCAAGGGCCATAACTCAGCCAAAAATCATTCAACCGAAAAACCTATAAGACATGCACAAGTACTTGAGGTACAGAACAATCCTGTAACATTTCATTTAAATTGCTTTAGTAGTATAAGAGAAGTAGTCCTGACAAACTTTTAAAATTAAAATCATTAAAGGGCCATAACTCTGACAAAAATCATTGAACTGGAAAATGCTGACAATATGCACAACTAGACTTGGTACTGATCATTCCTGTAAAGTTTGGATGAAATCGCACCAGTAGTTTCTGAGGAGTAGTCCGGACAAGATTTGTGACAGACAGACAGACAGACGATGGAGAAGTGATCCCTATATGTCGTGGCTACTTCGTAGCAGGCGACACAAAAATTTCACAGCTCTACGGTTATCCCAAATTCTTTTAATTTCTTATTTAAAGTGTAAAGCACAGATAATATTACGTCAGCTCAAGGTACCATACTTCAGATTGTATGTGTGTCCTGCCATTCAAAGAATGTTGAATATTGAAGGGGCATTAAGTGTTGCACCATGAGTCTGTGTGTCTGGGAGTCGGTGTGCCCATCCATCCACATTTTGTCTCTGCGCATTTAAAGGAAAACTCTTGCACAGATTTCATTCTTATTTTTTGCCTGTATATGTGTCTTATGAAACTACAGGTTCCTTTTGACATTTGGTCTGACACCTCCAGTTGTATCAGAGTTATGGCTCACCATATACTTTATGCTCCCGAAAAATTTTCAGGGGAGCATATACTTGCTGTTTTGTCTGTCAGGAGTTTGTCCATCATCTTTCCAGCCACCCACATGTCCATCACACTTTCGTCCAGACCATAATTTACACACTAATAAAGGCACCAACATGAAACTTCATAGGTGGATAGATCTCACTACTGAGGAAAAGAACAGTGCTAAAGAAGCATTACTCTGCACCAGGCTAGCAGAATATTCAACATTCATCATATTGCATTATAATATTTTTCTTGACCTTTTCCCCCTACATGACTTTGACCTTGAGGTCAAATAGAAAAAAAATTTTGGATGATCTGAAATTTATCTTCATTTGCTCACATATATTTTTTTTTACCTAGACCCCTAAAAGACCTTTACCTTGAGGTCAAATTCTCTTAAAAATACAGTTATTTTTACAGATCTACAATTTATCTTCATCTGTCCTTAGATCAAAGCACCTTTTCATCTTTCAGTGACAGTTCTTGTTTAAGTTCTGCTTCACTAGTGGTTTGTTTGTGAAAGAAACAGATGGAAATAAACAATCCAGTTAAATTTAAAGTGATTTTGATTTTGCTGATTTAAAAGGATACCCAGGCAAATGAGTGCCCAAAAAATTAAAACTGATATTATTTACTCAAATCAAACGTTCAATATGAAGAACTTCAAATTCCCAGTATGTCTGTAGTGAAATGCGGGCTTGAACATAAATATTTGAACGTTCTTTTACAAAAAGTAAAACGTGAATGAAATCACCGAGTTATTTTCAAATAGGTCACGTGGCAGAAACAACCAATCATCGTTTCTGTTGGGTTGTTTTTGCCGTAGATCATGTGACATGTACTTCAACCTTCCAATCATTCACTGCGAAGTTATGCGTGAAATCTAAATTTTCTATCTAGACCCACATGGTCAAGTTAGGAAACCACCTCGTTTTTATGCCTCCGAAGGGAGGCATATTGTTTTTGAACTGTCCGTCCGTCCGTCAGTTCATCGGTCCGAAAACTTTAACATTGGCAATAACTTTCTTATTAGTTAGTGGATTTACTTCATACTTGGGCACAACACCCCTTTGGACAAAACCTTTACACTGACCTATAATCATTTGACATTGACCCTTGATTGACCTTCACCTTGAAGATCCAATTGTCTATAAACTTTAACATTGGCCATAACTTCCTTATTAGTAAGTGGATTTGCTTCATACTTGGACTCAACACCCATTTGGACAAGGCCTTTTCACTGACCTATATTTGTTTGACCTTTACCCCTGAATGACCTTTATCTTGAATATCCAATTGTCTAAAAACTTTTAACATTGGCTATAACTTCCTTATTAGTAAGTGGATTTGCTTCATACTTGGACTCAACACCCATTTGGACAAGGCCTTCCCGCTGACATGTAATTATTTGACCTTGACCCCTGAATATCCAATTGTCCATAAACTAGTATTTGGCCATAATTTCCAAATTAGTAAGTGGATTACTTCATACTTAAACACAACACCACTTAGGACAAGACCATCTCACTGTCCTGTATTTATTTGACCTTGACCCCTGATTGACCTTCACCTTGAAGATCAAGTTGTCTAGAAATTTTCACATTGCCCAAACTTCCTTATTAGTAAGTGGATTTACTTCATACTTGGACACAACCCCCTTTGGATAAGACCTTCCCACTCACCTATATTTATTTGACCTTGACCCCTGAATGACTGGTTCTCAGATCAAAGGTCAAAGCACCACTTTCGAGGGCATTGTCATCTTACAGTGACAGTTCTTGTTCATTTAAAAAGAGGAAATCTTTGTTACTGGGACAGATCAATGTATTTATTTAGATCACATTTATAGTATATTCTTAGAAGGAATGAGAAAGAAAGCATAATTTTTGCCTGTATATCCCTTTAAAGTTTTCTGCACTGTTTTGTATTTTACACCACTTTAAATTTTGCAAATTACATGAAAAAAGGTCAGTCATGTAAAATTATGTGTCTAGTGGAAGGTTGTTGTCTTTTATAGATTGCAAATACAATGCGATTTCATTTTATGAATCTAAAGTAAGTGAAGGACATGTTGAACAATAATTGTAAAGACTATTTTACATGATCACATTACCAATTTTGCCTTGTATAGTGTGATGTTTTGTTAAATGCCTTGAACAGTTTAATTTGAATAACCAAACCTTGAATTATGTATTGAACACATATAAAAGAAAGTCCCATTCTACAAATCAAAAGCATTAGTTTAAACCTATTTATTTTAATTTCAATTACAAAACAAGTTCTTTAAACTTACATGAATCTGATGAAAAAAAATAGATTTTGTACATGTAAGGAAAGTAGAGCTTTTAAAAGATTTACACTAAAACACTGAAACATACAACTGACTTATTTGAGTGACCCAGGGAAATAAAGTGAAAATGGAGGTGAAACAGTGTTCTGGTACAAATACAAGTGAGCAAAATATAGATAAGGAAATGGAGCTGAGTGAATTTAATGGAAACAAAAGCCAACAGAGCAATGAATACAGAGATATAACGGAGAAAGAAAGGTGGAACTTTAATGACTGCATATATAGGTTTAATTTCAAGATATTTATGTATGATACATAATCTGCAAACTTTGGCTATACCACTCTTAGAGGTGAAAAAAAATGACCAAGTGGTATTTCTGAGTTGGAGCTAATGATTTGAAAAATATACACAAAGGACATTTTTAGCTTACATGAGCACATTGTGCTGAGTTCGTCCTTTGTTTGTTGTGCATTATCAGTTTCTTACTTTAAAGAACATCTTCTCCTAAACCACAGGGTCAAAGTTGCTAAAACTTCATGAATCTCTAATTGTTCAAAGAATTGTTCATGCTGCACTCTGATTGCTTTGGCATCAAGAATGAAACTTCTTGTCTAAAACCACTAGGCCCAGAGCTCTGAAATTTTATTTGTAACAATATCTTGTAGATTTCTATCAAATTTGTTCAAATTATGTCACTCTTGGCTCTAGGAGTTAAATCTTTAACATAGAAACATAAAGCCCAGTTCTCACTGTCCCAGATTGATCTTCCAGTATGTCCGAGAAGAGTGGTCCTGGAGAAACCCCATGAAACCAGGATTACAAGCCTGATGGCACCCATAATGTCTGGGACAATCCTAAATAGATCCTGTTGATCTGGCAAATAGCGCCTTATGTTTAAAAGTGTTTAATAAAATGGGGTGGGGGGGGGGTCACTACGTTAAATTGGTAACACCCCAGTTCAGCACCGTAAATACTTCGTGCAAAACAAGGAACTTACCAAGTAAGTCCTGGGTCAAACTGGAAATTCCCGCTTCTAAACCAGGAATGCACTGTAGCAATGTTGAGAATATGAGAATGCTGTTTATTTTTAGCTCTACTTTTTCAAAGAAAAAAATCGAGCTATTGTTGAGTTATTCAAGTTTGACCTAAAAATGACCTTGACCATGAAAGTAAAGTTATTATATTATGCTTAAATTGTCATAACTTTGTTATTTATTTATGGATTTGATTCATACTTGAGACAAAACAACACTTATGACAAAATCGACATGTTAAATTATTCAAGTATGACCTTGACCTTAAAACAACATTGACTGTCAAGGTTAAGTTCTTGAATTTTCTCTTATTTACAGATTTGATTCATACTAAACAAAACAACTCTTATGACAAAACTGACATCTTGAATTCTTCAAGTATGACTGTGTCCTTAAAATGACCTTGACTGTCAAGGTCAAATGATTGATATTTGCATAAATTGCCATAACTCTTATATATATGGTCAGATTTGATTCATACTGGGACTGAACAACACTGAAAAAGAAACCCAACTTGTTGAATAATTCAGTTATGACCTTGACCATTAAATGACCTTGATGGTGCTAAAATTGGCTATATCTTTGCTATTAATGGATGTTTTGTCTTCATGCTTGGATACCCTTTGGACAGTACCTTTAAGAGATTAAACCTAACTTGACTTTGACCTTTATTTCACCTTGACTTTCAAGGGCAAATTATTGAATATTGCTAAAATTGGCCATAACTTTGTTATTAATGGATGGCTTTGATAATAATAATCCTAAATGTCATTGCCTTTGAAAACCCTTCACCACAATATGCTTCCACTGATGTGTTTGCCTTTGGAAATAAGAAAAAGTCGAGTCTGGCCCCTGCTTGTGGTGGCTCTTTGTTAGTTCACCTGAGCACAACATGCTAATGGTGAGCTTTTCTGATGGCCCTGTGTCAATTCTGCATCATGAAGTGGCATCAAACTTTTTCTTTAGACAACAAATTCTTCTTAACGACCAGGTCAAAGTTGAAAAAACTTTTATGCAATGTTCCTTCTATGAGGTTCTACCAAAGTTGTTCAAAGAATTGAATTCATCAAGAACTCTGGTTGCCAAGTTTTTAAAAAAAAAATTATGGGGTCATGAATTTGCAAATTTTGCTAAATATATAGGTCAAATTATTGAATATTGCTAAAATTGGCCATATCTTTGTTATTTTTAGATTGTTTTGATAATTATTTCCAAAGATGTTGCCTTTGAAAACCCTTCACCACAATTTGCTTCCTTTGATGTGTTTCCTTTGGAAATAGGGAAAAGTCGAGCATGGTCCCCTCTTGTTTCATGGGAAAGAATTGTCTTCAAAAACTGTTGCCGTGGTAATAGTTTAAAAAAAATTTGATACAAAATAGGCTTTTTCATGAAGAGTAATATTCAGGCTATCAATTTTTATGCCCCCCATTGAAGATGAGGGGCATATTGTTTGAAAAATGTTGGTAGGTATGTCAATCAGTATGTCAGTAGACATTTTGTTTCCAATCAACATCTAGAGAACCTTAAGACCCACCTTCCTCAAACTTGGTTTTTAGATTAGTCGTTACCAGTTGATGACCCTGATAGTTTTTCAGGTCATTAGGTCAAAGGCCAAGGTCACAGAGACCTTGAAAAGCAAAATGGTTTGCAATCAATAACTATAGAAGGCTTAGACCCAGATTCCTCAGACTTGGTATGAAGGTTGGTAATGACAAGTAAATGACCCCTATAGCTTTCCAGGTTACCAGGTCAAAGGCAAAGGTCATTGTGACTTTGAATAGCGTTTCTGATCAATTACTATAGAATGCTTTGGCCAAGCTCCCAAAAACTTCATAGGCAGGTTAGTCATGACAAGTTGATCACCCCTTTAGATTTTTAGATCATTAGGTCAAAGGCCAAGGTCACAGTGACCTTGAAAAGCAAAATAGTGTCCTGATCAACAACTGTATAACTCTTTCGTTCAGGTTCTTCAAACTTGCAATGTAGGTTGGTCATGACTAGTAGATGTCCCCTATAGCTTTACAGATCACTAGGTCAAAGGCCCAAGTGACAGTGACCTTGAAAAGCAAAAGAGTGTCCTATCAATAAGTATAAAATGTTGGGCCCAGGCTTCCTAAAACTTCATAGGCAGGTTGGTAATGGCCAAAAGATCACCCCTAAAGTGCTCAGGGTGAGGTTTTCTGATCAGTCTTTGTCGGTCGTCCGTCCGTCCGTCGTCAACTTTTCATTCAAATGACATCTCCTCTGAAACCAAAGGGCCAAATTAAATGAAACTTGCCTGGGATGTTCTTTGCATGAAGCTCTACCAAGATTGTTCAAATGGTTCTGGTCCATTGCATTTCTGGTGTACTGGAGCTAAAATTAGATTTTAAAAGTTGGATCTTTAAAAAAATCTTCTTCTCCAAAACCTCAAGGCCTGGAGCTTAGAGTTTTGGTATGAGGCATCATCTAGTGGACCTCTACCAAATTTGTTCAAATTATGACCGTGGGGTCAAAATTGACCCCACCCCAGGGGTCAGTTAATTTTATATAGATTTATATTGGGAAAACTTAAAAATCTTCTTGTCAGAAACCACAAGGCCTAAGGTTTAGATATTTGGTATGAAGCATCATCAGGTAGACCTTTACCAAATTTGTTCAAATCATGACCCCTGGGTCAAAAATGGCCCTGCCCCAGGGGTCACTAGTTTTACATAGAATTCTATAGGAAAAACTTTAAAAATCTTCTTGTCTGAAACCACAAGGCCTAGAGTTTAGATATTTGGTGTGCAGCATTGTCCAGTGGACCTCTACCAAGTTTGTTCAAATCAGGGCTCCTGGATCAAAAATGGCCCAGCCCCGGGGGTCACATGTTTTACATAGAGTTATATAGGAAAAACTTTAATAAATCTTCTTGTCAGAAACTGCAAGGCCTAGAGTTTAGATATTTGGTGTGCAGCATTGTCCAGTGAACCTCTACCAAGTTTGTTCAAATCATGGCTCCTGGGTCAAAAATGCCCCCCCAGGGGTCAAATGTTTTATATAGAGTTATATAGGAAAAACTTTAAAAAATCTTATTGTCAGAAACCGCAAGGCATAGAGTTTAGATATTTGGTGTGCAGCATTGTCTAGTGGACCTCAACCAAGTTTGTTCAAATTATGTCCCCTGGGTCAAAATTGGCCACGCCCCAGGGTTCTATTGATTTACATATAGTTATATAGGAAAAACATGAAAAATCATTTTTCTCCGAAACTAATAGGTGTAGACCTTAGATATTTGGTGTGGAGTATTGTGTTGAGAATCTTTACCAGTATTGTTTATATGTTGGCCCCGGGGTCAAAATTGGCCCCGCCCCAGGGGCCCTTAATATGTAAAAAAGGCAATCTTTAAAAATCTTCTTACTGGAAACCTCAATGCCTACAGCTTAGATATTTGGTATGCAGCATTGTCTAGTGGACCTCTACCAAGTTTGTTAGAAAAATGTCCCTGGGGTCACTATTGGCCCCGCCCGAGGGGTTTTAAGTTTTAAATAGCAGTATAGAAGAAAATCTTTAAAAATCTTCTTTTATGAAACCACAAGGCCTAGAATTTTAAAAATTTGGCATGAAGCAAGCTTTATCAAGCTTTTTGAAATTATAAGATTAGGTTAAAGGTCATGGAGGCTAAAAATAGATTTATCTGCTGTACCTCATAGAGCCTTCATTTATAGACCAATATCTTTGATATTCAGTATATAGGTTCCTTGCTTGGACGTCTACCCATGGGTAGGGTTTGAGGTCACTGGGTCAAGGTCACCATAGCTTATAATAGATATTTCTACTTTCTGTCATTTGTATGGAGGATAACTTGAAAACTATTGGTTGGAATTCAATGCAACTTCATACAATGTTCAAGCACAATGAGTGGAAGTGCAGTGTCCAAGAATCATAACTCCATCTTCTCTATTTGCAGAGTTATTACCCTTTGTTTTCTTTTTTTGGAGCATAGCTTGAAAACTACTGGTTGGAATTCAATGCAACTTCATACAGTGATCAAGCACAATGAGAGAAAGTGCACTGTATAAGAGCTATAACTCCATCTTCACTATTTGCAGAGTTATTGCCCTTCCTTGGATTTCCTTTTCCAGAATATAATTTGGAAACTCGTGGTTGGAATTCAATGCAACTTCATACAATGGTCAAGCACATTGAGTGGATGTGCAATGTACAAGAGCTATAACCCTGTCTTCACTGTTTGCACAGTTATTGCCCTTTGTTAGTTTTCTATGTCTAAAGAATAACTTGAAAACTATTTTTTTGGAATTCAATGCAACTTCATACAATGGTCAAGCGCAGTGAGAGGAAATGCAATGTACAAGAACCACAACTATCTTTATTTGCCCACAACCATAACTCTTTTTCAATTATTTTACAAAGTATTCTGTTACTAAAGTGATAACTTCCTCTGTTCTGTAATGGTGTTTTGGGGGTATTCATCACATTTAGTGATAGCTCTAGTCTGTTTTAATTTTATTTAATTCTTTCCATACAGTACGCGCCAGGAGGAACTCTCGTTTTCCTCGAGGTCGTCGCGGACTACCCATTCCTTAAAACGCGACCAAATCCGCCGCATTTCGAGGATCACCGCCGTGGACATGGTCACCAAATATCGCGGCGGAGGTCCGCTAAATGGTTCCGCGAACTTTTTCACAGGTAAGAATTGACGTATCGAGGCTCACAAAGTTCCTCATTACACGCATTTCGGCGGATTTTATGCTTTAAAATATCATTTAAATGTATTAAACTCTCATTCTGATGCATTTGTTTACAAATACTCGTATTTGTTAACGGAAGGAATGACAATTCAAAACCGAAAGTAATTGTTGCTTCTCGGAACAGCTGACCCTATTTTCAGAAAATAAATTGACTGGTTTCCGAATTACACGTGGTAAAACTGCATTCCTATATTGAAAGAAAACAAACAACATGTAAACCATACTGCGACATCTGTATCGTCTATGCGCTTGACAAAATTATTGATCGATTTTACTATACAATAACGAGCGTTTTCAACGACGTAAGCACAGCAAATGTATTAGAAATTTGGTTTTAATTTTACCGAATGTCACAGAATTGGCAGACGTAAAATGCACAGTTTCATTACGGTCATTTCACTAAATGTTCAGCTTATCCAGGTGAGTTATGACCCTAATTATTTTCGCGCTGGTCGTCAAATATCGCCGAGATATTTCGCGATGTCGAGACATCGAGGAATTCCGTTTTTTTCCTTGATGTCGCGGCGGATATTTTTTTTTCCGCGTCCGCGAAATAAAGCGGAAAATGTGAGTTCCTCCTGGCGTGTACTGTATGTCAACAAGGTTATGTTTTTCTTTTAGTTTATTTAAGTTTGCACATAGGTTGGTTTGGGTGGAGTTGCTAAGCCTGTCACTTTTATTTAAAATATCATTAAAATCGCCTCCTAAAGTTTTTACACCTTGGCATTTTTCAGGAAGAAGTTTTGCTATATCATCAAAAAATGTTTTTCTAGATTTTTTGTCATTCGGCGCGTAAATATTAAGAATACAGTACACATTATTCATTAGTTCAACATTTAATAACACATCTATCATTAGGATCGCAGTATTGGTCTATGATATCCAGCGGCAACGTTTTTCATATTAAAATCAAGCAACCCCGACTACGACTATCGCCGTACGAAGTAAAAAAATTCCAGACGTTGAAATCTTGTTTAATTGAAATTTCTATATCTTTGGTGAAATGAGTTTTTTGCAGTAGAATAATAAACTCTCCTTTTTGTTGAGAAACCCAGTGAAGAATCGTTTATCATTATCTCTTAGACCCTGTGCATTTAAAGAAATTAAATGAATATTGTTTGCTACAGCGGGACTCATCACAGTTCACCTGAAAGGAGCATACGTTTAAATACCTAGACGTCTATGAAGAAGAAACTCGTGAACAACAATGGCAAGAAATCCATAAAAATCAGATTATTTGCATTTGATTGTATTAAGTATAGACTGTTAAAATAACGATGGTCAGTTATCAGGCATAAAATGGCGAACAAAACTAAGGAAAAAATGTGCACTAATGAGAAATTTGTGGCGCTTGTTAAATAACAGTTTTGGAATAGAATTATCCTACTTGTGTATGAAGATGGTTATATACGATAATAGTTAAAAATTCACTTTACACGTTATGTTTCAAATATTTGGAAAAAGTAATAACGTATTATGAAAAAAAAGAAACAACAAATTATCAGATGTATCTAAAAACAAATTACAGCCTAATTGTCTAATAAAGATACATTTCTATGTCAACACATAGTGTTGAAATAGTTAAAGTGTCATGACAATATTTAGATTTACACTATCATATAACAAAGAAACAAGTAATTAATACATATATAATTCCAGCAGATCTTTGGAGAAAAACATATAAATCTGTACATAAAGGGATTGCAATTTTCACTGTAAATTATTGTTTCATTTTAATAACCTAAACCTTCATAATTGAATAGAGTTGATTCCTAATGTAACAAATGAATAAATAAATAAAACATTATTGATAATCAATATTTCTTTTTTTGTGTCACAAGTTTCCAAGTTTGAAAAAAGTCTCACTTTGGGAAGAGCATTGAGATTACAAAAAATTAGTTAACTTTGTTATTTATGGTTAGATTTGAATCAAACTTGGACAAAACAACACTTATGACAAAGCCAACATGTTAAATTATTAAGTGTGACCTTTAACTTTAAATGTCAGATTATTGAATTTTGCTTAATTCGTAATAACTTTGTTGTTTATGTTTGGATTTGATTCATACTTGGACAAAACAACAATTATGACAAAACCGACATGTTGAATAACTCAGGTCTGACCATAACCTAAAAATGACCTTGACCATTAAGGTCTGATAATTGAATTTTGCTTAAATTGTCATAAATTTCTCATATATTTATTGATTTGATTCATACTTGGACAAAACAAGACTAAAGACACATCCAACATTTTGATTCTTTCTAGTTTGACATTGACCTTTAAATGACCTTGACAGTCGAGGTCTAATTATTGAATTTTCCTAAAACTTGCCATAACTGTTATTTTGTGGTTGGATTGTAATCATACTTGGACAAAACAACACTTATGACAAAGCTGACATGATTAGTTATTCAAGTGTAACCTTAACCTAAAAATGACTGTGACCATCAGGTCAAATTATTGAATTTTGCTCAGATTGTCATAACTTTGTTATTTATTTTTGGATTTGATTCATACTTGGACAAAACAGCACTTATAACAAATCTAACATTACAATTCTGTCATGTTTGACCTTGACCTTAAAATGACCTTGACAATCAAGGGCAAATAATTGAATTTTGCTAGAATTTGCCAAAACTTTATTTGTTGTGAGATTTAATTCATACTTGGACAAAACAACACTTATGACAAAACCGACATGTTGAATAACTTAAATGTGACCATGACCTAAAAATGACCGTGATTGTCAAGGTCAGATGATTGAATTTTGCTTAAATTGTCATAACTTTGTCATTTTTTTATGGATTTGATTCATACTCGGACAAAACAAGACTTAAGACACATCCAACATTATTATACTTATGACAAAGCTGACATTTTGATTCTTTCAAGTATGATCTTGACCTTTAAATGACCTTGACAGGCAAGATCAAATTATTGAATTTTGCTAAAATTGATATGGATGAATTTGATAATTATATTTCCAAATGATGTTTCATTTGAAATCCCTTTACCACAATGTGGTTCCTCTGATGTGTTTGCCTTTGGAAATAGGAAAAAGTCGAGCGTGGCCCCAGCTTGCGGTGGCTCTTGTTATTGATTGCATCTGAGATTTTTTGTATTTAGGTAACTTGCAAGGACCTCTACCCTTAGGTATAGTTTGAGGTCACTGGGTCAAGGTCAAGGACACTGAGGCTAAAAATATATTTTTCTAGTTTTTGTTTTGGAGCCTTTATTTATTGACTGATATCCTTGATATGAGTTATCATGCTTGGACCTCAACCAGTGGATGGGGTTTGAGGTTACTGCGATCAAGGTAAAGGTAACAGAGGTTAAAAAAAAAGATTTCTCCTTATGTCATAGTGTTATGCTTACAATTGATCCAATTTCAACCAAATTTTTTAAAAATTTCTTAACAATAGATCTCTTTTCTTTTGCCTGAACCGGCCTGATTCCATCATGGGTTCCAAAAGTATGGGGGCTAAATTAGGCTTATTTTGCCATGTCTGCATGGTTTCACATGATAATCTTACAAACTAGTTGCCTTAGTCTTCATTCATTGACCGATAATGTAGATATTTGGTATGTATATATCATAGACATCTGGCATTGGGTTTGATTTTAGGTCACTAGGGTCAAGGTCACCAAGGTTAATAAATCAATATTGGCCCCACCCCAGGGGTCACTTGGTTTTATGTAGACTGACATGTGTAAGAAACTTTAAAAATCTTCTTGACAGAGACTACAAGGCCTGAAGTTTAGATATTGGTGTGTAAATGAAAGTAGTTGCAGTTGTTCTCAGGTGAGGGATAAAAGGGCCATCATGGCCATCTTGTTCTGCTTCTTGTTATGGAGTCTTTGTTTATGGACTGATATCTTAGATATTGGTATGTCGGTGCATTGCATGGACCTCTACCTTTGGGTGGGGTTTGAGGTCACTAGGATCATGGTCAGGGTCACATAAGTTAAAAAAAGATTTTTTCTACCTAAGGTTGTAGTGTTATGCTCGCTTTGGAGTCAATTTCATCAAAACTATCACAAAACAATTAAATACAAAAGATCTCCTTTTAAGTTTACCTGAGCAAATGCTCAGGGTGAGCTATTGTGATCGCTGGATGTCCGTCGTCTGTCATCTGTCTGTCTGTCCGTCGTCTGGCATCTTGCGTCTGTCTGTTCACATTTGCCTTGTGTATGCGATAGAGGCTGTATTTTAAGCTCACCTGTCACATAGTGACAGAGTGAGCTTTTCTGATCACCTTTTGTCCGTCGTCCGTCCGTCAGTCCGTCTGTCCGTCCATCCACAACTAGTTTGTTAACACTCTAGTGGTCACATTTTTGCCTCAATTGTCATGAATCTTGGTCAGGATGTTTGTTTCATTGATATCTCGGACGAGTTCGAACATGGGTTATCAGGGTTGGAAAACTAGGTCACAGAGCCCAAATATAGAAAAACCTTGTTAACACTCTAGAGGCTACTTTTTCAGTCCAAATATCCTGGAAATTTGTCAGAAAGGTTCTATTGATGATTTCTAGCTCAAGTTCAAATATGGGTCATCTGGGTTTAAAAACTAGGTCACGGAGCCCAAAAATAGAAAAATCTTGTTAACACTCTAGAGGTTACATTTTCAGCCCAACTAATCTGGAAATTTGTCAGAAAGATTGCTTTGACAATTTCTAGGTCAAGTTCAAATATGGGTCATCTGGGTTCAAAAACTAGGTCACAGAGCCCAAATATGGAAAAACCTTGTTAACACTTTAGAGGTTACATTTTCAGTCCAAATAATCTGGAAATTTGTCAGAAAGGTTGCTTTGACAATTTCTAGGTCAAGTTCAAATATGGGTCATCCAGGGTCAAAAACTAGGCCATGGAGCCTAAATATGGAAAAACCTTGTTAACACTCTAGAGGTTACATTTTCAGCCCTAATAATCTGGAAATTTGTCAGAAAAGTTGCCTTGAGGATTTCTAGATCAAGTTCGAATATGGGTCATCTGGAGTCACAAACTAGGTCACAGAGTCCAAATATGAAAAAACCTTGTTAGCATTTTCAGTCCAAATAACCTGGAAATTTGTCAGAAAGGTTCTATCGATGATTTCTAGCTTAGTTTTGAATATAGGTTTTCTGGGGTCAAAAACTAGGTCACAGAGCCCGAAAGTAGAAAAACCTTGTTAATGCTCTAGAGGCTACATTTTTAGTCCAAATGTCCTTGAAATTTGTCAGAAAGATTGTTTCAATAATTTCTAGCTCAGATTTGGATATGGGTCATCTGGGATCAAAAACTAGGTCACATGGTCCAAATATGTAAAAAAAAATTTAATACTCCAGAGGTTACATTTTCAGTCCAAATATCCTGGAAATTTGTAAGGCAGGTTCTCTTGATGATTTCTAGCTTAAGTTGGAGTATGGGTCATCTTGGGTCAAAAACTAGGTCACAGAGCCCAAATACGGAAAAACCTTGTTAACACTCTAGAGGTAACATTTTAATTCCAAATAACCTGGAAATTTGTCAGAAAGCTTAATTCTATTGTTTCTAGGTCAAGTTTGAATATGGGTCATCTGGAGTCGAAACATCTAGGTCACAGAGCCCAAATATCGAAAAACTTTGTAAACATTCTAGAGGCTACATTTTCAGTCCAAATGTCCTGGAAATTTGTCAGAAAGGTTGTTTTGATGATTTGTAGCTCAAGTTTGGATATGGGTAATCTGGGGTCAAAAACTAGGTCATAGAGCCCAAATATGGAAAAATCTTGTTAACACTCTAGAGGTAACATTTTCAGTACAAATAACCTTGAAATTTGTCAAAGAGATTGTTTCAATAATTTCTAGGTCAGGTTCGAATATGGGTCATCTGGGGTCAAATAACCAGGTCCATAGCAACTTTGTTTAAAGCAGTCATACTCAGGTGAGCGATACAGGGCCATCATGGCCCTCTTGTTCATTGGATCTTTATGAAACTTGGTCAGAATGTTTGTCTTAATGAAATCTAGGTTGGGATTCTATATGGGTCATCTAGGGTCAAAAACTAGGTCACAGGGTTCAATCTAAGAAAAACCTTTTGTATGCGATAGAAGCTGTATTTTTCATCCAACTTTCCTAATATTTGGTCAGAATGTTTGTCTTGATGAAATCTAGGATGGGATTGTATATGAGTCAATTGCAGTCAAAAACTAGGTCAAGGGGTCAAATCTTAGAAAAACCTTGTGTATGGGATAGAAGCTGTATTTTTCATTAGATTTTTCTAATATTTAGTCAGAATGTTTGTCTTGATGAAATCTAGGACGGGATTGTATATGGGTCATCTGGGGTCAAAAACTAGGTCAGGGGGTCAAATCTTAGAAAAACCTTGTGTATGTGATAGAGGCTGTATTTTCCATTGGATTTTCCTAATATTTGGTCAGAATGTTTGTCTTGATGAGGTTTAGGTTGAGATTGAATATGGGTCATCTGGGGTCAAAAACTAGGTCTTAAAAAAACCTTGTGTATGCGATAGAGGCTGTATTTTTCATTGGATCTTTATGAAACTTGGACAGAATGTTTGTCTTAATGAAATCTAGGTTGAGGTTGTATATGGATCATCTGGGGTCAAAAACTAGGTCACAGGGCCTATTCTTAGAAGACCTTCTGTTCAGCTACAACAATGAAACATTAGATAATTTTGCATGCAGATTAAATCTTTGACCGTGGATGATCTTGGTCTTGACCTACTTACTTACATCCTGATTTTTGATGTTTCTGTGCAATAATTCTCAGGTGAGCGATATAGGACCCTCTTGTTTCATTGAAGCAACCTGATCCACCCATGGGTTCCAGAGTTATGGTCCCTAAGCAGTTGGACTCAGGCAAGCAATTTGCCCTCTTGTTATCTTTTGTCAGTGCTAGTCCTTCTTCCTTCATCATCAGAATTTGATGAAACCTTATATAAATTATCGGTATCTAGTTGTGCATATTGTCATGATTTTCTAGTGGACTGATTTGTACTTGAGTTCTGTGGCCCTAGTTGTGGGTGCCAAGTGGAAGGGGGGAGACATATCTTTTCTTACAGGAAAACAACCTCTAGTTTGTATATGTTATCATAGACAAGAAAGCCATGATGTTATTAAAGCAGAACTGTTATTTTTTTCAGACGGAAGTTGTTACAGTCATTACACCCTAACAAAAGACAGCTGAGGATGTGGGATCCTGAACTCATTGCTATGAAACAGAGGGCCCTAGTCTCCCAGATCTATGGTAAGTAAGTAGATGCTTGAACAAAGGGTGCTTATCTCTGAGATCTGTGATAAGTAATAGGGGACTGGAACAGAGGACCCTAGTCTCCAAGATCTGTAGTAAGTAAGGAGGGGACTAGAACAGAGAGAATTCTTGTTCCAAGATCTATGGCAAAATAAGAATGGAACTGGAACTTAGAGCCCAAGTTTCCTAGAGTAGAACCCTAGGCTGCAAGATCTATGGTAAGTAGGGAGCTAGAAAAGAGTGTGCTTGTCATCCACATCTGTAGTAGGTAGGTAGAGAGCCCAAGTCTGCCAGATTAATGGTAAGTAGGTTGAGAACCAGACCAGAGAGTCTTAATCTGCAAGATCAAAAGTAAGGCAGAAGAAGGCTTGAACAGAGAGCTCTAGTCTCAAGGGTCTTTTGTTAATTAGAAAGAGCCTATTGGAGAGAGTCTATGTCTCCCAGATTTATTGTAAATAGGAGGCTTAATAAAGTGCCTTAGTCTCCCTGATCTATGGAAAACAAACTATTTTCAAAGAAAATCATATACCCATGCAAAAGTAAGTTGCAATAAGGAGGCGACAGCTGAAGAGAAATAGCTTAAAAGATCTACAGATTTATTGAACATGTACATTTACAAATGTGAAGGTTAACATTCAAAATATGTTGTTTTTTAGCTCAACTTTTTTCGAAGAAAAAGTCAAGTTATTGCTATAGTCTGTGTCGTTGCCATTGCCTTGCCAGTCCGAAAACTTTAACATTGATCATATTTTTTTTATTCCTTTATGGATTGTATTCATACTTGGACACAAAAACCCTTTGGACAATGAAGACAATGAAGACAATCCACCTATTAATAATTAAGTCAAATTACGCCCCACCCCTTGGGTCAATTGAGCGGGCAAGGGCGAAGCCAAATTTGGTCCAAGGGGCATAATTAGAACAAACTTGTTAGAGGTTCACAAGACAATGCTACATACCAAATCTTAAAGCTCAGGGTCTTGTGGTTTCAGACAAGAAGATTTTTGAAGTTTCACTATATAAGCCTTTGTAAAATCCATTGACCCCAGGGGTGGGGCCAAATTTGACCCAAGGGGCATAATTTGAACAAACTTGATAGAGGTCCACTAGACAATGCTACATACCAAATCTTAAGGCTCAGGGCCTTGTGGTTTCAGACAAGATTGTCAAAAATATTTCCTTTAAGTTGCCATTGCAGCCAGAGTTCTTGATGGAATTGAATTCTTTGAACAACTTTGGTAGAGCTTCATGCAAGGAACATCCCAGGCAAGTTTCATCAAATTTGGCCCAGAGGTTTCAGAGATGTCGTTTGGATGAAACTGTTGATGGACGACGGACAAGGGACGCCTGACAAAGACAATAGCCACAATAGCCAAACATGAAAATAAATTGGACAAAAACAATGTTTAATGTGTGTATACCTAATATATGCTTTCAAGGCTTTTTCTCTAAATTTCACAAGGTTTTGATTTTTTGAACAAGAGGGCCATGATGGCCCTAAATTGCTCACCTGAGTCTCATTGCTCATGTTACAAGTATCCTTATTGGTTGTAATGAGTGTTCATTGTTCACAAGTTTGAATAAGTTTCCAATAAGTTTGAAGACTTTGGGAGTAATGGTACTCAAATTTTTTACCAGAAATAGTTTTACTCTACAGGTCCCAGTGAACTTGACCTTTGACCTGCAGAGCCCAAAAAGAATAGGGTTTTTCTATTTAGTAAAAGCAATCAACCTATGAAATTTGAAGGCTCTGGGTGAAATGGTACTCCTGTTATTAAGTGGAAATGGTTTTCACTCTAGAGGTCCCTCTGACCTTGACCTTTGACCTACTGACCCATAAAATCAGAGGGTTTTTGTATACTCATTAAGGGCAAAAACCCTGTAAATTTTGAAGGCTTTGGGTCAACTGGTACTCAAATTATTGAAAGGAAAGGAAGTGTGACAGACAGACAGACAAACAGACACCCATGGACAGGGCAAAAACAATATGTCTCGATCAGAAGGGCCGGGTTTTGGGGAGACATAACAATGAAAAATTGAAGGTCTAGCCCTTGGTGTTTCAGAGCAGCAGATTTTTAAAGTTTTCCCTATTTCAGTCCTTGTGTAAAATCAAATCATACACCCCACCCCCAAGTTTTGACCCCAAGGTCATGATTTGAACAAACTTGGTTAAGGTCTACTAGACAATGCTGCACACCAAATATCTAAACTCTAGGCCTTGCGGTTTCTGACAATAAGATTTTAAAATTTTCTTATATAACTGAATATAAAACATATGACCCCTGGGGCAGGGCCTTTTTTGACCCAGGGGCTATGATTTAAACAAACTTAGTAGAGGTTCAATAGACAATGCTGTACACTAAATAACTGTAGGCTTTGCTGAATCTGACAAGCAGATTTTTTTAAATTTTTCCCATATCACTCTGTGTAAAACATGTGACCCCTGGGGCAGGGCCATTTTTGACCCAGGGGCCATGATTTTAACAAACTTGGTAGAGGTTCACTGGACAATGCTGCACACCAAATATTTAAACTCTAGGCCTTGTGGTTTATGACAAAAAGATTTTTAAGTTTTCCCTATATAAATCTATGTAAAATCAACTGACCCTTGGGGTGGGATCAGTTTTGACCTCAGGGTCATAATTTGAATAAACTTGGTACAAGTCCATTAGATGATGCTTCATACCAAATATCTAAGCTCCAGGCCTTGAGGTTTTGAAGAAGAAGATTTTTTAAGATCCAACTTTTAAAATCCTTTTTTATCTCCAGTGAACCAGAAATGCAATGGACCAAACCAATTCAGTTAATAATAATTGAAGGTCCAGGTCATTTTAAGGTCAAGCTCATACTTGTATTATTCAAGCTGTCAGTTTTGTCATAAGTGTTGTTTTGTCCAAGTATGAATCAAATCTGTAAATTGATTCTTACAATATAAACAAAATTCAATAATTTGATCTTGACTGTCAAGGTCATTTTAAGGTTAAGATCATACTTGAATAATTTAGCATGTTGTTTTTGTCATGAGTGTTGTTTTCTGCAAGTATTAGTCAAAATGAACTAAAAATGATGTTATGCCCAATTTTAGCAAAATTCAATAATTTGACCTTGACAATCATGGTCATTTAAAGGTCAATTTCACACTTGAATGATTCAATGGTGTCAGTTTTTTCAGAAGTGTTGTTTTGTCCCAGTATGAATCAAATCAAACCATAAATAACAAGGCAGTCTGAAGGACAGCTAAATCCCCTTTCGCAGCAGACATGAATGACCTTTAAGCAACCATGACCTTGATGTTGTGCCATGCATATTATAAGCACATAGTCTCATGACAGTAATTATTTGTGCCAAGTTATTTAAAATCTTCCATAAAGTCAAAAAGTTATGGAGAACATTTAAGCTTGACCTTGGGGGTAGCAACCTGTCAGTTGGGTTCTGCACATTGTGTCATAGTGGTGATCATTTGTGCAAAGTAATTAAAAAGCTTTTCGAAGCCAAGTTAGTAAGTTATAGAGCAGAGGTGAAATGTGGATATTTGACCTTTCACTGTGACCTTGACCTTGTGGGTAGCAACCCAATTATTGCGCTCTGCACATCGTCTCATAATGGTGATCACTTGTGCCAAGTTATTTCAAAAAATTTTCAGCAGTTTAAAAGTTATGAAGCCGACACGAAATGTAGACTTTTTAACATTTGACCTTTAAGTGTGACCTTGACCTTGGAGGTAGCAACCCAATTATTGCGCTCTGTACATCGTCTCATAATGGTGACCACTTGTGCCAAGTTATTTCAAAAAAATTTTCAGCGGTTTAAAAGTTATGGAGCGGACATGGAAGTGTTACGGACAGACAGACAGATGGACAGACAGACGGATGGACGCAAGGACGGACTGACAGACGGAGGCCATTCCCATAATCCCCTGCCCGCTTTGCAGAAAGGGATTAACAAAGTTATGGCAAATTTAAGCAAAATTCAATAACTTGACCTTGAATGTCAAGGTCATATAGTTGGTTTTGTTGTTTTATCAAAATATGAATCAAATCCTTAAAAATAAAAAACAGTTATGACAATTTAAGCAAAATTCAATCATTTGACCTTGACTGTCGGATTGTCACAAGTTTTGTCCAAGTACGAATCAAATCCATAAATAAATGACAAAGTAATGACCATTTAAGCAAAAATGAATCATCTGACCTTGATGGTCAAGGTCATTTTTAAGTCATGGTCATATTTGAGTTATTCAACAAGTTGGTTTTGTCATAAGTGTTGTTTTGTCCAAGTATGAATCAAATCCAACCACAAACAACAAAGTTATGGCAAATTGTAACAAAATTCCATATTTTGACCTTGACTGTCACAGTCATTTTAAGGTCAAGGTCAAACTTAAAAGAAATCAAAGTGTCGAATTTGTCGTCAGTGTTGTTTTCTTCAAGTCTGGATCAAGTCAATAAATAAATGAGAAAGTTGTGACACTTTAAGCAAAATTCAATAATTTGACCTTGACGGTCAAGGTCATTTTTAGGTTATTGTCATTCCTGAGTTTTTCAACATGTCTGTTCTGTCATAATTGTTGTTTTATCCACGTATGAATCAAATCTGACCATAAACAACAAAGTTATGGCAAATTGAATCAAATTCAATAATTTGACCTTGACTGTCAAGGTTATTTTAAGGTCAAGGTCATACCTGAAAGAATCATAATGTCAGATTTGTCATAGGTTGTTTTGTCCAATTATGAATCAAATCAATAAATAAATGACAAAGTTATGACTATTTGAGCAAAATTCAATAATTTGACCTTGACAGTCAAGGTCATTTTAAGGTTAAGATCACACTGGAATAATTAAACATGTCCGCTTGGTCATAAGTGTTGTTTTGTTTAAGTTTGATACAAATCCAACCATAAATAACAAAGTTATGGCCAGTTTAAGCAAAATACAATAATTTAACCTTGACTGTGAAGGTCATTTTAAGGTCAAGGTCACACCTGAAAGAATCATAATGTTGGATTTATCATAAGTGTTGTATGAATCAAATGCAACAACAAATAACAAAGACCTTCAAGTAGACCAGACTGAACTTGACCTTGACTCATAAATGACCTTCACCTTCAAGGTCATATGATTGAATTTTGCTTCAATTGTCATAACTTTCTCATCTATTTATGGGTTGGATTCATACTTGGACAAAACACACTTATGACAAAACCAATATGTTGAAAAATTCAAATTATGACAATGACCTAAAAATGACATTGACCATCAAGGTCAGATGATTGAATTTTGCTTAAATTTCTCATTTATTTATGGATTTGATTCATACTTGGACAAAACAACACTTATGACAAATCCAACATTATGATTCTTTCAAGTTTGACCTTGACCTTTAAATGACCTTGTCAAGGTAAAATTATTTAATTTTGTTAAAACTTGCCATAACTTTGTTATCTATGGTTTGATTTGAATCAAACTTTAACAAAACAACAGTTATTACAAAACCGACATGTTTTATAATTCAGGTATGACCATAACCTTAAAATGACATTGACCTTAAATGTCAGATGATTGAATTTTACTTAAAACAACACTTATGACTAAATGGACATGTTAAAAAACTCAGGTATGACCATAACCTAAAAATGACCTTGACCTTCAAGGTCAATTGATTAAATTTCGCTAAAATTGTCATAACTTTCTCATTTATCCAACATTTCATTCTTTCAAGTTTTACCTTGACCTTTAAATGACCTTGACATTTAAGGTCAAGTTATTTAATTTTGCTTAAATTGGCAATAACATGACCTTACCTAAATATGAACTTGAAAGTCAAGGTCAAACTATTATTTTGTAATAATTTTATCAATTTACAGATTTAATTCATACTTGGACAAAACAACACTTATGACAAAACTGACAGGTTGAATAATATAAGTTTGACCTTGACCTTAAAATGACCTGGACCTTCAGGGTTAAGATATTTTAATTGGGTTTGATTCATACTTGGACTAAATGACACTTATGACAAAACCTACATGTTAAATCATTCAGGTAGCACCTTGGACTGTCAAGGTCAAATTATTGAATTTTGCTAAAATAGCCAAATTTTTGTTATTATGCCCCCACTTCAAAGAAGAGGGGGTATATTGCTTTGCATTTGTCTGTCGGTCGGGCCGTCGGTCCGTAGACCAAATGGTTTCCGACCAATAACTAAAGAATGCTTAGGCCTAGGAACTTTAAACTTGGTAGGATGATTTTGCGGTCAAGGGGTCAAAGGTCAAGGTCACATTGACCTTGTAGGTAGAAACGGTTTCCGACCAATAACTAGAGAACACTTAGACCTAGGAACTTCAAACTTGGTAGGATGATTGTCCATCACCAGTAGATGACCCCTATTGATTTTGGGGTCAAGGTGTGAAAGGTCAAGGTCACATTGACCTTGTAGGTAGAAACATTTTCCGACCAATAACTAGAGAATGCTTTGACCTAGGTTCACCAAACTTCGTATGCTGGTTGGTCATCACCAGTAGATGACCCCTATTGATTTTGAGGTCATTAGGTCAAAGGTCAAGCTCACAGGGACCTTCATCCTAAAAACGGTTTCTGATCAATAACTAGAGAACGCTTTGACCTAGGTTCACCAAACTTGGTATGCTGGTTGGTCATCACCAGTAGATGACCCCTATTGACTTTGAGGTCATTAGGTCAAAGGTCAAGATCACAGAGACTTTCATCCTTAAAACGGTTTCCGATCAATAACTAGAGAACGCTTTGACCTAGGTTCACCAAACTTGGTATACTGGTTTGTCATGACAAGTAGATGACCCCTATTGATTTTGAGGTCATTAGGTCAAAGGTCAAGCTCACAGAGACTTTCATCCTTAAAACGGTTTCCGATCAATAACTAGAGAACGCTTTGACCTAGGTTCACCAAACTTGGTATACTGGTTGGTCATCACCAGTAGATGACCCCTATTGACTTTGAGGTCATTAGGTCAAAGGTGAAGATCACAGAGACCTTCATCATAAAAACGGTTTCAGATCAATAACTAGAGAACGCTTTGACCTAGGTTCACCAAACTTGGTATGCTGGTTGGTTATCACCAGTAGATGACCCCCTATTGATTTTGAGGTCATTAGGTCAAAGGTCAAGCTCACAGAGACTTTGACTCTAAAAATGGTTTCCGATCAATAACTAGAGAATGCTTTGACCTAGGTTTACCAAACTTGGTAGGCTGGTTGGTCATGACCAGTTAATGACCCCTATTGATTTTGAGGTCATTAGGTTAAAGGTCAAGGCCACAGGGACCTTGATCCTAAAAACGGTTTCTGATCAATAACTAGAGAACGCTTTGGCCCAACCACAAGCAATAAGGTGCTGCTGGGGGGCATTTATGTTTTACAAACATTTCTTGTTTCTTGATGGATTTGATCTACAGTCCAACCTTACTTAAGCAGCCAGCAAAGGGAAACAGTAATTTTGGCTGCTTAAGCAAGGTGACCGCCTATTTAGGGGTAATGTTGGCTCGCTTTTTTAGTACTAGTAGGCATGTGGTTACTTTAAACACAGAATCATAACACTTTTTTAATTGTTGTATCTTCATTAACTTTTTAATATGATAATTCAAGTTCAAAATACAATCCAAATAGTATCTTGCAGTCATCTAAATTCTATTAGATATTATCATTATTATCACTGACTTTCTAATTGCGGCAAGTGCGGTCTCATCTTTACTCCAAGAAAGTCAAAACATTTCTTTCTTAAGTGCTATCTTAAGTAACGTACGGCTCAGTAACAGCATGTTTGAAAATTTCTTTGTTCTAAGTTTACATTTTATCTTTGAAAGTAACAAAACATTCTTAAAGACAGAAATTGATATTGATTTGATTTTAGGGCGAATCGCGAAAATTCATTCATTACATGGTTAACATGGTTAAGAGTTCTTTCCCTTCCGCGTAATCGGGATGATTCGCACAAGAAGGTGTTCTCCTAACGAGCCGAGATATAGAATAAAGCATAGTATTATTTATCGTTTTCTTTTACTCCGTGACAGATTTAAAATAGAGTTCAATTAAAAAGCATGTTTGTAAGGTGCTTATATTCATTTTAATTTCCGTTAACCGCTGAATTCAATACCTTTTGTAATTATAAAACAAACTTCTCAACACCTAATGAGATCAAAGATTAAATCGACCGTTTGCGTAACAAATAGTCGCCAAATTAACACACTGATACAGAAGAACAGAACAGAACAGAACATATCTTTTATTTCTCCCAGGTACTTTTCATACAACATGGGGATATACATTCAAGCACTGTGTATTGTCACGTATTTGCCCTCGAGGGTTTATTCTAGGGCTTGTCAAAATATATTCACACCTTCAGCAGACAATACATGACCGCTAAATCGGGTCGAATTTTGGTAAATTGAATGCAGTTAGTGTGGCCGCTGGCCGCAGACGTAAGGTGACCGTTTAATTAACGTGTTATTTAGAAGGATTTTCGACGGGAGCGTCATGAAATGACCGTTGACATCAGGTGACCGCTGATATAAGGTGACCGTTAGGGCAGGTTATACTGTATACTTGGACAAAACAACACTGGAAATACAACAAATGTGTTGACCAATTTAAGTATTACCTTGACCTTTAAATGACCTTGACATTGCTTAACTTTGCTTTATCTTTGTTATTAATGGAATGTCTTCATGCTTGGACATTACTACCTTTTAGACAACACCTCCAAAGAAGGTTAAACTGAACTTGACCTTGACATTTAAGGTCAAATTTCTGAATGTTGCGAAATTTAGCCGTAAGTTTGTTATGTATGGATGTATTTGATAATTAAATTTCCAAATGATGTTTCATTTGAAATCCCTTCACAATCACGTGCTTCCTCTGATGTGTTTGCCTTTAGAAATAGAAAAAAGTCAAGCATGGCCTCTGCTTGCTGTGGCTTTTGTTGAACAGTCCGTCCGTCATTCCATCCGTCAGTCCGTCTGAAAACTTTAACATTGGCCGTAACTTCCTTATTAATAAGTGGATTTACTTCATACTTGGACACAACATCCCTTTGGACAAGACCTTCCCAATGATCTATATTTATTTGACCTTGACCCCTGAATGAACTTCACCTTAAAGATCCCATTGTCCTAAAACATTAACATTGACTATAACTTCCTTATTAGTCGGTGGATTTACTTCAAACTTTGGGCACAACATCCCTTTGGACAAGACCTTCCCACTGATTTATATTTATTTGACCTTGACCCCTGAATGACCTTCACCTTGAAGATCCAATTGTCCAAAAACTTTAACATTGGCCATAACTTTTTAATAGTAAGTGGATTTACTTCATACATTGACACAACACCCTTTCGGACAAGACTTTCCCACCAACCTATACTTTTATGACCTTGACCCCTGAATGACCTTTACTTTGAAGATCCAGTTGTCCAAAAACTTTAACCTTAGCCGTAACCTCCTTTTTAAAAAGTTAATTACCTTCATACTTGGACACAACACCCCTGTGGACAAGACCTTCCCACTGACCTATATTTATTTGACCTTGACCCTTGAATGACTGGTCCTCAGCTCAAAGTCAAAGCACCACTTCGGGGGCATTGTCATCTTACAGTGACAGTTCCTGTTTAAAAAAAATTCTTGTCAGAAACCATTATGCCTAGGGTTTAGATATTGTGTGTACCATTATCTAATAGACCTCTACCAAGTTTATTCAGATAATGGCCCCTGGATCAAAATTGGCCCTACCCAAGTGGTCACTTGGTTTTACATAAAATTTATAGGAATAAGTTTTAAAAAATCTTCTTATCACAAAGTGAAAGGCCTTGAGCTAAGATATATATGGTTCAGCATTGCCTAGTTAACTAGATGCTTCAGAATCCTTTGGAAGATCTTGGCCCTCACCAGAGTACCCAGCCCCCACCCACCTCACCTGGATAACTCCCTCCCACCACCCTATCCCCCCAAAAAAGAATCATTGGAGGGGTAGGAAGGTACTTAACTTTCATCCACCTTTGTCCTTGACCTTCATGTGACCTACTGACATAATATTTTTTTGAAGCTACACCAATGAAATTTTATCTATTTGTATAGATTTGTATGCAGACTTCAGTTTTGACCATGGCTGACCTTGACCTACTTCCTTGTTTTTAAAGATTTGTCAATGAAATTTTAACAATTTGTATAAGTTTGCATACAGACTTCCAATTTGACTTTGGTTTACCTTGAACTGTTGACCTTTCTTGATTCAAAAATATCTTTTTGACATCTAATGTGGTATATGAACCATCTTCCATTTGACACATACCTTAGGTGCCACCTCTACCCCACCAATTGTTTGATAGTTTCTTTTCAGTTGAGTGAACCAGACCATTTGGTGCTCTTCTTCAAATTATGACCCTGGGAATCACTTGATTTAAAGTAGGCTTATAGAATGAAACTTTGACAATCTTCTTGTCTGAAACCACAAGGCTAAAGCTGAAGTATTTTGTATTCAACATCATCTAGCAGTCTTCTACAAAGATTGTTCTAAAAAAATTTTTTTTATGCCACTGGGGTCATAACTGACTCCACCCTAGGTGTCCTATATGTGTAAAATATAAACTCCTTGAAAATCTTCTTGTCAGAAACCATTAGTGCTTGATCTTGGATGTGTGGTTTGTAGTATCGTTAAGCTTATGTCTACAAAAAATTTTCATATTATTTCCCTTTAGCCCTGCCCAAGGGGCCACCTGATTTACTTTGAGGTATTAAGGAAAAAAATGAAAATCTTCTTTGAAACTACTACTTTAAGATTTGATATGTAGCATCATCAAGTTAATCTCTTCCAAAGTATTCAAATTATGTCCCTTGAGTCAAAATTGACCCCACTTGAGGGGTCAATTGATTTACAGTGACTTATATAGGAAAAACTTAAAAAAAATCATCCTCTCTGAAGCTGCATGGTCAACAGTCTGGATATTGGGTGTGTAGCATTGTGTAGTTGACCTCTGTCAAGGGTGTATAAATTATTTTCCAGGAGTCAAAATTGGCCATGCCTTGATGATCCTATATGTGTAAAATATTGAATCTTTGAAAATCTTGAAAGTCAGAAATAGTATTTCAGCTTTGACTTTAGGATTTTGTACTTCTGACAATTTTCTGTCTGTATATTTTCTGTCGATATAGGGCCACAATGGCCTTCTTGTTCATTCATGTCTAGGCCAGCTCTGTTGTTTTATGGCCAGTTGTAGCAGTATATTGCAAAGAGAACTACTTTCACATTTCAAGGGCTCTGGATTTGAAACTTTGTGCATGTACACCAATAAATGAAGATGTGCATGACATGTTTTTTATGCACCCCCACCTTCCACCTGTGGGCTAAAAGCCATGTATTACTAAGCAACCTAGGACAATTTGGTCCTCTTGTTCATAGACTTAAATAGACAAACATTTTCTTGTCAGACACTGCAAAACTATAACTTCTGAGATTTCTTATGAACAGTACTATTATCTAGTGGTATTTATCAGTTTTGCTCAAGTAACATCACTCGGGTGAAAATTGGTCCCTGGCCAACATAGAAATATACAAGAAAATCCTTAAAATAAGGCTGATACTTCTGAAGTTAGATTTGAAGTATTGCCTAGTGGACCTCTAGCAGTATTGATCAAACTTTGGCCCTTGTTTAGTTCTTTCTTTTTTATTTTGATAATAAATACATTACATGGCACTTGTCTTTCTTAGCAGTTGTACTCAGATGAGCACTTTAGTGCCATCATGGCCCTCGTTTTTTTATAATTCAACCAAATTATAACTAAATCCATGCAAACACTTAAGAGTTATTGCTCTAGATTTACAACCCATGAGGGACAGAAGGACAGACAGTGCCAAAAAATATCCCTTGCCATTTGGGGATAGAACAAAGAGCCCTAGTCTGCAAGATACAGCACAAAGAGCTCAAGTCTCCCAGGTCTATTGTCTTTAAGAAGAAGGCTAGTGGAGAGGGTTCTTGTCTCCCAGATCTATGGTAAGTAAGTAGGTAGCTTGAACAGAAAGCCCTAGTCTTCCAGACCTATGGAAAATAAGTAGGGCTCTAGAACAGAGGACCTTAGTATTGAAGACGTATTGTTAGTAAGTGTGTGGCTTGATCAGAGAGTCCTAGTCTCCCAGATCAATGGAAAATGACTAGGGCACTTGAACAGAGTGCCATAGTCAGCCAGATCTATGAATCATAAGTGAGAACCCTAGTCTACCTGAGTACTGGAACAAAGGATGCTTGTCTCCCAGGTCTGTGGTAAGTAGGGGCTTGAACAAATGATGCTTGTCTCCTAGTTCTTTAAGTAAGTAGGGGACTGAAACACAGGGCAGATCAACTGTTGTAGGATAGTTGGGGCTGGAACAGTAAAGTGCTTGTCTACCAGATCTATGGTAAGTCAGTAGGGCTGGAACAGATGGCAGATCTATTGTCGGTGAGTAGAGAGCTGGAAGAAAGATTATGCTTGTCTCCAAGGTCTGTGGTAAGTACATAAAGGGCTTTAACAAATGGTGCTTGTTTCCAACATCTGTGGTAAGTACAGAGCTGGAACAAAGGGTGATAGTCTCCCAGATCTGTGGTATTTAAGTAGAGGCCAGAACAGAGGGAAGATCTATTGCCTGTTAGTAGGGGGCTGGAACAAGGAATGCTTGTATCCAAGATTATGATTAGTAAGTAGTAGGAAGAACAGAGCACATAAGTAAGTAGTGGCAAGAACAGAGCACTATTCTGTTGTCAATGAGTAGCAGCTAGAACAAAGGGTTATTATCTTCTAGATTCTAGTTCTGTGGTAAGTAAGTAGGAGTCTGAAACGGAAAATGGCACAATAGTGTGACATCATCTTTACTCAGAACCAATTTTTGAGAGTCCATATATCAGTTAACATTAAGAATAATCATATTTAAATATTTACCTCTTTAATTTTAGGGGAATACATTGAGGCACCATTTTGGCATCCAAACATGTTGAGACCACAGAGACCATATTGGGCAAGGTTAGCACCATCTTCAGCAGGTATGTATACAGGGCCTTTAGCTGTATGTTTTTGGCAGACATTTGAATAATATAAGTAAGTTTTGCCTTTATGTAACAAAGGTTGAAATAGCTATGCTAGTAGTTTAATAACATGCTATGCTGTGCTGATACTGATTCTGAACTATGTAAATTAAACTACAGTGAATTTGCACTGACTCAGAATCACATAGGTGATCGCTTTTTTTGTGTGTCATCGCGTCATGTCCAGTTTCTACTTTTGTTTTTGTTTTCTGCATAAAGGTTATAGCACATCATGAAATTAACTTAATAGAATGAAATTGAATTTAAGCATGATGTTTGTTTTTTAACTCACCTGAGCACAAAGTGCTAAAGGTGAGCTTTTCTGATCACTGATCAGTCTTTGTCCGTCGTCATCTTTTCATTCAAATGACATCTCCTCTAAAACCACTGGGCCAAATTTAATGAAACTTGCCTGGAATGTTCCTTGCATGAAGCTCTACCAAGATTGTTCAAATGGTTCCGGACCATTGTATTCCTGGGCCACTGCAGCTAAAAATAGATTTTAAAAGTTGGATCTTTAAAAATCTTCTTCTCTTAACCTCAAGGCTTGGAGCTTAGATATTTGGAATGAAGCATCATCTATTAGACCTCTACCAAGTTTGTTCAAATTATGACACAGGGACAAAACTGACCCCACCCAAGGGGTCAGTTGATTTTACATAGATTTATATAGGGAAAACATAGAAATCTTCTTGTCAGAAACCACAAGGCCTACAGTTAAGATATATGGTGTGCAGCATTGTCTAGTAGACTTCTACCAAGTTTGTTCAAATCATGGCCCCTGGGTCAAAAAAGGTCCTGTTCCAGGGGTCACATGTTTTACAGAGAGTTACTTAGAAAAAACTTTAAAAATCTTCTTGTTAGAAACTGCAAGGCCTAGAGTTTAGATACTTGGTGTGTACCATTGCCTAGTTGACCTCTACTAAGTTTGTTCAAATCATAGCCACTGGGTCAAAATAGGCCCTGTCCCAGGGGTTTCTTGTTTACTTGGAGTTATATAGGAAAAAGTTTTTAAAAACCTTCACATCAGAAACCAAAAAGCCATAGAGCTTAGATATTTTGTATGTAGCATTGTCTAGAGGACCTCTACTAAGTTTGTTCAAATCATGGCCCCTGGGTCAAAAATAGCCCTGCCCCAGTGGTCAGATGCTTTATATAGAGTTATATGGGAAAACTTTAAAAATCTTCTTGTCAGAAACCACAAGGCCTAGTATTTGGTGTGCAGCATTATATAGTGGACCTCTACCAAGTTTGTTCAAATAATGGCCCCTGGGTCAAAAAATGCCCTGCTGCAGGGGTCACATATTTTGCATATAGTTATTTAGGAAAAACTTTAAAAATCTTCTTGTCAGAAACCGCAAGGCCTAGCGTTTAGATATTTGGTATGTAGCATTATTTAGTGGACCTCTACTGAGTTTGTTTAAATCATAGCCACTGGGTCAAAATAGGCCCTACATCGGGGGTCACTTGTTTAGATAGTTATATAGGAAAAAGTTTAACCAATCTTCACATCAGAAACCAAAAGCAATAGAGCTTAGATATTTTGTATGTAGCATTGTCTAGAGGACCTCTACCAAGTTTGTTCAAATCATGGTCCCTGGGTCAAAAATGCCCCCACCCCAGTGGTCACATAGATTT
Organism: Cyclina sinensis; assembly: GCA_012932295.1. Taxonomy (NCBI): domain Eukaryota; kingdom Metazoa; phylum Mollusca; class Bivalvia; order Venerida; family Veneridae; genus Cyclina; species Cyclina sinensis. The sequence goes on along the minus strand of JAAONU010000009.1, from coordinate 11,742,928 downwards.
ATATAGGAAAAACTTTAAAGATCTTCTGTTCAGATACCACAAGGCCTAGAGTGAAGATATTTGGTGTACAACATTGTCTATTGAACCTCTACCAAGTTTGTTCAAATCATAGCCTCTGGGTCAAAAAATGCCCCGCCCCAGGGGTCACACATTTTATATAGAGTTATAAAGGAAAAACTTTAAAAATCTTCTTGTTAGAAACCACAAGGCCTACAGTTAAGATATTTGGTGTGCAGCATTTTCTAGTGGACCTTTACCAAGTTTTTTCAAATCATGACCCAGGGGTCAAAACTGGCCCGGCCTGGGGGGTCATTTGACTTTACACACAGACTTATATAGGGAAAACTTAAAAAATCTGCTCCTCTGAAACACCAAGGGCTAGACCCTCAATTTTTCATTGTAATGTCTCCCCCCCAACCCCACCAGTCTGATGGAGACATATTGTTTTTGCTCTGTCCATGGGTGTCGGTCTGTCTGTCACACTTTGTTTCCTTTTAATAACTTGAGTACCAGTTGACCCAAAGCCTTCAAACTTCACAGAGTTATTTCACCTTATTGAGTAGAAATAAACCCTTTTGGTTTTTTGGGTCAGTAGGTCAAAGGTCAAGGTCATAGGGACCTCTAGAGTGAAAACCGTGTCCACTCAATAACAGGAGTACCATTTCACCCAGAGCCTTCAAACTTCATAGGATGATTGCTTTTACTAAATAGAAGAACCAGATTGTTTTTGGGGCTAGTATGTCAAAGGTAAAGGTCACAGGGACCTTTAGAGTAAAAAGTATTTCTGCAGAGTAACTGTAGTACCATTACACCTAGTGCCTTCAAACTTTATAGGATAATTGTGTTAGAAGAACCCTATTGTTTTTAGGGTCCATAGGTCAAAGGTTAAGTTCACAGGGACCTCTAGAGTGAAAACTGTTTCTGCTCAGTAACTGGAGTACCATTTTACCCAGAGCCTTCAAACTTCATAGGGTGATTGTCTTTACTCAGTAAAAGAGTAAAAGAACCCTATGATTTTTGGGGTCAGTAGGTCAAAAGTCAAGGTCACAGGGACCTGTAGAGTGAAAGCTATTTCTGCACAGTGACTAGAGTACCATTACACCCAGAACCTTCAAACTTCATAGGGTAATTATATTAGAAGAACCCTATTGTTTTTGGGGTCTGTAGGTTAAAGGTCAAGTTCACTGGGACCTGTAGAGTAAAACTATTTCTGCTAAAAAATTTGAGGACAATTACACCCAGAGCCTTCAAACTTATTGCAAACTTATTCAAACTTGCAAACAACGAACACCCATAACAACCAATAACGATACTTGAAACATGAGCAATGAGACTCAGGTGAGCAATTTAGAGCCATCATGGCCCTGTTGTTTGTTGTTATGTCTCCCCACTAACCCCGCCCTTCTGGTGGAGACATATTGTTTTTGCCCTGTCCATGGGTGTCTGTTCAACTGTCTGCCTGTCACTCTTTAGTTCTGTTCAATAACTTGAGTACCAGTTGACCCAGAGCCTTCAAACTTCACAGGGTTATTGCCCTTATTGAATAGAAAAAAACCCTTTTGTTTTTTGGGTCAGTAGGTCAAAAGTCAGTGGGACCTCTAGAGTGAAAACCATTTCCAATCAATAACAGGAGTACCATTTCACCCAGAGCCTTCAAATTTCATAGGGTGATTGCTTTTACTAAATTGAAGAACCATATTTTTTGGGGGGTTAGTAGGTCAAGGTCACAGGGACCTGTAGAGTCAAAACTATTTCTGCCGATTTACTGTAGTACCATTACACCCAGAGCCTTAAAACTTTATAGGGTAATTATACCCCTTAAACGAAGTTTGCGGGGTATATAGGAGTCACCCGGTGAATGGTTGGGTGGGCGGTCAGTCTGTTGCAATTTCCTTGTCTGGAGTATAAACAAATGGATTGAATTCAATGCAACTTCATGTAATGGTCAAACACAATAAGAGAAAGTGCAGTGTTCAGGAATCATAACTCCATCTTCGATATTTGCAGAGTTATTGCCCTTTGTTGGTTTTCCCTGTCCAGAGCATAACTTGAAAACTACTGGTTTGAATTCAATGCAACTTCATACAATGATCAAGCACACTGACAGGAAGTGCATTGTACAAGAACCATAACTCCTTCTTCAGTATTTGCTCAGTTATTGCCCTTGTTGGTTTTCCTTGTCCAGAGCATAACTTGAAAACTAATTGTTGGAATTCAATCAACTTCATACAATAGTCAAGCACAACAAGAGAAAGTGCAGTGTAGAAGTAATAACTCTGTCTTCACTATATGCACAGTTTTTGCTCTTTGTTTGTTTTCCTTATCACGAGCTTATTTTGAAAAATTACACATTGGAATTCAATGCTTCATAAAATGGTCGAGCTTAATGACAGGAAGTGCATTTACAAGAACCATAACTCCATCTCACTATTTGCAGAGTTATTGCCCTTTGTTGGTTTTCCTTGTCTGGCGCATAACTCAGCTTAATGGTTGGAATCCAGTGCATCTTCATACAAAGGTCAAGCACAATGAGAGGATGTGCAATGTTCAAGAATCATAACTCCATCTTTGATATTTGCAGAGTTATTGCCCTTTGTTGGTTTTCCTTGTCAGGAGCACAATTTGAAAACTACTGGTTTGAATTCAATGCAACTTCATACAATGATCTAGCGCACTGACAGTAAGTGCATTGTACAAGAACCATAACTCCTTCTTCAGTATTTGCTCATTTATTGCCCTTTGTTGGTTTTCCTTGTCCAGAGCATAACTTGAAAACTTATTGTTGGAATTCAATGCAACTTCATACAATTGTCAAGCACAACAAGAGGAAGTGCAGTGTAGAAGAGTTATAACTCTGTCTTCACTATTTGCACAATTACTGCTATTTGTTGGTTTTCCTTATCCTTTTTTTATTTTGAAAACTACTTGTTGTAATTCAATGATGTCATAAAATGGTCAAGCTTAATGACAGAAAGTGCATTTTATAAGAACCATAACTCCATCTCACTATTTGCAGAGTTATTTCCCTTTGTTGGTTTTCCTTGTCCTGGGCATAACTCGAAAACTAATGGTTGGAATTCAGTGCAACATAGTACAGTGGTCAAGCACAATGAGAGGATGTGCAGTGTTCAAGAATTATAACTGCATTTTCTGTATTTGCAGAGTTATTGCCCTTTGTTGGTTTTCCTTGTCCAGAGCACAACTTGAAAAGTTCTGGTTGGAATTCAGTGCAACATCATACAGTGATCAAGCACAATGACAGGAAGTGCAATGTACAAGAACCATAACTCCATCTTTCTGTTTTCAGAGTTATTGCCCTTTATTGGTTTTCCTTGTCCGGAGCATAACTTGAAAAGTACTAGATGGAATTCAATGCAACTTCATACAATGGTCAAGCACAGTGACAGGAAGTGCAGTGTTTTCGTGATTTTAATAGAACTTGGCATTAATGTTGACCATTGTTAGGCAGAGTGTCACACACAAAATTCAGGTTTCTTAGGACAAGGTCACACACAGAGGTCAAAATTAAGATGAAAATGTGAGTATGGACCATTTAGTCATTATGAATTGAGATATTCTTTCAAAAATGTCACCATCATGAGACTGAGCATTACACGCATAATCCAGGTCCAAATATGCAAGGTCAAGGTCACTAAAGATGATGAAATGTCCAGATTTTGTCCGGAGCATATCTTCTACATGCATGGAGGGATTTTAGTATTACTTGATACTAAAGTTCACCATCATAAAACATAGTGTTGTGTGCATGAACCAGGTCTCTAGGTCAAAGGTCAAGATCACACCTAGAGGTCAGTGGAAAATGCTTGTCTGGAGCAAAACTTCTACATGTATTGAGAGATTTTAATATAACTTGGCACAAATGCTGACCATTGTAAGGCTGTGTGTTGTACACAAAATTCAGGTCACTTTGGCCAAGGTAAGGGTCACAGAGGTCAAAGGTCAGATTAAACTATTAGAATGTGTGTATGGACCATTTAGTCATCATGAATTAAGAGATTCTAACATAAAATTTCACCATCATGAGACTGAGGGTTACACTCATAATCCTGGTCCAAATATATGTAAGGTCAAGGTCACTAGAGATGATGAAATGTCCAGATTTGGTCGTGGAACATATCTTTTACATGCATAGAGTGATTTTAGTATTACTTGATACAAAAGTTCACCATCATGAAACATAGTGTTGTGCGCATGAACCAGGTCTCAGTGTCACATTGGAGGTCAGAAATTCATTTCAAATGTTTGTTTCACTGTCCAGCACCAGAAATATTCAAACTTGCTTCCCTCTTTTTTATCCATTATGCCCACATCTTCTGCAAAGCTTTTGTGATGGGCATATTTTGTGACAATGGTACCAATGGTGTTGAGTAAACGCATTTTTCAAGTTTTCAGTTTCAACTCATTGCATTCAATTTCATAAATTTTATATTGAAAATACCGGGAAAACTAATTAGACTGACTGAGAGTTTTGAGTCAGACCGACTTGTCAAGTAATTCCAAGTTGACTTATAGCAAAACCACTATATAATCATATTGAAGAGAATGCTGGTTAGCTCTACATTCAGAAATATAGCAAAGTTCTCCATCAAAATATAAGAAGCATTTTGCCAACATGTGGTTGCATTAAAATAACATCATTAAGTCTTTACAAATAATTTATGGAAATCCATATTCCTGTCCATGAACTGCTGGAAATAAGGAACCAGATATTAAGAAAAGTCAGTAAAAGTTCAAAGAATTTGTATGTGAAGTACAAAAATCTAGACTGAAAATAAAATTATAAATAATGCAGTTTGAATTGTGGTTCTTTAATGAGGTATTTATGGCCCCCTTTGGAGAAGAGGGAGAATATTGTTATGTAGATGTTGGTTGGTCAGTAAACCTTTTTGTTTCTGATCAATAACATTGAGAACATATAGACACAGAGACTTGCTAGGTAGGTTGGGCATCTTGTGTAGATGAATCATACCAGGCTCTCCAGGACAAAGGTCAAACTCACAAGGGCTCTAAGTGTGAAAATCAGTTACTAAAGAATAACTGCACCAAGGAACTTCAGACTTTATTATATCATGACGGTTGGTCATGATGAATAAATGAACCTGAGGGCCTCTTTGAAAATTGTAAAAGTCATGCTGTAACTCAAGAATAATTTCACCCAAGATCTTCAGATTTTACAGGTTGGTTGGGCATGACAAGTAGATGACCCCTATTGTATTTTGGCCAAAGGGTCAAGGTCAAAAATAGGCCAGTGCTTTGAAACCATTTACTCCAGAAGAAATGCTCCAAGGACCTCCAAACTTTACAGGATGATTAAGGGTCATTAGTAGATGAACCCTGTCTTTTTTGGGCGAAAGTGAAAGGTCAAGCTCACAGGGCTTGCAAAAACATTTTCTATAAATAACTCAAGAATGAGTGGATTGATTGGCATGATTAGTCAATAACCCTTAGGTCCCTCAGAGTCAAAGGTTAAGCTCACAGGGACCTGCCCTTTGAAAATAGTTTCAATTACTCAAGAAGCTCCCAGGAACTTCAGACTTTACAGGGCAGTTGGACATGATGAGTAGATGAAGCCTATTTGATTTTGTGCCTCAAGCTCTTAAGAGCTAGGTCTTTGAAATAGGTTTCCAGTCAATAACTGAAAGACTTCTGCTCCTATGGCCTTCAAATGTAATAGGATGATTGGGTGTGAAAACTATAATGAGTAGATGAAGCCAACAGCTTTTAGGCCCTACAGAGTAAAAGGTCAAGCTCAGAGGGACTTGCAGTGAGAAAATGGTGTACTTCTGGTGCCCCCTGGCTTTAAAATTTTTCCAAAGTTGCAGGTTACCAACTTCTTTAAATTTCACAGGATGCCTATTGCATTATGGCAAGTGTTATTTTTTTCACTTTTTTACCAATATGCCAATTAAAAGGCTGTATTTCAGACAGATATACATTCCAACATAATTGTTGTATATCTCTGAAATTTATCCTTTTGAATTTAGGATTGTTAAATGTTTTGAAGATGTTTCAATGTCCTCAACATTTTTATTATATTCATGCTTAACAGAATTTATTCAGTTCTATGGCAAAGGCATAACCTGATATTTATAAAAGACTCTAAACAGTAAAAAAGAATTAGAATTATTTAACATATTTTTTGAAACAACAAGTAAATAAAAGAAAAAAAGTTTCCCCAAAAAGAGAGTGTCTAGCACACTCATCCTAGTTTTGATAAATATCAGGTTCTTTAGGGTTGTGTGATTGTTTGACATGTTTGTTGAAGACTAGGCTAACTTAGAATGCTTTTGTGTGTGTGTTTTTTTTCTGCAGCATTGTCGTATAACTTTGCAATAGACCAATATCATCCGCTTGTGGCCAAAAAGGGCAGCATGCCATCTCCATTTCTGGATGAAAAGGGCTACCCAAAGGAGTTTATGTGGCAGATGGTGGATGAGGATGAGTTACAAGGTGTTGTATAAAGTACTATCCAGCATATATTATGAACTGCCCTTACCTCATAATCTTGTCTTCTTGTTTTTAGTGTTTCCAGTTTTTAGCTCACCTGAGTAGATAAGCTAAAGCGAGCTATTTGGATCACAGAATGTCCCACTTCCAGTGGTCTGTCAACAATTGCATTCAAACTACACCTTCTCAGTAAACCCACCAGGCTTTTTCAATCTACCTGGCCCCCTTTCAGATTTTAAAGATTTATTGAATTCTATGCAGAAATCTGGTTGCCAAGGTAACCAAAAAGAAAAACTTGAAAGCCTTTCTCCTTAGTAATCCCTTGACCATTTGAATATTATTAGGCACAAAATTAATAAGTTCCTTTGTTGACCCTTTATATAAATTATGAAATTTATAGCTGTCCATGAAAAAACATGGCTGCCACCAGGGGGCAGGGCTTATATTCCTTATATTTCTATATTGGAAACAAAAATCTTCTTAGAAATTAGTGACTGTCTTAGAAAATAATTTGGAACAGTTGTTTCTTGGGTGGAGAAATTTTAAAATTTATATTGTACAGTGAAAAAACATGGCCACCAGGGTCAGGGCTTATTTACCAATATGTCTGTATGGGAAACTTTATAAAAATCTTCTCCTTAGAATCTAGTGGGTTACTTTGAAAATAATTTAGAACAAATGTTCCTTGGGTGACTTTCTACTGAGTATATACTTGTATAAACTCTAAAGGGCTGTCGTAGCCCTCTTGTTTTCTCATTCTGTTCTGTAATTTACCCTTTAGTTTTGAATTTCATTCTATACATTCCCTCCTTTAGGAGAACCTATGTTTCAGGTATTTTTCCTCAAAATATTGTGTATACCTACCTTTTTATACCCCGAAACACAGTTTGGGGGGTATATAGGAGTCACCTGGTGGTTGGTTGGGCTGGCGGGCAGGCGGTCGGTCGGTCCGGTGCAATTTCCTTGGAGCGTAACTTGAAAACTAATGGTTGGAATTCAATGCAACTTCATACACTCATCAAGCACAGTGAGGAAAGTGCATTGTTCAAGAATCATAACTCCATCTTTACTATTTGCAGAGTTATTGCCCGCAATTGGTTTTCCTTGTCAGGAGCATAACTTAAAAACTACTTGTTGGAATTCATTGCAACTTCATACAGTGGTCAAGCACAATGACAGTAGGTGCAGTGTTCAAGAATTATAACTCCATCTTTACTGTTTGCAGAGTTATTCCCCTTCATTGTTTTTCCTTTTCCAGAGCATAACTTGAAAATTACTGGTTGGAATTCAGTGCAACTTCATACAATGGTCAAGCACAAGGGAAGGAAGTGCAGTGTTCAAGAAATATAACTCCCTCTTTACTATTTACAGAGTCATTGCCCTTTATTGGTTTTCCTTGTCCAGAGCATAACTTGAAAAGTGCAACTTCATACAATGGTCAAGCACAATGAGAGAAAGTGCAGTGTTCAAGAATCATAACTCCGTCTTTACTATTTGCAGAGTTATTGCCCTTTATTGTTTTTTTTTGTCCGGAGCATAACTTGAAAACTACTGGTTGGAATTCACTGCAACTTCATACAATGGTAGTCAACAATGAGAGCAAGTGCAATGTTCAAGAATCATAATCCATCTTCACTATTTGCAGTTATTGCCTTTTGTTGGTTTTCCTTGTCCAGAGCAAAACTTGAAAATTACTGGTTGGAATTCAATGCAACTTCATACAATGTCCAGCACAACGAAAGGAAGTGCAGTGTACATGAGCTATAATTCTATCTTGACTATTTGCACTGTTATTGCCCTTTGTTCTTTATCCCTGTCTAGAGCATAACTTGAAAGCTACTGGTTGGAATTCAGTACAACTTCAAACAATGGTCAAGCACAATGAGAGGAAAAGCAGTGTTTAAGAATCATCTTCACTATTTGCTGAGTTATTGCCGTTTGTTGGTTTTCCTTGTCCAGAGCATAATTTGAAAACTTATGGATGGAATTCAATGCAACTGGAAGTGCATTGTACAAGAGCCATTACTCCATCTTCTCTGTTTGCACATTAATTGCTCTTTATTGGATTTCCTTGTTTGGAGCATAACTTGAAAACTAATGGTTGGAATTCAGTGCAACTTCATACAATGTCCAGCACAATGAGTGGATATGCATTGTACAAGAGCTATAACTCTGTCTTCACTATTTGCACATTAATTGCCCTTTGTTGGTTTTCCTTGTCAGGAGCATAACTTGAAAACGACTTGCTGGAATTCAATGTAACTTCATACAATGGTCTAGCACAATGACAGAAAGTGCAGTGTATAAGAGCTATAACTCCATCTTCAGTATTTGCAGAGTTATTGCCCTTTGTTGGTTTTCCTTGTCCAGAGCATAACTTGAAAAGTACTGGTTTGAATTCAATGCAACTTCATACAATGATCAAGCACAATGACAGGAAATGCAATGTACAAGAACCACAACTATCTTTAATTGCCCACAACCATATCTCTATTTCAATTCTTTTACAAAGTATTCTGTTATTAATAACTTCCTCAGTTCCAAAGCAGTCTTGCAGGGGTATTAATCGCATTTAGTGATAGCTCTAGTTTTTGTTAAATGTACTAAAACTTCTTTCTTGACAAAAACAATGAAGGCAAAGCAGTACAGTGTAGTTGCCTGCTGTAAGTATTGTAATGTCTGTATCTGTGTGAATTCTGACTTTATTTGTAACTCAGAGGTTTTAATTTTTATTATCTCACCTGAGCACAAAGTGCTCAAGGTTGAGCTATTGGGAGCATCGATTGTCCTGCGTCCGTTGGAATGCGTTGTCTACAATTTGACTTGAATGACTTCTCCTAAACCGCTAAGCCAACTTTGACAAAACATGCCTGGGATATTCCTTGTATGAAGCTCTACCAAAGTTGTTCAAAGAATTGAATTCCATCAAGAACTCTTGTTGCTATGGCAACAGACATGACAGAAATGAAAAACTTTGAAAATTTTCTTGTCTGAAACAACAAGGCCCTGAGTCTTAAGATTTGGTGTGTAGCATTGTCTAGTGGACCTCTACCAAATTTGTTCAAATTATACCCCTGGAGTCAAATTTGGCACCACCCCTGGGGTCAATTGATTTTATACAGGCTTATATAGGGAAAACTTTGAAAATCTTCTTGTCTGAAACCACATTGCCCAGAGCCTTAAGATTTGGTATTAAGCATTGTCTATTAGACCTCTATCAAGTTTGTTCAAATTATGCCCCTGGGGTCAAATTTGGCCTTGCCCTTGGGGTCAGTTGATTTTACATAGGCTTATATACATTGTATAGAAAACTTTAAAAACCTTCTTGTCTGAAACTACGAGGCCCTCAGCCTTAAGATTCGGTATGTAGCATTGTCTAGTGGAGCTCTACCAAATTTGTTCAAATTATACCCCTAGAGTCAAATTCGGCCCTGCCCTGGGGGTCAATTGGTTTTACATAGGCTTATATAGGGAAAACTTTGAAAATCTTCTTGTCTGAAACCACAAGGCCCTGAGCCTTAAGATTTGATATGTATCAAGTTTGTTCAAATTATGCCCCTATGGTCAAATTTGGCCCTGCCCTGGGATTTTATATTGGCTAATATCGGCAAAACTTCAAAAAAACTTCTTGTCTGAAACCAAAAAGCCTAGAACTTAGATATTTTTAATGGAGCATCAGCTAGAGGTCATCTACTAAGTTAGTGAAAATTGGCTCTACCCTGGGGGGGTCACTTGAATTCATATAGATTTATATAGGGAGAATCTTTAAAAACCTTCTCATGTTTGCTGAACAGCAGACCCAAAGGCAGAGTATTCAGGTGAGCGATCTAGGGCCATTATGGCCCTCTTGTACTTTTATGCCCCCAAAGGGAGGCATATAATAATCAAATCGTCTGTCAGTCCATCTATCCGTCCCCATTTTGTTTCCGGAGCATAACTCCAAAAGTATACAAGGCATTTACTTCAGACTTGGAATATAGCTTGATAGTGATGAGTTGAAGTGCAATACACAAAAGCCATTACTCTAGCAATGTTAATTCTTGAGTTATCTCCCCTTTTCAGTTTTCCTTGTCCGGCCATTTTCTCATTAAGTATACATGGGATTGGCTTCTGACTTGGAGTATAGACAGAGTGCATTGCACAGGAACCATAACTCCAGCTCACATTTTGAATAATCTCCCTTTGTCATTTTTGCTTGTGTTTGCTATATAGTGTAAGAACTGCTTCAAATTGTCTCCACCAAAATGGTCTGCCAGGGGTTCTGTTTACCAGAAATATGAATTTTAATGAATTAGGTCATAAGTTTGAAACTTAGAAATTTCTTTAAATTACTGAACATTTTGATAATTATGTTTGATACTCAGTTGAGTGTCTTTTACTCAAAGTCATAGTGTTTCTATAATTTTGAGGTATATATACATGTACATTTTATTCTTGTGAAATTTTAATTCTTTAAGGAAAATAAGTATTGATGTAAAAGTAAGCTGATTACAAAGTATAATGTCTTACACAATATATTTTCCTAAAAAAGAATTACGTTTGTGAAAACTTGCTAATAAAAACTGAAATTATTCGCTTGAAGATTTTCATATTCCCGAAGGGGCATATTATGTAATGGTCCTGGGCGTCTGTCTGTCCATTAGCAATTTGGTTTCTGGAGGATAACTTGAGAACTGTTTGGCCTACAGTCTTTCAACGTCATATCATGATTACCCACATTGAGTGCATGACCCCTATTGATTTTTGGGTCAGTAGCTCAAAGGTCGAAGTCACAGTGACCTAAATTTTTAAAGTCATTGTCCAAGCGTCCGTAAGCAATTAGGTTTCAGAAGGATAACTTCAGTACTCTTTGGCCTACAGTCTTCAAACTTCATATGATTATTGCCTACATAAGTGGATGACCCCTCTTGATTTTGGAGTCAGTAGCTCAAAGGTCAAGGTCACAGTCACCTCAACATTGAAAACCATTTCCGCCTTGTAACTTGACAGTCATTTGTAATAGAGAATTCAAACTTTATTTCACGATTGCACACATAAAATGGATGACCATTATTTATTTTGAGGTCAGTATGTCAAAGGTCAAGGTCACAGTGACCTAAATGTTTAGAATCATTTACACTCTTTAACTCGACAACCATTCATCATAAAGACTTTAAAATCCATATATTGGTTACACACATTGAGGGAATGACCCAGTCAATTTTGGGGTCAGTAGGTCAAAGATCTAGGTCACAGTGACCTAAGCACTGAAAACCATTTCCGCTGTAAAACTTCATAACCCTTTGTCATACAGATTTCAAACTTCATATGATGATTGATTACATTAAGAAAATGACCCCCATTTATCTTAGGATCCGTAGGTCAGATGTCAAGGTCACAATGACCTAAATACTGAAAAGCATTTCTTTGGCAACATCTTCCCATACAGACTTCAAACTTTTAGGATGATTGCCATTATTGATTACATGACCCCCATGCTGTTCGGGGTAAGTATATAAAAGGTCAAGACGACAATCAACTAAACAATCAATATTTCTGCACTATAACTTGATATCCATGCATCACAGCATGAACATCATTACTTCTGAAAGACTGACATTTATACAAATTACAAAACCTAAAATTCAGATATGATAAAGATCTATAAAACTCTAAAATTAAAATTATAAAATGTTAAAAATCAAAGTGTTATAAATAAAAAACAAAAAATTCAAAATTTAGAGCAAATCATTTAATTCCAAAGCCTAAGGTTTCCTCCCTTATATCACAAATGCATCATACTTCGGGTATACAATGCTTCGCCCAGCGGTGCTATTGTTGTTTTAATAAACGTGTAAGATTGTCATATTTCTAATGAAATCATGTTAACTTGCTTTTTAGCTCACCTGATTGGTCTTTTTCCTTCGTCTGTCCTTCCGTCCGTTGTCAACTTTTCATTCAAACGACATCTCCTTTGAAACCAATGGGGCAAATTTAATGAAACTTGCCTAGGATGTTCCTTGCATGAAGCTCTCTCAAGATTGTTCAAATGGTACTGGTCCATTGCATTTCTGGTTCACTGAAGCTAAAAATAGATTTTATAAGTTGGATCTTTAAAAATCTTCTTCTCCAAAACCACAAGGCCTGGAGCTTCGATATTTGGTATGAAGCATCATCTAGTAGACCTCTACCAAGTTTGTTCAAATTATGTCCCTGGGGTCAAAACTGACCCAACCCCAGGGGTCAGTTGGTTTTACATAGAGTGATATAGGGAAAACTTGAAAATCTTCTTGTCAGAAACAAGAAGGCCTGGAGTTAATATATTTGGTATGCAGCATTGTCTAGTGGACCTCTACCAAGTTTGTTCAAATCATGGCCTCTGGGTCAAAAATGGCCCCACCTCGGGGGTCACTTGTTTTACATAGAGTTATATAGGAAAAACTTTAAAAATCTTCTTGTCAGAAACCTTAAGTTAAAGAGCTTAGATATTTGGTGTGTAGCATTGTCTAGTGGACCTCTACCAAATTTGTTCAAATCATGGCCTCTGGGTCAAAAATGGCCCCACCCAGGGGTCACTTGTTTTTACATAGATTTATATAAGAAAATCTTAAAAAATCTTCTTGTCAGAAACATTAAGTTAAAGAGCTTAGATATTTGGTATGTAGCATTGTCTAGTGGACCTGTACCAAGTTTGTTCAAATCATTGCCTCTGGGTCAAAAATGGCCCCGTCCCAGGGGTCACTTGTTTTACATAGATATATATAGGAAAAACTTTAAAAATCTTCTTGTCAGAAACCGTAAGTTATAGAGCTTAGATATTTGGTGTGTAGCATTGTCTAGTGGACCTCTACAAAGTTTGTTCAAATCATAGCCACTGGGTCAAAACAGGCACAGCTAGCCCTGGGGGTCACTTGTTTACATAGAGTTATATAGGAAATGGTTTTAAAAATCTTCACAGAAGAAACCATAAGGCTTAGAGTTAAGATATTTTGTATGAAGCATTGTCTAGAGGACCTCTACCAAATTTGTTTAAGTCATGGACCCTAGGTCAAAAAATGCCCCGCCCCAGGGGTCACCTGTTTTACAGAGATTTATATAGGAAAAACTTTAAAAATCTTCTTGTCATAAACAACAAGGCCTAGAGTTAAGATATTTGGTGTGCAGCATTATCTAATGGACCTCTATCAAGTTTGTTCAAATCATGGCCCCTTGGTCAAAATAGGCCCCGCCCTAGGGGTCACATGTTTTACATAGAATTATATAGGAAAAACTTGAAAACTCTTCTTGTCAGAAACCACAAGGCCAGTTAAGATATTTGGTATGCAGCATTGTCTAGTGGACCTCTACCAAGTTTGTTAGAAAAATGTCCCTGGGGTCAGTATTGGCCCCGCCTGAGGGGTCACAAGTTTTAAATAACAATATAGAAGAAAATCTTTAAAAATCTTCTTGTCTGAAACCACAAGGCCTAGAATTTTAAAATTTGGCACGAAGCAAGCTTTATCAAGCTTTTTCAAATTATTAGATTAGGTTAAAGGTCACGGAGGCTAAAGGTAGATTTATCTACTGTACCTCATAGAGCTTTCATTTGTAGACCAATATCTTTGATATTCAGTATAGAGGTTTTTGCATGGACCTCTACCCATGGGTAGGGTATGAGGTCACTGGGTCAAGGTCAAGGTCACCATAGCTTATAATAGATATTTCTACTTTCTGTCACAGAGCCTTTATTTATTAACTGATATTTTACATATTTGGTTTGTAGGCACTTACGTATTTTCAATTAAAAAATGAAATACTGCTTAACAGCAAACCTACAGCCAAAGTACTCAGGTGAGCGATCCAGTGCCATCATGGCCCTCTTGTCTTTATTTTTTAAAGCTTTGTTTAATTTTTTTTCATTGCATGCAGTCAAAATTTTATATAAAGAAATAATATGAGCATTATTTGCCTAAAAATCCCTTTGTTCTTAAAAAATACTAATATTCTAAAACTCCAGATAGGCCTCCCAGTTTGCAGGAATGTAGAATAACATAAATAATACTCAAATGTTTTACATCTGATCCCAGCTAACATGTTGCAACTATGCAATGTAATAGGAGCTTTAGGGTATATGATGTGAAAACACTAAATTTTTTATGCCTCTGAAGGGAGGCATATAGTCTTTTAACTGTCTGGGGTCATTCCCCCGAAGAGAGGCATATAGTTTTTGAATTGTCCTTCAGTCAGTCCGTCCGTCAGCCCGTCCGAAAATTTTAACATTGGCAATAACTTCCTTATTAGTAAGTGGATTTACTTCATACTTGGAAACAACACCCCTTTGGACAAGACCTTCACACTGACCTATATTTATTTGACCTAGATCCGTGAATGACCTTCATCTTGGAGATCCAACTGTCCAAAATCTTTAACATTGGCCATAACTTCCTTATTAGTAAGTGGATTTACTTCCTGCTTGGACACAACACCCCTTTGGACAACACCTTCCCACTATCCTATATTTATTTGACCTTGACCCCTGTATGATCTTCACCTTGAAGATCCAATTGTCCAAAAACTTTAACAATGGCCATAACTTCCTTATAAGTAAGCTACTAACTGTGACCAATGCCATGTTTCGGAGGCATTCGTGTCTGTAACACATTTCATGCTTTCATTACTTTTAAAGAATTCTCAGTTACATTGTTATTTCAGCAATTAATAATTTAACAGAATTCTTTGGCTATATTTCTTATTTTGTTATGATTTAACTCTGATAGAACAGTTCTGTTTTACATGTGTAAATATTCTATTAAATATTTTCCTTCAACATATTTTTATGTAGGTTCTGAAGGTAAATGACTTAGTGCTAAAATCGGTTTTTGGGTTAAGATGCGTGCCATAGAAGCAGGGATTTTGTGTGCAGAGGTGCCACAATGGCAGGGGTTTTGGGTATTTTATTGTGCACCAGGTGCAGAGATGAGATTTGTCATAATGGCAGGGGTTTTGGGTGCAGAGGTGTCAAAATGGCAGGGGTTTTGTATGCATTTTTATGCACCAGTGGCAAGTGTTTTATGTGCAGAAGTGTTCCAGAGGGTCAGGGGTTTTGGGCACAAATGCAGAGGTTTTGGTGCAGAGGTGTGCCATAAGGGTAGTGTTTTTGGATACAGTTTGGTGCCTTAATTGCAGGCTTTTTAGGTACAATAAAATTTCGCAAACTTGAAGTGGCTTGGGGACAATGTAAATCCTCTAGTTAATGAGGTCCTCAAGTTATCTGATTAACATGTCATTCCCTTCGGCGCTGCATTATACTTACTACTTGTGAAAATTCCAAACAATGTATGGTGAACACGATCAATCTTATTTATCTGGTCAATCGTTAGACAAACAAAATATTTATTTTTATTTAGTTTTAATCATCAATAATATTTTTAAGAAATCTACAAATATAAACAAACGCAGATGAAAGACATAAAATCTGAGCACTCTTTAAACAAAAGTTAATGAGTTCCAGTAAATATCAGTGGTTATCACACATTGTTGCTCAGACTTATTATATTCTCATTATTATATTCTCTTAATCATATCTTTTAACATTTATTTAATGTTTTGTAATGATACTATCCTGAATAAAGGAGCACAATAAACATTTATTAATTGATGACAAGTACACTAATTTTAATTGCATGTACAATAACAACGTTATTTTAACGATGTGTCCAAACAATGACACAACGGCAAAGATGGGTAAACATTTGCTAAATAATTAGCCACTTCGAGTTGCTGTAGGTAAATTAGCTGTGAAAAAAACCAGTTGGGACCACAGGTGCTCCTCGAGTTATTGAGTTACCAATGTTTGAGTTATTGATGTAAAATTTAGTTGAAAATAAAGAGGGACCACAGCAATAGTTCGAGTTATCCTGGGTTCTCAGGTTATTGATGCTCAAGTAAAGAAAGGTTAACTGTATATAGATGTGCCACAGTGGCAAGGAATTTGGGTGTAGAGATGTGCCATAAAGGTAGTTTTTTTGGATACAGTTGGGTGCCATAATTGCAGGGTTTTTTTGAGCAGAGGTATGCCATTAGGACAGAGGTTTTTTGGTGCAGTTCTGTACCACAATTGAATACAGTTAAATGGTGGATGACAAGCTATTCGTTTTTAAGCTTTTCATTAGTCAGCGCTGACTATATATGATATTTCAAAGTTAAAAAAGTTGTGGACTAGTTGTTATTGAGGCATACATGCTGTGATGTCCAAAAACCCGGCGATTTTCCACAAATCTCCCGTTAATGATCCAACCCTAAACGGCATGTATGTATTGAGGATGAATCTTATTTTTAGCTTGTCTGTTTTCGAAGAAAAAAGTCAAGCTACAAAATGTATTGTGATCACTGAGTCATCGTCAGCATGGTGCAAAAACTTCAATGTAGCTGATTACTCATAAACCATAAGGCCTACAGTGTAGATATTTAGTATGTAGCATTGTCTAGTGGACCTCTACCAAGCTGGTTCAAATCATGACCCCAGAGTCAATATTGGTCACAGCCTGGGGGGTCACTTGACTTTACATATAAAGGGGAAAAAAATCCCTAAAACAACTTGAAACTTGATGTGAGGCATCCTCTAGTACCCCTCTACAAAGATTGTTCATTTTATGACTTTAATCCTGTTATAAATATTTTCTTTAATTTTAGCCCAGACTGCATTTAGTTCAAGAAAGAGGGTAAGACTAGCTAAATGTTGTCAGCTGCTGTCTCAGTGTCTGTTTTGGTAGTAAGTGATATTTGTGATGAATATGTTTTTAGTAATATTTACTGAAAAGAACCAGTCTGGTTTTGATGGCTGGAGGTCAAGCTTCATTAATCTAAGTAATTAACAAATAAACTGCTTTGTTGGAAGACATAAACTAATTGATGAATTGTGTTTGCAGTGTGAACATATAAATTATGTTAAACTAATATATTTTGATTTAAGAGGTTCTAACATTTTTAGCTCACCCTGAGCTTTGGCATTGTGATCACCCTGTGTCTGTTGTCCCTTGTCAACAATTTACTTTAAATGACATCTCTTCCTAAACCACAAGGCTATTTTTAACCAAACTTTACAGAAATGTTCCTTATATTGCCTTTTTCTAAAATTGCTCAAACTGTTCCGCTCCATTGTGCATAACGGATGTAAAAGCTAAAAATAGAAAAAATTTAAACAACATCTCCTCCTTAACGGCGATTTTCCACCAAATTTCAAAGAAATGTTCCATACAAAGCCGTCTATTATGTTTGCTAAAACGGTTCTGCTCCACTGAACAAAATGGCTGTTACAGTTACTATAAGTTTTCTTCAGTATTTGGCTTCAAATGAAATTTTTTTAAAAACCACTTTGCCATTTTAAACCAAATTTGACAGAAATGTTCCTTATATTGCCATTTTCTAAAATTGCTCAAACTGTTCCGCTCCATTGTACATAAGGGCTGCAAAACCTAAAATAGAAAAAAATTCAAACAACATCTCCTCCTAAACAGCTAGGTGATTTTCCAAAAATTTCACAGAAATGTTCCTTACATAGCCCTCTATTAAGTTTGCTAAAATGGTTCTGCTCCATTGAACAAAATGGCCACCAGAACTAAAAATAGATTTTTGTCAGTATTTCGCTTCAGATAACATCTCCTCAAAAACCAGCTTGCCATTTTAAACCAAATTTGTCTGAAATGTTCCTTATATTGCCCTTTTCTAAAATTGCTCAAACAGTTCTGCTCCATTGAACAAAATGGCTGCCAGAGCTAAAAATAGATTATCATGCAGATTATACATATATGTTGCGTTGCTTGTTTAATAATCATCATATAGTCTCTAGTTTAGGAGTCCTCAGTCATGAGTTCTTGGGTTTAGATCAGGTTCACAGTTGTTTTTTAAAAAACATTTTTCTTTTGTAAAATATTCGGTGAAATATTAAAAACCTGGTTTCAATACATGGGGGGTTTCTTGTTTAAATTATTACTCTAGGATTATGGGTTTTCTTTATATGTATATAGTAATTATTATAAGTCATTGGTTTTCTTTATATGTATATAGTAAAAACTTTTAAAAGTCTTCTCTGAAACCACAAGGGCTGCCCCTCCCAACCAGACCCCCTCCCCATTTTTAGCTCACCTGTCACGTAGTGACAGAGTGAGCTTTTCTGATCACCTTTTGTCCGTCGTACGTCCGTCCTGTCCATCCACAATTAGTTTGTTAACACTCTAGTGGTCACATTTTTGCCTCAATTGTCATGAAACTTGGTCAGGATGTTTGTCTCATTAATATCTCGGACGAGTTCGAACATGGGTTATTAGGGTTGGAAAACTAGGTCACAGAGCCCAAATATAGAAAAACCTTGTTAACACTCTAGAGGCTACTTTTTCAATCCAAATATCCTGGAAATGTGTCAGAAAGGTTCTATCGTTGATTTGTAGCTCAAGTTCAAATATGGGTCATCTGGGTTCAAAAACTAGGTCACAGAGCCCAAAAATAGAAAAATCTTGTTAACACTCTAGAGGTTACATTTTCAGCCCAAATAATCTGGAAATTTGTCATAAAGGTTGCTTTGACGATTTCTAGGTCAAGTTCAAATATGGGTCATCTGGGGTCAAAAACTAGGTCACAGAGCCCAAATATTGAAAAACCTTGTTAACACTCTAGAGGTAACATTTTTAGACCAAATAATCTGGAAATTTGTCAGGAATGTTGCTTCTATAATTTCTAGCTCAAGTTCAAATATGGGTCATCTGGGTTCAAAAACTAGGTCACAGAGCCCAAACATAGAAAAATCTTGTTAACACTCTAGAGGTTACATTTTCAGCCCAAATAATCTGGAAATTTGTCAGAAAGGTTGCTTTGACAATTTCTAGGTCAAGTTCAAATTGTTGGGTCATCTGGGGTCAAAAACTAAGTCACAGAGCCTAAATATTGAAAAACCTTGTTAACACACTAGAGGTAACATTTTTAGACCAAATAATCTGGAAATTTGTCAGGAAAGTTGCTTCTATGATTTCTAGCTCAGGTTCGAATATGGGTCATCTGGGTTCAAAAACTAGGTCACAGAGCCCAAAAATAGAAAAATCTTGTTAACACTCAAGAGGTTACATTTTTAGCCCAAATAATCTGGAAATTTGTCAGAAAGGTTGCCTTAAGGATTTCTAGATCAAATTTGAATATGGGTCATCTGGGGTCACAAACTAGGTCACAGAGCTTTATGGAAAAAAACTTGTTAACACTCTAGAGGTAACATTTTAATTCCAAATAACCTGGAAAATTGTCGAAAAGCTTAATTCTATGGTTTCTAGCTCAAGTTTGAATATGGTCATCTGGAGTCGAAAACTAAGTCACAGAACCCAGATAACTTTGTAAACGCTCTAGAGGCTACATTATTAGTCCAAATGTCTTTGAAATTTGTCAGAAAGGTTGTTTTGATGATTAATAGCTCAAGTTTGGATATGGGTTATCTGGGGTCAAAAACTAGGTCACAGAGCCTAAATATCGAAAAACCTTGTTAACACTCTTGAGGCTACTTTTTCAGTCCAAATATCCTGGAAACTTGTCAGAGAGATTGTTTCGATAATTTCTAGCTCAAGTTCGAATATGGGACATCTAGGTAAAAAAAACTAGGTCATAGAGCCCAAATATGGAAAAACCTTGTTAACACTCTAGAGGTAACATTTTCAGTACAAATAACCTTGAAATTTGTCAAAGAGATTGTTTGAATAATTTCTAGGTCAGGTTCGAATATGGGTCATCTAGGGTCAATTAACCAGGTCCATAGCAACTTTGTTAAAAGCAGTCATACTCAGGTGAGCGATACAGGGCCATCATGGCCCTCTTATTTTTTCTTTCCTCTCTTTTGTTTCCTTTTTTTTTTTTCTTGGACGAATAGGATGAATTTCCTTATTTTGTTGCCTTTTTATGCTCCCACCATTTTGGGATGGGGAAGGCATATTGATTTGCCCTTGTCCTTTTGTCCCGCTGTCATGCTGTCCGTACATAGACCAGTTTGTGTTGCATGTAACTCCAAATGTATAACAGCTAGAGGCATGCAACTTCCTAAGAATAGTTGACAGCATGTGAACTTACGCACCTGGGTATTTTGACACAAATTTATTGAAGATAGGCAGACTTATGCTCCTGATTAAACAGAAAATAATATTTTTAGCTCCACTTTTCAAAGAAAAAAAGTGGAGCTATTGTCATGACCCTCTCGTCGGCATCAGCATTGGTCAACCTTTTTGTTAAGGTCCATTTTCTCAGAAACTGTCAAAACTATTTACTTCAGATTTAGAATACATGTTCACTGTCAAAATGTAAAACCATTTCTAAAGGGCAGATAACCCTCAAATTTTTTATGTCCCCCATTGAAGATGAAAGTCATATAGTTTTGCAAAGGTCGGTCAGTATTCACTTTGGTTTCCGATCAATATCTAGAGAACCCTTACACCCACCTTCCTCAGACTAGGTATGTAAATTGGTCATGACTAGTAGATGACACCTAGTTTTTCAGGTCACCAGGTCAAAGGTCTAGGTCAGAGTGACATTGAACAGCAAAACAGTTTCCAATCAATAACTGTAGAACCTCTGGTCCCAGGTTGTTCAAACTTAATGTATAGATTGGACATGACTAGTAGATGACCCCTAGAGTTTTTCAGGTCACCAGGTCAAAGGCCAAGGTCACAGTGACCTTAAAAAGCAAAATCATTTCCAATTAATGACTGTAGAACTCTTGGACCCAGCCTTAAACTTGGTATATAGGTTGGCCATGACCAGTAGATGACCCCTATAGCTTTTCAGGTCAAAGGTCAAGGTCACAGTGACCTTGTATAGCAAAATAGCGTCCGATCAATTCTTATAGAATGTTTGGGCCCAGCTCCTCAAACCTTCATAGGTAGGTTGGTCATGACAATTAGATGACCTCTGTAGTCTTTAGGGTTATTAGGTCAGAGGTCAAGGTCACAGTAACCTTGAAAAGCAAAACAGAATATGTAGGGAATCCTTGGGCTCAGGTTCGTCAGACTTAGTATGTAGGTTTGTCATTATCAGCAGATGACAACTGTCGTTTTTCAGGTCATTGGGTCAAAGGTCAAGGGTCACAGTGACCTTGAAAAGCAAAATGGTTTCTGATGAATAAGTGTAGAATGCTTGGGCCCATGTTCCTCAAACTTTGTATATTAGTTGTTCATGACTTGTAGATGAGTCCTTTAGTTTTTCAGGTTACCAGGTCTAAGGCCATGGTCACAGTGTCCTTCAATAGCAAAATGGTTTCTGATCAATAACTATAGAACGCTTGGTCCCAGCTCCCCAAAACTCATGGCTGCCTTTAGGGATAAGGCGCAAGGGGGGCATATATTATGTTTTACAAACATCTCTTGTTTTTTGCAAAGTTATGCCTCTTTTTCGACTTCAATTTTCTTGGTTAACCTTTTTTGTTAATGTCCATTTCTCAAAAAGTGTCAAAGATATTCCCTTCAATTCAAACTTGGAATACTTGATCACCAGCAAAACCCACACAAAGATTGTTGGAACCTATGTCCCTGGGGTCAGAATTAGCCCCACCCAAGGGGTCACTTGATTTGGCTTAGACTTAAATATAGGAAAAAACTACTTACTTACAAGGGATGGATAGGTACTTCCCCCCCCCCCCCCCTGAATTCTTTTTTTTTTATGTAGTATGTAGTAGAAGCCCCGTGTTCCCCCCCCCCCCTCCCCCCTCTGCCCCTTCAAAAAAAATTTCTTGCATAATTATCACACACCCATTCCCCTAGCCTATTTATTTACATGGGATGGGAAGCTACTCCCCCTGCCCCGACCTGTTACCACTGCCCTGCCCCCTAATCCACCTCCAAATTTAATTTTTTTTTAAACATAGGTACTTGATTTCCCATCCATCTACCCTCCCCTCCCCACGCCCCCAAAAAATTCCTTCCCCCAGCAAAAAGAAATTTTTTTTTTCATTTAATATGACAAGGTTCTTACCCTCCCTCGCTAATTTTTTTCTGATCAGTCTTTGTCCGTCTTCCGACCATCCGTCATCAACTTTTCATTCAAATGACATTTCCTCTGAAACCAAAGGTCCAAATTAAATGAAACTTGCCTCGGATGTTCCTTGCATTAAGTTCTTCCAAGATTGTTCAAATGGTTCTGGTCCATTGCATTTCTGGTTCACTGGAGCTAAAATTAGATTTTATAAGTTGGATCTTTAAAAATCTTCTTCTCCGAAACCACAAGGCCTAGAGTTTAGATATTTGGTGTGCAGCATTGTCCAGTGGACCTTTACCAAGTTTGTTCAAATCATGGCTTCTGGGTCAAAAATGGCCCAGTCCCGGGGGTCACATGTTTTACACTAAGAGTTAAATAGGAAAAACTTAAAAAATCTTCTTGTCAGAAACTGCAAGGCCTAGAGTTTAGATATTTGGTGTGAAGCATTGTCCAGTGGACCTCTACTAAGTTTCTTCAAATCATAGCCCCTGGGTCAAAATAGGTCCTGCCCCGGGGGTCAATTGATTTTACATAGGCTTATAAAGGAAATCTTTAAAAATCTTCTTCTCAGAAACCACAATGCCTACAGCTTAGATATTTGGTGTGTAGCATTGTCTAGTGGATGTCTATCAAGTTTGTTCAAATTATGTCCCCTGGGTCAAAATTGGCCACGCCCAAGGGTTCTCTTGATTTACATATAGTTATATAGGAAAAACATGAAAAGTCATTTTTCTCCGAAACTAATAGGAGTAGACCTTAGATATTTGGTGTGGAGTATTGTGTTGAGAACCTTTACCAGTATTTTATATATGTTGGCCCCAAGGTCAAAATTGGCCCCACCCCAGGGCCCATAATATGTAAAAATGGCAATCTTTAAAAATCTTCTTACTTGAAACCTCAATGCCTACAGCTTAGATATTTGGTATGCAGCATTGTCTAGTGCATGTCTACCATGTTTGTTCAAATTACGTCCCCTGGATCAAAATTGGCCACGCCCCAGGGTTCTCTTGGTTTACATATAGTTATACAGGAAAAACATGAAAAATCATTTTTCTTCCAAACTTATAGGACTAGACCTTAGATATTTGGTGTGGAGTATTGTGTTCATAACCTTTACCAGTATTGTTTATATGTTGGCCTCGGGGTCAAAATTGGCCCTGCCCTGGGGGCCCTTTATATGTAAAAAAGGCAATCTTTAAAAATCTTTTTACTGGAAACCTCAATGCCTACAGCTTAGATATTTGGTATGCAGCATTGTCTAGTGGACCTCTACCTAGTTTGTTTGAAAAATTTCCCTGGGGTCACTATTGGCCCTGCCCGAGGGGTCACAAGTTTTAAATAGCAGTATAGAAGAAAATCTTTAAAAATCTTCTTGTCTGAAACCACAAGGCCTAGAATTTTAAAATTTGGCATGAAGCAAGCTTTATCAAGCTTTTTGAAATTATTAGATTAGGTTAAAGGTCACAGAGGCTAAAAATAGATTTATCTACTGTACCTCATAGACCAATATCTTTGATATTCAGTATATAGGTTCCTTGCATGGACGTCTACCCATGGGAAGGGTTTGAGGTCACTGGGTCAACGTCAAGGTTACCATAGCTTATAATAGATATTTCTACTTTCTGTCATAGAGCCTTTATTTATTGACTGATATTTTACATATTTGTTTTGTAGGCACTTACATATTTTCAATTAAAAAATGAAACACTGCTTAACAGCAAACCTACAGCCAAAGTACTCAGGTGAGCGATCCAGGGCCATCATGGCCCTCTTGTTTCATTTGGGCCTCTTTTTTGACTTAGCTTTTAATTTATTATCCTGCACTGAGTAAAGTGAAGCATGCTGTCCAAGGACAGGTCTTGTTAGATAACTGACGTGTGTAACTCCAAATGTATAACTGCAAGAGCCATAAAACTTTCTAAGAATAGTTATCAGCATGTGAAGTTATGCCCCTGGGTATTTTGACGCAAATTTATTGGAGATCGGCATAGTTATGTTCCCAGATAAAGCAAAAAAATAACATTTTTAGACTTTATACGCACCTGTGAAATTTTTGTGACAATACAGTGGAATGTGGGGGCATCCATGTCCTATGGACACATCTCTAGGTCTTCTGGTTTTGTTGTTTTTGTTTGGGATGGTTATGTTATTGCAAGCTCATTTTGGGATGGTTATGTACTTGCAAGCTCATTTTGGGATGGTTATGTACTTGCAAGCTCATTTCTGATAAATGAAACAGACGAGCATTGCAATGGTGCCACACTGCAGTGTGCTTGTTGTTTGAAATAGAATTCTAATTTAGTGTAATGATATTGTAAGTGTATTTCCTTGCTTCTGTAAATATATACACAGATTTTACATTACATACTTTAAATTGAAACTTTTGAAAAAAATAACTTTTATAAAATTGAATGAAATTTTTCAATTTTATTAAATTTACCTTTGTTTTGCTGAAACTTTGACTGAACATGATTGACTTACAAAACATAACATTATAATATGATATAGATATTGCATTAATAATTGATTCTGTTGTATACATATGTATATGTAAAAAATTGGTTTTCAATGTGGGACCTACCTGTAAATTAAATGGGAGTGCTTTTGTCCACCTTGTTGATTTAAAGGGAGGTTTTTTGTCCACATTGTTAATTTGATGGGAGGGCTTTTGTCCACCTTGTCATTTTTTGATGGGAGGGCTTTTGTATGGTGGGGGCAGGGGAAGGGCTTTTGTCTTACATTCGGCCAAACTTTGTTTGCTAGGGAATACAGGAGTCAATTATGGTTGGTCAGAAATCTTATTATGCAAACTATTTCCATTTTCCACATTTCTAGGACTATCAATTGAAATATTAGAATGCCAATAAGTGTTAGTGTATGTGATGTATTTATTATGCATGCAAATGCCCACTCTGTGGTTTTACCGCTTGTAATCGCAAAATCTTTTGATGTGAACTACATTCACATTTCTTGGACTATTTATTTAAAACATGGCATGTTTGTTCAGTATTAAATGTAGATGTGTGTGACTTGTTTTTCAGACATGCCAATGCCATCTATATGGTTTTACAGCTCATCATAGCAATATACTTACCTATCTCTTTCCACACATTTGTAGGACTTTTGATTAAAGCTTAAGTTAATCATTATAAGATTCAGTCACTCAGATAAAATTTTAAAGAAGAAAAAAAAACCCCACTGATTTTTAACATTAAAAGATTTTTATCTTTCTTTTATTTCAGGTCAGCTAAGCCTTATAAAACTGCAAGAGAGTCAGTCACAGTCCCGAAACTATTCATACAACATGAGGAGATAACTGTTATAATTAAGGAAATAACTGTATACTGCTTAAGACTTAAAAGTCAGAATCTTGGGAAGCTAGCTTGATGTGCACTGCTTGTATTTAAATTTGTTTAAAAATGTAATGGAAATTAAAAGTTGACATGTCCACCCCTTTTATCATTAACACAGACAATAATGTGTGAAAAGGTTTGTAATTACCATGAAATGAAGGGGTAGTTAGGGTCAACTTGCATTAACTCTTTACAGTGTGACACATGTTTATTACTGATTATTTCATTTTATTGAATACCTTATATTGTTTATAGGCACTGTGTTTTAAAGATACAGCTGAAGGAAACATATTGCTAAAAAAGGAACAAATATGACAATTATACATGATTATATTTCCAGTTAATCTCTTTTTTCTGACGATATATTGCAGTGGAGCATTGTATATGACCGATTTCATTTCGGAATTTTGTTAGTGTTAAGAATGTTAAAATTTTAGGTACAAATAATATTGTTGAAAAATATTCTAGAGCTACAGTTATATAGCAATAATTTTTCTCAAATTGTATAATTTTAAGGAGTAACATTAGATCATTACTCAATAACTTTGATTCGGTATTTGTTGACATCCCTAGGCTAGATATCACTAGATTTAAGACTTAAAAATTAATGAACAAAATGTGAACTGCTTGAGATTTTAACCTACAGGTATCATTGAACAATTTGAGCATTGCACTGGTTGATTCTTCCTCAAACATAGGTGAACAATTTATGGAATGCAGAGTTATACCGTTTTTAGCTCACCTGAGCCTTAGGCTCATGGTGGGCTATTGTGACTGGTCTTTGTACGTCAACAATTTCACTCAAACAACATCTCCTCTGAAACTTCTGGGCCAGATTTGATGAAACTTGCCTCGGTTGTTCCTTGCATGAAGCTTTACCAAAGTTATTCAAAGAATTCAATTCTATAAAGAACTCTGGTTGCTATGGCAACTTTAAGGAAAAACTTTGAAAATCCTCTTGTCTGAAACCACAAGGCCTAGAGCTTAGATATTTGGCATTTAGCACCCTCTAATGACACTCTACAAAAATTGTTCAAATTATTTCCCTGGGGTCAAAATTGGCCCCGCCCCACGGGTCACTTCATTTTACATAGACTTATATAGGAAATCTTTAAAAATCTTCTTCCCAGAAACCACAATGCCTACAGCTTAGATATTTGGTGTGTAGGATTGTCTAGTGGATGTCTACCAAGTTTGTTCAGATTATGTCCCCTGGGTCAAAATTGGCCATGCCCCAGGGTTCTCTTGGTTTACATATAGTTATGCCCCCCATCGAAGATGAGGGGGCATATAGTTTTGCAAATGTCTGTCGGTCGGTCCGTTGGTAGACACTTCGTTTCCGATCAATAACTAGAGAACGCTTTGACCTAGGTTCACCAAACTTGGTATGCTGGTTTGTCATCACTGATGACCCCCATTGATTTTGAGGTCATGAGGTCAAAGGTCAAGCTCACAGAGACCTTCATCCTAAAAACGGTTTCCAATTAATAACTAGAGAACGCTTTGACCTAGGTTCACCAAACTTGGTATGCTGGTTGGTCATCACTGATGACCCCCATTGATTTTGAGGTCATGAGGTCAAAGGTCAAGCTCACAGAGACCTTCATCCTAAAAACGGTTTCCAATCAATAACTAAAGAACGCTTTGACCTAGGTTTACCAAACTTGGTATGCTGGTTGGTCATCACCAGAAGATGACTTTGAGGTCATTAGGTCCAAGGTCAAGATTACAGAGACTTTCATCCTAAAAACGGTTTCCGATCAATAACTAGAGAATACTTTGACCTAGGTTCACCAAACTTGGTATGCTGGTTGGTCATCACCAGTAGATGACCCCTATTGATTTTTAGGTCATGAGGTCAAAGGTCAAGGCCACAAGGCCTTGATCCTAAAAACGGTTTCTGATCAGTAACTAGAGAATGCTTTGGCCCAACCACATGCAGTGAGGTGCTGCTGGGGGGCATGTATGTTTTACAAACATTTCTTGTTATATAGGAGAAACATTAAAAGTCATTTTTCTCCGAAACTAATAGGACTAGACCTAAGATATTTTGTGTGGAGTATTGTGTTGAGAACCTTTACCAGTATTGTTTATATGTTGGCCATGGGGTCAAAATTGGCCCCGCCCCGGGGGCCCTTAATATGTAAAAAAGGCAATCTTTAAAAATCTTCTTACTGGAAACCTCAATGCCTACAGCTTAGATATTTGGTATGTAATTTGGTATGTCTAGTGGATGTCTACCATGTTTGTTCAAATTATGTTCCCTGGGTCAAAATTGGCCGTGACTAGGACTAGACCTTAGATATTTTGTGTTGAGTATTGTGTAAAGAACCTTTACCAATATTGTTTAAATGTTGGCCTGGGGTCAAAATTTGCCCCGCCCCAGCGGCCCTTAATATGTAAAAAAGGAAATCTTTAAAAATCTTCTTGTCTGAAACCACAAGGCTTAGAATTTTAAAATTTGGCATGAAGCAAGCTTTGTCAAGCTTTTTGAAATTATTAGATTAGGTAAAAGGTCACGGAGGCTAAAAATAGATTTACATTGTATCTACTGTACCTCATAAAGCCTTCATTTATAGACCAATATCTTTGATATTCAATATATAGGTTCCTTGCATGGACCTCTACCCATGGGTAGAGTTTGAGGTCACTGGGTCAAGGTCAAGGTCACCATAGTTTATAAAAGATATTTCTACTTTCTGTCATAGAGCCTTTATTTATTGACCGATATTTTACATATTTGGTTTGTAGGCACTTATATATTTTCAATTAAAAAATGAAATACTGCTTAACAGCAAACCTACAGCCAAAGTACTCAGGTGAGCGATCCAGGGCCATCATGGCCCTCTTTTTATAGTGTAATACAAGAACTATTAATCACAGCATAAAAAAGATAAACTGGAAAAGCATCTTTGCCTTGTTTTCCTTTTTTTCTGTTTTTATGCCCCCACCATGATAATGGCGAATGGGCATATAGTGTTTACCCTGTCCGTGTGTGTGTATGGGGGCACCTTGTCCGGGCACCCTGTCCGGGTCATGACTCGAAAGGTATTGAATATATTAACTTGAAAGGTATTGAAGGTATTAACTTGAAACTTCATGGGTGAATAGATCTCATTGTGGGAAGGTGCAGTGCCCAAGAAGCGTAACTCTTTTTTGCATAATGTTTGAGTTTTGCCCTTTGTTATTTTCATACTTAGTTCGTTGTGTGAAGGTGCAGTGGCCTAGAACCATAACTCTGTTTCTCACATTTTTTTTAGTTATTGCTCTTTGTATTTTTTTTTATACTGCAAATCCGGTATTATTCGCGATGCTTTTATTTTCGCGAATCGGGTCCGTCGCGAATTCATAAATTCGCGAAATTATGTTCCACAACATACGAACGTATCCGAAAAAAATGTCCGAAATACAGTAAGGTTCGGCAATGAATAATATCCGCTGATAGCAGGAGTTTAATGAAGAAACAGGAGTTAGTTTTAGAATACTAAAACTGATATGATATTTTAGAAAACATTTTTTTTTATAATGAACATATATACATGCATGCCGATACGAGTTACTGTCACCGCACTAGGCTACAGATTAATGATTAACATCACTCTTTAGCATGAATTCCCGCTTCGACCCAACCTCTCTGTAACTTGTCAAAGCTACGTACAAGCCATTTTGCATGCAGCGGTTTCACTTTTAATAATTTAAGGTCAATATTTACACAATTCATATCTGGATTTTCTTTTAATTGCATGGTTACTTTAGAGGCATAAAAATCAAGGGGTAGGACCTAAATCATGTAGCTTGGTGCTTTAAGCGAGAAAAACGTGTAGTCTATGACTAATGTCGTCAGTTTTCGCGTAAATATTCAGGAGTTTGGATAAATTATCAACAGGTATGGGGATTGTCTTGGGAATATTTGTATAATGTATACGACTAGTACCTAGCCATATATGTATGCTAACTGTAGCTGCTATTTGACAGAAGAAGAAATGTGTTAAAAAAAGTTATTGAAGGGATGCCAACAAAGGTGTCCCATTTTTTGTGTGATTCTGCAATAATTTGCTTAGGTTTTTGAACTTGTCAAACCTTTCTGCGCCATTGAAACAATATTTTTAGTAAACAGGCACACAATTAAACATTTACAACCCGTTAGGAACATATATTATATATTATGTTCATTTTTTTAACTTAAAGACAATAAACGTGTAGTTTGGGTCACTTTAAAACCATATTGTGTAACCTCGGTTCTTTATTGATGTTAAGGTTAAGTTTTTCAAAATAGGCATGTTGAAAAATTTTACAAAGAGTTCTGTTTGTAAATTTAACTTTATGTTTCTGATAAAAAAACCCAAAGTATTTCCCCTTTTAAGCTAAGATGATTCAATAAGTGTTGCTATGAATTTGAACACTTGCGATTTTAAGGCTGGAAGGTTATGTGGTGCTTTTCATTGTCAGATACAAATACCATATTACAAGTAAATTTTAAACTATGAAAGGCTTTGACTTGATCACAAGTCTGCAGATTTTATTAGCTCACCTGAGCATGCTCAAGTGAGCTTTTAGGATCATTGATTGTCCGGCGTCCGTCCGTCCGTCCGTCCGTCGTCCACAATTCATACAAACGACATCTCCTCTGAAACCACCAGGCAAAATTTAATGAAACTTGCCTAGAATGTTCCTTGCATGAAGCTCTACCAAGTTTGTTCAAATGGTTCCAGTTCATTGCATTTTTGGGTCACAGGAGCTAAAAACAGATTTTAAAAGTTGGATCTTTAAAAATCTTCTTGTCAGAAACCACAAGGCCTGGAGCTTTGATATTTGGTATAAAGCATCATCTAGTGGACCTCTACCAAGTTTGTTCAAATTATGATCCTGGGGTCAAAAATGGCCCCGCCCCAGGGGTAACTTGTTTTACATAGAGTTATATAGGAAAAACTTTAAAAATCTTCTTATCAGAAACCAAAACGCTTAGAGCTAAGATATTTGGTATGTAGCATTGTCTAGTGGACTTCTAGCAAGTTTGTTCAAATTATGATCCTGGGGTCAAAAATGGCCCCGCCCCAGGGGTAACTTGTTTTACATAGAGTTATATAGGAAAAACTTTAAAAATCTTCTTGTCAGAAACCGTAAGGCATAGAGCTAAGATATTTGGTATGTAGCATTGTCTAGTGGACCTCTACCAAGTTTGTTCAAATTATGATCCTAGGGTCAAAAATGGCCCCGCCCCAGGGGTAACTTGTTTTACATAGAGTTATATAGGAAAAACTTCAAAAATCTTCTTGTCAGAAACCGTAAGGCATAGAGCTAAGATATTTGGTGTGCAGCATTGTCTAGTGGACCTCTACCAAGTTTGTTCAAATCATGGCCTCTGGGTCAAAAATGGCCCCGCCCCAGGGGTAACTTGTTTTACATAGAGTTATATAGGAAAAACTTTAAAAATCTTCTTATCAGAAACCAAAACGCTTAGAGCTAAGATATTTGGTATGTAGCATTGTCTAGTGGACTTCTAGCAAGTTTGTTCAAATTATGATCCTGGGGTCAAAAATGGCCCCGCCCCAGGGGTAACTTGTTTTACATAGAGTTATATAGGAAAAACTTTAAAAATCTTCTTATCAGAAACCGTAAGGCATAGAGCTTAGATATTTGGTACGTAGCATTGTCTAGTGGACCTCTACCAAGTCCGTCAAATTATACATCTGGGGTCAAATTTGGCCCCACCCTGGGGTCATTGGTTTTACATAAGCTTGTATAGGAAAAACTTCGAAAAATCTTCTTGTCTGACCCACAAGGCCCTGAGCCTTTAGACTTAGTATATAGCATTGTCTAGTGGACCTCTACCAAGTTTGTTCCAATTATACCCCTGGAGTCAAATTTGGCCCCAGCCCGGGGTCATTGGTTTTACATAGGCTTATATAGTGAAAACTTTGAAAATCTTCTTGTAGAAGGAGAAGTAACATTTTCAGTCCAAATAATCTGGAATTTTGTCAGACAGGTTGTTTCTATGATTTCTAGCTCAAGTTCGAATATAGGTCATCTGGGGTCAAAAACTAGGTCACAGAGCCCAAAAATAGAAAAACCTTGTTAACACTCTAGAGGTTACATTTTCAGTCCAAATAATCTGGAATTTTGTCAGACAGGTTGTTTCTATGATTTCTAGCTCAAGTTCGAATATGGGTCATCTGGGTTCAAAAACTAAGTCACAGAGCCCAAAAATAGAAAAACCTTGTTAACACTCTAGAGGTTACATTTTCAGCCAAAATAATCTTGAAATTTGTCAGAAAGGTTGCTTTGATGATTTCTAGGTCAAGTTTAAATATAGGTCATCTGGGGTCAAAAACTAGGTCACAGAGCCCAAAAATAGAAACATCTTGTTAACACTCTAGAGATTACATTTTTAGCCCAAATAATCTGGAAATTTGTCAGAAAGGTTGCTTCAAAGATTTCTAGCACAAGTTTAAATATGGGTCATCTGGGTTTAAAAACTAGGTCACAGAGCCCAAAAATAGAAAAATCTTGTTAAAACTCTAGAGGTTACATTTTCAGCCCAAATAATCTGGAAATTTGTCAGAAAAATTGCCTTAAGGATTTCTAGATCAAGTTTGAGTATGAGTCATCTGGGGTCACAAACTAGGTCACAGAGTCCAAATATGGAAAAACCTTGTTAATATTCTAAAGGTAGCATTTTCAGTCCAAATAACCTGGAAATTTGTCAGAAAGATTCTATGGATGATTTCTAGCTCAATTTTGAATATAGGTATTCTGGGGTCAAAAACTAGGTCACAGAGCCCGAAAGTAGAAAAACCTTGTAAAAGCTCTAGAGGTTACATTTTTAGTCCAAATGTCCTTGAAATTTGTCAGAAAGGTTGTTTCAATGATTTCTAGCTCAAATTTGGATATGGGTCATCTGGGATTAAAAAATAGGTCACATGGTGCAAATATGTAAAAAACTTTTTAACACTCCAGAGGTTACATTTTCAGTCCAAATACCCTAGAAATTTGTCAGACAGGTTTTTTTGATGATTTCTAGCTCAAGTTGGAGTATGGGTCATCTTGGGTCAAAAACTAGGTCACAGAGCCCAAATATGGAAAAACTTTGTAAACACTCTAGAGGCTACATTTTAAGTCCAAATGTCCTGGAAATCTGTCAGATAGGTTGTTTTGATGATTTGTAGCTCAAGTTTGGATATGGGTTATCTGGGGTCAAAAACTAGGTCACAGAGTCTAAATATCGAGAAACCTTGTTAACACTCTAGATGCTACTTTTTCAGTCCAAATATCCTGCAAATTTGTCAAAGAGATTGTTTCAATAATTTCTAGGTCAAGTTCGAATATGGGTTATCTGGGGTCAATTAAAAAGGTCCATAGCAACTTTGTTAAAAGCAGTCATACTCAGGTGAGCGATACAGGGCCATCATGGCCCTCTTGTTTAAAGAATCAAAATTGACAATTTTGTAGATATTACATACATGCAAAGATTATATTTATAAAATTAAAAAGAACTTTCTAAGTTGTGCGAAAACAAATTGTCAACTGACAGACAGCCTGTGCCACACAGTTAAATTAACTGTATATACTTGGTACTTATAAGAACTGCCAATGTGCTAAGCTTCATATAGTCATTCAAAGGTGAATGGTTCAATCCCTGGACTCAACAAAATATCTATGCGACATTTATTCTTGGATGCCGTATCCAATGTTCATTTGCATCTTACCATTATATCAGTTAAAAGGAAACAAATTAGAGATACACGCAAATTAGACAAGTTAGATTTCTTAAAACATTTGTAGTTTTTAATGGAGTTTGAAAAATATTATCTTACTTCTTCCACAATCATATCAGTTAATATTTCTTCCGCTTTGACTGGACTATCATTAAACTTAAATGAAATAATGAACATAAAGTTCTATGACAACATTATCATCTCTCCGTAAGCACAAAAAAGAGAGAGAACATTTGATGTAAAATGTACTTGCATAATTAGTTGGTTCAAATGTTTACATGATTACAATATTTATGTCTCCCCCCAAAAATGGGGGAGACATATTGTTTTTCCCCCGGTTGTCCGTCTGTCCGTCCGTCCATCCGTCCGTTTGTCTGTCCGTCACAAAATCGTGTCCGCTCTTTATCTTCCAAAGCCCTTGAAGGATTTTTATGAAACTTGGGTCAGATGTTCACTTCATCAAGGCGACGTGCAGAACCCACTTTGCGGGTGTGGTGTCTCAAGGTCAAGGTCACACTTGGAGGTTAAATGTCAAATGCCACAAAATCGTGTTCTCTCTGTATCTTCAAAAGCCCTTGAAGGATTTTTATGAAACTTGGGTCAGATTTTCACCTCATCAAGGTAACGTGCAGAACCCACTTTGCAGGTGTGGTGTCTCAAGGTCAAGGTCACACTGGGAGGTTAAATGTCAAACGCCACAAAATCGTGTCCGCTCTGTATCTTCAAAAGCCCTTGAAGGATTTTTATGAAACTTGGGTCAGATGTTCACCTCATCGGGGGAGACATATTGTTTTTCCCCGGTTGTCTGTCTGTCCGTCCGTCTGTCCGTCACAAAATTGTGTCTGCTCTGTATCTACCAAAGCCCTTGAAGGATTTTTATGAAACTTGGGTCAAGGCGACATGCAGAACCCACTTTGCGGGTGTGGTGTCTCAATGTCAAGGTCACACTTGGAGGTTTAATGTCAAATTTTACAATCGTCTGATTCAATACTGCCTGCAGCAACTGGCTGGGGGGAGACATATGTTTTTGTTCAATCAAAAACCATTTCTAGTTTTATGAAGTCTTTGTCTACATAACAATGCATAATTTCAAATGGGCCATGCAATCCATTCAGAACAGCTTTTGATGACTGAAATAACTGGATAAGAAATTACGTGTATATTTTCTTATTTATTCATAGTATTAAAAACACAGTGTCAAAGAATAAAGATGAAGTGAAAAATCCTTTTATGAAAAAATAGACCTGGCTGAAAAATATCATCACCTTGTTTAAACTGCCGTTTTGCAATAAATTAAATTAGGTTGCTAATAATTGTGGTTTTAAAGTATTTCCTGCAAGTAGTGATAAGTCTTTACTAATGAAACTTGGAAAGGAAATGAAAATGAAATAGTTTGCAATACGTAAAATGATCACTGACCTCCCTTATCTCCAAGCCGTCAGGTATCTTAATACATCCAAGATTTAATTCTATATTTGTGAAAAAAATGTAAGTTATCTTTGGAGGATCTATTTACTTCTCATGTATGGTATGTATGAATAGCTTGTAAGTATATTTCATAATGCTATTTTGCTATGATATTTTATTAATGAGCTGTTGCCCCAAGTTTCAGAGTACAGCGTTTATCATTCCGGCATCTACAATTCCAAGGTGAATTTGTGCTAACAATATTCTAATCTTTTAATTCTCGCTGGATATCAAACAAAATCTGATTATAGTATTAAATTATTGCTTCAACTCACAACTGTAAGAATTGTTTATTGTTAACATTTATTTAGCTGTCTGTAAAACAATCTTTAACGAA
Organism: Cyclina sinensis; assembly: GCA_012932295.1. Classification (NCBI taxonomy): domain Eukaryota; kingdom Metazoa; phylum Mollusca; class Bivalvia; order Venerida; family Veneridae; genus Cyclina; species Cyclina sinensis. The sequence continues at coordinate 11,707,634 of JAAONU010000009.1, read as the reverse complement.
TACATATAATGAACGTAAACTTCGGCTGTATCAAAAGACATTCGATTGCTTTCACTTTATAAAATGTGTAGTTAATGTAATGCCTTTAAATTGGACAAACACTGGTTTTGAGTATGATTATAGTATAAAATAACTGTTAAATTTAACTAATATGCTAGTGACAGAAAGATATTTTATGTATTAGAATACCGGTATGCAGTTTTGAAGAACCGAGGTTACACAATATGGTCTTAAAGTGACTCAAACTACACGTTTATTGTCTTAATGTTTAAAAAATCGAACATAGATGCATTATGTACGTTCCCAACTGGTTGTAAATGTTTAATTGTGTGCCTGTTTACTTAAAATACCATTTTAATGGCGCCAAATTGTTGGTCAAGCTGAAAACCCGAAGCAAAATATTGCAGAATCACACAAAAAATGGGACACCTTTGTTGGCATCCCTTCAATAACTTTTTTGTAACACATTTCTTCTTCTGTCAAATAGCAGCTACAGTTAGCATACATATATGGCTAGGTACTAGTCGTATACATTATACAAATATTCCTAGAAAATCCCCGTACCTGTTGATAATTTATCCAAACTCCTGAATATTTACGCGAAAACTGACAACATTAGTCATAGACTACATGTTTTTCTCGCTTAAAGCACCGAGCTACATGATTTAGGTCCTACCCCTTGAATCTTCAAGGCTACTTTTCATGAATATGTAACGATTCGCCACAATAACGATTCACCACAGGAAGTCACGATTCACCACAAGTCAGTTAACGATTCGCCACAAAGTAATAACGATTCGCCACAGCTAGTTTTCAAAAAGTGTAAGGTGTACACATTTTAATCTATTAACGACTCGCCACAAAATAATACAACGATTAATCAGTTTTCAAAATTAAAAAAAAATACAAATTGATGAATTTGTAGATGTGTGTGTGTGTGCGTGTGTGTGTGTGTGTGCAATTTACTTTGTCACAATTGTGTCCAATTGTATTTATATTTATGCTAAATAAATTAATTGTTTTTTTTTTAGTTTTTATGTACGCGAATATAACATGAAAAATTTAAGTCGCCTTTTATAAAACTCTCATTTTTTTTAGTTCAGAAAAAAGTCCATGTCCATAAATTTATTATGTTTTTACCCCTTAATCTCACCGATGGATGACATATGTACACAGATATACAATGACCAATCAACACCTATATTAAAGACATGATTATTTAATTAGCTCGGGGTCTTTCAAAAAGAAATATGATCCTACCTCAAGGATTAAGCACCCTAGCAGTCGTACTGTGACATTTCACGAGTAATAAAGATAAACTACAGTACCAATCAACACCTATATAAATGACAATGTTATTTGATTAACTTTACTAATCCCTTCAAATGAAAGCAGTATCATCATCAAAACAAAAACCAACGACCTATTTTGATTTAAAAATTAATTTGTACATTAATTAGTGTGAAAACCTTTGAATAATATATATAATTAAAGTCTTATAACTTGAGTCCTTTTTGTGATTTTGTTCACGCCATTTATAAACAGAACTCTTACATTTAATGAACATTTTATTGTCATTGGCCGACACTATTTAAATTTGATAGTTTGATTCCGACAAAATCAAAGAAAATAGTCCCTGCACTTTCTAAATACATTTACTTCGCCAGTAAGAAACGTATTGCACGCTCCTTTCATTATTCCTAATTATATAACAAACTGTGCGCAAGGTATATTTGAATATTTGTATATTTATACTTTCAGTCAAGCAGGGCCTTAATTTACATGTAAATTAAGGCACTGAGTCAAGGTACTTTTTAACAGTAATAAAAAGGAATATGATTATCACTTTAAAACTTTAATGTACAATGATTAAAAACACAACTTTAATTGATGTGTCACCGAACCGATTGATCATTCGGATAAATGTGATATTTTTGGTATTCATATTTTCCGTATCAATAATGAGATAAATGTGTGAGATTTCATAATAGTGAAGCTATTACAACCCAAAATTTCTCTTTTTAAATATCTATTTTCATCAAATTACCAAACAAATATAAATGAAAAACGTAAGTTAAAAAATAGTTTGTTTTATTACTTTGTGGTGAATCGTTATTTCTTTGTGGCGAGTCGTTATTACTCTGTGGTGAATCGAATATATGGTTCAGTATGATGGATGTCCCATCCTGTAGGAAACTCATAATTCGGATGGCAAGCCTCTGTTTTTCCCTGATAAATAAGTTGCGGAGGTAGAAGTGCTCCTAATCTGCATTCGGAACACCTCGGGCGATTTCAATGAAGTAAACTCAATGAAGGCGCCATATTGGACTATTTTATAATACAGGTGGTGTCTGCTAAATTGAAAACATTTCTTAAAGCCTCTACCTGTTTATACTTTAAATAAACATTTATATTCATTTTTTCTAATACATAAGATAAACATTGCTTGAGTTCTGCCATATTTGTTTATATTTTTAATAAAGCCGTGGCAAATTAACATTTCTATTTGAGCTTATTTACCGTCGGTACCAGTTGCCCATATGACCGACGCCCCCTGAAGAGATTAGTTAATTTATGTTATGGGGAAAGCATCCCATTCCAGAGACACCCCTGGTTCTTTTACATGCTCAGTGTACAGCACTGATACATGGGACCTCGGTTTAACGTCTCATCCGAAAGACTTTTAGTAATGTTAGTGGAGGAACGGGGGATCGAACTCGGGACCCCTGGTCTACCAGTCCAGCGCATTACCACTGGACCACATCTGCTCCCTTAATTACCATTTGGTGTACTCATACACTTACATACGAGGTCTTTATATGAAATTTTCGGAAAAGGCCGAGTTGTTACGAATGCCTGATTTGCTGCACGCCATTAAAACAGTCATTTGACGCTTGTCGTCTAGCTGTGCTATAGGAACCTAAAATTAAGTGCAAATACGATAAAAAGACATTGAATACATTGCTCAATAAAAACAACGGTATTGTTTGGCAAAACATGAGAAAATCACTCATAACTGCGCCCACACTATGACAGTAGCGTGGTTAATTCCCGAGATTATCACAATAGACATATTTGATACAACTGACCAGGAGAGATTAGCCCGATCCCCGTTAGATTTCTTAAAATAACTGCATGTGTCACAGATTATTCGTGCATTTTCAAACATTTTAATCAACCGGTAAAAATAATACTACTATAGTCTTGTATGCGGGTCAATACAAAGCAGATATTCAAAAGCGCATAATCGTACATTCAATCAAAAGTATGGTCCAAGAACTGACAGGGACAAAGTTGCTACCTGTTTGGTCCCAATTCAATATCAATTCATCGGGTATGTTATGCTTCTGGACTGTTGTTTTAATTCTATCCAAGAAAGCCCGCTTAATGTCACTGAAGTCGATTGGCAGATGCTTAATACCTTTAGTACCCTTCCTTTTTGATGCGATTCATCATTGAAATTGCCCATGATTTAGTTAGTTCGATTGTCCCGCCGAATTGTTTCAGTTGAGTTCTGTCACTTGCCATAATTATGCCTTTGGCTGCAGAAATTAATATGCGACTGTTAACTATTCCACCTGCAAGTCGAAGTTTTTTAATATACGCCTTCACCTGATCGTCAATTTTTCCTATCTTCAGCGGCCTTCCACGAGGTGACTTTGGAAGTGATGTACCCATGAATTGTCCCTCGAGCGTTTTTTTCTTGTTATAAGAAGATTTGATACTTCTTACAGTGCTTTCGTTTATATCCCTTTTCAGAATATCACTGAAATGATGCGCGGCCTACGTGTTGCCATTTTCAATTGCAAATCTAGCAATTTTACACCGTGTTTCTTGGGAATATTCCCCGTATTGTCCACGCTCCCGTTTAACTCCCCGTGGTGGTGTATTAACCACTGCTTCACAAACAATTTTATTTGCAGATTTTTCTGCAGGACTAGACGGATTTGGCAGTTTCCGATCCATGTTCCTAAAAAACGAATCGATACGTCTTGTTGCCATGTTTGCATCCACAAACTACTAGTATGCACTACAAGCGACAACACTTGAGATATTATAATGTCTTCACGAAATGTATACTGAAAACATATCAGGATAATTGCACATAAACGGGATAACGAATTAAACGCTCTTTTAATAATGATTCAGTCGGACAATAAGCAATATGTGTGAATAAAGAAGTAATAACAACATCACTAACTGACCGTTACAGAATATTGACGAGTCTTTAATTCGTCCAGGTACGGCACGGTACGAAGTGGGCATTAATGTTATCACGACTACCGGAAGTTAAATTTCGAAAGTAAAAAATATAACTTTCGCGAATTTTAAATTCAGGACCCTCCCGTTGCGATTTCATAAATCCGCGAAATATTTTAAGGTACGGCGATTCGCGAAATAAAGAACACGCGAATGTAAAGTGATTTACAGTACTTAATTCTTGTCCAGGGCATAACTTGTAAAGTATTGAAGGTATTAACTTGAAACTTCATGGGTGAATAGATCTCATTGTGGGAAGGTGCAGTACCCAAGAACCATAACTCTTTTTTGCATAATGTTTGAGTTATTGCCCTTTGTTATTATTCATACTTAGTTCTTCTCGGGGGCATAACTCTAAAGATATCGAAGATATCAACTTGAAACTTCATAGATCTCATTGTGGGGAGGTGCTGTGCCCATGAACCATAACTCTTTTTTGCTTTTTTGCATAAGTTTTGAGTTATTGCCCTTTCTAATTTTTCATATTTAGTTCTTGTCCGGGGCATTCTTCTAAAGGTATTGAAGATCAACCTGAAACATCATAGGTGAATAGATCACATCGTGGGGAGGTGCAGTGCCCAAGAACCATAACTCTATTTCTCACAATTTTTAGCTCACCTGTCACGTAGTGACAGAGTGAGCTTTTGTGATCACCTTTTGTCCGTCGTCCGTCCGTCCGTCTACAATTAGTTTGTTAACACTCTAGTGGTCATATTTTTGCCTCAATTGTCATGAAACTTGGTCAGGATGTTTGTCTCATTAATATCTCGGATGAGTTCGATCATGGTTTATCAAGGTTTGAAAACTAGGTCGCATGGCCCAAATACTACTACTGCTACTTTTTCAGTCCAAATATCCTGGAAATTTGTCAGAAAGGTTGCTTTGACGATTTCTAGGTCAAGTTCGAATATGGGTCATCTGGGGTCAAAAACTAGATCACAGAGCCCAGAAATAGAAAAATCTTGTTAACACTCTAGAAGGTTACATTTTCAGTCCAAATAACCTGGAAATTTGTCAGAAAAATTGTTTTAATGATTTCTAGCTCAGTTTTGAATATCTGTTATCTGGCGTCAAAAACTAAGTCACAGAGCCCGAAAGTAGAAAAACCTTGTTAATGTTCTTGAGGGTACATTTTCAGTCCAAATATCCTTGAAATTTATCAGAAAGTTTTTTTCAATGACTTCTAGCTCAAATTTGGATATGGGTCATCTGGGTTCAAAAACTAGGTCACATGGCCCAAATATGTAAAAAAAAAACTTTTTAACACACATTTTCAGTCCAAATATCCTGGAAATTTGTTAGGCAGTTTTTTTTTTTGATAATTTCTAGCTCAAGTTGGAGTGTGGGTCATCTCGGGTCAGAAACTAGGTCACAGAGCCGAAATATGGAAAAATCCTGTTAACACTCTAGAGGTAATATTTTAATTCTAAATAACCTGGAAATTTGTCAGAAAGCTTAATTCTATGGTTTCTAGCTCAAGTTCGAATATGGGTCATCTTGAGTCGAAAACTAGGTCACAGAGCCCTAATATCAAAAAACTTTGTAAACACTCAGTCCAAAATGTCCTGGAAATTTGTCAGAAAGCTTTTTTTGATGATTTGTAGCTCAAGTTTGGATATAGGTGATCGTGGGTCAAAAACTAGGTCACAGAGTTTAAATATCGAAAAACCTTGTTCTAGAGGCTACTTTTTCAGTCCGAATATCCTGGAAATTTGTCAGAGAAATTGTTTCTGTAATTTCTAGGTCAAGTTCGAATATGGGTCATCTGAGTCAATTAACCAGGTCCATAGCAACTTCGTTACAAGCAGTCATACTCAGGTGAGCGATACAGGGCCATCATGGCCCTCTTCTTGAGTTATTGAGTGAAAAAGTTGTTAGTGTCCGGCTCATAACTTTGTTGTGTATGGTTGGATTTCGAAATAAATGGCTTAAGTGATCATCATATGAAATCGACTTGTCGCATGCAAGAAATATGTTGCTTGGTCAAAGGTCAAGGTCACAGTGGACACTTGAAGTTTTGACTTATGCTTTATATGGATATAGTGAAAAAGTTCTTTGTGTCCAGTTCATAACTTCCTCGTGCATGGTGTGTTTATTATCATATGATGAAAACAAATCCCCGCCATGATAATTTCTTGTTTTTTGCCCATTATTTCAACACTTTCAGCATGCTCATCATGTCATTTTAGTAAGGTAGCAGATGTTGAATATGGAATTATCACACAAGGCTGGTGAGCAAATAAGATCATACATGAATGTAATAGACACTTGTAGTGGGCTGCATGTATGTGTGCTTTGATATAATTATTATATGGGCGCAACAGAAATAACAGTACATTGCTGCGTACGTTCTATCCTTTACCATTTTGTTGCCTTTGTACCAAGTCTAGTTGTGCATATCGTCGGCATTTTCCAGTCCAATGATTTTTGTGAAAGTTATGGCCCTTTTATGATTTTTATCTTTAACGTTTGTCCGGACTACTTCTCTTATACTACTAATGCAATTTGAATGAAATTTTACAGGATTGATCAGTACCTCAAGAACGTGCATATTTCTAACGGGTTTTTCGGTTGAATGATGTTTGGCTGAGTTATGGCCCTTGAATGAAAAAGGCGTTTTGGCCAAATACTGAATTTTGTGTTGCAGGCTTCACAGTAGCTGCGACATGCTAAAAAGTAGCCATGACAAATAGGGATCACTTCCCCATCATTTGTCTGTCTGTCTGTCCGTCCGTCTGTCTGTCTGTCTGTCCATCACAAAACTTGTCCGGACTACTCCTCAGAAACTAATGGTGCGATTTCATCCAAACTTTACAGGAATGATCAATACCAAGTCTAGTTGTGCATATCAAAGGCATTTTCCAGTTCAGTGATTTTTGTCAGAGTTATGGCCCTTTATTGAATTTTATTTTAAGCTCACCTGAGCCTTAGGCTCATGGTGGGCTATTGTTACTGGTCTTTGTCCGTCGTCCGTCAACAATTTCATTCAAACAACATCTCCTATTAAACCTCTGGGCCAAATTTGATGAAACTTGCCTGGGATGTTCTTTGCATAAAGCTCCACCAAAGTTGTTCAAAGAATTCGATTCCATCAAGAGTTGCTACTTAAAGGAAAAACTTTGAAATCTTCTTGTTTAAAACGACAAGGCCTACAGCTTAGATATTTGGCATTTAGCACCCTCTGATGGAACTCTACAAACATTGTTCAAATTATTTCCCTGGGGTCAAAATTGGCCCCGCCCCAGGGGCCACTTCATTTTACATAGACTTATATAGGAAATCTTTAAAAATCTTCTTCTCAGAAACCACAATGCCTACAGCTTAGATATTTGATATGTAGCATTGTCTAGTAGATGTCTACCAAGTTTTTTCAATTATGTCCCCTGGGTCAAAATTGGCCACGCCCCAGGGTTCCCTTGGTTTACATATAGTTATAAAGGAAAAACATGAAAAATCATTTTTCTCCAAAACTAATAGGACTAGACCTTAGATATTTGGGTCGGAATATTGTATGGAGAACCTTTACCAGTATTGTTTATATGTTGGCCGTTGGGTCAAAATTGGCCTCGCCCCGAGGGCCCTTAATTTGTAGAAAGGAAATCTTTAAAAATCTTCTTCTCAGAAACCACAATGCCTACAGCTTTGATATTTGGTATGTAGCATTGTCTAGTAGATGTCTACCAAGTTTGTTCAAATTATGTCCCCTGGGTCAAAATTGGCCACACCCCAGGGGTCCCTTGGTTTTACATTTAGTTATATAGGAAAAACATTAAAAGTCATTTTTCTCCGGAACTAATAGGTTTAGACCTTAGATATTTTTTGTGGAGTATTGTGTACAGAACCTTTACCAGTATTGTTTTTTATGTTGGCCGTTGTGTCAAAATTAGCCCCGCCCCGGGGGCCCTTAATATATGAAAAAGGAAATCTTTAAAAATCTTCTTACCGGAAACCTCAATGCCTTCAGCGTAGATATTTGGTATGTAGCATTGTCTAGCGGATGTCTACCATGTTTGTTCAAATTATGTTCCCTGGGTCAAAATATGCCAGGCCCCAATGGTTCTCTTGGTTTACATAGATTTATATAGGAGAAACATGAAAAATAATTTTTCTCCAAAACAAATAGGTGAAGACCTTAGATATTTGGTGTTGAGTATTGTGTAAAGAACCTTTACCAATATTGTTTAAATGTCGACCCTGGGGTCAAAATTGGCCCCGTCCCGGGGGCCCTTAATATGTATAAAACGAAATCTTTAAAAATCTTCTTGTCTGAAACCACAAGGCCAAGAATTTTAAAATTTGGCACGAAGCAAGCTTTATCAAGCTTTTTTCAAATTATTAGATTAGGTTAAAGGTCACGGAGGCTAAAAGTAGATTTATCTACTGTACCTCATAGAGCCTTCCTTTATAGACCAATATCTTTGATATTCAGTATAGAGGTTCCTTGCATGGACCTCTACCCATGGGTAGAGTTTGAGGTCACTGGGTCAAGGTCAAGGTCACCATAGCTTATAATAGATATTTCTACTTTCTGTCATAGAGCCTTTATTTATTGACTGATATTTTACATATTTGGTTTGTAGGCACTTACATATTTTCAACTAAAAAATGAAAAACTGCTTCACAGCAAACCTACAGCCAAAGTACTCAGGTGAGCGATCCAGGGCCATCATGGCCCTCTTGTTTATGGTCCATTTCTAAAACACTTTCAAAGATATTCACTTTAAACTTGGTATACTTGATCACCAAAAACTCAGGCATGAGATTTTTCCAATTTTTGGTGGATTTCCGATTTTTTTTTCCCTGAGATTCATGCAGATCCAAGGAGAAAGAGTTGGGCACCCCAGGAATGATTGTTTTCATTTTTGGACTGGGAGGCTTTGCCCCCCTGGACCCCCATGGAGGGTGCTGCCCCCTCAACACCAGCTGGGGGAGGACCCTCAGATCCCCAATCCATTTCCAGATTTTTTGCTTTTCCTATGAGTCTCGTGCCAGAAAATTGAAATGGATTTCAAAATGGCAGGTAATTTTTGCACCATTGTACCCATTTTTAGCTCACCTGAGCACAAAGTGCTCAGGGTGAGCTTTTCTGATCAGTCTTTTTTCGTCGTCCATCCGTCGTCAACTTTTCATTCAAACGAATGATTCTCCTCTGAAACCTATGGGCCAAATTTAATGAATCTTGCCTGAGATGTTCCTTACATAATTATTCAAATGGTTTCGGTCCATTGCATTTCTGGTTCACTGGAGCTAAAAAAGATTTTAAAAGTTGGAGCTTTAAAAATCTTCTCCTCCAAACCCTCAAGGCATGGAGCTTAGATATTTGGTATGAAGCATCATCTAGTGGACCTCTAACAAGTTTGTTCAAATTATGACCCTGGGGGTAAAAACTGACCCCACCCCAGGGATCAGTTGATTTTACATAGATTGATATAGGGAAAACTTAAAACTCTTCATGTCAGAAACCTAAAGGCTCAGAGTTTAGATATTTGATGTGCAGCATTGTCCAGTGTACCTCTACCAGGTTAATTCAAATCATGACCCCTGGGTAAAAAATGGCCCCGCCCCAGGGGTCACATATTTTACATAGAGTTAAATAGGAAAATCTTTAAAAATCTTGACATCAGAAACCAAAAGGCATAGAACTTATATATTTTGTATGTAGCGTTGTCTAAAGGACCTCTACCAAGTTTGTTCAAATCGTGGCCCCTGGGTCAAAAATGGCACCGCCCTAGTGGTCACATTTTACATAGAGTTATATAGGAATAAACTTTAAAAATCTTCTTTTCAGATACCACAAAGCCTAGACTTAAGATATTTGGTGTACAGCATTGTCTATTTGACCTCTACCAAGTTTGTTCAAATCATAGCCCCTTGGTCAAAAAGGGCCTCGCCCGATGGGTCACATGTTTTACATAGAGTTATATAGGAAAAACTTTAAAAATCTTCTTGTCAGAAACCACAAGGTCTAGAGTTTACATATTTGATGTGCAGCATTGTCTAGTAGACATTTACCACGTTTGTTCAAATCATGACCCAGTGGTTTAAAACTGGCCCCACTCGGGGGGGGGGGGGGGGTCATTTGATTTTACACAAGGACTTCCATAGGGAAAACTTAAAAAATTGCTGCTCTGAAACACCAAGGGCTAGACCTTCAATTGTTTGTTGTTATGTCTCCCCCAAACTCCGCCCGTCTGATGGAGACATATTGTTTTTGCCCTGTCCGTGGGTGTCTGTTTGTATATCATTCTGTCTGTCTGTCTGTCTGTCTGTCTGTCTGTCACACTTCGTTTCCTTTCAATAACTTGAGTACCAGTTGATCCAAAGACTTAAAACTTCCCAGGGTTATTGCCCTTATTGAGTAGAAATAACTTTTTTATTTTTTTGGAGAGTATGTCAAAGGTCAAGGTCAGAGGGAGCTCTAGGGTGAAAACCGTTTCCGCTCAGTAACAGGAGTACCATTTCACCTAGAGACTTCAAACTTCATAGGATGACTACTTTTACTAAAAAGAAGAACCATGTTCTTTTTGGGGCTAGTATGTCAAAGGTCAGGGTCACAGGGACCTGTAGAGTGAAAAGTATTTCTGCAGAGTAACTGTAGTACCATTACACCTAGTGCCTTCAAACTTTATAGGATAATTGTGTTAGAAGAACCCTATTGTTTTAGGGTCCATAGGTCAAAGGTTAAGTTCACATGGACCTCTAGAGTGAAAACTGTTCCTGCTCAGTAACTGGAGTACCATTTTACCCAGAGCCTTCGAACTTCATAGGATGATTGTCTTTACTCAGTAAAAGAACCCTATTATTTTTGGGGTCAGTAGATCAAAAGTCAAGGTCACAGGGACCTGTTTAGTGAAAACTACTTCTACTCAGTAACTGGATTACCATTACACCCATAACCTTCAAACTTCATAGTGTATTTATATTAGAAGAACCCTATTGTTTTTGGGGTCTGTAGGTCAAAGGTAAAGTTCACTGGGACCTGTAGAGTAAAACTATTTCTGCTCAAAAATTTGAGTACCAGTACACCCAGTCTTCAAATTTATTGCAAACACATTCAAACTTGCGAATAACGAACATCCATAACAACCAGTAACGATACTTGTAACATGAGCAATGAGGCTCAGATGAGCGATTTAGGGCCATCATGGCCCTCTTGTTCAACTTAGAATTTTTTTATTAATCATTTTTTTAAGGCCCACTTCTCAAAAAGTGCCAAAGATATTCTCTTCAAACTTGGAATACTCGATCACCATCAAAACTGAAATGCATTTCAAAAGAACAGGTAACCTTTTAATAAATGAATTAAAAGGTTACCTGTTCTTTGGAAATATTCTTTTGCATTGGTATGCCCCTTTTCGACTTAGAATTTCTTGATTAACCTTTTTGTTAGGGGTCATTTCTCAAAAACTGTCGCAGATATTCTTTTCAAACTTGGAGTACTTGTTCACTATCAATTGGAATGCATTTCAAAAGGGCAGATAACCCTGAAATTAATCTTTACAGTGATGCCTCTTTTTATACACTTGTTTGAAAAACGGGACGTATTATGGGAATGCCCATGGCAGGCGGACGGCGCCCAGTTTTATCCAGAGCATATATTCAACATGCATGGATGGATTTTTTTGATACTTGGTACCAATGTTCACCACCATGGGTGGTAGTGTCGAGTGCATGAATCAGGTCTATAAGTCAAAGGTCAAGGTCACACTTAGAAGTCAGAGAAAAACACTTGTCTGGAGCAAAACTAATACCTGCTTGAAGGGATTTTAATATAACTTGGCATAAATGTTTACCACTGTGAGGCGGAGTTACGCATGCAAAATTTAGGTCCTTTTGGTCAAGGTCAATGTCACACACAGAGGTCAAAAATCAGATGAAAATGTGAGTATGGATCATTTAGTCATCATGAATTGAGGAATTCTATCACATGTTCGCCATCATGTGACTGAGCATTACACACATAATCCTGGTCCATATATGCAAGGTCAAGGTCACTAGAGATGATGAAATATCCAGATTTTGTCCGGAGCATATCTTCTGCATTGAGGTTTTTTAGTATTACTTGATACAAAAGTTCACCATCATGAAATGTAGTGTTGCAGGCATGAACCAGGTCTCTAGGTCAAAGGTCAAGGTCACATCTAGAGGTCAGTGGAAAATGCTTGTCCGGAGCAAAACTACATGAGATTTTAATACAACTTGGCAGAAATGTTGACCATTGTAAGGCTGAGTGTAGCACGCAAAATTCAAGTTCCTGGGGCCAAGGTAAGGGTCACAAATAGAGGTCAAAGGTCAGATAAAAATACATGAAAATGTGAGTATGGACCATTTAATCATCATGAATTGAGGTATTCTATCAAAAATGTTCACCATCATGAGACTGAGCATTACACGCATAATCCATGTTCAGATTTTGTCCGGAGCACATCTTCTAAATGCATGGAGGGATTTTAGTATAACTTGATACTAAAGTTCACTGGCATAAAAGCGTAGTGTTGCACGCATGAACCAGGTCAAAGGTCAAGATCACACAAGAGGTCAGTGGAAAACGCTTGTCTTGAGCAAAACTTCTACATATATTGAGAGATTTTAGTATAACTTGGCACAAATGTTGACCATTGTAAGGCTGAATGTAGCACGCAAAATTCAAGTTCCTGGGGCCAAGGTAAGGGTCACAAATAGAGGTCAAAGGTCAGATAAAAATACATGAAAATGTGAGTATGGACCATTTAATCATCATGAATTGAGGTATTCTATCAAAAATGTTCACCATCATGAGACTGAGCATTACACGCATAATCCATGTCCAGATTTTGTCCGGAGCATATCTTCTAAATGCATGGACTGAGGGTCCGTATATGTAAGGTCAAGGTCACTAGAGATGATGAAATGTCCAGATTTGGTCGTGGAACATATCTTCTACATGCATTGAGGGATTTTACTATTACTTGATACAAAAGTTCACCACCAGGTCAATGTCACAGAGGTCAGAAGTTCATTTCAAATGTTTGTTTCACTATCCAGCACTAGAAATAAACAAACTTGCTTCCCTACTAATACCTCTTTTTTATCCATTATGCCCACATCTTCTGCAAAGCTTTTGTGACGGGCGTATTTTGTGACAATGGCACCCTTGTTGTTATAGTTATTGCCCATTGTTGTCCCCCGCCTTTTCGAAGAAAAAAGGGGGATATAGAAATGGGCTCCATCCGTCCGTCTGTCTGTCCCCCTGTCACACTTTCGTGTTCAGTCCATAACTAAGCCATTCATCGACAGAATTTGAAATAGTTTGGCACAAATGTTTGTTATAATAAGACGATGTGTTATGCGCGACATCCATATTCCTACCTCCAAAATCAAGGTCACACTTGATAATTAAAGGTAAACATTGTCTGTTGGAGTGTATATGTCGTGTCCGGTCCATATCTTTCTCATCCATCAAGGGATTTTGAAAATACTTGGTACAAATGTTCACAGTAATGATACGACATGTCATGCACAACACCCAGATGCCTACCTCCAAGGTCAAAGTCACTCTTAAAGATTAAAGCTTAACATGGTCTTTTATAATGTATATTTTATGTCTGCTCCATAACTTTTTCATAGATCAAGGGATTTTTGAAATTACTTGGCACAAATGTTCACAATAATGAGACAACGTGTCATGCGCAAACCCTGACCCTACCTCAAAGGTCAAGGTCACAAAAAAGTTGAATCATAAGCATTGATGAACAAAAGCCATTAAAAGAAACAATATTTATAACCCAAATTTTCTCGAAGAAAAAAAAACAAGTTATAGTCATGGTGTCGTTGCCCCTGTCACTGCCATTTCCGTTGGCGTTCCCGTCCGAAAACTTTAACATTGATCATAATTTTTTATTAGTTAATGGATTATCTTCATACTTAGACACAACAACCCTTTGCACAAGACTTTCAAGTAGACCAGACTAAACTTGACCTTTCTGACTCATTATGACCTTTGCTAAAATTGGCCATAACATTATTATTACATTGGACCTTCCGAAAGCCGAACACCTATTGGACCGGCCAAAAAGTTCGGATTTGGGAAGTTTCGGGAATTAAAAAGCCCGAATGATCTGGACAAGTACAGGCGCCAAACATAAGTGGTTCTTTTAATTATGATAGTGAATGCAGTCAGTATTATTTCATGAATTAACTTAATTTTGTCTTCCAGGAACAGTTCAGTTCTATGACGTTTAGACGGTGTCTTTGACATTTTGACTATGCAAATGTTGAAAATTTCATAAAATGCCATAATTAAAATAGCATTTCTTGCTACATTTTGCTGATTTTACCAACCGCCTTTGAAATTTTAAAAGTTTGAAAAAATCCCCAATTACAATAAACAACACATTGCCCGATGTTGGCTAATTAATTACGCTATTTAAGACATCCCGTGACCGCCGGGATATGACCTTAGCTGTTAAACTAGCGTTAAACCTCAATAAAACCTAAGACATCCTATTTACAATTTAATCCTTAACGTTGCTTGTAGCAAACACCTGTTATTAATCCACTAATCATCGCTTTAATTATTTACCACTATCTAATTATCGATATATTCGGCTGCATTTCAATCATAAACTGACAACTTGTTATTATTACGCGTGTCAAAATAAACCATCACCGCTAATTGGTAAACAATAGATACAGACGTGAAATTTGCAGTCTTTTGCACTTCTTTCATTTTTTTTTCGGTATTTGGAAGTAAAGCTGCATTGATATAAACTAAATTTTACGGAAAAATTGTCCTGAATTCAGAATTTGGAAGTTCCGGATTTCAGAAGTATGATTTACATAGAAAAGAGGAGAAATTTCAGGACCGAGAAAATCGTTCAGTTTTCAGAAGTTTTCAGTTTTTAAAAGGTCCGGTTTTTTAAAGTTCCACTGTATTAGGTGAATTGTCTTCATACTTTGACACAACAACCCTTTGGACAAGATCTTCAAGTGGACTAGACTGACCTTGACCTTGACTCATAAATGACATTCACCTTCAAGGTCAAATTATTAAATTTTGCTAAAATAAGCCAGAACTTTGTTATTTGTTGTTGGATTTGATTCATACTTTCACAAAACAACACTTATGACAAATTCGACATTATGATTCTTTCAGGCACGACCTTGACCTTAAAATGACTTTGACAGTCAAGGTCAAATTATTGAATTTTGCAAAAACTGGGCATAACTTTGTTATTTATCATTAGATTTGAATCAGACTTGGCCAAAACAACACTTATGTCAAAGCCATCATGTTAAATTTATTTAAGTGTGACCTTTAACCTTAAAATGACCATAAGTGTCAAGGTCAGTTTATTGAATTTTGCTTAAATTGTCATAACTTTGTTGTTTATGGTTGGATTTGATTCATACTTGGACTAAACAACAATTATGACAAAACCGACATGTTGAATTACTCAAATATGACCATAACCTAAAAATGACCTTGACCGTCAAGGTCAGATAATTGAATTTTGTTTAAATTGTCATAACTTTCTCATTTATTAATTGATTTGATTCATGCTTGGACAAAACAACACAAACATCACATCTTACATTTTGATTCTTTCAAGTATGACATTGACCTTTAAATGACCTTGACAGCCAAGGTGAAATTATAGAATTTTGCTAAAACTGGCCATAACTTTGTTATTTATGGTTTGATTTTAATCATACTTGGACAAAACAACACTTATGACAAAGCCGACATGATAAATTATTCAAGTGTGACCTTAACCTTAAAATGACCGTGACCATCAAGGTCAAATTATTGAATTTTGCTCAAATTGTCATAACTTTGTTTTGTTTTTTTTGGATTTGATTCATACTTGGACAAATCCAAAATTATGATTCTTTCATGTGTGACCTTGACCTTAAAATGACCTTGACAGTCAAGGTCAAATAATTGAATTTTGCTAAAATTTCCTATAACTTTTTTATTTGTTGTTGGGTTTGATTTTGACTTAGACAAAACAACACTAATGACAAAACCGACTTGTATAACTCAAATGTGACCATAACCTAAAAATGACCATGACCGTCAAAGTCAGATGATTGAATTTTGCTTAAATTATCATAACTTTCTCATCTATATATGGAATTGATTCATACTTGGACAAAACTATACTTATGACAAATCCGACATTTGACAGGCAAGATTAAATTATTGAATTTTGCAAAAATTAGTATGGATGAATTTGATAATTATATTTCAAAATGATGTTTCATTTGAAATCCCTTCACCACAATGTGCTTTCTCTGATGTGTTTGCCTTTGGAAATAGGAAAAAGACGAGCGTGGCACCGCTTGCAGTGGCTCTTGTTAAAGTTTTCTGATCCACGCATTGGAAGAGAAAGTGAAAAGAGAAGCCCACAACATTTTAGAGAGTGTGTACCAATCCAGGCCATCACTGTTACATTCTTACTCACATCTGAATGTCCAGTTCCTGTCGAGAGAAAAATGTACCCTTTAGTTTTAGCATTTGGCTTAACTGCTCACAAGTCTCAGGGAAGTACCTACACACACTGTATTGCTAACCTCCAACTACCTTCAAACATGAAGTCTGTCATGCAGGGTCATGCTTATACAATGCTCAGCAGAGCAATGTCACGTGATGGTTTGAAGTTAGTCAATTTTACTGCAGAAAAAATCAAAGTAAACAAGTCGGCTCTAGTAGAAATGGACAGGCTGCGTGAGCACTGTACTTTCAGTTGGGAACATCCATTCGAAATCATGGACCCTTATGCAAGCGTACACATAGGTTTTCTCAACATTCGTTCCCTTAAAGCCCACCTCTCAGACTTGGCTACCCAAAGACATATTTCAAGATTGAATTCTCTTTGCTTAACAGAAACTTGCACTACAGAGGAATGTTCTTTAGAAGGATTCTGCGGATATTTTACGCCGACACAACATGGTCTAGCCATGTTCACTAAAAGAATCAACTGATTGTGAAAATTACAGTTCCCTCCAGTTTATGTCTAGAATAAGGTAGAAATTTTCTCATAGCTGTTACTTACAGACCACCTCAATTCAACAAAAATGTGTTTTTACTCTCCTCATCTGCCGTCAATGCTATACCTAAGTCACATAATATTATACTTGGTGGAGACTTTAACTTGATGCCTGATGATCCAGTTTGGATTAAGTTTTGTCATGATAATCAACTTTGACAATATGTAGAAAAGCCAACTCATCAGTTGGGAAGAACATTGGACCTGATTTTCGCGTCTGCACTAGTAGAGTGATTCAAGTTTCTTACACCAACCATTTCCTGACTATTTTATCTGTTTTCTAAATGGCTTGTATTGATTTGTATTTGTCACATTTTGTGGTTTTGAAATAGTGATAACAACTACACAAATATATTTCTGTTGACACATACACAGGAGTTATTTCATTCTATTTCTTTAAAGATTTTATTTTTGCATGTGTAGATCTAGCATTGATCAAGATTTTGCATTGAAAGTCCAGACCCATACCTCAATCTTTTGAAACACCACAATTTTGTGTTTCATGTAAAACTTCCCTTAGGCGGGAGACGTTGGAAACTCTCTTACAAATTCTTGTTAAATTTTACTTAATATTGCTTATGTGCACATCTCCTATCTTTTTCATGCAATTTTCAGCAGTCTTTCACAGAAATATCATTATCAAGTGCCGCAGCACATATACTCAGGCTTTTAAGATTCAATCATTTGTGGCAGAGTTATTGCCCTTTGTTTATTTTACTTGATATTGCTTCTGTGCAATTTTCCCTTATAGTTTTTAACTGGGGAATGAAAATCCAAAAGTTAAAAGATAACAAGAGAGCAATGATGGCCCTGGATTGCTCACCTGATTACTTTGGCTGTAGGTTTGCTGTTAAGCAATATTTCATTTTTTAATTGAAAATATATAAGTGCCTACAAACAAAATATGTAAAATATCAGTCAATAAATAAAGGCTCTATGACAGAAAGTAGAAATATCTATTATAAGCTGTGGTGACCTTGATCTTGACCCAGTGACCTCAAACTCTACCCATGGGTCCATGCAAGGAATCTAAATATTGAATATCAAAGATATTGGTCTATAAATGAAGGCTCTATGAGGAACAGTAGATAAATCTATTTTAAGCTCCATGACCTTTAACCTAATCTAATAATTTGAAAAAGCTTGATAAAGCTTGCTTCATGGCAGATTTTAAAATGCTAGGCCTTGTGGTTTCAGACAAGAAGATTTTTAAAGATTTCCTTTTTTACATATTAAGGGCCCCCGGGGCGGAGCAAATTTTGACCCCAGGGCCAACATTTAAACAATATTGGTAAAGGTTCATTACACAATACTCAACACCAAATATCTAGACTAAGGTCTAGATAAACTATTTGTTTTGGAGAAAAATTATTTTCATGTTTCTCTAATATAAATCTATGTAAACCAAGAGTGGCCAATTTATACCCAGGGAAAATAATTTGAACAAACTTGGTAGACATCCACTAGACAATGCTACATACCAAATATCTAAGCTGTAGGCATTGAGGTTTCCAGTAAGAAGATTTTTAAAGATTGCCTTTTTTACAAAATAAGGGCCCCCGAAGCGGGGCCAATTTTGACCCCGGGGCCAACATATAAACAATACTGGTAAAAGTTCTCTACACAATACTCAACACCAAATATCTAAGGTGTAGTCTTATGAGTTTCGGATAAAAATGATTTTTCATGTTTTTCCTATATAAATATATGTAAACCAAGAGAGCCCTTGGGCGTGGCCAATTTTGACCCAGGGGACATAATTTGAACAAACTTGGTAGACAGCCACTAGACAATGCTGCATATCAAATAACTAAGCTGTAGACATTGTGGTTTCTCAGAAGAAGATTTTTAAAGATTTCATATATAAGTCTATGTAAAATGAAGTGACCTCTGGGGCGGGGCCAATTTTGACCCCAGGATAATAATATGAACACTTTTTGTAGAGTTCCATTAGAGGGTGCTAAATGCCAAATATCTTAGCTCAAGGCCTTGTGGTTTCAGACAAGATTTTTAACGTTTTTCCTTTAGGTTGGTATGGCAACCAGAGTTCTGCATGGAATTGATTTCTTTGAACAAATTTGGAAGAGCTTCATGCAAGGAACATCCATGGCAAGTTTCATCAACTTTGGCCCAGTGGTTTCAGAGGAGATGTCGTTTGAATGAAAAGTTTACGGACGGACGCCGGACGGATTGTGATCACAAAAGCTCACCTTGTCACTCTGTGACAGGTGAGCTAAAAAAACTGTTTTGTTTCACTTTTTCTGTTAAAGAGATGGTGACCTATGGGTACAAAATACTAGATCAGTATCTTTTGAAACACATCAGTGTTGGAAATTTATTAAATTTACCAGCCATGCAAATAGGTAAAGGACATAATTTAAAATAGTCTTACCCCTAGACATATGGGTACTTTGTTCAGTTCACAGACTGCATAAAATTTTGGCACATATGATCAAGGTAACTTCAAGTTATAAGCTACCATGACTGAGACCATTGACATGTTTAAGGGGCATTTGTGTCTGTGACACATTTCTTGTTTTTTATACATTTTATTATTTGCCCCAAGGGGGCATTTTATGTTATGGTCCAGGGCATCTGTCCTTTAGCAAATTTGGCTTCTGGAGGATAATTTGAGTACTCTTTGGCCTACAGTCTTTTACCTTCAACTCATTGAGTGGATCACCCCTATTGATTTTGGAGTCAGTAGCTCAAAAGTCAAGGTTACATAAACATTAAAATTGAAAACCATTTCCGCCATGTAGCTTAACAATCATTTGTTATAGAGACTTCAAACTTTATATCATGATTGCACACATTTAGTGGATGACCCTATACATTTATGTCAAAGGTCAAGGTCACAGTGACCAAAATGTTTAGAATCATTTACATTCTGTAACTAAAAAACCATTTGTCATGGAAACTTCAGAATTCATATAGTGGTTGGACACATTGTGTGAATTACTCCTTTTGATTTTGGGGTCTGTAGTTCAAAGGTCAAGATCACAGTAACCTTAACTTTGAAAATCATTTCCGCCATGTTACTTGACAATGATTTGTTGTAGAGACATCACACTTTATATCGTGATTGAGCACATTGAGTGGATGACACCTATGCATTTTAGGTCAGTATGTCAAAGGTGAAGGTCACAGTGACCTAAATGTTTAGAATCATTCACACTCTGTAACTCGACAACCATTTGTCATATAGATTTCAAAATTCATGTAATGGTTGCACACATTGAATGAATGACCCCTATTGATTTTTGGACCAGTAGGTCAAAGGTCAAGGTCATAGTGACCTTAACATTGAAAACCTTTTCCGCCATGTAACTTGACAATCATTTGTTATAGAGACTTCAAACTTTATATCATGGTTGCACACTGAGCGGATGTCCGCTATACATTTTTTGGGTCAGTATGTCAAAGGTCAAGGTCACAGTGACCTAAATGTTTAGAATCATTTACACTCTGTTACTTGACAAATATTTGTCTTAGAGACTTCAAAATTCAAGTTATTGTTGCATACATTGAGAAAATGACCCTATGGATTATGGAGTCAGTAGGTCATAGGTCCTTGACATTGAAAAACATTTTCCCATGTAACTCGACAACCATTTTTCATAGAGACTTCAACATTCATATAATGGTTGCACACCTTAAATGATGATTTTGGGGTCAGTAGGTCAAAGGTAAAAAAAATCAGAATTTAAAGCAAATCATTTAATTTTAAAGTCTCAGATTTCCTCCCTTATATCACAAATGCACCATACTTAGAAAAAACACCCTTCGGGCATATAATGCTCTGCCCATCGGTGCTCTTGTTGCTTTACTGGAGCTTCAATGTTCTTAAATAATTTATAAAGACTTATAAATGTACAAGATTGTTTCATAATGATACTGTACTGAAAGCAGTCTGTGATGTACACTGTTCACTGTTTAAGGTCTAGAATAAGGGTTATGTTCCATGATATATCTTTTTTTACCTTAAAATGACATCTCCTATCTGAGCTTATTTATCGTCGGTACCGGTTGCCCATATGACCAACGCCCCCTGAAGAGATTAGTTATTTTATGTTGTGGGGCTAGTGCAAGATACAGAAAACATCCCATTCCAGAGACACCCCTGGTTCTTTTGCATGTTCAGTGTATAGCACTGATACATGGGACCTCGGTTTAATGTCTCATCCGAAAGATTGTTAGTAATGTGAGTTTGGGATCGAACTCAGGACCCCAGGTTTACCAGTCCAGCGCGTTACCACTGGAACACATCTGCTCCTTGACCTATCCTCCTAAACCACAAGGCTTATATTGCCTTTTCTAAAATTGCTCAAATCATTCCCCTCCACTGAGGACTGCAAAAGATTAAAATAGATAAAACAAGAAATGTTTGTAAAACATAAATGCCCCCCAACAGCACCTAATTGCTTGTGGTTGGGCCAAGCGTTCTCTAGTTATTGATCGGAAACCGTTTTTAGGATGAAAGTCTCTGTGATCTTGACCTTTAACCTAATGACCTCAAAGTCAATAGGGGTCATCTACTGGTAATGTCCAACCAGCACACCAAGTTTGGTTAACCTAGTTCAAAGCGTTCTCTAGTTATTGATCGGAAACCGTTTTTAAGATGAAAGTCTCTGTGAGCTTGACCTTTGACCTAATGACCTCAAAGTCAATAGGGGTCATCTACTGGTGATGACCAACCAGCATACCAAGTTTGGTAAACCTAGATCAAAGCGTTCTCTAGTTATTGATTGGAAATCGTTTTTAGGATAAAAGTCCCTGTGAGCTTGACCTTTGACCTCATGACCTCAAAAGCAATAGAGGTCATCTACTGGTGATGACCGACCAGCACAACAAGTTTGGTGAACCTAGGTCAAAGCGTTCTCTAGTTATTGATCGGAAACCGTTTTTAGGATGAAGTTGCCTTTGAGCTTGACCTTTGACCTAATGACCTCAAAATCAATAGAGGTAATCTACTGGTGATGACCAACCAGCATACCAAGTTTGGTGAACCTAGGGCAAAGCGTTCTCTAGTTATTGATCAGAAACCGTTTTCAGGATGAAGGTCTCTGTGAGCTTGACCTTTGACCTAATGACCTCAAAATGAATAGGAGTCATCTACTGGTGATGACCAACCAGCACAGTAAGTTTGGTGAACCTAGGTTAAAGCGTTCTCTAGTTATTTATCGGAAACCATTTTAAGAATGAAGGTCCCTGTGAGCTTGACCTTTGACCTAATGACCTCAAGATCAATAGGGGTCATCTACTAGTAAAGACCAACCAGCATACCAAGTTTGGTAAACCTAGGTCAAACCGTTCTCTAGCTACTGATCGGAAACGAAGTGTCTACCGACGGACAGACCGACCGACCTACCGACCGACATTTGCAAAACTATATGCCCCGTCATCTTCGATGGGGGGCATAATTAAAACAACATTTCCTCCTAAACGGCAAGGTTATTTTCCACAAATTTCATAGAAATGTTCCTTACAGAGCCCTCTATTAAAATTGGTAAAAAGTAGGGATGTCAACGAGTATCCGAGTACTCGGATATCCGGATACTATGTTGGTATTCGGATACTAATTTTCTATACGAATATTCCTATACAAAATAAAAAATAACAGTGAAATTTAACTTTGATAGAAAAAAATCAAACACTGGCAAAATTAATTTGACAATTTCAAGACGCTAAACAAAATCGTGTCTATTGACTGCCCGCGGCATATCACTTAATTGGTTTATTGATAAAGAGTTTGTCTGTCGCACGCCGTGTATTCGTCTTGCAAACTGCTGGGATACAACGCGACACCCCATTGTGTTTCAATTACCTTAATCCATTGTGTTAATAGAGTCTATATTAGAATATCTTGCCCCATTGTGAATCAATTAGCAGTGTCAAACATGGCAATTATGGGGTACACGGTAACTTCCGCAAATAATCCTATAACAGTTTTAACGCAATACTAAAAGAATATCCAATCAAAATGTGATTACTCAAACGATGTATCCAATCAACGATTTTCTAAAACAAGCATTATAATTTTAATGTGTCAAACAACCATTCTTTTCTAGAATTCCAAAGCATTCGTATTAAAAAATATAAGAACCATTCTCAACAACATGCCTCCTAAAATAGCATCCGACGTGTGGAAATACTTCACGCGATCGGAAAACAACTCTACTGTCAAATGCAACATTTGCAGTACTGAGCTGAGTTACAGGTATTTAAAACATTATAAAACATTTTAAAATAAACCATTATAAAGAACGTAATAAAATGATTATTCGTACTAAATGATTATTTGAAGAACGTTTTAATACGGATATTAATGTATCATTTGCAATACTTAGCTGAGTTACAGAAATTTAGAACATTTAAAATTAAAACATTATAATGAACGTTTAATATAGATATAAAAGCACATTTATAATAAGAATAACGCATAGAAAACCAGATGGAAAATACCTGAATTTTAATTTTATGTTTTCAGTGGCGGGACAACAAACCTAAGGAACCATCTGAAGCGGCATCCAGTCAGCACGCCAGCATCCACCACAAAGAAACAGACGACCATGACAACGTTCGCCGAAGTAGAGAAGCGTCCGGTATCTTCAGTGCACGCCGAGCGGCTCACGAGGGCCATCGCCGACATGATCGTTAGCGACTACCTACCACTCAGCTTAGTCGAAGGGGACGGCTTTCGGCGACTAATGGCACTAGCAGTTCCTGGGTTCACAGTCCCGTGCCGGAATACAGTCAGGGCACGAAACGAGAGGCGCTACGATAGCGAGAGGGAACAGCTGGTGCAGACCCTCAAGCAGACACAGTCAGCAGCCATCACAACAGACACGTGGACGTCAACCGCCACTGAGAGCTACCTAACCGTAACCGCTCACCACATCACCGACGATTGGGAGCTACAGGGGAACGTCCTCGCCACACGCGCCATGCCGGAGTGTCATACTGGGCTTAACCTTGCTGCGCGGTTGAAAGAAACAGTGGAAGAGTTCGGCTTGGATGGGAAGATCGAGACCTGCGTTCATGACAACGCACGGAACATGGAGTGCGCGGGCTCTATGTGCAAGGACTGGAGTGACCTGGGGTGCTTTGCGCACACGCTCCAACTCTGCATACGACCGGCACTAGAGGTCCCCTCTGTAGACAAGACTTTTAGCAGGGCCCGAAAGCTTGTGGGACACTTCCGGCATTCCACGACGCTCACCGCAGAGCTCCAAAAGCGACTGGAGAACAACCAGAAGACTCCACGTGCGCTCGTGCAGGACGTCGTCACTCGGTGGAACTCCACCTACGACATGGTCGAGCGGTTGGCCGATTTACGCCGCGAGGTCACCCACGTCATGCTGGACGACGCGTTCACCAAGAAGGATGACAGGTCACTCCTCCTGAAGGACACCGAGTGGGACATCCTGCAGGATGTATCAACAGCTCTACTGCCATTCAAGCAGACGACCAGTTTCATGTGCTCAGAGAAGTCTGTCAGCATTTCGTAGATGTACCCTGTGGTCTCGGGTCTGATCCGCGCGATATCCCCTTCTGATGGTGAGTCATCGGTCGCAAGGAAGGTAAAGCGTATCCTGCAGGACGAGTTGACCAGACGCTTCGACCCAACTGGAGAGAAATCAGCGCAGTCCGTTCCCATGATTGAGTCACTTCTCGACCCTCGCTACAAAAAGTTGTCGTTCATCGACAGCCACCTGAGGAAGAAAACACAAGAAGCCCTAGAAGCACAAAAGGACGAAACTCCCTTGAGTATCGGTAGCAGCACCGCCGTCGAAACTCCCTCTAAGAGACCGCGCCTTGACTTCCTAGTGTTCTCCCCCGAAAACACACGCAGCGTCGACGAGCTCCAACAGTATCTGGCGGAGAAGTCCGAGGACGTTGATCCTCTTACCTGGTGGCAACGGAAGGCGGACCGGTACCCCCACGTGGCCTACGTCGCGAGACAACTTCTAGCTGTGCCCGCCACGTCTGTTCCTTCGGAGAGGGTGTTTTCTGCCGCCGGTCTTATCGTCAGCAAACTACGAAACAGACTGTCTAGTGACATTGTTGACAAGATTGCGTTTCTAAATAAAAATCAGTGAAAAAAATGAACAGAACGTTTGATCCTGATGTGAATGACAATTCCAGAACTTGTCCATGATGAAATGTGTACCTGTATTATTTTATTAACCATATAATCTTTTTCAGCAAGTATATACAAATATTGATATAAAATATTTTGTTATGTTTTTCATTTCATATATTTATCAATGTTCATTAATGATTAAATAAATAATAAAAACAAACAAACAGAAACGTTTTGAAAAATATTGAGTCTATTAAAAACTTCAAACATGTTTGAAATCATTGTTTTGTCTTATTTTGTTTGCGCTCACATAGTCACGTAAGCTTCATAAATACATGTACCAGTGTGAAAGAAGAGATTAATAAAACAACATTTTGGTCTACGGTGATATTAAAATGATATCTTTAAAAAAGGTTAAATGACATATCATATTTAGAAACTAAAAAGGACAGACCATGGCAAAAAATAAACAAACAGTAAACGGACGAATGACGTTTTCGTTAGAAACTTAGACTTGTCGCACATGCGTATTGGCATGAAAATATACTTCAGTGGCCACGAGGAAACTAAAAACGGTAAACAACATGTCTTTGTTTTATCATCTTTATTTACATGTAGATACAAAAACAGTTATTTTTTTGTGAAACTGTCTTATCACCTTTAATATGATTACCGGAACAATATGTACAACATACATCAAATGTTAAGCCTAGGAGTTGGAACATTGGGACATTGAGATCGTCTAGTCGTCGATTTTATACGAGTATCCGGATAGTATCCGGATAGTCTATACGAGTATCCGGATACCGATTTAGGTATTCGTTGACATCCCTAGTAAAAAGGTTCCACTTCATTGAACAACCCAGTAGGCATTTTACATTAGGCCGATATTGGACCGATATGGTTTTTAATATCAGCCCAATATCTGATTACGATATCGGTGCATCATCGGTTTTGCAAAGTGAATGCTATATCGGTATGATGTCGTTTCCAACATCGAGCCAACATAGGACCTACATAATAACAATCAGTATGCCTATATTGAACCGATATAAAATTGCATTTATTGGACCTGCATATTTTTTCCACTACTGGTCCGATCTGCAGGACTTGTGCAATAACAAGTTAACCACTATCACCCTCTATCTGTCATCCAATACACCTGGAAAAGACTCTGGTTCAAGTAATATTAAGTATCCATAAATCATAGTAATAATACATACAATGTACACACATTTAAAGCCAGTAATTTTGTTTTATTATTTATTTCATTCCACTTATTGCAAAAATATAACTGTTTTCAATCAATATAACAATATACAGAAAAGAATTATGTTCCAATTATAAAAGTTAACAAAAGCTGTCACTGGAGACAGCATGATTGGCTTTTTAAGTACTATATATCGTTAAGAAACAATTAAGAAATCAATTTTTACTCAAGATCTAAAGATATATAGACAAGATTAGAATCTTATATCTGCTGGCACCACTGATCATCATGTTCTCAATATTACTTGAATTTCAGGATGTATTTTAAACACTGAAGATATGCAAAGAAAACCTGTCTGAACTCGAAGAACATGTTTTTTTTCCGACTTCTGGACACAGCAAACATACAATAATTTCAAATCAATGCAGTGGCTGTGGTACAATGTATAACTTATTGTTGACAAGGTTTGATGGTTAAAATCCCCATTTATCAACTTATTACATATTAAATGTAAAACAGATAATCTTCAGAGCTGAGCCAGATAAACTTTTTCCATCCACGACACCAACATATTCTTTTTATCCTTTCTAATTATTTCTTATGATTTTCACCAACACAGCACAAAAGTAATATATCTGCTGACCACTTGTATATATCGGAGATATTATAACATTTGGATTTTAACACTGGCGTCTCTGGAATTGCACTGGGGTCAATATTTTGGAGCGCTTCAGTCATTCCATTGGTCCATCAATTATTGCGCCCCTTTCGTGGTGACTGGTCTTTGGCACCCATAGGCCACTCCTTGAGAATGTCTCTATAATCAATGACTGCTGCACTTTTTGTTGGGGCATTCTTTTGAACACACTCTGTTTAAAACACAAAAGAAACAATTCAACATTAAACTTCACTTGTACAGGGGACAATTTAGAAAAAAAGGCAAAGTTAGGGGTTTTTTTCATGAAGAAAAACGCTTAGCCTTATCAGTCTGCTTAAAATTATGTTTAAAATTGACTTAGTACACACAATCCTAAAATCACTTTCAAAATCAAGACGCGAAAATATGTGACTTTCTTTATTATTGTGCTCTTTCATCATACATGTAAAGGCTCAACCATGAAATAGTATCAGACTATTAAAGAACTATTTGACATCTTAATATATAACAATATTACAGTACCTGTTGTTGCAATATAAATCAAGCTTCTGAAGAAAATCAGATTGCCGCATGCTGAATGCAGGTTTATAACGCAGCAGTTACTTCCCTTTCAGTACAGATAACTCAAAGCAGTGTTACTTCCCTTGCTAATGTTATCGGCCCGAGATCAGCCCGATATATGAAAACGGTCTGAATTTTAATGTGGACAAAACCTTGCTTTTTCGTTTCGTTTAGCACATATTCAACCAAATATTTAAATATATTGATTGTTTCTAAATAAAGGTCTATGATAAAATATAATAGACGTTGATGTAGGTAGACTTGAGATAACGTCTTTATATCGGACCAATATTGTAAACTGATATCAGAGTACCTATATCAGTATGATATACTTGTGCCTGCTGGGAAAATGGCTGCCAGAGCTAAAAAAAGATTTTCGTCACTATTTGGTTTCAAATGACTTCTCCTCTCAAACCGCCAAACCATTTTCCTTCAAACTTGACAGATATTTTCCTGATATTGCTCTTCTAAAATTGCTAAAACTGTTCTACTCCATGGCACATGAGGGCTGCAAAGGCTAAAAAATAGAAAAATATTCAAACAACATCATCTATAAAGGGAAGGGCTATTTTCTACCCAATTTTACAAAAATGTTCCTTATATAGCTTTCTATTAAAATTGCTCAGATTGTCCTGCTCCATTGCACAAAATGGCCAACAGAGTTAAAAATAGATCTTCACCAATATTTGGCCTCAAATGACATCTCCTTACATGCTGCTAGCTCAAAATTGCCTCTGCCCAATGGTTTGTATTTGTATTAAATATGAGATCTTTGAAAATCTTCAATTAGAAAATTTAATATTGCATCTGATGTTTGCTTAACAGCAGACCCACAGCCAGAGTACTCAGGTGAGCGATCCAGGGCCATCATGGCCCTCTTGTTTGTAAAAGAATACTGATATGTATCTGAATTAATTACATTTGAAGTTCATGGTCCTTAAGGAAATTTCTTGATGTGCAAAGTGGTTTATTTAGCAAATTTAGAATATTTATATGTATTGTCTGTAATATTTGATTATTATCCTTGTATTTTACTGTTGTATTGTAAGCTTTTTGTTGCATGGGTGACCATCTTCAAAAGATAAATGGCACTCTTTCTATAGCTTTAGAAATGAGATCAGTTACTTACAATAGATAACATATTAAGATCAATGTCAATGGTCAATGCTTTTATATGTCTAAAGCAGATGTAAAATTAACATATTAAAAAGAGATCTGCTATAATTAATAATTCATTCTTCACATACTTTTTGCTAACAAACACTTCATAGTAAGTCAGTAATATTATTTATGTCTCAACTGTCCATTTCTAAACTCACCTGAGCTTTTGTTCTCTACATTTTTCCTCTGTCATGTGTTGTCAGCTTCTTAGCCTGTGAACATTCTATAGGCTACATTTTTAGCTCACCTGAGCACAAAGATGATCTATTGGGATCATTGTCTGGCGTCCATCGGCGTGCATCATCAACAATTTGACTTGAACGACTTCTCCTCCTATACTGCTAAGCCAACTTAGACGAAACATGCCTGGGATATTCCTTGTATGAAGCTCTACCAAAATTGTTCAAATTAAATTCCATCAAGAACTCTGGTTGCTATGGCAACTGAAAGGAAAAACTTTGAAAATCTTCTTGTCTGAAGGCCCTGAGCCTTAAGATTTGGTATGTAGCATTGTCTAGTGGACCTCTACCAAATTTATTCAAATTATACCCCTGGGGTCACTTTTGGCCCCGCCAGGTGGATCAATTGATTTTACATTGGATATATATAGGGAAAACTTTGAAAATCTTCTTTTCTGAAACAACAAGTCCTTGAACCTTAAGATTTGCTATGTAGCATTGTCTAGTGGACCTCTACCAAGTTTGCTCAAATTATACCTCTGGGGTCAAGTTTGGCCACACCCCTGGGGTCAATTGACTTTACATAGGCTTTTAAAGGGTAAACTTTGAAAATCTTCTTGTCTGAAACAACATGGCCCTGAGTCTTAAGATTTGGTACACACAATGTATGTAGCATTGTCTAGTAGACCTCCACCAAATTTGTTCAAATTATGCCCCTGGGATCATTTTTGGCCCTGCCCCGGGGGTCGATTGATTTTACATAGGCATATATAGGCAAAACGTTTAAAAACTTCTTGTCTGAAACCACAAAGCCTAGAACTTAGATATTTTTAATGCAGCATCAGCTAAAGGTCTTCTACCAAGTTTGTTCAAATTATGCCCCTTTATCGAAAATTGGGGGTCACTTGAATTCATATAGATTTATATAAGGAGATTCTTAAAAAGCTGTTGAAGTTAGCTCAGCAGCAGACCCAAAGGCAAAGTATTCAGGTGAGCGATCTAGGGCCATCATGGCCCTCTTGTGTATCAAGCCTTCATAAAACATACTCAGAACATTTGTCCTGATAATCTCTTAGACAGTTTCAAAACTGAGCCACATTGGGTAAAAAAAAAAGGTCTCCAGCTTAGATCAATGGAAAACCTTGTAAATGCCTTGATGTCACTTTTTTTGGCCCATGAAACTTTCTCAGAATGTTTGTTTTTATGGGACAAAATCCCCTCAGCTGATTTATGGAAAAAAGACAAAAAGCCCCAGACATGAGCCCCGCATTTAAAATTGCAAAATAACCAAAAGCCCAACAAAGGGGGAATAAAGACCCCTCAACAGAAAAGTGAAATTAAACAAAATTCACTACCTTCATGTCAATATGAATAATGCAATATAATCACAATTAATGAGATACAATTACTGGGTATATTTGTTACTGAATTGTGTGTAAAAAACTTAACTTCTCAAAATGGAGACAGTCTGAATAACAGTAATTATTGTTAAACATATTGAAACTTATTGACGAATTGACATTTTCAATTATTGTCTACAAACTTGGACCACGTCTTTTTAGCTCACCTGAGCATGCTCATGGTGAGCTTTTGTGATCACCCTACGTCCGTCGTCTGTCATGATGTGTCAAAATTTCCTTTTAAATGACATCTTCTCCTAAACTGCTGGGTAAAATTTGATAAATGTTGCAGGGGATGTTCCTTGCATGAAGTTTAAGCAAAGTTTTTCAAAAAATTAAATTTCATCAAGAAATCTGGTTGTTATGTCAACAGAAAGGAAAACATTTTAAAATTTTCTTATCTGAAACCACAAGGCGTGGAGCTTAGATATTTTGAATAAAGGTTCACCTAGAGGTCCTGTACCAAGATTGTTCAAATTATGCCCCTGGGGTCATAAATGGCCCTGCCCCGGGGGTCACTTAGTTTATAAAAACATAGGAAAATAACTTAAAAAATCATTTCTCTTAAACCAGATGGTCTGGATATTTTGTGTCGCATAATCTAGTAGAAAGAATAGGCCAAAGAATTCCCTTTAAGGTTGCATGCACAGATAAACAATTTGGTGTTTATCGTGCCTTTTGAGCCCCTGCAAAAAATCTTGATTGACTTGTCATTGGATGGATCATTTAGCAACATAGTCTCAATAGATTCTACAGATATAAAAGATTATGTTTACTGCAGATTTTACAAGAGTTCCAGGACTTCTTGAATTTCAGTATACAAGAGGGCAGACTGGTTCTTCTACTGGGGACTTCACCTCAGGTATCACTCACTGGGGACAAAATCCTAGACAAAAAGGTGATCCCAATAGCCAGGACTGAGCACACGTGCCAGCTTTAACACAAGAACAGTGTCTGGGCAGATTCCAGATGGAAAAGGGACAGATGGGGGAAGTGGGTGGGGAGGTGGGAAGGAGAAATCCTGGGATGGAATCAAAAGCAAAATACTAGAATAGGACATGTAATTTTATCATATAATTAACAAGTGCGATTCTGACATGTATGACAAAAAAAAAACAAGATCTGAAACCAAGTTATTGAAATATATTTATAATTTACCTACTTAATTTTACATTAACTTCCAATTGAAGCAATGTAAATCACCATTAAAAATAACTGTCTACAGTTTAAACCAATTTTAGTCATGTTTGCTTCCACGTTTATTATCCAAATCATGCTTATATTTCTTTAATACAATTTACCAATTTGTCATGATTAAAATGCTCCCTTGAAATGTCATCTTTGATAGCTGTTCTTCCTACAACTGTCATATACTCTGAAAAAAATTATTTTGAGTGTCATTTTATTAGCTCGACTTTTTTTGAAAAAAAATTCGAGTTATTGCTATAGTCATGGTGTCATTGCCGTTGCCGTTGCCATTGCCATCCGAAAACTTTAACATTGATCATAATTTTTTTTATTCCTTGATGGATAATCTTCATACTTGGACACAACAACCCCTTGGACAAGACCTTCAAGATGACCAGACTAAACTTGACCTTGACTCTTAAATGAACTTCACCTTCAAGGTCAAAATATTGAATTTTGCTAAAATTGGCCATAACTTTATTATTATTACGTGGATTCTCTTCATGCTTGGACAAAACAACCCTTTGGACAAGATCTTCGAGAAGACTGGACTAATCTTGACCTTGACTCATAAATGACATTCACCTTCAAGGTCAAATTATTGAATTTTGCTAAAATTTGCCATAACTTAATTATTAATAAGTGGATTGTCTTCATACTTGGACACAAAAACCCTTTGGACAAGATCTTCAAGTAAACTATACTCAACTTGACCTTGACTCATAAATGACCTTCACCTTCAAGATCAAATTATTGAATTTTGCTAAAATTGACCATAACTTTAGTATTTATAGTTGGATTTGATTTATACTTGGACAAAACAACACTAATGACAAAACCGACATGTTGAATAACTCAGATTTGACCATGACCTTAAAATGACTTTGACCGTCAAGGTCAGATGATTGAATTTTGCTTAAATTGTCATAACTTTCTCATTTATTTATAGATTTGATTCAAACTTGGACTAAACAACACTTAAGATGAATCCGACATTATGATTATTTCAAGTTTGACCTTGACCTTTAAATGACCTTGACAGTCAAGGTCAAATCATTGAATTTTGTTAAAACTGGCCATAATTATGTAATTAATGGTTGGATTTAAATCAAACTTGGACAAAACAACGCTTATGACAAAACTGACATGTTGAATAACTCAGATATGACCATGACCTTCAAATGACCTTGACCGTCAAGGTCAGATGATTGAAGTTTGCCTAAATTGTCATAACTTTCTCATTTATTTATAGATTTTATTCATTTTTGGACTAAACAACACTTATGACAAATCCGACATTATGGTTATTTAAAGTTTCATGTTGACCTTTGAATAACCTTGGCAGTCAAGGTCAAATCATTGAATTTTGTTAAAACTGGCTATAATTTTGTTATTTATGGTTGGATTTGAATCAGACTTGGACAAAACAACACAAATCCGACAAGACAAATTATTCAAGTTTGACCTTAACCTAAAAAATTCTCATGACCGTCAAGTTGAAATAATTAAATTTTGCTAAAATTGTCATAACTTCGTTGTTTTTGGTTGGTTTTGATTCATACTTGGACAAAACAACACTTTTGACAAAACTTACATATTGAATAACTCAGGTATGACCATAGTCCTTGACTGTCAAGGTCATTTTAGGGTAAAGGTCATACCTGAATTATTCAACACGTAAGTTTTGTCAGAAGTGTTGTTTTGTCCAAGTATGAATCAAGTCTTACCATAAATTACAAAGTTATGACGAATCTTAGCAAATTTCAATAATTTGATCTTGGTGGTCAAGGTCATTTTGAGGTCAAGGTCAAATTTGAATCAAAATGTTGGATTTGTCAAAAGTATTGATTTTTACTTATATGACTTATTTCAGAAAAACATTTTAAGCATAATAAAATTTTGGTTTTCCTATTCTTTCTATGTTTCTTTTATTTAATTTGTGCTAAAAATACCTCTGGTCAGCTAAAAGATTGCTGTCTGTTTAATTATCCTTAACACTTTATAAAACTTGTAAAGCATCAAATTTCCGAAACTTGAACCTAACTTTGGCACAAGAAACCAGTGAAAGATTTTTCCCCTAGAGAAGTCATTATTTTATCCAGTGTGTACGTCATACTTTATTTCAGCCACACAACAGTAACAGCTTTCAACTTTATAAAATTGTTGAACGTTATGAGTAGATGAGCTTTATTGTTTTGTTGAATTTTACTTTAAGTTCAAAGTACATCCGCCCATTTGACCAATGGGGTTTTTAACCTTCGAAGTTTATCTGACTTCAATGGTAAAATGATTGCTTCAGTTCATTAGACACCATGTCTATATAATCTACAGTTTTCAACATTATAGAATTGTTGATGATTCCTATTATTTTGAGGGATTTTACTCATAGCTGAGACCTGACCAATACTTTAACACTTTTTGATCAAGGGTCTATAATGTTCAGAATTTATCTCGCTACGATGGCAAAATGATTTGTTTTGAAGTCAGTCAATTTGCTTAACAAATGTTGTTTCTTCAAGGATTGTTTAGTTTTTAGTCTTTTTGTCTGTATTCAGTACCGAGCAACTTCAGTTGTGATGATCTTCCAAAGCAGTTATCACTTGGCATTGCATTAGGTATAAGTAAAATTATCATAAAGTTTAACATAAAACTAAGTATTTGGCATGTACATTAATCTTTTTTGTACTTATACGCAATAAGTTGTCACTATGCATAAAGATTTCACCGAATGAAATAATACAAAACCGAATGCAACAATTTAGCTTTTGCATAAATAATCTACTGTATATAAAAAAATCTTCTTTTGTTTCAAATTCGCAGAAATAAGTCCAAAAAATCTCTTTTCTTGACACTATGATATTATTTCGGCTGCTGTACACATTTTATATCTTAGGTTACTAGCGGCCTACATAATTTTAGCAAAATTTAATACTCCTGTTTAGAAACTTTTCACTTCTTTAGTAAAGTCATTTTCGGTGTAGCTGAAACCGACATATGTAAGAAATGAAATTGTTAGTTACAAAATCTGCAGCTGAAGAAGGAAGTTTGCCATTGGTTTAACGTGCTTGTTATAATTTTAGGCCAGAATTCGTGACTGATAGTTTTATTGCCTCTGAAAATAATGGAATAAAAATATCAATACAGCCGTAGATTAAATATCAAAACATTTTGACCATTAATGGAAATAAATATAAATATTTAAAATGGTATTGAAACTTTTAGCATTGACTCAAATTT
Organism: Cyclina sinensis; assembly: GCA_012932295.1. NCBI lineage: Eukaryota > Metazoa > Mollusca > Bivalvia > Venerida > Veneridae > Cyclina > Cyclina sinensis. Next base: position 11,672,663 of record JAAONU010000009.1, on the reverse strand, counting down.
TTTTTGTTTATAGCCTAAACTGTTACGGAAACAGGACGATATTTGCTAATGTCCGAAAACTATACACATATTGGGCATTAATTGTGTACTGTATATATGCCGATCATATTTTTGTTAAAATATTTCTTGTTTTCGTTGAATTAAAGTCTTAAACAGTTGCATTGTGGTACACCTTGTTTCAGATTATTGAAATTTTACTTTTTTAAATTTAGGAAAAGTGATCCCATATCCCTCTTTTTATGACATTTAGATAGTGAATACAAATGTCTGTGTTTTTGTGTGGTGCTGTCGGTAGTCATAAGGTCTTTATACTCAGAATGATACTAGACCGATGTTGTTTTATCCAAAAACTTTTACTTTATAGACCCATTAAGTCTTATTCTTTACTTTATAGTCTAGTGAAATTTCAAGTTATTACTTGTCATATCAAAGAAAGTTCATGGTAAAAGTTCCGCATACTGTCTATTTTTTTCTCTTAAGTTGTTGATGTTTCTTAGAAAAAAACATCATTCAGAAAAGTTTATTTTGACTCTAATGTATTTGACTCTTAAGTATTTATCAGTATCAATGGCAGAAGCAACAAACTTCGTATCTATATTTGAAATTTTGCTTTTTGAATGAAATCTTCCAGAATAAATTTTCTATAGATTCTGAAAGCATGTTTAACTTCATCCTTTAAAATAGTAACTACTCTGAACTAAGCGTCTACTGAGCAAATAGAAGATAGCTTTGTTTATATTTCAGTATTTAAACATTAAATTCGCCTTTTTCTGAGGTAAATAAAACAAGAACTGTCACTGTAAGATGACAATGTCCCCGAAAGCGGTGCTTTGAGATGGGGACCAGTCATTCAGGGGTCAAATAAATGTAGGTCAATGGGAAGGTTTTGTCCAAAGGGGTGTTGTGTTTACGTATGAAGTATATCCACTTACTAATATGAAAGTTATGGACAAATTTTAGTTTTTGGACAATTGGATCTTCAAGGTGAAGATCATTCAGGGGTTAAGGTCAGATAAATATAGGTCAGTGGGAAGGTCTTGTCCAAAGGGGTAAATGGTCCAAGTATGAAGTAAATCCACTTACTAATAAGGAAGTTATGGCCAATGTTAAAGATTTTGGACAGTTGGATCTCCAAGATAAAGGTCATTCAGGGATCTAGGTCAAATGAATTTAGGTCGGTGGGAAGGTCTTGTCCAAAGGGGCGTTGTTTCCAAGTATGAAGTAAATCCACTTACTAATAAGGAAGTTATTGCCAATGTTAAAATTTTCGGACGGGCTGACGGACAATTCAAAAACTATATGCCTCTCTTCGGGGGCATAAAAACAGCTATATGTATCTGCCATTAATGTTGAACCCCTAGTGGGGACCGAGACATATTTTTATTTATAAAACATCAACGTAAAACTGGTCTTTTTTCAATTAAATGTATTACTTAAGTTTCTTAATTCAAAAGAAAGAAAACATTGTTTTTTTACTCTTTTTCTTGATAATATAATTAATATTGTATGCAGTTATGCACTAAAGCTGCAAACGTAATGACAAAAATTGGACCTAAGTCAAACTTATCAGATGCCCTATGAAAACAGCCCTAGAAAGCTGTTTCGTTAAGTTTTCCCTTTTGTTTATGCTGTTTGTTAGAACGCTAGCTTCAAGATTAAGTGCTTCGTCCTCAAAAACTTATTTTTGGGCGGCATTATTTTCTAATGTTTGTTCAGCTGCAGACTTTTCAGGAAAATACATGAGATCTTCAACTGTCTAGGTAAATAGGTATTATTAGGTAAATGAAATAACGAAAAATTCTTTACATGTACATATCATGCAGCATTTGACTCGCATCATAAGCTTTGCGTCTAGAACATGTTTAATGTCATTTGTATGTCAATAACAAGGACAATTTTTTTTATTATTGTTTATATTTTCATTTTTTTATCACAGTGATTGAAGCAAAATACATTTTAAGAAACAACTGGAAGTAACTTTTAGTATTTCTTTAGATGTACACAGAAAATTTAGAGACGTTTCTTCCACATAGTTGTTAAGTGTTAAGTGATTTGTTTTTAAATTTATTGTTTCCTTCCAGAAGTTATTTTTTGAAAAAATCTTCGATACCTCACAATCTAGTCATTAGCTTTGTTAGAAGCGACTGTTCTTTTGTTAAAACCAGGACCTCGTTTACAGTAGGAAAATAGTTCCATAATACTACACTGATGATAACAGCACTCGCAGACGATTCCCGTCTCATGAAATTCGTTTCTTTTGGTGAGATATGTGTTAGCGTCCTCCCTCTGAATGAAAATATTTCGTAGCTGACCCTTAATTTCTGAAAAAGAAAAATCAATTTATTTCATTTCCATTGTCATATTACCCGAACTGCAACAAGCCGTAGTCTTTCATTTGGCTTGTACAGTTTATTAGTTATGACTAGTCATGAAGATCAAAATATTGAAACTGAATTATTTAAGTATAATCATTGACTTTACTTCACGTAAAAGATTATTTTGAAAATTTTAAGTACTTCAGCTTTTGCATCTTACGAAAAGCTATTTAAAAACCTGTTAAGGTGCTCGGGCATTATAGTTTGAAATTATCTAACCTTCAGAAAGTGCACGTTTCTTTCGCTTTGACGTATATAATTCGTTATGCCCATTAAAACACAACAGGTTCAACACCTCGTCTATCCTGTTTCCACAAATACCCTGTGGATGAGGACCGCGAAGTTTTGTCAGTGGCGTGCACACTTTATCCTGTCCATGAGTTGGTTTCGTATTGAATATGGTAGAGATCATGCACATGGCAACCATACACAATGTTTCTTTAAACATCTTCGCAATCTCCTGAAAATAGTACACGACTCATATGAAGCGAAATGAACTTTGTGTGTTTCTTAGTGGTTTAAGTTATAAATGGTAATCAATCGGTAGAAGAGGGGGCTAGCGCATGGCACTGATTTACCCATATAAAGTGTCGAAATTTGAAAAATACTGAAATGCAATTGGACAAAATATAATTTCAACCACTGAAGCTGGTATAAACATGAAAGAACTATGAAAATTTATCCCTTAGTTTCTCTCAAACATCCTATAATGCGAATGTAGGCTATAATTCGTGCAATTCTTATAAATATACCTTTTCTATAATACAAATAAAGGACTGGATAATACCTATTTCAAATTTCAAATGATAATGTTGTAGAAAAATACGAAGTATTACATTTGAATCGATTTTATTACAGAATACAAATATGACTTTGAAATAATAAATTTGCTAGGTGAATACATACATGTGTATATACATTTTGTATATACATGTATACATAATTTAATTTGATTTAATTTAATTTGATCATATTCTACATTATAAAGAAATCAATATTCAACTGAAATGAAAACATTGAATATTTAAACTACCAACACCAGAAAACATTTTAAAGTGGTTGAATATTCTGCTTGCGCACAAGTTTGAGAACGTCGACTGTGATAGACATTTATCTTAAGACTTGCATTTTTGAGGCGTACAGCTATGAAGAGTTGTTTTAACGTTCTAAATATACGTTGTTTTAGCGTTCTAAAAATACGTTTTTTTAGACAAAAGAACAGTTCAATACTGAGTACAATTTTCAGTATGTTGAAAAAAAGCAATGCATATATATGAGGGATGGTCTCAGTGAAGAAATAATCAAATATAAGCTACTGCTTTATTTTCCACTAGACCATTGAAATGCAAGAAATAAATGATTATAACTTGTTGAAACAAGTTGTCGTGGTTTCCGTGCTTCGCTATAAGATTAACTTGCTATTTCTTGCCAGTAAATCACAGCAGAAAGTCAAGATCTCTAGAATGTTCGTCGTTTGGAGACTAATCATGCTACTACAGAAAACCTGTTAATAATTGCAGAACTCATATCCTCGTCTATATCTATAGTTTCTAAGGCTGATGATGCCGGGAAAATCTGATACTGCTAATTAAACAGAAACATAAAGTAACATTCAGTTCCGGCGACGCCTGGATATTTTATCTCTCGCCACTCGTTTATAAACACGTGTCTGTTACTATAATGATATATGGCGTGAACTAGTGTATTTATCATTATACCCTCACAAACGAGGTTAGGGGGAGTATATAGGAATCACCATGTGTCAGTCACTTCTTGTCCGATTTGTAACTTTGCCATTAATAAAGGGCTTTCGAAATAAATTAGCACAAACGTTAACCACATTGAGACCATGTGTCACATACAACTCCCAGCTGCTTACCTCAAAGGTCAAGGTCATAATGTTTCGTATCCGCTCTGTAACTTTGTCATGAATTAAGGATTGTTAACAATGTTTCGTGCATAAACTTGTGCTTGGTCATACTATGCAGAAAAATGTACCACTACTTGTAAAGGCTATAACTTTGTCATGCTTGAATGGATTTCAGAATAAATTGGCATAGATGTTAAACAACATTGAGACGATATCGTGTTCAACTTCCAGGAACATGCCTCAAAGGTCAAGGTCAACACACAAAGGTTGTGCCTATTTCATGTCCGCTCTGTGTGCATCAATATTTTATTATAATAGGTTTGCATAAATGTTGCCCACAAAACAAAGATGTGTCGCGCTGTCATTTTTTAGAAAAATGATTGAAAATGGTGTGCGGACGTTTGGTATACAAGACCTATAACTCTATTATGATTTTTGAGTTCACTTGGTATTTTCCCTTTTGCCTTCAAAAAGGCGGTATTGTGGGGTATTTATCACATTCGGTGATAGCTCTAGCGTTTATTTGTAAACATCCGGCTTTTAAAAGACATTACTATTGATTTTCGTTTGAACAAATGCACATGTAATTCATAAGAAACAGACTTTATTCTGTTCGCATTCGCGTAGTATAGAGGGCAAGAAATTATGTGCTTTAAAGCAAGTTGTGTGCATATGTAAAGACCTATAAACGTCCGACAAAAGAGTTTTGTAAACTTAGGACAAATTGTACCTCCATATATGTGTTGCAAATAATTTGACTTGCTAAATTATACAGATGCTTGTATCACGAGAAAGGTCATTGCGGTATCATCAGTGTGATCTACAATAAAAAAAGGGTCTTACCAATGATCTGACATTTTGCAGTGTGGCCAAATTATCGTATAGTCAATTGACTAAAAAGTCTAATGGAAGCAAGAAGGTTTAAGCTTGACATGTGTAGGACATTCATAACATTAAGCCTATTGCCTGGGCTTAATATTTGAGAAAATAAAACTAATTACCATGTGTGTTTGCATTTTTTTCCTTCTTCTCAAGCATTTTGATATAAAAACCAAACCTTGCAGAGCCAACGGGCAAATCTGCTTAAGAAAGATCCGAAGTAAAATTCATTTGAATGAAAAGTAGAAGTTCTAGGTACAAGACAAAAAGAAGCAGTTATACTATTGTGAGTGCTATTGTTATCAAAAATAGATTTTCATGGACGAAGAAGCATTGTATTACCCTCAAATACCAGAAAGACATCTTGAAAAATGGAAAAAATGAGGCAGTGCAGTTAGGAACAAAGTATCTGAAGTGCGTGCAAAATGGAACACGTTTTATTGTCTTTTTCCTGTTATTTTTACCCAAAGATATGGAACACCATGATTGTCTTATGTTTACAGCTTAAGCTTGTTGAAGTGTTACGGTTATAAATTGTTATGAATTTTTCAAGGATAAGTACACATATTCACGTGTACCTAGTGCAATAATTTGACATATGCGTCCTCAAAGGCATCCGAATCCAGTAACGCCATTCCTCGACTTTCAAGTGTTATTTGTTAGTGACCGATTTACGCAACCTCTATTCAATCCAAACATGATAGAGTTCAGGCTATTGCACTCCGTGTTCTGAGGTGACAAGATAATTTCACTGTAACTAATCTTCGACAACGTTTTTAACAAACTGGAAGCGTCAAGGATGTGGTTCGTTCAGGATTGAATGTTATAATTTCATTTTTTTAATAAATACAAATTTACATTTAAAAAATCTGTTCAAATGAGTATTTAATGGAAATTATCATATATTTTTTTTTAGAATTTAATAGTTTTATTCATTAATATTCGTGTGCAGTACATTAAACAACTTAATAAGAGCCTCATTCTAGAAAATGATCTTGTAATAGTTAAGAATTTGTATTCTAATAATTAATAATTTAAGTTGTCAAAAAAATAAATATCAAATACCAGAACAAATGAGATAACAGCATTTAGTTATGTTTATAACTTACCATTTTAATGTCACCTCCGCCTGCGTAGCGAAAAGAATACTAGTAGGTGCGAAAAAACATAGGTAGCGAACTGACAGGCATTATTCTATCTACAAACACAAGTGTGTTCTAAAACATAGGTAGCGAACTGACAGGCATTATTCTTTCTTCAAACACAAGTGTGTTCTAAATTGAAATACATATGCTCTTCAAAGTGACTTCAAAAGAATCTGGAAAAAGCAGAATCATACTACCGGAATAATATTAGGCGAAATTTAATGAGTTCTAATTTCGTCACATGTAGCGCCACACCACGAAGCAGTTACTTCCCTGAATAAGGGAAAATTACTGCGTATGGCAAGGTCGAACTCACAATGTATTTATACTAAAGGACCGAATGTTAAGGAAATTTGGTCATTATCAAATTTTTTTCTTTTTTCATACCGATGAAATATTTCACCATAATGATTGTGTCAGATTAATACCTTGGTTAAATTTCAACAATTTCTATTCAGGGTAACGACATAATTATAATAATAATAATAATAATAATAATCGTTAATAACAACTTGTCCACAACCTTTGTTATCAAATACAATGCGATAAATTTCATTAGTAAAAACATTATTTTCCTAAAGATAAATGATTTCTCTCAACTTTGGACAAATGTTTACAGGATACATATATTTCGTTTTGTCTTTATGCCCTTCCCAAAACGCGGATTTCCTTACACGAGATATCTGCTATATGTGGTTTAAAATTAGGCTAAAAATTATCAAATGTATAAAAGTCGTTCAACTTATAAACCATAAAGAATTAGGCTATGACAGATGGTGACTAGAAACACCATATATCATATCATATTTTATTTCATATATATTATAGCGTATCATATCACTCTTATATAATCTTTTATCATATCGTATCGTATCGTATCGCATCGTATCGTATCCTATCGTATCACATATTACATCATATCATATATGACACAAAGATAAAACAAGGTTTTAACTCAGTTGATAATCAGAATATTTGGAAGGTAGGTGAGGCATGACTGGTATATGTTTTGAGCTCAGAAGGTCAACCGTTAAGCTCACAGGGGCCCCAAAACTGAAAACGGATTTCGATCAATAACTATAAACAAACACCGCACCAAGCGTATTCAAACTTACGGGCTGCTTAAGGATGAAGAGTTTGATGAACTCTTGTTTTTGGGCCCACGTGGTCAAAAGTTTTACTCACTGGATCTCGCACCCGATCAAAGAACATCTGCTCCAAGGACCTTCAAACTTTACAGGATGGTTGAGAATGATTAGTAGATGACTTCTTTTCTTTTTTAAGACCTACAACGACAAAGGTCAAGCACACAGGGACCCATGCTATGAACGCGGTTTCTAATCAATAACTTTAAGATCCTTTTACAGGATAAATGGGCATTTGTTGACAAAACCTGATAGTTTTGCTCTCGTCTTATCAAATGTCAAGTTCACAGGGGTTTATATTGCATAAGTGGTAAGCAATTGCTGTAATACGAGAGAATCCAAGAATTTTAAAGATAGTTCAGCTTTATGAGTGGATAGCTCCGCATCCAGTTGTTTTAGGATCACTGTGCTGAGTCGACATTTTGTTCTTTACCTTGGGGATTTTTTATAGCCTAAGAAAAGAAAGGGGACATCAGTAATTATGACAGTTCTATTTACCTTTTGTCAGAAAGTCTTTGCCAACTTTCAATTAGGATTATGTTTTTATTTTCCTTAAATCAGTCCCGGTGACAGAAAATAAAAACAAGGTCCCACGTATAAATGTTACATACTAAGCATTGAAAAGAACCTGGGTGTCTCTGGAATGTGACGCTTCCAGTATCTTGCAGTATATCCAAAAACTTAAATTAACTATACCCTGCATGGACATTGATACCGACGATAAATTAACTCAAATAGAAATAGTATTGTATATGTTAAACAAAACTTTGACACTTTAAGAAGATTGTTAAATCATTCTTACATTAAACATTTCATATTTATTACTTTTTTCAGAGGACAGTAAAACATCATAAAAATATCATACAAAAGCAAGAACCCAACTCGGCGCAGGAGATTCGGATGACGTGAAAGTGCCCGATACATGTCGACATATAATTTCACACATACAGAATATTCATATACCTGTAGAACTGTAAGTGCATTTAAAAAGACCATTCGTACCCATGCCGTTTCGATCATAAGTAGTTTGCTAAACGAACGCTCTAACAAATGAGCCAAAGAATCGATTCCGTGACGTGCTTGTCAGGATTTGTATCTATCAGTGTGAACTGAATTGCAATACACTTGCTCTACAGGTCATTATTCAATAGGTTTAACAAAAAAAAAAATCATATGGACCGGAATTATATTAGCCGATATTTACTAAGCCCTAATATCGTCTTGTTTAAAAGTGTTCATATCTCATCAATTATTGGCTGATCCTATAAGAGACTGAATACTCCTCTACATGCTGCACCAATAATCAAATATGAAAAATTACAACGGACATTAATTGCAAAATTATGCATAAGAACGTCATGGTTCATATGGCACTGCACTTTATCAATGAAATTTATCAAAGTTTCAAGTTGATATATCCAATGCTTTTGAGTGATTCATCGGCCATAGATTAAGGATGAAAAATCACAAGGGACAATAACTGCAAAATTATGCATAAGAAAGTTGTGGTTCTTGGACACTGCGATCTCCTCAGTAAGATATGTCCATCTATGTAGGCAAGTTTGATACATTACAAATCGTAATATCTCTAAAATTATGCAAAAGAGATCTATATTTTCCTTATGAGGTCTATCCATCGGTCGTTTCATCAAAGAAGTTTCAAACTGATACCGCCAATGCTTTTTGAATTATGTCCTCGACAAATAACCAAACCAGGCAGTTAGCTGGTCAAGCTGGCTCCAGTATCCTTCCCCCGGCCGCCCTCCCTTCCCTGGATGGGAGCTTGACGGGTAGATATAATGAAACTGGAAATGAAATCCAAGTAGTAACTGCCTAAGATCAGGTGTATGAAGTTTAAATACATTTAGTGTTAATGTGCAAATCAGTATCTATAAGTAACCAAATTGCACCTAGTAAATGCTGTATTAATGGATTTTTGGTCGGTCAATACATATAATTCTGATCAAACGCGAATCTGTTTTCCAATTTAATATCTCAGAATGAATTAACACTGTTTGCTAGATTTCCATTTAGATTTTATTGGAATCTGCCATTGAAAGTAAAGGGAAATGTATTTAAAGTTATGTGGCATTATCTTTGATAGCATTGAAATAAAATAACTTTCGCAACAAAATTTACAATACTTTGTATATGAATACGATTATATCTCAGTATACATGTGTCTAATATTTCAAAAAGGGGAATATAAACTTTATCAAAACAAATGTATTTCATACTAAACTAAAAATGAAATTTAATTTTAGTACGATAATCTTAAACCTCGTCCAGTGACAACAAAAACCATCCAATGGTAGTGGACCATAGATACCTTGCCATTATTTGCAGGCTTCCTTTATATATATATATATATATATATATACAAACTTATAATATGATGTCTTATCTATTTTTTTTGCTGTATTATTTATTCCCTAATACAAACATTTGAAAAACTTATCCAAGTGTACTAAATCGAAAAGAATTAAAGAATACATATTCTGGCGATGTATGAATGTAATAGTTCTAACAGGTCTTTGTGCTCATAAATCATTCTTTAGCAGTTATTATGTTAAAGGAACTTGTATATTTAATATAAAAATGTCACAAAAATGCAATGGACAGACAGTAACGCTTCCTTAAAGTCCTTCTTCCATTTAGTGTCAGGCGATCAAATTCTTACGAAGAAGCAAGTCCGTAACAGAAAGATGCAATGCATTTAAGAATACAAATAGCTAGAATGTGATTCGAATCCCGATCGTAGCGCATCGAAGGCTTACACTCTAACCACTAAGCAAAACTGAGCATTACTGATGCCGCAATATACGGCCGTACGAGAAAACCCGGAAATAATGGGAAAAGGCTTAAGCAGTACCGTAATAATATGTTATTAGTCTTTTGTTAATTTGAAAATTCATATTCATGTGTGTCTCTGGAATAGGTTGCTTTCTGTATTTTGCACTACTCCCGTTACATAAAATAACTTATCTCTTCAGGGAGAGTCGGACATATGGGCAACTGGGACCGACGATAAATAAGCTCAGACAGATAGATCAAATTCGAGAAGTTAGGTGTGCTATCTTAATCAAGCATACAGTAAGCAAAATTGTCTTCTGATTAATTGTTTGCTTTGATTTGGAGGTTGGTGTTAACACAAACAAAAAATGAGTAAAACTCGATAATATATAAACGGGATTTCTTTATATACCTTTCTCAGACTATAGGAGATAATCATTACTATAAATAGGTTAATGCAAGGGTCAGTTCGGAGCGGATCATTGGTCCAGTGGTAACGTGCTTGACTGGTAACCCAGGGATCGATCCCCCGCTCCTTCACTAACATTACTAATTGCCTTTCGGATGAGAAGTTAAACCGAGGTATCAGTGTTGTAAACTGAGCATGCAAAAGAACGAGGGGACGCTTTCTGTATCTGGCAGTACCCCCACAAATTAAAATAACTAATCTCTTCAGGGACAACCGGTGCCGACGATAAATAAGCTGAAATATATAGATATCTTTCTTACTTTTACTAGTAAATTTAACCATTACTGCTGTCTGCTTATCGCGCATATTTTTTATTAATCTAAACGTATATAAAATGATTTCCGGAAAATCGGTGTTTTTATCCGGGTTTTCCGTAGAGTTGGGTTAATTCTTTATCAAATTAAACTTAATTCACGTCATTAAATCAAGCTAAATTTCATAAATGTTTCATATTGAAACGTAATTTAAACATATATGGTATTTTTTTAATCTATTGTTACTACTTTTTTTTACCAAAAGCATCTTAAATGATTTCCGGAAATGTTTCTCTCCGCGTTTTCCGTAGAATCGGGCTTTATCTCTATCAATTTAAACCTAATCAAGCTTATCTTTTTTAAAAAATATTTGACATTGAAAGGAAAATAAAGCATCTATAGTATTTTCAGTCATTTATCCTTGTTATTTTTTTAAATAAGAACGTCAAAAATGAATTCCGGAAAATCGATGTTTTTTTCCTTGTTATCCAGGTTTTACACCTACCCACAGTCACTCGTAAGTAATATAATGTTATTAATTAGTCGAATTCATATTGGCTTTGTTATTGGGATGAAGACAGTCATATTGGCCTGAGGCCGAAGGCCAATATGACGTCTAAAGCCCAATAACAAAGCCAATATGAATTCGACTAACTAATGACAATTTTATTAATTAACTTTATAATATTATGTTCAATTATCAAACTAAGTAATCCAAAACTCGTAATTTATAACAGGGTAAAACTTGTGATCGTCTGCTTTTCACTTCCGCGCAACATAATATTTGGTAAATATGAAAATCACTGAATGAAAGGTTGAACACTGCTAAATTTACTGTGATCCGATAGCGCAGGGTCTCCGCTAACTTTTTTTGCTACTTTTTGAACTTTTTAAGAGATAAAAACTTTTATGTAAAAACTAGGTTAAGCATATTCAAAATGGCGTCCAACATGGTGAAAATCCTAGGCTAATATAAGGCCGAGTTTTTCCTGAATCCTGATTGGCTAAATCTCATTTTGGCCGACTTTTTACTTATTGGCCGTGTTTTTTTCGTATTGGCTGAGTTTCGAGCTTTATTGGCGAGGCTTTGGTTGTATCAAGCCAACAACATGGTCAGAATCTAGTTCAATATTATAAAGTTAATTAATAATTAACAGAGGAACCGTGACCTAATTAAAATAATTATATGCGCTTTTCTCAACTGTTACAAACTCGTTTGTAATAATCAGTCAACTTCTACATTTATCTATCGTTAAGAAAACACCACGTGATAATGTACAAATAAAATTACATGAAAAGAATCTACAAACTTTTCATGAGCGTGGTAATCTCTTCTGTTTACTTTTCGGCGAGGTTTGGTCACGTTACAAATTAATGCGTATTTTAATGTAAACGAACGCCTTTTCATTCAAGAGTACGAAATCGACATGTTTATAATCAATATTGTTTGAATATATAACATATAATTTGTTGAAGTGTAAAGAATTACATAATATTTGGAATCCTTAATCTTTTAGTCAGTATTGACTTTTGGTAGTAATAAGATGAAGTTGACCAGTCGGGAACTATTTTTCTGTTCTCTGAGAAGGGTGTAAAAATTAATGCGCCAGTCATTTTATACAGACGGACATAAGACCGTTCCAGAAATTAGTACCTACCTGATTACCTTCCTTGCGTCCGCCATTAAGGGACTGCGCAGATTGAAGCTGTTTTATAATTCGGAGCTTAGAAAAAGTCCAATTTTAATAACTGTATTGTGATTATGACGTTGTATGTTAGAGAAACAGACACATATAACCACGTGATGATTTTATTATCAGCAAAGATCTATCCCAAATTCTTTTAACTGAAAAACGTATATTTGTAAACGATTTTTTGCCGACATCTGAATCTATTGAAGGTCTTGTGATATTCTCCAGTAGTTTAATTCTTTTTATTTTATCAAAATTTCACGAAACACTGTTTTTATAAAGTACATCTTTAAAAAAAATTGACCAAAAGGTACAGTTACATAGGTGTAATAATAATTTTGTTTTCTGTATAGACAGTTCCATAATTGATAAATTGACCGCCGCCATTATGAAGGTCACGTGACCGTCCGCCATTAAAGGACTGCTAAACATCGCTATGATGCTTAAGTTCTGTATAGCTTTGTTTAACTTTTTAGCTTATGCCTTATATCGAGCAAATTTCGTTATTACAGTGTTTTACTGTGACTGATCAAGCAAGACCGACAATGACAATTAACGGTGAATTATCGAAACAAAAACAGTATGTCACCCCTATATTACGTAACCACATTCCTTCACCACAGGACACCGCGAAAGACAAAAGACAGTAAATAAAGCATATTTATTGTCAAGTATTCTTTGAAACTGTATCAAAGAATAAAGCAAGTTTTAGTTAAAATAGAGTGAACATGCGGTTGATGAGCGAGATTAAAATTTTGTCATTTTGTCCATGTTTTAAGTTGTTAGAGTTGTTCAAATAATTGAAATCATAGTTTCAACTTTCGAAAAGGAAAACAGTGCTGTTTAACACGTATTGTATGGTTCACACAACTCAAGCTTCCACTTTGAACAGTCCATGGTCTTTTTTAACAGTCTTTCATGTGTTATATAACTCAAGTTAATAATATGTTCAAGTCAGGAATAAAACATACAAAATAGTAATAATAATACATTAAAATTACATTTATTCTGCAACAAAATTCACCCGATATAAGGCATAATGTCACCTTGAAATGTGCTAAAGTTGTACAGATCTATAGGGAACGTAAGCATCATAGCGAGATTTAGCAGTCCTTTAATGGCGGACGGTCACGTGATTTTTATAATGGCGGCAGTCAATTTATCAATTATGGAACAGTCTAATGCGGATTTGGTAACTAAGAGTGAGAGAGGCTGAAATTGTGCTACAAGTATTTGTTTGGTCTGACGACCCAAACAAATAAAAATTAAATCAATAATTAATGCAGACTAGAAGTAAATCATAATGCTTATTTTGTTCTAATCAAACTGAATCGTTGCATGGTCATGACCGGATTATTAAGCTAGCAGACGATAAATAACATATATTCTAAAATCAGCAACAAGAAAAACACTGATGCACAGCATGAAGTCGGCGTAGAAGAATTTACACATACAGAATATAACTGTTAGTGCATTTAAATAGACCATCTGTGAGTGTAATTCGTACTAACGCTGCTTCAATAATAGGTAGTGCTAACCCAACACTCTTACCACTGACACTTGTCGCGTTTATCGGAGGTTGTATCTTAAGATTTCAGCGTCTGCTTCACTACCCTTACATGTTCGCACAAGTCGTTTTGCTACCCAGTGGAAAGTCGATTTTTCGATACCGGATTTTTTTAGATGAATGATACTTTGCAATACCATAACAACATTTGATTTTATTTAATACAAATTCATAATTTTTAATGCGAATTTACATTTTTTTAATCAGTGCAAATAAGTACGAGGGTCATCCAATAATAAGTGAGACGATGCTTATTGCCCATATTTATTTACTACAACGTACACAATATCAGTACATTCCCTCGATATAGAATCCATCCTTTTCAATGACGGATGCCCATCTGTGGAAGTCTTCTGATTTCCGTTGCTAGGAAACCAAAATTATTACGTCTAATTTGACTGGCCACCTCTGCTTCCAAGCTGTCTAAATACTCAAAACGCACACCTCGCAATAGTTCTTTCAGCTTTGGAAATAGATCAAGGTCTGGAGGACTCATGTCCGGTGAATATGGAGGGTGTGGTAAAGTTTCCCAGTCATATGACGTCAAAAGTGACGTCACTCTGCCGGCCGTGTGACATGCGGCATTGTCATGCGGTATCAGTTGTGTACGTTCCAGAAGCTCGTGTCGCTTCTTACGAATAGCAGGTCTCAAGATCTTCATAAGAATTGTACGAAAGTACTCTTGCTTAACAGTTTTTCCAATGGGAACGTGATTTGCAGCTAATACGCCTTGATTATAGTAGGCAAAAGTCATCAGAATCTTCAAATTTCTTTGCTTTTGTCTGAACTTAATGGGTCGTAGGGGATTCCGGTGTGTGCCATTCTAAAGATTGTCTTTTCAATTCTGGTTCATAACAACGTAACCAAGTCTCGTCTATTGCCACTATCCTGTTAAGAAACATATAACCCTCATTTTGGTACTTTTTCATTAATCGACTAGCAACATCCATTCTTCCCTGTTTCTGCTCAGTGTTCAGTACATGGGGTAACATCTCGCAGCAATATGAGATATTTAACTTGTTCATCAAAATTGTATAAACGGCTCCATGACTAATCCCAATTTCTATTGCTACTTTTTTCCCAGGTATATCTTCGATCAGTCTCTAGTTCTGCCTTGACCGTTTGGATATTTTCTTCACTTGTTGCTTCTGTCAGCCGACCCGGGTTACTTTATACAGTTTCTTGCTTCTTTAAACTGTGCAATCCAGCGAAAAACCGCTGCACGAGAAATTGCTTGGTCCCCACAAACTTTTTGTAATGTTTGAAAAATACCTGTTATAAAACTCAATTTTAATGTAAGAGCTGTGAAGCTGTTTATGATACGGTTGTTTGTGTCACAAGAAATGACGTCACAATTATAACGTCATAACGTAACGTCATTTTGCGTTATTTTTGTGTTGCTATTATATTGTTTAACAATTGTGCAAAGTTTCATTAAAATGAGACAAACAGTTTTAGAGATATTGAGGCAGTCTCACTTAATATTGGATGACCCTCGTACTTTATGTAAATTAATATTTTTAGAATTAAATGATTTTAATCTGTCATATTCATCTACAATTCGTAAAACAACTTTATCTTTGAAAATGATGTTCTAGTAATTAGGAATTTGTGTCATTATACTTAACAAAATAAGTTATCAAACAAATCAACATCAGATACCAGAACACTGGAGATTGTAGCTTTTAGTTATATCCATAACTTATCATTTAATGACACTACCGCCATGATCGTACTAAAATTTTCTTCGTCAAGTCCTAGACGAGTGTTAGTCTCTATACTCTTTATACATGTAAATTATTAAACATAAATACAATCATATAATCCGCATCTATGTTTGCTTTCAAATAGATACCTAACCCGTTTAAATCGGGTTATTATTCAAATGTTAACCTATTTGCAATAAAACCTGTAGCGAATCTACTAAGTGGCGAATAGACTAAGTGCGAAAGCACATAGGTAGCAAATATGTACAGATACCGAAATGGCAAGTATCGAAGCGTCTTGTATCAAATCAAGCGTGTACTAAATTGATTTACACTTGCTTTTCAGATCATTATTAAATAAGTTACTTCAAAGGATACCTGAAAAGGAGCGAATCAGTTGCCCAGTGGTAACGCGCTGGACTGGTAACCCCGGGGTCGCAAAATCGACCCCCTCTCCTCTACTAACATTACTGTATTTCGGATGAGACGTTAAGCCGAGGTCCCAGCTATCAGTGCTTTACACTGAGCATGCAAAAGAACCATGAGTGTCTTTGGAATGGGGTGCTTTCTGTATCTTGCACTATCCCCCACAACATAAAATAACTAATATCTGCAGGGGGCGTCGTCATATGGGTAACCGGTACCGACGATAAATAAACACAAATAGATAGATGGAAACCGGGAAAGGCAGAAATATATTAACGGAATCATACTGTGTTTTAATTTCGTCATATGTAGCATTACACCACACAGCACTTACTTCCCTTAAAGGGGAAATTACTATGTAGGGCAATGTTCAACTTCTTAAAATTAAAGAAAGACTAAATGTTAAAAACTGTTGAGAATCATCAAACATGATATTTTCAAGTTCATACCGATGAAATATTTCATAACTTTTTCAGGTTAATACTTTCGTTAAATTTCAATAGTTTTTATTCAGTGATAAAAGAAATTGATCGTCAAAAAAACTATTCCACCATTTTTGCTATAAATCTGACAATACTCAATAGACAGAAAATTGTTAAAAAAAACCCCCAGAAAATCGAAAACATCTTTCTATCTTACCACGGTAGTTACAGAGATATTGAATAAGTTATTTTCTATATCGCTTAATGTAGGTAAATGTTATTTTAAATGTTTGAATCGATAGAACTATTCTTTATGCTGGTAGGTGAAAAATAGGTGATTTGAGTGAATAAGCTTTGTGCCCATAGTAACATTCGTCAATTACAACTTGTCCACAACTTTCGATATAACTTTGACGATATCGAATATGACTTAATGACTATAAACAAGCAAGCACTTCGTTGCTGCTGGTGGTAATTATAATAAGTAAGGTGTGTTCAATACTTGATTAGTGCACCTGGGAAGGTTGCCAATCATTTCGGACTGAAATGGCCGAATAATTAATATAACCAAAAGGTCATAGAATGATTAAAGTATGGAGTTTTAACCTGTTTCTGCGTAGATCTGAAAAAATGTATCAATATCATTTCCAATTTAGCTGCCAGCTGAATATTAAGTAATATTCTCATTTTCGTACTGCTTTTGAAAACTACAAGAAAAAGTCTATTTTTGAAACGTTTGTAACATCTTTATAGAAAACCTGGATGACTGGTTCGTGCCAATTGTGATCCCACTGGCATAATTTAATCGGTTTCTGCAAAGGCCTGCTAGGCAATAAGACATGCTAAATATGAAAGCTCCTTTTCTTTTGTAATTTTGTGAACCCTTCGGTATTATTTTAGAAATATTTGTCAAAGCAATAAGCTCAATTTGGAAGCTTCTTGAAGAAATATGAGTATTTCCCTATGACTTCAAAATGTGAAATTTGTGACCCCTCGGATGATCATATAACCAAACTTGGTTGTAGTCAGCTAGGAAATGTTATATATTTATATATTTAAAATCTGGCTGCTGAGTTAAAAGAGATGTTTTTAATTTCTCTTAATAAGGTCTGCATTTTCAAATGTTGAAAAGAAAGAAATCGTTCAGCAGATCTGACAAAGACTTTCGAAACGAATGTGGCCATGTTTGATTCAGTCAAAGTCAAACTGGCTTAAGAGTTTTGACAGGAGATTTCGTTTTTAAGTAATTGTGAACGAAGAGCAGACAAGAGAATGTCATGGATTAGCTAAGATTTCAATGTAAAAATATTGTGAAAAACATACATGTCGCTATATGAAACATTTCAAAATAGGACGAAAAAAGAGACCACAGAAGCTTTGGAAATATTCTATTCTTTTGAACGTCTTTTCTATTTCCTTATTTTATTATTTAGTAAGGCAAAACTCTACAATAACATGTGTTCGTTGAAAGACTTCACTGAGTGAAGATTTTGACAGTAATGTAGGATTTTCACAAATGCGGCCTATAAAAGAACTACGAATATTATTAGATTAAGCAAAACCTTTAAATGAAACTACTTGTCGTTGAATATAGAATAATCTATCTTGAGAAAATATCAATAATTTACAAATTTTCAAAGACTTTCTGAATTACCTAATCTACGCTGGAGCATAAAGCTTCGATCAAGCATAGGTGAGCTGGCAATCTTCCATTATGTATCTGCACTTCATATACATACACCTGCTTTTAAACTTTGAGGCAAGTAATATTTGCAGTATTTCGAGTTTAAGTTCAAGAAGCATGAAATTAAAATATTTGTAGGTGTCTTACAAGCAAAACAAATACAATTTTCGTTTCTCTAAAGAGACAGAACAAATCTAAGATAACTTCAATAACGTTTCCAGACTTGTTCTTTCTCATGTCATTCTTTTTTTTATTCATTCATTCGTTTGTCCGATCATTCGTTTTCTCTTAACTTCCTTCTGTGTTTCTTCTTTCCTTCTTTCCATTTATTTCTTGCTTTATTCATGTACTAGAACAAAAAATCAGCCAGAGTCTCGGAGTCCATCAGTAACTCAATCAGGTCATCCATATTTTTATGAAGAAGTTGAATGAATGTCATTGACAAAGGATAAAAAATATCATTCAAAGTGTTACATATCACCTAAGGAATAAATTAATCATCAAATGTGTCAGTTGAAAACTGTCTGCTAATTATTTTTCTCAGAGAAATATGTCAATATTTTAATAGTTCTTTAATCAGATTTTGTAACACTTCGATTTTGAACACTCTTCATAAGACACTATTTTTACTGCAGAAACACGTATTATTCACGTATTTTCAACTACCGAGAACTATCACGATTTTTTTCATTTAATAAACTCTCTACAATACATAATCAAACGCTTAGAGCGGCGGAGAAAGGATGTCGGCTTCAGAGGACACAAACACATATGCCGAGTCTCGAACTTTGCAAGAATCAAGTGAGAAGTTGAAATCAGCAAGTAGACAACATTTTGTATTTGCAAAAGTTTCTGAAGCATTCATTCATTCATACATTTACACTAGCACTCGCGCATCAACCAACCCACCCACTCACAAATGTATATTCGAAGTAGACAGCCACTTCCTAGATTTTAACCAGTTATGTTCAATGTCTAGCTTTTTGTTTGCAAAAAAAAAAAAAATGACGACAAGTAATTCCTTGAGTATACCGATGTTTGTTTGGAATATGACATGCCTGTGCTTAAGTCAAAAGTTGAAAACGATTTTTTTGTAGAAAAACACTTACCTGTTTACCTAAAGTCTGATTTTCTTCTATTAAATAACCATCATGTTGTAAATGTTCAATGATACTATCCTTACTTAAGCAAATTGTCCGTTTTGCACTAGCCAGCCTCTCACACACCTTTCCTCAAACAAAGTTCTTACCTTCTACATTCACAAAGGCTGAAAAACACGAGGAGCATGTATTATATATGTACAAGCACCGTGACGTTAGACTGAGGTGGAAGGTAGATTTTTCCAATATTGGTAAGTATTTGACACATTGAGAAGGCTTAGAAGTGGAGAAGACCTAAAAATTATTGTTAATCTCCGACAACGGATACAAGGGGGCTTGGTATAAGAAAATACTTAATCATACTTTTGTGATAAATAATTTTTGTGGGGGCATTTTCTGTATGTATCGGTTACAACAAATCAGAGCGCTCTCTTGAGTGGAGTGACTTTGGCACATAAATGGTAACAGTTTTGAGAAATTAAAATTTAGAGCAATGATTCTAATGCCCTTGTATCGTAGTTAGAGTAGATTTTCAGAGTAGATGCTGCTAGTCTTCATTCACCATTGTAAAGCAAGACAAACGATTTTTAGGGTAGTGCGCTGAGAACTGTTTATTAAAAGAAACGTCACGCAAATGCAATGTGAAACTGTTTCCTTTAAATCAAAATTTCAGTAAAAGACAAAATGTGTAGACGATTTTTTGAAATGTTGAATATTTTCCAAATTACTAATATTCCTGAGAGGAAACACAAATCTAACATCAATTAATGATGTTTGCACAATAAGGTCTTTTCCAATGGCTATTAATTGTGTGAATATCTGAAATTGCAATTTCGGATTTGAAGAAAGAACTGTTCCCTTATTTCTTATTCGAATAAGGAATAAGAAACCAACTTTATAGACAAATAATCTTACCAAAAACGGTTATAGGGTAAAACTCCGGCATTTTCTGCACCACGAGTAAACAGTGTCTACCATTTTCTGTGTACATTTGTCTGTTGGTGCAAGAAGGACGATATCGTTTGCAAACACTGAACGTGAAACTAGCTTATTATCTACATATACACCACAATTAAGAGCGTGAAACTAGCTTATTATCTACATGTACACCACAATTAAGAGCGTGAAACTAGCTTATTATCTACATGTACACCACAATTAAGAGCGTGAAACTAGCTTATTATTTACATGTACACCACAATTAAGAGCGTAAGTCTCATTGTTACACACGGAGAAGAGGGATGTTGAAATTTTACATCCATGCTTGAAACCGGAATTTACAGCGAACCACGACGAGAACATGTCATTTACTTTAACAATATATTGCATATTGTTACAAAGGGACATTATAGCGTCATACATCTTCCCACGGATGCCTATAGCATAGACAGTCTCTGGAAATGCTCTCATAGCGTCATACATCTTCCCACGGATGCCTATAGCATAGACAGTCCCTGGAAATGCTCTCATAGCGTCATACATCTTCCCACGGATGCCTATAGCATAGACAGTCTCTGGAAATGCTCTCATAAGTCTTTTGTAGCATGTGACATGACAATAAAGATTGCCTGGCTAATTATCCGGCTGTTTACTATAGTGTTTATTATTTATTTTTGTGCAAATATTTGTGATAAATTATTAGTTATATAGATTCTTGAAGGGGTATACGGCCTCGTATAGCCTAGTCGAATTGACATAACCCGAGCCGCCAGGCGAGGGTTTATATCAGTTTGAACAGGCTATACGAGGCCGTATACCCAGCCAAGAGTCTATATAACACATTTATAATTCCGCAGATTATTTTAGAAACAAAACCTCGTCTATTTTCTATATAGAATATGAGCATTTTCTTAATTTGCGTACTCCCCTAATGTGTCTCTTTGACCTCCTTCTTTCGCTTCTTACGTGACATTTTCGAAATAAACCGAAATTGTTTTTGTTCACAAATAATCTGTTTTTGATTTTGATATAGATATTGCAGAATCTTATCGTCAATCGTCAATTCAGGTTTATCTATTTCTAAAAATAACAATTTTATACATTTTGCTATCTTTTGTAAAAACTGTAGTGACGCCATACTGTTGTCATTACAGTGTCACATGTATGATTCCGATAACTTTTGCTTGAACAATGCTTCTTGTTGTGAATTAAAAGAATCTGACAGCTGACCTCCTGTTTTTGACGAATGGCGGTATGAAACTGAAATGAAATTCTGAAATGATTTTACTTAAGTAATCTTCAGTGTGCAATTTACACTGCAACTGCAGAAATGAATTCGCCACAGAAGAAAAGGACAGTTCAGTTGATAAACAGGCAGCATACGTAAGTAAGTTTATTAAAAGATTTGATCACATTGAAAACGGATTGCCAAATATTTGTGGATTTGAGTTTTCTTGTTTCTTATATATACTCCTGGTTTGAGCCCCAAGGTGTAAACTAGGAGTATATATAAAACAGAAAAAAAAATTTACCTTTCGTTCATTCCGTGAAACGTTAATAAGATATATATATATACTCGTGGTTTGGACCCCGAGGTCTAAACCAGGAGTATATATAAGACATAGGCTATAACCATATCGTAACATTTCAATACTTTCATTACCGTTCATTCCGTAAAACGTAATATATATGTCGTCGTCATATTTTTTAACAAAGGAATTAAAAATTGCTCAAAAAAGAAATATTTCAGGCAAAAATGTTGTCCTGTTTACCTTGTCTTTTATATATCACTCCTGCTTTAGAACTTTGGGTATAAACCAGTAGTTTATATATGAATATATATTATATGAATATATATTATATATATATATATATATGAAAAAGTAAAAGCATCACATGGGTTTTTGAATATGTAATTGCCAACCGGTTTCCTTTATCATCAGGGCAATAAAACAAAATGTGTAAAATCCTTAGCAACGTGTGTACACATGTGTACACAATGTCAAAAATGATGACGTTATCAATAACTGTTAAGCTTTGGCTAAAAAATGTCTATAAAATAACATTCTTTAGATAACCTAGCTGAAACATCATTACTATGGAATTTGAAAAATGGAAAAATAGAAAATTTAGGGAATTGTTTTGAGCATATATCCAAATGTGTGCTCAATGGTAATTGTCTTGTTGACGGGTCTCTTATTTGCTGTTCATGTACTGTTTCTCTGTTTCTTAATTTATCTCCTGTTTGTCCTTTATAGAATTCATTACAGCCATTAAAACATATAGAACATTTTCTACTGTACAGTCCATATTTTCTTTTATGTGAAAACATTTATTTTTAATTTTTAAAGATGATCCTTCAATTATATAATTACAAAGCCCGCAACGGGGCTGATTACATTTCTTAAATGATGGAGTAGCGATGTTATCACTTAACTCTGATTGAGTTAGAAGGCGTTTTAAATTTGGGAGTTGTCGCTTGCATTTTATTATCTTGGTATTATTTAAAACTCTTTTCATTTTGTTGTCCGTATTCAAAATTTCCATATAATTTTTAAATTACTAAAAATATATATATTTATATATATGTATGGGGCTCGGCAATTTTGGGGGGAAGTGTCTTAAAGGGAAGTGTCTTAAAAACACTGCTAAATAAATGGAACCCGGGGATTAAACAAATGAACCCTGGGGAATAAAGTAATAAACAGAATTACTTTATTCCCCGTGGTTCATTTGGCTCATTCAGATTTCCCCGGAGTCCATTTATTTAACAGTGTTTTTAAGACACTTCCCCCAAAAATTGCCGTGCCCCATTTTTTGTATATATAAAGACCTCCTAAGAAGACCCTATTCCAGGGGATACCCTCCCCTGTAGAATTTTTTTGCATCAGCTTATTGTAAATCATTTTGACACAGCTGAAACTACTTATATTTTCTTCCCTTATATATTATACTCCTGGTTAAGGCCCTGGGGTCTAAACCAGGAGGAATATAATACATAAAGTAAAACATGAATACCTGCTTTAATAGAAAGATTTTATTTCTTTGTTAATAAATTTGTTGACAACATATATGTATATAACGTTTTACGGAATAAACAGTAACGTTTTACGTAATGAACGGTAATGAAAGTATTGATATTTTATACCTTTTGTCTTATATATACTACTGGTTTAGACCCCAGGGTCAAAGTAAAGCATGTATACATTCTTTAATAGAAAGATTTTATTTCTTTGTTAATAAATTTGTTGACAACATATATGTATATAACGTTTTACGGAATGAACGGTAATGAAAGTATTAATACTTTATACCTTCTGTCTTATATATACTACTGGTTTAGATCCCGGGATCTAAGCCAGGAGGAATATAATACACAAAGTAGAACACAAATACTTACTTTATTAGCAAAATTTTATTCCTTTGTTAATAAAGTTGACGACAACTTATACGTATATAACGTTTTACGGAATGAACGGTAACGTTTTACGCAATGAACGGTAACTTTTATCTGTAAATATTGTAAGTTTACTATACGGCTATAGTATTCAGAATCTGTTTAGTCTTCTGTGTTATATAGACTCCTGCTTTGGACCCCGGGGTCTAAACCAGGAGTATTGATTATAGTACTGAAAAATATGGATTTTTTGTTGTTTGTTTGGTTTTTTTTGTTGTTTTTTTTTTTATTATTTATATTAGGGATATAAATTTCTCAAATCCCATGAAAATAAAGAGGGAGTTGAATTTTCATCAAAAGTGTAAAAAAGCAAATATTTCATTCTAACCGAATGACAACAATATAAATATGTCTTGTTAATGAAACAAAGGTTCCCTCTGTTATAAAAATATCCAATTTCAAAAATCTTGTTAAATAAAAAATTCACAACAGGTACTAATATTTTCTTACCGTTGGTAAAAAAATCATTAATAAGTAAATCTGCCTCCCCCTTCTAATCTGTTATTTTTCAATTCTTTTATTGCGTTATAAATCTCATCGTTAGATATTTGAATATTCAATTCTTGAAACATATTTTTTAACTTATTATGTTCATACCGATCTACAAAATGCAAAATATCTTCACCCGGCGAGAAAAATTTATCCTGTGGATTATTTACTGCTCTAAAATACTGTTCAAAAGTTGACAATGGCATATTTGACTGTTTTACACCAGCTGACTCCTTCAACAAATTCCAGTTTAAACGTGGATTTTTGTATCTAACATCAGGGCCTTAATCTCAATTAAAGACCTGCTAAGATTCAATAACTTATTTGTTTTTTCTTTGTCAAAATTATATCTACACTTTCGTAAAAATGTTTTATACTCTGATCTCGTTTTAACTATTTTTACTCTATTTTCATCACTTTTGCAATTTCTGTATTTATTCAAACATTTGTAAAATAATTGTTGTTTTTTTATAACATTCTTCATTATACCATGGTTGATTAAACTCACGGGCATTCTCTAACGGTACATTTCCTACGTTTACCTTTTTTGCAAACGGAGATGCAACCTCACTAAAAACAGATTCCAGTTTTAATACAGTTATCGATTTCACCTTCAGTAGAACTTGATAAAAAAATCATTAATCAGGCTGTTAAATAATTCTGTGAATATATAACGCTTCCTGCGTTGCGTTTTATGCCAAATCATATAGCCATTTACGTGTTTTCGTGACTATACATTGCGAATATTCTTATAATCAAAGCGCTGCATGCACTAGGGTATTCTCTGCTCCTTGTAATGCTGGACTAAACCACATACGAACCAGTGAATTTAAATTTTAGTAAGTGCTCGGCACTGATAAATTTATATACTAATTGTTAATTCTAAATTAAGCATGCAATTCATGGGCAAGTGCAGTACTGGCAAATCAGCAAAAGGCACGTATATTTGTACAAAATTTGAAGTGGATAAAAGAGCAAAACAATCTAAAGTTGTGGACTAGTTGTTATTGATGATAATTTTCATTTTATTATTATTTATTATTATTTCACTGAATACAATATATTGAGTTTAACCAAGGTATTAACCTGAGAACTTGAAAATATCACGTTTGATGATTCTCAACATTTTCTTAACATTCGGTCCCTAAATATTAATAAGTTAGTTCAACCTTGCCCTACGCATTAATCTCCCTTTCATTCAGGGACGTAACTGGTGTGGTGGTACATATGACGAAATTAGAACTCAGTAAATACCAACTAATATGATCCTGGCCATTTGTGTCTGCCTTTTCCGGTTTCTTTTTAAGTAACTTATTGAATAATGATCTGAAGAGCAAGTGTAATACAATTAAGACCACGCATATAATTGAATAGATAGGATACTTGGCGTTTCGCCAGCTGTCAGTTCCCTGTCTGTATAATTATAATCGTTACCTATCTTCTTTTTTCACCTAGTCTATTCGCTACTTAGTAGATTAGCTACAGAGTTATCGCAAAATGGATATTCAAATTCATCTGCTCGCTGGATTTTTGCAGTTTTGGAACTACTTTTTTAGCAATATCGCTTACCGGAAGAGTTGTCAGGTCCACCACTTTCCTTTGTGCATTTCTCGAAATGCCAACACTGTATTCCCTGCTCTGAGCGCAGAGAATACATAAACGAAATAAAACTATTGAAAATTTGACCTTACCTTTTCAGATTATATTCCAGTCAGTCCTTCGTCTTCTCAGTGTATCAAGATTTTTTGCAATTGTTCAATAAATAACAAAGGTATGTCTGTCCCCTTCTAAAAATGATATATACTGAATACTCTTAAATTGAAGAGTACCATATGTACAGCTACTACCTAAAAGTCATGTAGAGTATTCAATTAACTGTCAACTTAAAAAAAACACCAACTGCTTCAACAATGTAAAAGAATTGTTTATTTTGATTGTTTATTCTTCAGTATTTTCTGTGACATATGAAGACATCATGGGTCCTCACACAGTCTCCTTGCAACTATACCTGTGTTCAGTGGTTGTCTAGAAATCATAATGAGCCCATGAAGTGAACACCAATGAAACTCAGTTTTTCAGTTCTTTTGGTTGTAAAAGTTTACATACACAACATTTTTCATCACCGGCAACACTAGTGCAAGAATCCTCCGAATCAGAACTTACTACAACAATTTGCCGTTTTGTTACTGCTTTAGATTTACCTTTATCATTTGCAGATCTTTTCTTATTAGATTTTTTATATTTAGATTTCATTTCAGTTTGATGTTCAGTTATTTGTTTTTCAATTTCTAAGGCTGTTATGGATTTGCCAGATACAATGTTACTTAGGTACATTTTTTGTCTTGTGCTGAAACTCTTGTTTCTTAAGCATTACAGTCTCTGCCATCTTAAACAAATCCTGTGGTTGTTTAGAAACCAAGTCCTGATTTTGATTGGAGGAACATCCTGGTTTAGGAACATCAGATAAAGAACTGTCAGGGTGAGGGGCTGTATAAGCTTTTAGATGGTGCCAACTGAATATCTGTAATCACATCAGGGTTGAAAGGATATATACCACTTCGTTTGAATGAAGATCTCAGATTAACAACTGACAGGGCTGAGGCATAAACGAGGCACACTATGGAACAAATGTTGTACCTTATTTTAGATGCAGGATTGTTCCTAAAAGAATATGACATTCAGAATTATAAATTCAGTATAAAAGGCCAGCCTTACATTCGGCTCTTTTTTTTCGAACAGTACAGATCAGTCTGAAATTAGTGCTTTCCTAATTGAACTTGAGGGATGCACATTTGCGACCCCCCCCCCTCTCCTCCCCACCCTTTGAGGCTATTGCACTAAAGGCCCATAAGTAATGCCCAGATAATAAAACGGTTACAAAAGCACGTCTTTATAAGACAAAACTTAATTTGGTAATTATGTTTTAAAAGCTACTCAAATGTAGCCTAATTAGTTTGGCTTGATCAATGTGACCCATCTTATTGACTGTTTATTTTAGCTCACCTGAGCAAGAAGCGCTCAAGGGTGAGCTTTTGGGATCATTGATTGTCCGGCGTGCGTCGTGCGGTATGTCGTCAACAATTTGACTTGAAAGACTTCTCCTCCCATACCGCTAAGCAAACTTTGACCTAACATGCCTGGAATATTCCTTGCATGAAGCTCTACCAAAATTGTTCAAAGAATGAATTCCATCAAGAACTCTGATTGCTATGGCAACAAAAAGGAATGTTTTTGAAAATCTCCTTGTCTGAAACCACAAGGCCATGAGACTTAAGATTTGGTATGGAGCATTGTCTAGTGGACCTGTACCAAGTTTGTTCAGATTATACCCATTTGGTCAAAATTGGCCCTGCTTTGTCAGTTGAATTTTTTTACATAGGTTTATATATGGAAAACTTTAAAAATCTTCTTGTGTGAAATCACAAGATCAAGAACAGGGATATTTTTAAAGGAGCATCAGCTAGAGGTCATGTACCTAGTTTGTTCAAATTATACCCCTTGGGTCAAAATTGACCCTTCCCCAGGGTCACTTGAATTTAATAGACTTATAAAGGGAATTCTTGTCTGAAACCATAAAGCCAAGGGTTAAGAGTTTTTACATGGGGCATCAGCTCAAGGTCCTCTGCCAAGTTTGTTCAAATTACGCTGCTGGGGTCATTAATGGCACGGCCGCGGGGTCACTTGATTTTACATAAACTTATATAAGGAAGACTTAAAAATCTTCTTGCCTGAAAACACAAGACCTAGAACTTAGACTTTTTGCATAGAGCATCAGCTAGTGGTCCTCTCTACCAAGTTTTTCAAATTATTTCCCTGGGGTCAGAATTGGCCCAATCCCGGGGGTCTTATTTGTGCAAAATATTTGATCTTTAAAAACAATTTGTGAGGAACTGTTAATTTAAGAGCTTAGATTTTTGTTCAAGTAATGCTTCTTGGGTTCTTACTAGCCTTGCCCCGATAATCACTTGATCTTACATATGTTTAAATACTTTAAAAAAAGCCTTCGTGTCTGAAACCACAAGGCCTCGAGCATAAATATTTTTCCCATTTAGAATTGTCTAGTGGACCTATACAAGGTTTGTTCAAAATATGCCCCTGGGTCAAAATTGGCCTTACCCGGGGGTCAGTTTATTTTACATATGCTTCTATATGGAAAACCCTATAAAGTCTTCTAGTCTAAAACCACAAGGTATTTTGCACGGAGCAGCAGCTAAGGTATCACTTGATTTTACATAGGCTTATGAAGGGACTTTAAAAAATCTACTTTTCTGAAAATACAAGGCCTAAAACTTAGATACATCTAGATCATCAGCTAGAGGTCCTCTACTAAATTTATTCAAATTATGCCCCTTGAAAATTTGCTATACCCTGAGGGTCACTTGAATTCATTTAGATTTATACAGGGAGAAAAATGCTTCTGATGTTTGCTCAACAGCAGATCTAAAGGCAAAGTATGCAGATGAACGACCCAGGGCCATCAAGGCCCTCTTGTTTGTTATTGTCAGACCGTTACGTCTAATTTTGACTGTCATTTTTAGGCACGGAAAATTTTCTGGTTGTTTTGATAGACGTTTATCTGTTAAAATGGGGAAAATCTTATTCTGCTTAAAATCAACAATAGCAGAAATCATTTTGTATAACCCTAAAGGACGGAACTCACTTCTACGCAATGGAGTTTTATTTTCTAATGTTATGCAATTATTGCTTATGTTAAGTCTGAGTTGTTTCTAAAAAATAAAGTATTCAAGTCCCGTAATTGTTCTCTATGTGATATGCAGTTATGTAGTCTGTTTTCAAGGAAACAGAGTTTTGTTTATAACGCAACTGACAGATTGAAATATTAAGAGAAAATGACTATCAATCGGCACTCGAATCCATAGCTTTCCGGCCCATGTACACTTGTTCACGTATCTAATCCGTTACTACAGGGTAAAAATATTATCGCTAAAAGTGTGTAAAACTTTATATTAAAATGTTTCTGCAACAAAAAAAATGAGACAGTTTAGATGCCTTCTTTTAACCCGTTCGTACTTTGCTAGGGAGCAATCTTTATAATCTAACAACTTCTGGCGCTCAATGGCGTTAAAATTTGTACAAATTCTTGACTTCTTTAAATTCATCAGGCTTAGTGCATGGTGCCTAGTGCATTGTGGCAAGCGTTTTTTTCACTTCTTCCTGCATATTGACAGCAATTGCGGAAAAGCTACTTAACAAACTTACAGTCGTTATACATACAATCAATTAGATTTTTATAATTAGTCTAATAAATATAAATTCGTGATCAAAATTCAGCATCAAGTTTGCATCGAACTAAGTAGATGCATGGACGCATACATTTGTTAGTTAACAAGAAGCATAATTATAAAACACTAAGCATAGCGTTTATGTGAATCTGTTGATGTACGTAGCATACATTTGCCATTTAATATGAAGCATTTCACCGAATGGAACAATACAATTTTTGCCTAAATAATATTCCATAGGATGTACACTAGAAAACCTTACGCCCTATTTTGTCCAACATTCTGGTCGATACCTATCCTCGAAACTAACCAAATGTGTTATGTAATTTTTGGCGCTACAAACACTGCTCGTGAGACAAACTATTGTAAATCGACTTCGCTCGAATGCATTTCCAATTAGAGCCAGACGACTATACGTTGGTCACATCATGAAACATCGCAATCGAAACCTCCGTTTGCTGTGGACACAACGTCATTTACGTTGGAATTGAGCTCAATGGGCTAGGTTATTGTTTAGTGATGAGACATGATTCAGTCTAACCAAAGCTGACAACACGGTCAGCATTTACCGTTGCCGTGGTGAACGACAATTGCTTGTTGCAACGAGATCGATTTGGCGTAGGCAGTATCATGGTTTTGGGGAGGGTATAATTGGGGAATGGGGGAGGGGGGCGAGGGTACAAAAATAGACATTATTTTTATCCCCCGCAATCATTATTCCGAACGATACATAAATGACGTAATGAGGTTCTTCGACCAGTTGTCGTCGCGTTTTCTCGTCGGCATCATGACATTCTGATGCACGACAACGCTCGACCACATACAGCACGAGATAAACAAAACTTCATTGTTGGACAAAACGTCAACACCCTTCAATTGTACACCGGATATTAATCCGATTAAACACATATGGAACGTTCTTCGACGCAATGCGAGAAGAAATCATGTAATCAAGAATATTCGTGAGCTGACAGCTGCCCTTATTCAAGAATGAAATGCGATATCAAAAGAGGTCATTCGGCGTTACATTTGGTCGATGCTTCAAAAGTTATAACGTTAATTCAAAGGAGAGGTGATTCCACACAATATTAATTTAAATCCTGCGATTTACGTCACTTGTGGGAATTTTTATCGAGAACAATAGCACTTCACTGATACGTGAAACCTGCAAATTTTACTTTTGGTCCGTACGTCATTTAACGTTAAACCTCTTTACGTTTTGTTGTTGAATTTTTAATAAAACTTATGCCATCGTAAGCCAAGACAATAACCTAAATCTTGATACTGAATTTGCATACCTCCATCAACGATTTGTGTACAAAATGTCGTAAAACCTAAGTGCACAGTTTCTTTATAGCATCAGTATATTATGCTCCTGACAGCTTCGTTCTTGTCAGAATCCGTTTTGTTCCTCTCAGAGCAATTTGTGCTCTTCTAGCCAACTCGTCAGCCAGAAGTTTAAGATATCCACATTAATTTTTTACTTCACTGACAAGAGTGCGATACCGCGGCGATAAAGTGGTTTCACTTGGATCTTTCGCATCTCCTCTGGGTATTGGCTTAATTATGCATTTAGTCCATTTTGTTGGAATTTCACTACAACCAAAACAGTGGTTTTACATTGTTCATTACGCAAAATTTCACTTTCCGACCAAAGCCATAGTTTAACAAACTTCCTGGTAAGAAAGAGCAGTATTCAAACTATTACTGCCAGCGTTTGTAAGTATCAGGGGTTCGGTTCTCTTGCAAAAAAATCCTTAATTCACTAAAAATCTTTATTAATCAAAATTTAGGCTACTCGTTGATACAATTGCTCCTATTTTGTAGTCCAGGTGTTAAGAACAGTCTTTTTCAAAGACTGGTCCGCCATATTCATTTACTTCTTTAACTGATCTTTCATTTGCAAGTTTTCCGATTTTTTTCTCCAGAAGTCAGGAGGTAACACCAGAGTCCAATTATGCCTGAAGTTTTTCTTGGCCCGCGTTTGTACTTCCGATTTAGCTTATCAATAATTAAATATGCAGGTTTTAGGTGTTTCTTTTCGCAAGAGTTCGAATTAGGCTTAATCAAGCATGTCCCATTGACTCTGAAGTTCGTCATTCCAGTAGCTTTTTTAGTGAGATTTACTTCACAGTGAAACATTATTTTTGCACTAACTGCCAAAGAAACAAATAGGGTTTGGTGTACTTTTGCAAATGAAAAAAGGGGATTTTATGCAGCTACCGTATATCAGCTAAGTTGTATTTATGATCTCATTAAAAAAATCATCATATATCAACAAAATGAGAATACATTTTAAAAAAGAGGATTTTTCACAAAAAGTAAAATTTCCTATCTGTATGCTGCTAGCAGCCTATCGTCAAAGCAGATTAATGTAATCTTTATGCAAAACAGTAAAAGATAGTATTTCTGAACTCAAACTGAAGTTCAAACAAACAACATAAGATATTCTGGGAAAAATTTACAACTTTCAAAAAAGAGAATTGTTCAGAAAAAAATTTATCTGTCTAAGTCCGTGAAGTCAGCTCTGAGATCAGCAATTGACATTCAGCTCAACATTCGTTTTTTATCTTTTGTTTTTGAATGTCGAGCCGATCGTCGAGCTGGCTCAACATTCAGCTCGACATTCGTTTTTGAACGATTTTTCGGGTTTTGAATGTCGAGCCGAATGACGAGCTTGCTCAACAATCAGCACGACATTCGGTTAAGCATTCGTTTTAAAGCGTTTTTCCTGTTTTGAATGACAAACCGAATATTGAGCTGGCTCAACATTCACCACCACGTTCGTTTTTTAACGTTTTGTCAGGTTTTGTATGTCGAACCGAATGTCGAGCTGACTCAACATTCAGCTCGACATTCGTTTTTGAACGTTTTTTCGTGTTTTCATTCGGTTTAAAGCGTTAAACGTGTTTTGAATGTCGAGCCGAATATCGAGCGGGCTCATCATTCAGCACGACATTCATTTTTGAACGTTTTTTCCTGTTTTGAATGTCGAGCTGAATGTCGAGCTGGCCTAACATCCAGCCCGACGTTCGTTTTAAAGCATTTTTTCGAGTTTCGAATATCGAGCAGAATGTTGAGCTGGCTATACATTCAGCTCGACATTTATTCTTTAAGGTTTTTTGGTGTTTGGAATATCGAGCCGAATGTCGAGCTGGCTCAACATTTAGCTCGACATTCGTTTTTAAGCGTTTTATCGTGTTTTGAATGTAGAGCCCAATGTCGAGCAGGCTCAACATTCAACCCGACATTTGTTTTTGAACGATTTAGTTCCACTCAAAGTTGATATCAAAAACAGAGTAATTGCATATTGACAAGAACCATTGACAATATCAATAGCAAAACTTTACCAAATATTACTTTAGTTAGAAACTAAGATTAATGCCAATGGTATTTATTTACACCTACAAAAATTATAAACTATTGCTGTATTCATTTGGTTGATTACAATCATGCTTAAATAAAAATATGATGAAATATGAAGCTGTCTGGCTGTACCAATTTGTCCACTTTACATTTACGATTGTCTTTTAAAAACCTAAAAAAGTATAAAAAAAATCAAGAATCAGTGAACGAGCAATATTAAAAACCAACGAAAAGCCTAGCAACTGTCGTTTAAACTGTATCGCAACAGCCTACTTGGAAAAAAAGTGTTGTGGACAAACGTCTGTTTTTAATATTTTCATTTTGAATTAATTTTCACTTGAAGAGTCATTATCTGTCTTTATGGTGCCATACAGGTATTTGCTGTCCCTTTTGGAGTGCATATACGAGAGTCATGATTAGGAAATGGAAGTTTTTTCTAAGTTTTCTTGACCTCTTGACGGTCTTATGAGTCTCATAATAATATTGTATGCGCCATTAAATCTTCACATTCATTAATGTACAACATAATTATAAATCAAGAAATCTTTTAGATAGCTAATACCTACATAATAAATTTAGATAAAACAGATTCATTTCATATAGTTCAGATACATGTCATTAATAAGTGTCAGTTAAAAAACTGTCTTAGGGTTATCAACAAAAAACATCTACAGCATGTCATAAAATAACAATAAAAAAGAGAATAGTAGTAAGATAACTTTGTTACTAAACTTAAATGTATTATTGTTGGTTTGGTATTCACTTGCAGCTGAGCATTAAAAGACAAACTATTGAAATAACAGCAACAAGGAAGCCATAGAACAGAAATCACTGCTGACATTTAGAATCAGTCTAGAAGTTTTGGAGAGCACTATACTTCTTAGTGAATTTTGCCAAAGGCACATTTCATTATTCAGATTCTAACAAATCACCTTAAAGATCCAGTGACAGATGTGTGTTTGCAACTATTCACTTGCTATCAGTTTATATTTTTTTCCGACATAATCTAAACGCTAAAAGGGGAAAATGAAATATATAGCAAAGTGGAGATAACCATTTCATAGGTTTGTGAAACATATATTATTTATTCGTACGTTCATTCTGATAATCAGTTTTTCAGATTATAAAGTAGATGGAGTGAACTTTTGAGGTCTGATTGGGTCGTGTCGTGAGATTAACAAAAATATGGTCAAACTTTACCATTTCAGTTCTTTTCACTTTCAGATAATTAACTGCTTTGAAATTACGTTTGTGTACTTTTTATCCCACTTTGATTACCAGAACGAACACTAAAAATGAAATAAGCCAGGCATATCTAACAGTTTGCATCATGGTAAAAGATGCGTTGTCTCATGATCCATATTTCTAGAATCTTCGAACACGTCGTTTGCTTTGGCCAGATTGTTTATTTTTTCACGCCATGTCACAATTATTTTTAAGCCTAAGGAAACAAAATTTGTAAATAAATATGTATTGTACTTGTAGAATTAAGGAATTGTCTTATGCCTTTTATAAATTCCTTGAAACCACGTCCGTTCGTTAAAAACTGATGAGTAAATAAGGCAAGTTTTCATTCTATGACTTTATGGAAAACTTCGAAAATATTCTCCTAAGAAACCCTTGGCTGAGTTACAAATCTGTTTTACAGAAATATTCCGATGATCTACTTTATGTCATAATTGTTTGAGTTAGGTTGGTTTAAATATTAAACACGGATAATTCTGAAAACTTATTTTAACATTGGCATGCTCATCAATGTTCTATTTTCGAAGTTACAGCAATGAATCTTAGAAGAACGATAAACGGCCGTCATGGCCCTCTTGTTATCATTTATTATCCATTTTCTGGAAAAAATAAACTACGTGGTGCAGTATGTCACGTAATCACAGACAAACTTCGTGGTGCAGTATGTCACGTAATCACAGACAAACTTAGTGGTGCAGTATGTCACGTAATCACAGACAAAAAATAAACTTCGTGGTGCAGTATGTCACGTAATCACAGACAAAAAAAAGTATAAAGGCTGAAAAGCAGAAAACTACGATAATTTATGCAGGTGACTTAAAAGTGTATGACTTTGATTACATACACATCGGCTGAAATATTTGAATTATACTATTAAAATCTGTACAAAATAAATGCTTCAAAAATTAAATTCATTGAAATAAATGTCAACTGTCTTTAATCTATATAATGCACCATTTGACACTACATTAAAAGAAAAACAATTATGTCTGTTCTGAGAAACAAACGTACTCAAATTTAACAATGCTGGAAACATAGTATACTACTCAAAATTTGATAGGGATCACTTATAAGAATGTGTATATTTACTACATAAGGTTGAAAGGTTACATTTTTTGTCATGATTCTGAAAATATGTTCATATGACAACAGTTTGGTACCACAAAATGAGGACGTCTGTAAACCGTTGAAGCGTGACAGAGGCTGAGCCGTGGGAGGGGCACGAATGTGGGATAACACAGACAGGAGATGAAATGGAACTTTTTGGAAAAATTAAGTCTATGGCCTGAATTTTGCTTTAATATCGTGTGTGGTGTCCGTTTGCTTTGGATTACTGCTCTGCACTGCCTTCTCATGCTGCTAATGTGTCTCCGAATGCTTTTTTGTGGGAGTCGAGCCCACTCGTCCAGAAGGGCCTGCTGTAGCCCAGGGACCGTGGTTGACTGGACTGGGCGAGCAGATATTGTAGTCTGCAGCAGGTCCCAGGCGTGCTCTATTGGACTGAGGTCTGGAACCTTGCTTGCCAGTCTATTCTCTCTATGGCTGCTGCCTCCAGGTACTCGTCGGTGATAAAAACGTTACCATGCACAAGCGAAGTCTCAATAAAACGGATGTGTACATGAAGGTACATGCCCACGGTGCACCACTTTTCCAAGGGTATCGCTTTTCCCGTGCATCTCGAGCTATGTACAGGTAAACAATCAAAATCTGCTGGACAGGTTGGCTTTGCCATATGAATAAACTACATATATGAGAAAAAATCAGTTATCTTGAGGTTATCATTAAAAAGATATTTAAGAAATAAAAAGTGATCCCTATCAAATTTTGAGTAGTATAGTAAAATCAAACTGACTTATGTTCCTTGTTCATTATCCCACAGTGCAGACGGTTAATCATAATAGTAAAATAATCAAACTGACTTATGTTCTTTGTTCACTATCCCACAGTGCAGACGGTTAATCATAATAGTAAAATAATCAAACTGACTTATGTTCTTTGTTCACTATCCCACAGTGCAGACGGTTAAACAGTCGTACCAGGCAAGAAATAGAAGATTGACAAAAAAATATTTAAATCAACAGCTTTGTAAGTATCCAAACTATTGTACATGATAAGTATATTACATGGAGTTACGTGACGACTGTTATGTGAAACATTAAATAAGCACGATGAAGTTCTTAAAAGACGCAAATAGAGTCGATCATTCTCAGTGGATGTCTAAAAAAGCTTATTTCTCTGTGGATGTCTAAACAAAGCTTATTTCTTTGGTGGTGTTTTTGTCATCATTATGAAGGAATTAAAGAAAAAATAATTTGATAAAAACGTCAAAAGAGCAAAAAGAAACTGGTGTTTCTCAAAATTTGCAGATATCTTTTACGGACCTCATACTCGTATAACTTTTAAGTGATTTTTTTTCTGTTTGTTTGAAGAAAATCTGCTTTCTGCATGTATATTGTAAACATTGAGAGGAAATCTTCATTATTGAAGGTATATCGTAAACATAGAGAGAAATTCTTGTTTTGCAGGTATATCGTATACATTGCGATAATGCAAAAGGACAGGAATTTTTTTACTGCAGTTTTTATTGCAATTTACGCTGTTCAAAGCACGACAGCTAAGTTTGATCATTGGTGTAGTTATGACATGCAGCCCAGAGGAAAATGTGGTACTCATCTCGACGAACTGTTGGAAGGCACATGTGGTGAAGGCAATTTTTATTCCCCTGGCAATTCCATTTACGCCCTACCGGAAAGTATATTATCACAAGGTAAAAAAATTGTCTTTAAAAATATGGCATTTTATCGTCAAATATATATTTCACAAGTTCTGTCTGTCTCGATGCCTTTCTCCCTTACAGCATCGAGAAATACTATATTCAGATAACTTGAATACCCGCTATATATATAAATATATAAGCCTATATACAATCTTTTTGATTCCATAGCTGTCTTTGTGTAATATGAACATTAATTACAGGGGGGGAAACTAGTTTTAATATGTTTCGAAAAGTTGACAGAATTGTTGATGCTTATTGTTTTGTTAACATATTTATAATTATGTTATTATAACAATATATTACAAATGAATCTTATGTTAACGATTGAAAACTTTTTCATCTGCAGAAAGTATCATCTAAAAAGCAAAGGCAAATGCAATTGAAACAACGGTTTTAAATTTACTTTTTCAATTTCTTATTATAGGTAATAGAATCCCTTTGACAGACATGTTAATGGGAAAGAGAGATGCAAATGTATACTTGAAGAAAAGAAAAGATTACTTCTATCAGGGTATAGTATGTGAATGCTGTATTAACCAGTGTAGTGTCAAAGAGCTCACCACCTACTGCTTGGTGCCATTTTGGACAAATAATGTTTATTGAAGATATAATTATTAGAAAACAAAAACAGTTGAAAAGGCTTTTAAGTTAGAGATTGAACATACAATTTATTTATTTTCTAGCCATGTGTTAATTTATGTTTTGGTTAAAACATTTGTCTCCTAGGCAATGAATTCCTTTTTGGTATGAAAAATAAATATTTACACACTCCTTGTAGATATCATGATCCCTGGATTGACAATATCCAAAGGGTTGTTCTTTACATCTCTCTCTCTCTCTCTCTCTCTCTCTCTCTCTCATACAACGTCAGCTGAATATTTTAATTTTTATTAATTTCCTATTGTTTTTAGAAATTTCCGATAGTTTTAAAAGCTTCCCATATTTTCTTTATTTCGGAATATTTTGGATATATTTTTTTCAAATAATTGATAGAAATGATAAATCATAAAAGCTGTTAAATGTATTTACATCCTGAATACGAAAATCCCAAATATGTCTTTTAAAGATAAAAGCAGAGCACGTTGGCCATTCAATATTTGATACCTCTCAAAGAATGAAATATAAATGGAATTTTGTGGTGGTAGTTACAATGTAAGGTACCTTTAATATAATAATTACATTTTCGTGAAGTCAAATTAGTTGAATTTCCCGTATCTTTTAAACAGTGCTTGTGCAAGTACACGTATTTTATTAGATTAATGGTCTTTAGTCAGTTATTGTGATCTCACAAAGGAAGCATTCTTCTGGAAGTCAGTATTGTGATCTCTCCAAGGAAGCATTCTACTGGAAGTCAGTCATTGTGATCTCACCAATGAAGCATTCTTCTGGAAGTCAGTTATTGTGATCTCACCAAGGAAGCATTTTACTGGAAGTCAGTTAGTGTGATCTCACCAAGGAAGCATTCTACTGGATTCTGGTACTTCAAAAAGTATTTTCATTTTTGCACCTATTTTATTCAATCTTTTTTATGTTATATCTTTTTAACTTTTGGGGTACGGGGTGTGGACTTGTGCCTTGGCGTCAAAATTTCGTCTGATGGAGGGTTGGCAAATAGGCTTTTACCTTAAACAAGTAATTTAATATTTTTTCAATTACATTTTGCAAAATTATAGGAGTAATTTACCTAAATATCCTATATTTTGTTTAAAACTCTGTTGACGACTGGTATCTGTATATAGTACAGAAAAGTATTAGAACGTGCTATTAGAACATACGATTTCCTCTAATATCATCAGTTTATATACACAATTATAAAAGAAACACCTAAAACTGTTAATTTCTCACTATGCAATGGTCTCTCTGTAAAACAATGTTGTTTCATTATTCATTCATTATTCTTGGATACACCTTTAAATAGCAGAAAATACGACTTGTCTGTAAACTACAAAATGCGTCAGCGTAATCGCCAACAACATCAACTGCCAAACGACCAAAATCAGTATCTTGACTTTTATCAATCCTTCGAAAGAAACAAATGCATATAGTCTGCCAAAATCAAGACCTGCACACTGTCCGACACATCGAGCCGTGCACACACACACACACACACACATACGAATGCAATCCTGTCGGTGTTTGGAAGTTTAATCAACCCAAAGAATAACGACACCGTAACTATGACTTCGCCACTAGCTTTACAGCAATCTCATGTGTTATGCGGTGTTCCTAGAAACAACGTTGGAAAAGAAGCTTTAAAAATTGACAAGGCTAGTGCACCGTGGCTCTGTTACCGTCCTACAAAAATGAAAGACAGTCTTAAGATTAATGTATGACATTGCAGACCTTTTTTGCGACATCAGCACGAAGAGTGTAGTTTTATCAGGTTGCTGCAATAACACCGTAAGGTGATTTGCGTTTTTCTTCCTTATTCAGAGAGGGGATGATCTCACAT
Organism: Cyclina sinensis; assembly: GCA_012932295.1. Classification (NCBI taxonomy): domain Eukaryota; kingdom Metazoa; phylum Mollusca; class Bivalvia; order Venerida; family Veneridae; genus Cyclina; species Cyclina sinensis. Next base: position 11,633,170 of record JAAONU010000009.1, on the reverse strand, counting down.
TACTTATTCCCCTGACGTTAATAAGACTGCTGCCTTGGATGATAGTTAATCCCACCACAACCGAGTTTGATGGATGGTTTCTTTCTATCTGAGTTTATTTATGACTGGTCACAGTGGCCCATATGACCGATGCCCACAGGAGAGATTAGTTATTTAAAGTTGTGCAAAAACATGGTTCTTTTCCATGCTAGGCGTATATATAGCACATATATATGGGACCTCGGTTAAAAATCTCTTTTAAAAGACAGTAATGTTAGTAGATGACCTTAGGATCGCACTATTGATCCGCGCTGTCATGTACTTGTAAATTTTTTTTGAATTTTTTTTTACTGACTTAATACCACGCCACACGTCAAGTTCTTATCAACAAGATGCTAGACCCTGTTTACCTTTGTTCGTTAATTACACTGTAAGCACACATGAAGAGGTTTTAGAACTAAGAATTTGTCTCCTAATTGTTATGATAACAGACTAAAATTTGACTGCCTTTGTTTATATATAAGAAAATGATAACGTAGGTCCTTTAATGCCTTTTAATGCAGTTTTGAGTTCAGATAATAATTGTCAATAATTGAAATTTGATTAATTATAGTAACAGGTAGGTAAAAAAATGTTGTATTTGTTTTGATTAAATATCCAAAATGTAAGGATTCGAGTCTGTTTTCCAAGTAATTTAGTGCACATTTTGACATTAGACAATAAACATCTAAACTTCGGAAATAAGGCAAAAACGTTGATTTACAGCTTTTAATCGTGGACTCAAAAGTGAATACAGTGGGTTTATTCCAAACATGATTATATATACAATACTATTTTGGGTAAATTCTTTTAACAATATTGTATTTAATAGTAGAATATTAAGAGATAAATGATTGATTAATAAATGCTTTGATATCGTAATAAAATTAAATATAGACTTACAAACAATAACTTTTGTCTAAATATTTACTTACCATTAATGATGTACGAGAATATGAGAATCTTTTACTATTACTACTACTATTACTGATGATGCTACTTTGTTCATGTTGAAATTTTTATTAGTTTGTGTTTGTTAGTTGATATTAGTAAACGGTATATTATATCTTTAAGCAGATCCCACTCTTGCGGAGGTTTTTGTTTATGACGAATTCAGAAACCTGTGGAACGTTTTAAAGCCTTTTCAAATGAGAACCGTATGAAGCATTTCCGAAGTTATTTTATAATGTTATTAATTAGTAGAATTCATATTGGCTTTGTTATTGGGATGAAGACAGTCATATTGGCCTGAGGCCTTCGGCCTCAGGCCAATATGGCGTCTGAAGCTCAATAACAAAGCCAATATGAATTCGACTACTTAATGACAATTTTATTAATTAACTTTATAATATTACGTTCAATTATCAAACTAAGTAATCCAAAACTCGTAATTTATAACAGGGTAAAACTTGTGATCGTCTGCTTTTCACTTTCGCGCAACATTATATTTGGTAAATATGAAAATCACTAAATGAAAGGTTGAACACTGTTAAATTTACTGTAATCCGATAGCGCAGGGTCTCCGCGAACTTTTTTTGCTACTTTTTGAACTTTTAGATAAAAACTTTTATGTAAAAACTAGGCTAAGCATATTCAAAATGGCGTCCAACATGGTGAAAATCCTAGGCTCATATAAGGCCGAGTTTTTCCTGAATCCTGATTGGCTAAATCTCGTATTGGCCGACTTTTTACTTATTGGCCGTGTTTTTTTCGTACTGGCCGAGTTTCGAGCTTTATTGGCGAGGCTTTGGTTGTATCAAGCCAACAACATGGTCAGAATCTAGTTCAATATTATAAAGTTAATTAATAATTAACTAAATAGACACAGACACAGTGCACGCATAAATGAAATCATAATAAAACTTGTACGAAAAACAAATAGTGTCAGTGTAGCTACAAAAACCAATCTAAAATCAGTAATATTGATATCAATCACTTAACATTTGTGTCTTCGCATTTTGTGTATCTTATTGTACTTTTAGTTTTGAAATATAATATACAATAATCTAGTTTGCTTCTTTGCTTTATCTTTATTATTTGTATTACAGAGTGTTTTTAAAATTGATGTTAAATGCCAAATCAGGGTTTGAACGACTATAATGTCTATTGATATTCTTAATGAACCTAAAACAAGGAAATAATTGATTCTGTTGACGAAAGAAACTGAAATTACGTAACATGCGCATCGGATGGTTTCTTTCTATATGAGTTTATCTATCTATCGTCGGTACCGGTTGCCAACTTGACCGACGCCCCCTGAAGACGTTAGTTATTTTAGGTTGTGGGTAATAGTGGAAGACATCATCCCATTCCAAAGACATCATTGGTTCTTTTCCATGCTCAATGTATAGCACTGATACATGGGACCTCGGTTTAACATCTCTCACGTTCGATTAGTGATGTAAGCAGAGTAGCGGGAGATCAAACTCGCGATCCCTGGATTACCAGTCCAGTGCATTACCACTGTACCACTGATCTGTTTGAGTTTATTTATCTTCGGTACCGGTTGCCCATATGACAGACGCACGCCCACCCTGCAGATATTTGGGGGATAGTGCAAGAAACCAAGAACATCCCATTCCAGAGACACCCCTGGTTCTTTTGCATGCACAATGTACAGCACTGATGCATTGGGCCTCTGTGGAGGAGTGGGGGATCAATTTAACGACCCCTGGGTTACCAGTCTAGCGCATTACTACTGATCCACTCCTTTGGATGACTTGAACTACATTGTAGCTCTCCCTTTATATAGTAGACAGTCTCGTAGTAGACTGAAGGCGAGACAGTCGAATAAACTTCAGGTGTGCCGCAAGTTCTTCAACCTGTTCGACTGCAAGGCAGACTTAGCACTTAACTGACAGCTGTACCGTATTGTATTAAAATTAATCAAGTAATAAGAGTTGAACGAAAATACATATTAACTTTCGAACATACCATTAAGTTACAATTATGTAGTCTGTAACATAACAAATAAAAGCCACACTTACAATTTAGTTCTTGTGTTCCCTAATGACTTTTTTCTTACACTGGTAAAATATGTATGAATTGGAAGTATGGAATAAAAAGTGTATACTATCCATGGAATTAAATAAGCTCAAATAGAAACCATTCATTTCAATGCAATATGGAACAGCTGTCAAATAACGAAATTTTCGTTATATTCATAACTGAATATATAAAAAAATGAATATAAAAATATACTCCTCATAAAAAGAAACACATAGTGAAATTTAGGGGAAATATAAAATCAATCAAACGAAACCGAATTTTGGCCAAAAGAATGACCAGTCCCTATTAGTGACCCTACATTTAAAACCCATGATTAATTTCATTTGTTCTTACATAATGTCATTAAAACATGTAGGATTTATAGAAAGAACGGTCCCGTTTTTTTTTTAAAAATGATGAAACATGGGCTATGCGTTTCTATTTTTGAAGAGTATATAAAAGGTCTTTGTATAAAATTTATTTAACAGAAATACCCAGAAAACATTTAGCTTTTGCACTGATATTCTGTTAGCAACTTTAAGAGTGATAACGAAAGCGTTTCCTTAATATAAACTACTCATTTAATGGCATTTTGTAATGCCAAAGATGTTAAGTTCTTTGTGAGTCGGATTGTTCTACTGAAACACAAAGATATTTTAGACACTAATTTACGTCAAGAAATTGCATCGTTATGCCCCCGAAGGGAAGCATATAGCACAAGTGCAGAGCACAAGAACAATAACTCATGCTCACTTACATGTTGAATAATTTCCCTTTTTCATTTTTGCTTTGCTATATAGAACTACTTCACATTGTCCTTACCAAAATGGTCCGTCAGACTTCTGTTTACCAGAAATTTGAATTTTAATGAATTTTAAATAACTGAACATTTTGATTATTATGTTTGGTACTTAGTTGAGAGTCTTTTACTAAGTCAAAGTCAAAATGTTTCTATATTTCTGATGTACATGTAAATTTTATTCTTGTGAAATTTTAATTATTTAATGAAAATAAGTTAATTTTTCACTTCTGAGCAAGATGCTGTAAAAGTAAGCTGATTACAAAATATAATGTCTTACTCAATCCGTTTTCCTTAAAAAAAACTTTTACGTATGTGAAAACTTGTTTATCATTTTTGTGTTCAAACATGCGTAATATAATCATGTTACTAATGTAATAATGTTATCTTGAATACATGTATATCAAACATCTTTTATTTATTCTTTAAAGCTTTGACTGATTTTTTGTCATTGCATGCAGTCAAAATTTTCTATAAATAAAGACAGTGAGCATTATTTGTCTAAAAAGCCCGTTGTTCATAAAAAATAGTAATATTCTTAAATTCCAAATAGGCCTCCCAGTTTGAAAGAATGTAGAAGAACATTAATCAAATCTATCATTGGGGGTGGTTCTTCCACGCCCAACGATTTATTATTTTTTTAACTAACTCACTCATGGAAAAAAATACTAACAAACGCAAAAAAATATTTGAAACTTATTTTTATACGTATTCATGCCCGTGAACCGCATAACCAAATTTCAAATACACAATATTCAACATGGCGGAGACACGTTGCACCTATTTTTAAGTAAAAATGGATTAAAAATGAACGTACTACGTAGGTTTAAACATCAGGAATGAGTAAAGTTGATGGATTAAAGTCATTTAAATGCAAACTAATCAGAGAACATGTGATTTAAAGTGTAAACACAGATAAATTTAAAATGTCAACGCTCGAAATCGACTGTAATAATATAAAAAAGTAGTTCGCATTCTAAAGCCATTCAAGATAAGCCCCATGTGAGATAAGATTTTCCACCACGGCTATTTTTAATAACATTTTCGGATTTTTCTGCCTTTTTAGTGAGAAAAATAATATTCAAGCGCTTTATATCTGATCCCAGCTAACATGTTGCAACTTTGCAATGTAAATGAAGCTTTAGGCAGAGACACTATGTCTCTGCTTTAGGGTATAAGATGGATGTGAAAATATTGTATTTTTATGCACCTGAAGGGAGGCATATAGTTTTTGAACTGTCCGTCTGTCATTCCGTCCAAAAACTTTAACATTGGCCATAACTTCTTTATTAGTAAGTGGATTTACTTCTTACTTGGACACAACACCCCTTTGGACAACACTTTCCAACTAAACTATATTTATTTGACCTTTACCCCTGAATGACCTTCACCTTGAAGATCCAATTATCCAAAAGCTATAACATTGGCCATAACTTCCTTATTAGTAAGCAGATTTACTTCAAACTTGGACACAACACCCCTTTGGACAATACCTTCCCATTGTCCTATATTTATTTGAATGACCTTCATCTTGAAGATCAAATTGTCCAAAAACTTTAACATTGGCCATACATGTAACTTCCTTATTAGTAAGCTATCATGACTGTGACCAGTGTCATGTTTCGGGGGCATTCGTGTCTGTGACACAATTCTTATTGATTAATCTGTCCTTATACTTTACTTGTGTAACATAGTCATCTCGACCCTTCTGTTTACACATTATACGTCAGAAACGATTATTAATAAATTGAAATTAATTAATGGTTCAATGAACAAATAATCATAATCTTAAATGTTTCACCAAATGTACACCAGTATAGTAAGTACAGTATGTAGCAACGCAGGTCGTCCACTTATTTACATTTTGAAAGGTATGTTAAATTATTAGGTGTAGTAAACTATGAATCTGTAAAATTATACAGACCTATGGCATCACTAAAATCAATACCACCATACCCTCGGTGTTCATCATCATCGCCATCATCACCATCATCAATAGCAGTGACAGCAAAAACATAGTTACAATCACCATCATCGTATACATCCAAGTCGACATCATCATAATCATCATCGTCGCTAGTAATCGATCACAATGATCAAAATGGTGATGATGACAAAGATGACGCCTACTGTGATTTAACGACAACGATGACTACTACTATTTTTACTACAACTACTGCTCTAGTTACTACTACTACAACGATGATGCTGATGATTATGATGAATGCAATTCGACATCATCTATCGTCGCTTACGAATACAGCTCACCGTAAGCTGTATACGTTGTCAACCAACAATTCTTACAGTATCCGCCATTCGCCGACAATAAACAAAGAAGAAATTGACCATGATATATCCTATACGTTATATCACACTGAGCACAATCGGGCGACCTCTGAAGACACTGCAAACGTCAATGGTAAATAGTGCACATACTTGCTCCTCTTATAAATATACGTACGTGTTAGAATGGAAATAAACTTTAAAGTTTTCGTGATCTACCGTCGTGTATATAACGGTTTTTCGTTCATATGCTTAATTATTAAATTGCTACACATCTAACTGGACACCGTAATATATTCGATGGTATATTACTCAAACGTAAAATCTATTTCCTTAATATAGCTCTTGCGTGAGCTGTATTTATATGGTAGGACAAAGCTTCGAAATTTTCTTTAATATGACTTGTGAAACACATTTTTTATTCAAAAACCGCAAGCTTTATTTTTAAACAAGAAAAGTATAACAATGACGTGTTATATGTGGACAACATTTAAGTGATGTGGAATATTGGGTGAAAGGGTGGCCAGCAAGCTATGATATACTGTAAATAAACAAGTTTTGGAGTGGAAGTTTTTGGGTCCCACGTTTTACCGGAATCGACAATTTTTACCGGAATCGACTTTGCATTACCGGAATCGACCTATATTTCATACATAAGCCATTTTTTTAAAGATATACAAAATTATTTATTAATAAATAATATAATTAACGTAATAACGAAAGGAATTTGGAGTATCTTCGAGTGGAAAGATTGTACAAGAGAAAGAAAATCGGCGAGTTGCGAAAAATTTGCGCATACGGATATACGCCGGAATCGGTCTGTATTCCATACATGAATTGTATTTAAGTCATACAAAAGTTATTTTTCATTACTCTACATCAGAAATAACACATTACCCAAGGAATTTGAAGTATCTTCGAGTGGAAAGCTTTTACAAGAGGAAGAAAATGGGCGAGTTGCGGAAGATTTGCGCATACGGATATACCCCGGAATCGGTCTGTATTTCATAAATAAATTGAATTTAGGTCATACAAAACTTATTTTTTTATTACTTTACATCAGAAATAACATATTTACCCAAGGAATTTGAAGTACCTTCGAGTGGAAAGATTTTACAAGAGAATTAAAATTGGCGAGTTATGGAAAATTTGCGCATATGGATATACGCCGGAATCGGCCTGTATTTCATACATAAATTGAATTTAAGTCATTCAAAAATGATGTAAATCATTAATATACCACAGAAATAATATTTTTACCCAGGACTGTTCAAAACTGATGGTGACAAGGACCCTTCTAAAGGAGTAATACCACCAGATGGTAGGTAGGGGGAATTGTCTTGTAAACACTGTCTGGACCAGTAAAGGATTTTGTTAAAAAGTTTTTCAAATTCACTTTTCTTATTTTAACTTTGGCAGTCATTGCATCTGGGAAGACTACCTAAATAACACACAAAGAAGAATATAGCTTGGTATTTTTTAAAAGTAAAGTTAAGCAATAAAACAAAAGTAACTGGATTTTGAAATTTTTATTTGTCCTTCAAGTTATCGGTTGGACTTGCAGAATTGGTGTACAGTGTAATTATGTAGAGTTGGGTTCAAATATCAACATATTTATTTACAGCCACAATATAGGTAGATGGATTTTCCTCCAGCAGTTTTGACCCTTCATCACTTAATCGTATATATTTTAGATATTAAGTAAAATAGTCTCCTCAATGCAACATATGGTGTTTGAAGGACTTGATAAAAACATTTCCAACATATCTATCATAATCTTCATGGCAAATAAATACCCTGTTAACATTTTTTGAGTGGAGCTGTCTGGTTTCCCAGGTTTGGGCAAATCTGCCAAAATGAAAGGAAAAGAGGGTCATTGTTTGGATCCCATATGAAACAAGAGTATGAAGTTTTACAATTTACCAGTCATGGCAAAATCCTCTGACCTTTTCTAAAAACTGATTTACATTGTATGATTAACCTGATCATGGATGAAATGCTGACTAAAGGATTTAATTAAAGTATGTGTATTTTTCTTTTGTTGTTGTTGTTGTTTTCTTTCAGAATGCATGCCAAAATAATACTTGTACAAGATTTTTGTAAAAAGGATATTTGCCTGAATATTTAATTCCAAATATATTTTTACAATATAGAAAGATATCTGCCATAAGTGCATGATCTAATGTATGATTGTAGAATCTGTATCATTACATAATTTAGACATTATTTTAACAAAAAACTGTTTGAATTATTTTAGCATTTAAAGCAAAAAGAAGCAATACATGTAAAAAATGTTAATATGCATTTTGACAAGAAAAGAAATAGAAGTGAAGTTACAAGTAAGCTATCATGGTAAATAAAGCCAAATAGAAAAACAATTGAAACATGCAAAGATATGCATTACTTCCTCTTAAAACTAAACTTTTCATTTAATTGTACCACAGGATATTTTATATGTTGACTTGCCTGTCATATTTTATTAGGGGTGCAATAAAACATCAGGAAACAATACATACAGTACTGTAACCTGTTACCTGGTCAATAAAACTGCTGGTACATAGTAATTTACATGATTATTAAATTGATAGAAGTTATTTATTACCAGCTAATACATTAAATGATATTGACTTTTTAAGCTGTTTAAAAAAGGGAAAATTGAGTAAACTTTACTAGTAGGATTTTATAAAGATAGCTTATGTCAAAAGAAAATAGAAATTTATGTGTACGTGTTTTTGGCTGTTCCTGTGAGAGTTTAGTGTCTTAGCATTTTCACAGGTATGAAATTTGTTTTAGAGCCTGTATTTAATATTAAGAATTAGAGATGAGAGTGTAGGACAATAGCCCACCAGGACAATGATACTGTTTATTCTTTTTCTTTTTTGTTGAATTTGGTTATGTATAAGACAAACACATGAAGTCTTACAATTTTCACAACTTCATAGATGTTTGAAGTGAAACCTGACATGTTAACTGAAAGCATTACTTTTGTATCATTTAGTTGTAGTTACAGTAATTGATGCCACTCTCTATTTCATAAAAGAATGATTCTACTGATTTGTTTTTCAGAGAATTGTGTGTGACAAGGAATCCGGTTATTTGCCCCACCCCCACCCCTTGTCTTTAAATGTATCATTGGACATTTGCCCCCCAAGTAAAATATCACCTTGGACATTTACCCCCATCCCTGTCAGAAGAAATATCATCTTGGACAACTCCATAGATAAAGTGAGAGACTTAAAATACCATTGTATTTTAGGTCTTAGTTAAAATGAAACCTGACTTTTTAGTATTGTTTAATTATATAAAGTTTAACAGTGCTTATGTCTTTGTCTGATTGAGAGCTTTTCTAGCACGACAGCTGGGTACACATAATGCATGTATTTGAAGTCTTACAATTCTCACGACCTGGCCTCAATTCATGATGATATGAAGTCTAAATTTCTTTAAGAGAAACCTACTGAATAATTTCTTCCGACATGCAGGTCCCTCTCTCATACACAGTGAAACTGCAATAATTAGAATATATTTGGAATTGTTTTCAAGTAAAAGTGCAAGGCAGGGGACTTACTTTCAATAAGTCTTACGTTTTTCACGCCTTATCTTTTTATATGAAATTTACAAGATGTAGTATGCTTATTTCCTAGATGGTTCTGTGCTTTAATTGTCATACTGGCTGATAAAATGTTTTCTAAATGTTCCGTTGTAAATGTTTCATTTAAATACATTAAGAACCAATTATAACATCAGTTGTGTAAAACATGCCATCCTGATAAAATTGTGGTCTTACGGTTTTCACGGGTATAATGTAAAGCATGAGCTCTAATATTCACTTGAATAGGAAAAAAAGACGTGATGGAATATGTTCTATTATGTTCAGTTTATATTTGGTATTTTTTTAATTAGATATCTAACTAGTAAAGTTTAACAGTACTTATGTCTTTGTCTGATTGAGAGCCTTTTTAGCACAGCAGTTGGCTACTAATAATGCATGATTTTGAAGTCTTACAATTCTCACGGCCTCAAATCATGGTGATATGAAATCGAAGATGTTAAGATGTTATTACTAATGGTTAAATTGTTTTGAGTAACAGTGCAAGGCAGGGGACTTACTTTCAATTAGTCTTACGTTTTGCACGCCTTATCTTTTTATATGAAATTTACAAGATGTAGTATGCTTATTTCCTAGATGGTTCTGTGCTTTAATTGTCATACTGGCTTATAAAATGTTTTCTTAATGTTCATTTGTAATACATTAAGAAACAGTTATAACAGCAGTTGTGTAAAACATGCCATCCTGGTAAAATTGTGGTCTTACGGGGTTCACGGGTATAGTGTACAGCATCAGCTCTATTATTCACTTGAATAGGAAAAAAAGACGTGATATAATCTGTTCTAATATGACCAGTTTCTATTTGGCATTGTTTAAAAAGGTTAAGTTTAAACAGTGCTTGTCTCTTTGTCTTATTGAGAGATTTTCTTTTTTTATCTCGGCAGTTGGCTACACATAATGCATGTATTTAAAGTCTTACAATTCTCACGGCCCGGCCTCAACTCATGATGATATGAAATCTAAATTTATTTAAGAGAAACCTAATGAATCATAGCTTCTGACAAGCAGGTCTCTTTTGTGCACGGTGAACCTGCAATTCAGATATATTTAGAATTGTTTTGAGTAAAAGTGCAAGACAGGGAACTTACTTTCAATAAGTCTTACGCTTTTCACACCTGATCTTTTTTTTAAAATGAAATTTAGAAGAACAAGTATGCTTATTACTTAGAAGATTATGTGCTTTAACTGTCATACTGGCTTACTGTTTTCTAAATGTTCGTTTGTAAATGTTTGAATTTAAAAAAAGAACTAATTATAACAGCAGTTGTGTAAAACATGCCACAACCAATCTGGTCTTATGTTTTTCATGGTTATAATGTAATGCATAAGCTGTACTAGTATTGAGTTGAATAGGAGAAAAGACGTGAATATGTTAAGTATCTACCTGATATTGTTTGATTAAACAAAGTTTAACATTCCTTATGTCTTAGTCTGATTGAGAGTTTTTAGTACGGCAGTTAGCTACACATAATGCATGTATTTCAAGTCCTACAATTCTCACAGCCTCAAACCATGATGATAAAAATAAAATCTAAATTTCATTTAGGGAATCCTACTGAACAAATTCATTCTGACAGGCAGATCTCTCTCATACACAGTGAGACTCCAATTAAAATGTGTCGTGTCGGTCTGTCACTCAGTCACTTCATTCATTCGCTCAGTCATTCATTCGCTCAGATGTTCATTAATTAATTACTACATTCAATTGTTTTATTCTTCACTCATTTTTTCATTCAATCATTCTTTCAGTGTTTGTTTGTTTGTTCGTTCGTTCGTTCATTCATTCATTCATTCATTCATTCATTCATTCATTCATATGAAACCGTTATAGCTCGCAACTGCTTAGTCATTCGTTTATTCGTTCATTTCCTTACCCTTTATATATCAACATAAAAATAACAGCCAGCAAATTATATTTCAAGGCAATAAAAACATAAAAGAACTATTCAAATTTTAATTACAACAATTTTTTAGAAAAGTTTTCATTAAACCATCTTTCATAACAACTTTAGACATAGCTTTACGTCACGGAGATCTAATTTACTCGAAAACGGATTTTTAAAGAATCATTCATATACTTTAATAATTATTTTCATCCATTAGATTTTATTTTACTCTCAAAACTGCTTTTTAATTGATATTTTTCCATTCAATATTAGTTCACAATCTGACAGCAAAAAAAAGTCTTACACTTCTCACGTCTTACATTTTTCACGGGTGTTCTGTGAGAATCGTAAGATCTTACGATTTTCACGGGTCTTACAAATCTCACGCTACACCGGAAGTTTTTTAAATCTTTATTGACTATTGAGGTATTTTAATGGCTTTGTATTGATGTTAAAATTTGTATACAGGATATTGAGATTGAACTGGCCAGGTTAAAAAATGGGTTCTGCATATCATCTTGATGGGCTGAACATTTGATCAGTTTCATGGAATTCATTCCAGGGGTGAAAAAGATATGAAGCGGACATGAGCGGTGCTCTTGTTGACTTATTTTCTACTAAAATGAAATTTCTGTTAATTTAAAGAAAAATGCTTAGATTTTTTCATATTTTGCATGTGTATGTATCTTATGAAAATACAGGTTACTTGCAAAATTGGGCAGTACATCTCCAAATTTGTCAGAGTTTTGACCTTTATAGACTAAATTTCAGCAGAGACGTATATATATGTAATATATACGTCTCTGATTTCAGATAACAACCAAAATGTCTTCACATTTATAGGGTTGTGTTTTGTAGCACATTGTTCATTAAAGAAATGTAACAATTATACTGCTTTTGACACTCCACCTGCCTCTTTAATTTTGATCATCTGCTTATGATACATGGCTGGGGCAAATGTGTCCCATGGACACATTTCTAGTGAATTGTTGTTTTTGATAGTTTTATTTTTTAAAATAAAGATAATGTTAACAAGTATTGCTTTCTTGTGTTTGTGGTAAACTTATTGTCAGCTAAAGTTTTACCCCTCTTTACAGTTGTATTCATATCAGAGTCAGTTTACCTTCCTAAAATTACTGGAAAAAACATGTACTAGACTGCAAATGTTACCAGTAAACTACCAACACAACTTACAATATTGGTCAGTATGCATAAATCATGGTTGGTATAATAGTACTCTTGTACTTTTCTAGAACATTATAGTTGGAGTACCATAGGGTTTTAGAAAAATAAGTGGAATTGTCAATACTAAATTTGATAAAAAAAGTGTTGAAAATGATCAAGATCTGTGATTTTCAGTATTGATTATGATTCAGTAATTATGTACAAAAACAATTCCAGTGAAGTTGGACTATAATTTATGGCAAGGCAGGTAAAAAAAGGGATTTTTATCATAATATTATTCAGCTTAATGAGACTAGCTCCAATGGACCTCTATTGCACAGAGAAAAATTCTCTTGGATCAGGGTATTGCATTACATGCATGTATCCATTTCTTGAAAACATAAGCCCAGCACTACGCGACAGGTTTTGCAGTACTTTCAGTGCTTTGATTTAATGTACATGTGTTTATCAGTTTAACACCATCTTGGAAATACAGTGGGGTCAGTTCAACATTATCACAAGAAATCAATTAATACGCCGAATTATCACTACACATACGGTTTCGAGGGTACATTGATTCGCATCTAAATAGTATTTTCTACACTTCATGGACATAATCTGAACAATCTTGGTAGAGGACCTCTAGATGATTTTCCATGCAAAATAAATAAGGTTTAAATGTTATTGTTTTTCAAAGATAAAATATTCTAAACAAAAAAGACCCCTTGGGAAGGGCAAATTTTGACCTCAAAGACATAATTTGAAGAAAATTGGTAGAGTTTCACTAGACAATGCAGCATACAAAATATCTAAGCTAAGGGGCAAAAGATTTGATCCCAGAATAATTTTTAAGCCTTCCCTATGTAAGCCTTTGTAAAATCAAGTGACCCCCAGGGAAAGGCCATTAATGACCCCATTGGCATAATTAGAACAATATTGGTAGAGGACCTCTAGATGCTCAATGCAAATTATGTTAGCTCTAGGGCGATGCTGATAACAGACGACAGAGAGTAAGCCATCCTAATAGCTCACTTCAACAAACAAGAGGGCCATAATGGCACTAAATCACTAACCTGAGTCTCATTGCTCATGTTACAAGTATCATTATTGGATGTTATGGGTGTTCTTTGTTCGCAAGATTGAAGACCAAGGGTGTAATGGTACTCAAAATTTTTAGAAGAAATAGTTTTACTCTACAGGTCCCTGTGAACTTGACCTTTGACCTACAAACCCCAAAAAACAATAGGGTTCTTCTAATATAATTACCCTATGAAGTTTGAAGGTTCTGTGTGTAATGGTACTCCAGTTACTGAGCAGAAATAGTTTTCACTCTACAGGTCCCTGTGACCTTGAATTTTGACCTACTGACCCTAAAAATGATAGGGTTCTTTTACTGAGTAAAGACAATCATCCTATGAAGTTTGAAGGCTCTGGGTAAAATGGTACTCGAGTTACTGAGAAAAAACAGTTTTCACTCTAGAGGTCCCTAAGAACTTAACCTTTGACCTATAGACCCTAATGGGGTTCTTCTAATACAATAATCCTATAAAGTTTGAAGACTCTGGGTTAAATGGTACTACAGTTACTTTGCATAAATACTTTTTACTCTAAAGGTCCCTGTGACCCTGACCTTTGACATACTAGCCCCAAAAACAAGATGGTTCTTCTATTTAGTAAAAGCAATAATCCTATGAAGTTTGAAGGCTCTGGATGAAATGGTACTCCTGTTCTTGAGTGGAAACAGTTTTCACTCTAGAGGTCCCTCTGACCTTGACCTTTGACCTACCGGACCCAAAAAACAAAAGGTTTTTTGCTACTCAATAAGGGCAATAACCCTGTGAAGTTTGAAGGATTTGGGTCAACTGGTACTCAAGTTATTGTAAGGAAACGAAGTGTGACAGACAGACAGACACCCATGGAGAGGGCAAAAACAATATGTCTCCACTAGAAGGGCAGGGTTGGGGGGAGACATAACAATGAACAATTGAAGGTCTAGCCCTTGCTGTTTCAGAGCAGCAGATGTTTCGTTTTCCCTATACAAGTCCCTGTGTAAAATCAAATGACCCCAGGGTGGGGCCAAATTTGACCCCAGGGTCATGATTTGAACAAACTTCAAAGGTAATGGTCCACTAGAGAATGCCACACACCAAATATTTTAACTCTAGGCCTTGTGGTTTCTGATAAGCAGATTTTTAAAGTTTTTCCTATATAACTCCATGTAAAACATGTGACCCCTGGGGCGGGGCCTTTTTTGACACAGGGGCTATGACTTGAACAAACTTGGTAGAGGTCCAATATAGAATGCTGTACACCAAATATCTTAACTCTAGGACATGTGGCATCTGAAAAGAAGATTTTTAAAGTTTTTCCTATATAACTCTTTGTAAAATATGTGACCACTGGGGCGTGGCCAATTTTTTACCCAGGGGCCATGATTTGAATAAACTTGGTAGAGGTCCTCTAGACAATGCTACATACTAAATATCTAAGATGTAAGCCCTTTGGTTTCTGATGTGAAGATCTTTTAAACTTTTTCCTATATAACTCTATGTAAACAAGTGACCCCCGGGGCAGGGCCTATTTTGACCCAGTGGCTTTGATTTGAACAAACATAGTAGAGGTCCACTAGACAATGCTACAAACCAAATATCTAAACTCTAGGCCTTGTGGTTTCTGACAAAAAGATTTTTAAAGTTTTTCCTATATAACTCTATGTAAAACATGTTACCCCTGGGGCGGGACCATTTTTGACCCAGAGGCCATGATCTGAACAAACTTTGTAGAGGTCCACTAGATGATGCTTCATATCAAATATCTAAGCTCCAGGCCTTAAGATT
The DNA here is from genome assembly GCA_012932295.1 of Cyclina sinensis. NCBI lineage: Eukaryota > Metazoa > Mollusca > Bivalvia > Venerida > Veneridae > Cyclina > Cyclina sinensis. The sequence goes on along the minus strand of JAAONU010000009.1, from coordinate 11,617,585 downwards.
TCGGAGAAGAAGATTTTTAAAGATCCAACTTAAAAAATCTATATTTAGCTCCAGTGAACCAGAAATGCAATGGACCAGAACCATTTGAACAACCTTGGTAGAGGTTTGTGCAAGGAACATCCCAGGCAAGTTTTATTCAATTTGGCCTAATGGTTTCAGAGAAGATGTTGTTTGAATGAAAAGTTGACGACGGACAGACGGATGACAGAGGACGGACAAAGACCGATCAGAAAAGCTCACCCTGAGCACTTGTGTGCTCAGGTGAGCTAAAAACTTTAATACTTTCAACTGTCGACTAAAGGCAATTAACACCTGTTGTATCTGTGGCCTATTCAAAGAACTGACAAAGCATAGCTGCTTTACTGATTTCCATATTCAAAATTCGTAAGCTTCCTAAGTCAACTAGTTAGTGAAATGATATTTGTAAACATTTTTGCAATGAATAACAAGATTATACATTTATCTTCAAATGTATGTAGATATTTTTTTTCAGTGTCACTTCAACAATCTGAAAACTACTTTTTACTATCAAAATACTCTATGATCTAGTCCATTTTATTGCCGTGTTTTTCTCTGTCCTCAGATGCTTGACCTGTAGACTGATCTGGATCAGATGAAACTTGTTCCAATTCCTTCAACCAGGGGAGATCATCAACAGAATAAACATATGGATCCTTTTCTTCTTCGGCACATTTAGGATCAAACTTTGCACCAACAGTCCACAGTGTTTCCAAATCGTACACATCTCTTGTTTCAGGCATGAAGATATGGAGAATTATATTTCCTAAAATTAAATGATTAAAAAGCTATTTCTCAGTTTTTTTGATAACAGTTCCTGTATTTATTGAGATGCAGAAATGAGAAATAAACATTATCTAAACTTGCAGAATGTGAAACATACTCCCACCAAAGAGCTTAGACCGACAAGGGTTTTTTAATGTTTGCATACTGACATATTGAGAACATGAGGGCCATGATGGCCCTGTATGTCTCACCTGAGTACGACTGCTTTTAAAACAAGAGGGCAAATGGCCCTAAAGTGCTCACCTGGATTAAAAGATGAAAGAAATTTTTATGAATGTAATGATGCATATCACCAGGGCTTTAATTTACAGGGAATGGACACTCCAAAATTGCGATAATATGGTGTCGCGCGCATGCGCGGCCGGATCTCAATAAAAACACCTCAATGGCGAATGGTACATGTTGCTGCTTTAACGATTATATACTCAAATGTTGAAAAGAACTTACATTAAGAAATTTCAGAACGAATTGTAAATAAAATATTGTAAAATAAATATTTTGACTATCTTGTTTGTTATTTTTCGAAGCAGCTTTTACTTGAATAACAGTGAAATCAATACTAAAATGTAATCGTTGTTTTCCAAAATGGCGGAAAGTATGTACAAATTCGTGTTTTCTTGTCAACTTTCGGGGGGTATTAGACAAAAATGGAGTTATGAAATGAGTTGACATAAGATGGAAGTTAATCAGTGGACATTGGATTGAGCATTACTATGCATTTTATTGCTGTATCTGTGTTTGTTAATGAAATAAAGCAACGTAAATTACAGCAATTATTTCGAAAAAAGTGTTATTCGGTGATCAACACCTTAACGAATTTCGGGTGGTATCAGTGCAAACAGACTCGATTAAAACATTTAACATGAATTGCATCGTACTCTACTTGGATGAGATTGACATTTGAATGTAAGGTTTCCGACCTCCCCTGAATATTAACTTCAAAACTGGCGGTTAAATATTGTGCTATTTTAAACACACGGTTGATCAGTGTTCTTTAAAATTACTTGCACTGAAATTTGGTTTAGTTTGTTGCATTCTTCATTTTTTTAAAATTAAGTGCTGGTTAATTAAATTTGTGGACAATGGGTAGCATTGTGATTGTGCTTTTGGCTCAGTGGGCAGAGCTTTTTTTAATTAATTTATTAATTAATCGCTTTGTCATAATTATGAGTGTCAGGATGTTGTGACATAACTATCATACAAAAGTTTACATTTATACTTGTTACAATTTGTAAATGAAAGCCTCAACCTGTGAAACAAGTAAAGATAATCTGAATAATTTGGTTAATCTCAGTCTACAATTTCCAGACATATTTTTTTCAGTAAATTATACCATATATTGACGAAGTTATAAACAATTTTTGTAGACACGTGAACACTTTTTTCATCAAATCGAGACAAGATTTTTACCAAAAGAAAAAGGTATTGAGTTGTCTTCTTTTAGTCGTCGGCTTGGAACAGCCACTTCCTTAGTTGAAATAAACAAGAGGGCCATGATGGCCCTGGATCGCTCACCTGAGTACTTAAGTTTGCTGTTAAGCAGTATTTCATTTTTTAATTGAAAATATGTAAGTGCCTACAAACCAAATATGTAAAATATCAGTCAATAAATAAAGGCTCTATGACAGAAAGTAGAAATATCTATTATAAGCTATGGTGACCTTGACCTTGACCCAGTGACCTCAAACCCTACCCATGGGTAGAGGTCCATGCAAGGAACCTCTATACTGAATATCAAAGATATTGGTCTATAAATGAAGGCTCTATGAGGTACAGTAGATAAATCTACTTTTAGCCTCCGTGACCTTTAACCTAATCCAATAATTTGTAAAAGCTTGATAAAGCTTGCTTCATGCCAAATTTTAAAATTCTAGGTCTTGTGGTTTCAGAAAAGAAGATTTTTAAAGATTTTCTTCTATATTGTTATTTAAAACTTGTGACCCCTCGGGCGGGGCCAATAGTGACCCTTAGGAAATTTTTCTAACAAACTTGGTAGAGGTCCACTAGACAATGCTACACACCAAATATCTAAGCTCTATAACTTACGGTTTCTGACAAGAAGATTTTTTTAGATTTTCTTATATAACTCTATGTTAAACTAGTGACCCCTGGGGCGGGGCCATTTTTGACTCAGAGGCCAGGATTTAAACAAACTTGGTAGAGGTCCACTAGACAATGCTACACACCAAATATCTAAGCTCTATAACTTACGGTTTCTGATAAGAAGATTTTTTTAAGATTTTCCTATATAACTCTATGTAAAACAAGTGACCCCCGGGGCGGGGCCATTTTTGACCCAGAGGCCAGGATTTGAACAAACTTGGTAGAGGTCCACTAGACAATGCTACATACCATATATCTTAACTGTAGGCTTTCTTGTTTCTGACAAGAAGATTTTTTAGTTTTTCCTATATAACTCTATGTAAAACAAGTGACCCCCGGGGCGGGGTCATTTCTGACCCAGAGGCCAGGATTTGAACAAACTTGGTAGAGGTCCACTAGACAATGCTTCACACCAAATAGCTAAGCTCTATAACTTACGGTTTCTGACAAGAAGATTTTTTAAGATTTTCCTATATAACTCTATGTAAAACTAGTGGCCCCTGGGGCGGGGCCATTTTTGACCCAGAGGACAGGATTTGAACAAACTTGGTATGGGTTCACTATACAATGCTACACACCAAATATCTAAGCTCTATAACTTACGGTTTCTGACAAGAAGATTTTTTAAGATTTTCCTATATAACTCTATGTAAAACTAGTGGCCCCTGGGGCGGGGTCATTTTTGACCCAGAGGCCAGGATTTGAACAAACTTGGTAGAGGTCCACTAGACAATGCTACACACCAAATATCTAAGCTCTATAACTTACGGTTTCTGACAAGAAGATTTTTTAAAGATTTTCATATATTACTCTATGTAAAATAAGTGACCCCCGGGGCGGGGCCATTTTTGACCCAGAGGCCATGATTTGAACAAACTTGGTAGAGGTCCACTAGACAATGCTACATACCAAATATCTTAACTCTAGGCCTTGTGGTTTCTGACAAGAAGATTTTCAAGTTTTCCCTATATAACTCTATGTAAAATCAACTGACCCCTTGGGTGGGGTCAGTTTTGTCCCCAGGGACATAATTTGAACAAACTTGGTAGAGGTTTACTAGATGATGCTTCATACCAAATATCAAAGCTCCAGGCCTTGTGGTTTCGGAGAAGAAGATTTTTAAAGATCCAACTTATAAAATCTATTTTTAGCTCCAGTGAACCAGAAATGCAATGGACCAGAACCATTTGAACAATCTTGGTAGAGCTTCATGCAAGGAACATCCCAGGCAAGTTTCATTAAATTTGCCCCATTGGTTTCAGAGGAGATGTCGTTTGAATGAAAAGTTGACGACGGACGGACGGACGGACGGACTGACGGATGACGGACAAAGACCGATCAGAAAAGCTCACCCTGAGCACTTTGTGCTCAGGTGAGCTAAAAATAGATATTATAAGAGGTGAATGTTTCTTCTTTCTTACAAATTTAAAATTTTGAAAATCAGCCCATTGTTGACAAAAATACGGATGTTTTTGTAAACTAGATGCATGTATTGCATGCCAATTTACCGCTAACTAACGACAGATAATTACAAAAAAAAGACGTAAAAAGTATTGGGTTGTCGTTTTTTACTCGTCGGCTTGGAACAAACACTTTCGTTGTTGAAATAAAAAATAAATGTCATAAAAGATCAATGTTTCTTATTTCTTACAAATTTTAAATTTTGAAAATCAGATAATTATTGACAAAAATACGGATGTTTTTGTAAACTAGGTGCGAGCGTTGCATACCAATTTACCGCTAACTAACGATAGATCACTCATTATCGATCGATTTTCCGTTACAGGATATACAGGTGAACTCGCGACATCATATTTTGATTATTCATTCGATAGATAAGGAGTGTCCATTCCCTGTAAATTAAAGCCCTGATATCACAGAAATGGACCGATGCAATTTCATTGCCAGAGCTCCAAAAACAAAAAGTAGGTCGGTAGGTCAAAATATTGGTCATGAGATGACATTTTTGAAATCGGAACGAACAGCTGTACACACAGTCCAAGTTTCATTGCTGTAGCTTTAAAAGAAAAAAGTAGGTCAGTAGGTCAAAAATATAGGTCAAGGAATAATATTTTTGAAAATCATCTTGAAAAACTATACAAATGGTCTAAATTTTTTTGTCATAGCGAAAAACCTAAAAAATGAGAAAAAAATTTTAGGGGGGGGGGGGGGGGGGGGGGAGGGGTTGGGGGGAGTGGGGATGACCCGACTGTAGTCACAGTGCATACTACCAAATATCTAAGCTCCAGGCCTTACAGTTTGTGACAAGAAGATTTTTAAAGGTTTTTGCTATATAACTCTATGTAAAACATGTGACCCCTTGGGCGGGGCCAGTTTTGACACAGGGGCCATGATCTGAACAATCTTGGTAGAGGTCTACTAGACAATGCTCTACTCTAATTAATATCTAAGCTCCATGCCTTGTAGTTTCTTTCAAGAAGATTTTTAAAGTTTTCCCTATATAACTCTATGTAAATCGAGTAAGCCCTGGGCAGGGTCAGTTCTGAACCCAGAGTCATAGTTTGAACAATCTTTGTAGAGGTCCACTAGATAATGCCACATACAAAATATCTAAGCTCCAGGCCTTGCAGTTTCTGACAAGAAGATTTTTAAAGAATTAACTATATAACTCTATGTAAAACATGTGACCCCTTGGGCGGAGCCAATTTTGACCCAGGGGCCATGATTTGAACAACCTTGGTAGAGGTCCACATGACAATGCTCAACACCAAATATCTAAGCTCCATGCCTTGCGGTTTCTGACAAAAAGATTTTTTAAGTTTTCCATATATAACTCTATGTAAATCAAGTGACCCCTAGGGCGGGGCCAGTTCTGACCCCAAGGTCATAATTTGAACAATCTTGGTAGAGGTTTGCTAGATGATGCTACATACCAAATATCTAAGCTCCAGGCCTTGTGGTTTCAGACAAGAAGATTTTCAAAGTTTTTCCTTTAAGTTGCCATAGCAACAAGAGTTCTGCATTGAATTGATTTTTTTGAAAAACTTTGGAAGAGCTTCATGCAAGGAATATCCCATGCAAGTTTCATTGAATTTGGCCCAGTGGTTTCAGAGGAGATGTCGTTTGAATGAAATTGTTGACGCCTCAGGACACACAACGCACACCGCACGACAGACATTGGGGTATGACAAAAGCTCACTCTGGCACTTTGTGCCAGGTGAGCTAAAAATTGATATAGACCTGGTTAATTGACCCCAGATGACCCATATCCAAAATTAAGCTACAAATTATCAAAACAACCTTTCTGACAAATTACCAGATTATTTGAACTGAAAATGTCTAGAGTGTTTACAAAATTTTTCAATATTTGGGCTGTGACCTAGTTTTTGACCCCAGATGACCCATATACGAACTTGAGCTACAAATCATCAAAACAACCTTTCTGACAAATTTCCAGATTATTTGGACTGAAAATGTTACCTCTCCTTCTACAAGAAGAGTTTCAAAGTTTTTACTATACAAGCCTATGTAAAACCAAAGACCCACAGGTAGGGCCAAATTTGACCCCAGGGGTATAATTTGAACAAACTTGGTAGAGGTCCTCTTGACAATGCTACATACCAAATCTTAAGGCTCAGGCCCTTGTTGTTTCAGACAAGAAGATTTTCAAAGTTTTCTCTATGTAAAATCAATTGATCCCTGGGGTGGGGCCAAATTTGACCCCAGGGGCATAATTTGAACAAGAGGGCCATGATGGCCCTAGATCGCTCACCTGAGTACTTTGCCTGAGGGTCTACCATTAAGCAAACATCAGATGCAACATTAAATTTTCTAACTGAAGATATTCAAAGATCTCATATTTTATACAAACAAAAAGATTTTCAAAGTTTTCCCTATGCAAAATAAGTTGACCCCCGGGGCAGGGCCAAATTTGACCCCTTGGGCATAATTTGAACAAACTTGGTAGAGGTCCACAAAGCAATAATACATACAAAATCTTAGATGTCGGGGCCTTGTGGTTTCAGACAAGAAGATTTTTAAAGTTTTACTATATAAGCCTATGTAAAATTCAATGACCCCCCGGTAGGGGCCAAATTTGACCCCAGGGGCTTAATTTCAACTAACTTGGTAGAGGTCCACATGACATTGCTATATACCAAATCTTTAGGCTCAGGGCCTCGTGGTTTCAGACAAGAAGATTTTTAAAGTTTCACTATATTAAATCAGTTGACCCCCGGGGCAGGGCCAAATTTGACCCCAGGGGCATAATTTGAACAAACTTGATAGAGGTCCACTAGACAATGCTACAAACTAAATCTTAAGGCTCGGGGCCTTGTTGTTTCAGACAAGAAGATTTTTAAAGTTTCACTATATAAGCCTATGTAAAATCAACTGACCCCCGGGGTAGGGCCAAATTTGACCCCAGGGGCATAATTTGAACAAACTTGATAGAGGTCCACTAGACAATGCTACATACCAAATCTTAAGGCTCAGGGCCTTGTGGTTTCAGACAAGAAGTTTTTCCTTTAAGTTACCATATCAACCAGAGTTCTTGATGGAATTGAATTCTTTGAACAACTTTGGTAGAGCTTCATGCAATGGCCCTAAAGCACTCACCTGGGTTCAAAGATGAAAGAAATTTTTATGAATGTAATGATGCATATCACAGAAATGGACCAATGCAATTTCACTGCTATAGCTCCAAAAACAACAAGAGGGCCATGATGGCCCTCAATCGCTCACCTGAGTATCACTGCTCATGTTACAAATATCGTTATTGGTTTTTATAGGTGCAAGTTTGAAAAGCTTTGCAATAAGTTTGAAGACTCTGGGTGTAATGGTACTCATTTTTTTTAGCAGAAATAGTTTTACTCTACAGTGACCTTGACTTTTGACCTACTGACCCCAAAAATGATTGGGTTCTTTTACTGAGTACAGACAATCATCCTATGAAGTTTTAAGGCTCTAGGTAAAATGGTACTCCAGTTACTGAGCAGAAACAGTTTTCACTCTACAGGTCCCTGTAAACCTAACCTTTCACCTATGGACCCTAAAAACAATAGGATTCTTCTAATACAATTATCTTATGAAGTTTGAAGGCTCTGGATGTAATGGTACTACAGTCACTCTGCAGAAATAATTTTCACTCTACAGGTCCATGTGACCCTGACCTTTGAAATACTAGCCCCAAACACAACATGGTTCTTCTATTTAGTAAAAACAATCATCCTATAAAGTTTGGAGGCTCTGGGCAAAATGGTAATCCTGTTATTGAGTGGAAATGGTTTCAACTCTAGAGGTCCCTCTGACCTTGACCTTTGACCTACTGACCCAAAACACAAAAGGGATTTTTTGTACTCAATAAGGGCAATAACCCTGTGAAGTTTGAAGGCTTTGGGTCAACTGGTACTCATGTTATTGAAAGGAAACAAAGTCTCAAGACAGACAGACAAATAGACACCCATGGACAAGGCAAAAACAATATGTCTCCATCACAGGGGCGGGGTTGGGGGAGACATAACAATGAACAATTGAAGGTATAGCCCTTGGTGTTTCAGAGCAGCAGATTTTTAAAGTTTTCCCTATATAAATCCTTGTGTAAAATCAAATGACCCCCAGTTTTGACCCCGGGGTCATAATTTGAACAAACTTGATAGAGGTCAACTAGACAATGCCGCACATCAAATATCTAAACTCTAGGCAATGTGGTTTCTGACAAGAAGATTTTTAAAACTTTTTCTTTATTACTCTATGTAAAACATGTGGCCTATGGGGTGGGGCCTTTTTTGACCCAGGGGCTATGAATTGAACAAACTTGGTAAAGGTCCAGTAGACAATGTTGTACACCAAATATCTTAACTCTAGGCCTTTTGGTATCTGAAAAGAAGATTTGAAAGGTTTTTTCTATATAACTCTATGTAAAACATGTGACCCCTGGGGTGGGGCCATTTTTGACCAAGGGGCCATGCTTTGGACAAACTTGGTAGTGGTCCTCTGGACAATGCTACATACAAAATATCAAAGCTCTATGCCTTTTGGTTTCTGATCTAAACAGTACAAATGGTCCAAATTTCTATGCCATAGCTCCAAAAACAAAAAGAAGGTCAGTAGGTCAAAAATATAGGTCATGCTATGATGTTTTTGAAATAGAAACAAAAAACTGGATACATGGTCCAAATTTCTTGCTGTAGCTAAAAAAACAAAAAAGTAGGTCAGTAGGTCAAAAATATAGGTCATGATATGGCGTTTTTTAAATCGGAACAAAAAACTGTGCACATGTTCCAAATTTCATTGCCATAGCTCCAAAAACAAAAAGGTCAGTAGGTCAAAAATATAGGTCATGCGATAACATTTTTGAAATCGAAACGAATAACTGTGCACACAGTCCAAATTTCATTGCGGTAGCTAAAAAAACAAAAAGTAGGTCAGTAGGTCAAAAATATAGGTTATGATATGACATTTTTGAAATCGAAACGAAAACTGTGCACATGGTCCAAATTTCATTGCTTGGCTAAAAAACAAAAAAGTAGGTCAGTAGGTAAAAAATATAGGTCAAGGAAAAATGTTTTTGAAATCATCTTGAAAAAAAGTACAAATAGTCCAAATTTTATTGGCATAGCGAAAAACTTAAAAAATGAGATAAAAATTTTTGGGCTGGGGGGAGGGGGGGGGGGGGGGTGACCCCCCCAAGGGAGGGGGGATGACCCCACTATGGCCACGGTGCATACTACCAAATATCTAAGCTCCAGGCCTTGCAATTTGTGACAAGAAGATTTTAAAAGTTCTTTGCTATTAACCTCTATATAAAACATGTGACCTCTTGGGCGGGGCCAGTTTTGACCCAGGGGCCATGATTTGAACAATCTTTGTAGAGGTCTACTAGAGAATGCAACACACCAAATATCTAAGCTCCACGCTTTGTAGTTTCTAACAAGAAGATTTTTAAAGTTTTCCCTACATGTATATAACTCTATGTCAATCAAAAAAGCCCTGGGCGGGATCAGTTCTGACCCCAGGGTCACCATTTGAACAATCTTTGTAGAGGTCCACTAGATGATGCCTCATACCAAATATCTTAGCTCCAGGCCTTGCCGTTTCTAACTAGAAGATTTTTAAAGAATTTACAATATAACTCTATGTAAAACATTTGACCCCTTGGGCAGAGCCAATTTTGACCCAGGGGCCATGATTTGAACAATCTTGGTAGAGGTCTACTAGAAAATGCTACACACCAAATATCTAAGCTCCATGCCTTGCGGTTTCTGACAAGAAGATTTTTAAAGTTTTCCCTATATAACCCTATGTAAATCAAGTGACCCACAGGGCTGGGCCAGTTCTGACCCCATGGTCATTATTTGAACAAGCTTTGTAGAGGTCCACTAGACAATGCTACATACCAAATATCTAAGCTCCATGCCTTGCGGTTTCTGACAAGAAGATTTTTAAAGTTTTCCCTATATAACTCTATGTAAATCAAGTGACCCCCAGTGCGGGGCCAGTTCTGACCCCAGGGTCATTATTTGAACAATCTTTGTAGAGGTCTACTAGATGATGCCTCATACCAAATATCTAAGCTCCAGGCATTGTGGTTTCAGACAAGAAGATTTTTAAAGTTTTCCCTATATAACCCTATGTAAATCAAGTGACCCCCAGGGCAGGGCCATTTTTGACCCAGGAGCCATGATTTGAACAACTTGGTAGAGGTCCACTGGAAAATGCTGCACACCAAATATCTAAACTCTAGGCCTTGTGGTTTCAGACAAGAAGATTTTTAAAGTTTTCCTATATAAGCCTATGTAAAATCAATTGACCCCCCCGGGCAGGGCCAAATTTGACCCAAGGGGCATAATTTGAACAAACTTGATAGAGGTCCACTAGACAATGCTACATACCAAATTTTAAGGCTCAGGGCCTTGTGGTTTCAGACAAGAAGATTTTCAAATTTTTCCTTTAAGTTGCCATAGCAACCAGAGTTCTTGATAGAATTGAATTCTTTGAACAAATTTGGTAGAGCTTCATGCAAGGAATATCCCAGGCATGTTTCATCAATGTTGGCTCAGCGGTTTAGGAGGAGATGTTGTTTAAGTCAAATTGTTGACAACGCACATCGCACGCCGACGCACGCCGGACAATCAACAATCCCAAAAGCTCACCCTGAGCAGGCTCAGGTGAGCTAAAAAAGTAGGTCAGTAGGTCAAAAATATAGGTCATGATATGACATTTTTGAAATCCAAACGAAAAACTGTGCACATGGTCCAAATTTCATTGCTGTAGCTAAAAATCAAAAAAGTAGGTCAGTAGGTCAAAAATATAGGTCATGCTATGACATTTTTGAAATCGAAACGAAAAACTGTGCACATGGTCCAAATTTCACTGCCGTAGCTAAAAAACAAAAAAGTAGGTCAGTAGGTCAAAAATATAGGTCAAAGAATAATGTTTTTGAAATCATCTTGAAAAACTGTAAAAATGGTCCAAATTTTATTGCCATAGCGAAAATCTTAATAAACTAGAAATGGGTTTTTGATTGAACAAAAACATATGTCTGCCCCCAGCCAGTTGCTGCAGGTAGTATTGAGTCAGATGATTGTAAAATTTGACATTTAACCTCCAAGTGTGACCTTGACCTTGAGACACCACACCCGCAAAGTGGGTTCTGCACGTCACCTTGATAAGGTGAACATCTGACCCAAGTTTCATAAAAATCCTTCAAGGGATTTTGAAGATACAGAGCGGACACGATTTTGTGGCATTTGACATTTAACCTCCAAGTGTGACCTTGACCTTGTGACACCACACCCGCAAAGTGGGTTCTGCATGTCGCCTTGATGAGGTGAACATCTGACCCAAGTTTCATAAAAATCCTTCAAGGGCTTTGGAAGATACAGAGCGGACACAATTCTGTGGCATTTGACATTTACCCTCCAAGTGTGACCTTGACCTTGAGACACCACACCCACAAAGTGTGTTCTGCATGTCGCCTTGATGAGGTGAACATCTGACCCAAGTTTCATAAAAATCCTTCAAGGGCTTTGGAAGATACAGAGCGGACACGATTTTGTGGCATTTGACATTTAACCTCCAAGTGTGACCTTGCCCTTGAGACACCACACTCGCAAAGTGGGTTCTGCACGTCGCCTTGATGAGGTGAACATCTGACCCAAGTTTCATAAAAATCCTTCAAGGGCTTTGGAAGATACAGAGCGGACACGATTTTGTGACGGACAGACAGATGGACGGACGGACGGATGGACAACTGGGGGAAAAACAATATGTCTCCCCCATTTTTGGGGGGAGACATAAAGAAAAAAAAAAAAATTGGGCGGGGGGTGGGGGGAGTGACCCCCAGGGGAGAGGGGATGACCCCACTCTTGTCACAGTGCATACTACCAAATATCTAAGCTCCAGACCTTGCAATTTGTGACAAGAAGATTTTTAAAGGTTTTTTGCTATATAACTCTATGTAAAACATGTGACCCCTTGGGCTGGGCCAGTTTTGACACAGGGGCCATGATTTGAACAATCTTGGTAGAGGTCTACTAGACAATGCTCAACACCAAATATCTAAGCTCCATGCCTTGTAGTTTCTTACAAGAAGATTTTTAAAGTTTTCCCTATATAACTCTATGTAAATCAAGTAAGCCCTGGGCAGGGTCAGTTCGGATCCCAAGGTCATAGTTTGAACAATCTTTGTAGAGGTCCACTAGATGATACCTAATACCAAATATCTAAGCTCCAGGCCTTGCAGTTTCTGACAAGAAGATTTTTAAAGAATTTACTATATAACTCTATGTAAAACATGTGACCCCTTGGGCAGAGCCAATTTTGACCCAGGGGCAATGATTTGAACAATCTTGTTAGAGGTCTACTAGAGAATGCTCAACACCAAATATCTTAGCTCCATGCCTTGCGGTTTCTGACAAGAAGATTTTTAAAGTTTTCCCTATATAACTCTATGTAAATCAAGTGACCCCCCTGGCGGGGCCAGTTCTGACCCCAGGGTCCTAATTTGAACAATCTTGGTAAAGGTCCACTAGATGATGCCTCATACCAAATTTCTAAGCTTCATGCCTTGTGGTTTCAGACAAGAAGATTTTCAAATTTTTCTTTTAAGTTGCCATAGAAACCAGAGTTCTGCTTGGAATTGAATTCTTTAAACAACTTTGGAGGAGCTTGAATTTGACCCAGTGGTTTCAGAGTAGATGTCGTTTGAATGAAATTGTTGACGCCTCACGATGCACACCGGATATTGGGGTATGACAAAAGCTCACTCTGGCACTTTGTGCCAGGTGAGGTAAAAAGGAAGTTTTCTTGTATAATAAATTTCTTGTAATATTTATGACTAATGCTTAAAAACTAACTTACTGACAAAAAATAAGTCAGATAATCACATTATAAATTGATTTTTTTCCTTTCGTAGTGCTATACCATAACGCGACCGTTTAACTATATTGTATAACATTTAAAGTAAATAATTGTTATTTCAGTTGTAGTGATAGTGGTGACAGTACAAGCACTGGAAAAATTTTGTTAACATGAGGGTCCAGAGTTCAAATTAAGCTGAAGCAAATATATTTTTTTTGTTCTATTTTGACTTTTAGTTTTGAAGTAAAAATATCATGTTGTTATAATCTCATGGCATCTAGATATTTAATTTATGTAAAAAATATTTTTATATGAATTCTGGAGTACAGCCCCTTTAAAGGAAAATGTTGATGCACTAACGCACTCATGCACAAACGCACAACGACGGACGAAATGAGATCACAATAGCTAACATGAGCACTTAGTGAGCTAAAAAGGAATCTGACATAATGAGGAAACAGGAACTGTCATTGAAAGATGACAATGCCCCTGTAGTTGTGCTTTGACTTCTGAGCTGAGGACCACATGAAGATCAATAATAGTTGATCCTTCAAAAGACGTGGGTTTTTCTGACAATTTGACCTCAAGCTCAAGGTTATTTAGGGGTCAAGGTAAAAAAGATACATGTGACAAGATAAAGACAAATTGTAGATTTTTCAACAGAAGTTGTTTGTTTTTTTTGGACAATCTGACCACAAGATAAAGGTCATGTAGGGATCAAGGTAAAAATAAAACATATGTGCATATGGAAGATTTCTCATAAAGGGTTGTTGAGTGCAAACATGAACTAAATCTGTTAAGTAATAAGGGAGTTCTGGCCAAAAATATTAAGTATTTTTGACAACCGGGCCCTTGAGGTCAAGGTCATACATAGGTCAAGGTCATATATGTCAGTGGGAAGGTCTTGTCCATAGGGGTGTTGTGTTTAAGTATCAAGTAATTCCATTTACTAACTAGATGGGTGTACAGTGGAACATTTGTGTCTCCCTTGGGTACTCTGTTAGAATAACTAAAAAAGTAAACAAGAGCCTGCTGGAAAAGACAGCATGCTAGTCCAAGTACAACAAGACCTGTCCACAAACAGCATGCTCCACTTTTCTCAGTGCTGGATAATTAATTATAAGCCAAGTTAAACAATTGGGAGTCAAGTACCTATGTATAAAAACAAATAAGAAATATAAAAAACTCGACCCCAGTGGGGGGGGGGGGGGGGGAGTCAAGTACCTATGTATTAAAAAAAAATAAACACGAGGGTCCATGGGACTTTGGGTCGCTCACCTGCCAACAACTGCTCAATGGTTGCAAGAGTCAGTGGATGCAAATACAATAACTAGAAATGGGTTTTTGATTGAACAAAAACATATGTCTCCCCCCAGCCAGTTGCTGCAGGTAGTATTGAGTCAGACGATTGTAAAATTTGACATTTAACCTCCAAGTGTGACCTTGACCTTGAGACACCGCACCCGCAAAGTGGGTTCTGCACGTCACCTTGATGAGGTGAACATCTGACCCAAGTTTCATAAAAATCCTTCAAGGGCTTTGGAAGATACAGAGCGGACACGATTCTGTGGCATTTGACATTTAACCTCCAAGTGTGACCTTGCCCTTGAGACACTACACCCGCAAAGTGGGTTCTGCACGTCGCCTTGATGAGGTGAACATCTGACCCAAGTTTCATAAAAATCCTTCAAGGGTTTTGGAAGATACAGAGCAGACACGATTTTGTGACGGACAGACAGACAGACGGACGGATGGACGGACAGACGGATGGACGGACGGAAGGACAACCGGGGGAAAAACAATATGTCTCCCCCATTTTTGGGGGGAGACATAATTATTGCCAATTGACTCAAAGGGTGCAGGCAATTATGACCATGGGGTCATCTTTGGTAAAGTTTCACTAGATGTCGTGCGTCATCAGGATTGTTAAAGCACAACGTGGACTATAATGGACTGAGCCTCATAAAAAATATATCAGGCACATATACACATGATACCTAACATGTTTAAAGTTTCAAAGCAGTATCTTGAAAAATGTAGAAGTTTGTGCTGCAATATTTTTAAAAAAATCCTGCCGTTATACAAGAAACTAGGTAGCTGTGAACTGATTGTTGGAACACCGTTCCAAACAGGGATTATGTACATGACACATGTTCACTCTATTGCCAATTCTGCTTATTATTTTAAAATCCAACCATAGATGCAAAAAATATATTGGCAAGACACAAACTATCAGCAGTAAGGCCTATATAGCAGAACTTACTAAGTTCAGAGGGTTGCTGTGACATGGATCTTGGAGGGAGGAACATGGGTTTTGAGTGTAACACATACTTATTTTAATTTTTGGTTGTAAGGGTTGCAGAGACTTTCAGTCTTTAAGTAATGTTATTTATAATACTAGAACTTTTATTAAAATACAATGTACACAATTATAAAGAAAAAGGTTCATAATGGAAAAAATGTGTAAATGCAATCTTTAATAAAATAGAACAATATTAGCCCTTCAAAATTATTTTTCCCTGACTTTTCACTAACTTTTCTGGATTTTTATTTTTCACTGACCAATTTTCAAAATTCCCTGACAATTCCCTGACCTTGAAAAAAAATCAAATTTCCCTGACTTTTCAAGTCCCCTGGCAACCCTGCAAGATCTTATATTAACTCAAGTATTGTACAAGTCTGATTAAAGTCAAATCAAAAATGAAGCTGCTATTGTGCAGACAAGGTCTAAATAGTTAATTTTGGCACTTTCAGGGGCCATAACTCTGGAACCAATAATGCAATATGGCAATTTGAAGAAAGGAACCAAGATCTTATGGTAATGAAAGTGAAGATCAGACCAAAATTAAGACCACTAGAGTGCAGAAAAGCTTTTATCATAACTTGACCTAGTGACCTAAATTTCAAAGTTACATGACCCAGTTTCAAACTTGACCTAGATATCATTGAGATAATCATTCTGACAAAGCTTGAAGAAGATCAGAGCAAAATTAAGACTACTACAGTGTGGACAAGCGTTATCTATAATTTGACCTAGTGACCTAGTTTTCAAGGTCACATAACCCAGTTTTGAACCTGACCTAGATATCACTGAGATACACATTCTGACCAAGCTTGAAGAAGATGGGACCAAAATTAAGACCGCTAGAGTGCTGACAAGCTTTTTCTAAAATTCTAACTAGTTACCTTGTTTTCAAGGTCACATGACCCAGTTACGAACTTGACCTAGATATCATTTAGATAAACAATCTGACCAAGTTTGAAGAAGATCGGACCAAAATTAAGACTGCTAGAGTGCGGACAAGCTTTTTCTATAATTTGACCTTGTGACCTAGTTTTGAAGGTCAAATGACCCAGTTTCAAATCTGATCTAGATATCATTGAGATTAACATTTTGACCAAGTTTGAAGAAGATCGGACCAAAATTAAGACCACTAGAGTGGGGACAAGCTTTTTCTATAATTTGACCTAGTGACCTAGTTTTAAGGGTAAGATGACCCATTTATGAAGATGACCTAGATATCATTGAGATAAACATTCTGACCAAGTTTAAAGAAGATCGCACCAAAATTAAGACCGCTAGAGCGCAGACAACAATTGTGAACAGACGACGGACGAAAGGTGATCACAAAAGTTCACCCTGTCACTATGTGACAGGTGAGCCGTGGGGGGCGGGAATGTAAAAAAAAATGGCGGGGGGAGGGGGTTCCCCATACAGAGGGGACAGGTGGGGGGGGGGGGAAGTACTTACCTATCTCATATCAGTTAAAATTTTATTTCTAGGCTTAAGAAGTTTTTTCCTATATATAAGTATAAGCAAAACAAGAAATCGGTAGAACCGATGGATGCTCCCTGGATAAATGCCAATTCCAAAAGGGCTATTGTTTAATATGTATTTTTTTTAAGTATGTAAAATAACAACGGGCAATAACTCCTAAATTTTGCAAAATAGAGTAACAGTTCTTGCACGCTGCACTCCTCCTCATAGAGATCTATCTACCAATAAAGTTTCATGTTAATATCTCTTATACTTTGTGAGATATGCCCCTGACAAAAAATAAGTATGAGAAATTTCAAAAGGCAATAACTCAAAAATTAATAAAGCAAGAGTTATGGTTCTTGTGCACTGCACTGCTCATCAATGAGATCTATCTACTTATAAAGTTTCAAGTTGATAACTTTTATACTTTGTGAGATATGCCCTGGACAAAAAATAAGTATGAGAAATTTCAAAGGGCAATTACTCAAAAATTAATAAAGCAAGAGTTATGGTTCTTGTACATTGCACTTCTCCTTTAAGAGATCTAACAACCTGATTGGTCTTGATATTTCTCATAGTTTTTGTGTTATGCCCCGGACAAAATTATGACGGACGGACGAACAGACGAACAGACAGACAGGATGGATGGACGGACAAAGCGGCAACTATATGCTCGCCCTTCAGGGAGCATAAATAAGTGACCCCTGGGGGTGGGGCTAACTGTGACCTCAGGGGCATGGATACCAACAATCTTTGCAGGGGTCTTGCTGGTGATCAAGTATTCCAAGTTTGAATGGAATATCTTTGACACTTTTTGAGACATGGACAATAAGAACTAGAACTGTGTCCACTATGCATAAGTGCTCATAAACAAGAGCATGTATATCCTGTATGTAAGATTTTTTCTGTACATATACCTAAAATGATCTACAGGTAACCTTATGTACATATTAAATTACAAATGTAAAATTTATATGTTCAATTATTTATATGGTATATAGTGAAAAAATCAACAAAGGGCCATAATTCTGTTATATATGGTCACAGCAAAAATTCCTTCCTTTACTACCATCTACACATTAAGGTTGTTCATCCCTGGAAGTTTAAGCAAAATCTGCCATCCGGTTTAAGAGGAGTTGCGTTCACAAAAATTTCTATATGGTATATAGTGAAAAAATCAACAAAGGGCCATAATTCTGTTAAATTTGGTTGCAGCAAAAATTCCTTCCTTTACTACCATCTACACATTAAGGTTGTTCATCCCTGAAAGTTTAAGCAAAATCTGCCATCCGGTTTAAGAGGAGTTGCGTTCACAAAATTTCTATATGGTATATAGTGAAAAAATCAACAAAGGGCCAAAATTCTGTGAAATTTGGTCGCAGCAAAAATTCCTTCCTTTACTACCATCTACACATTAAGGTTGTTCATCCCTGGAAGTTTAAGCAAAATCTGCCATCCGGTTTAAGAGGAGTTGCGTTCACAAAATTTCTACATAGTATATAGTGAAAAAATCAACAATGGGCCATAATTCTGTTAAATTTGGTCGCAGCGAAAATTCCTTCCTTTACATGTACTACCATCTACACATTAAGGTTGTTCATCCCTGGAAGTTTAAGCAAAATCTGTCATCCGGTTTAAGAGGAGTTGCGTTCACAAGATTTCGGGACGTACGGACAGACTTACGGACGGACGGACAGACGTACGGACGGACAAGTGCAATGCTATATGCTCCCCACTTTGTGGCGGCATAAAAAGGATAACCAAGAAGTTTTAACTTGAAAAAGGGGCATAACATTGCAAAAATAAATTTGAGGGTTATCTTCCCTTGATAAATGGTGTTGTCTTAAGTGATACAATTGTAAGCATTACAATTGGAAAGTTTGATGAAGAAATATTAAGAAATGGCATAGTTAGAGCCAATGTTAAGTTTTCATGACAAAATCCATGTACAAAAAGGGGCATAACTCTGTCAATTGTAATCTTGTCCTACAGATTTTGGCATCATCACGACCCTGTTGTCATAAGCAATATAATTTGAAAGTTTGATGACAAAATATTAAGAAATGGAAAAGTTATTGCCAATGTTAAGTTTTCATGACAAAATCCAAGTACAACAAGAGGGCCATGATGGCCCTATATCGCTCACCTGAATATGACTGCTTTTAACAAAGTTGCTATGGACCTGGTTAATTGACCCCAGATGACCCATATTAAAACTTGGCCTAGAAATTATTGAAACAATCTTTCTGACAAATTTCAAGGTTATTTGGACTGAAAGTGTAGCCTCTAGAGTGTAAACAAGGTTTTTCCATATTTGGGCTCTGTGACCTAGTTTTTGACCCCAGATGATCCATATCCAAAACTGAGCTAGAAATCATCTAAACAACCTTTCTGACAAATTTCCAGGACATTTGGACTGAAAATGTAGCATCTAGAGTGTTTACAAAGTTTTTAGATATTTAGGCTCTGTGACCTAGTTTTTTAATCCAGATGGCCCATATTCAAAGTTGAGTTGGAAATCATAGAAGCAACCTTTCTGACAAATTTTCAGGTTATTTGGAATTAAAATCTTAACTCTAGAGTGTTAACAAGGTTTTTCCATATTTGGGCTCTGTGACCTAGTTTTTTACCAAAGATGACCCATATTAGTATTTGAGCTAGAAATCATCAAAACAACCTTTCTGACAAATTTCCAGGATATTTGGACTGAAAATGTAACCTCTGGAGTGTTAAATTGGTTTTTACATTTTAGGGCTCTGTGACCTAGTTTATGATCCCAGATAATCCATATCCTAATCTGGGCTAGAAATCATTGAAACAACCTTTCTGACAAATTTCAAGGACATTTGGACTGAAAATGTAACCTCTAGAGCATTAACAAAGATTTTCTACTTTTTGGCCCTGTGTCCTAGTTCTTGACCCCACATAACCCATATTCAAAACTGAGCTAGAAATCATTAAAACAATCTTTCTGACAAATTTCAAGATTATTTGAACAGAAAATGTTACCTCAATGCGTGTTAACAAGGTTTTTCCATATTTGGGGTCTGTGACCTAGTTTTTGACCCCAGATGACCTTTACTCGAATCTGAGCTAGAAATCATTAAAACATTTTTTCTGACAAATTTTAAGAATATATGGACTGAAAAGTAGCTTCTAGAGTGTAAACAAGTTTTTTTCTATTTTTGGGCTCTGTGACCTAGTTTTTGATTTCAGATCACACATATTCAAATTTAACCTAGAAATCATTGAAACAACCTTTCTGACAGATTCCAGGTTATTTGGACTGAAAATGTTACCTCTAGAGTGTTAACAAGGTTTTTCCATATTTGGGCTCAGTGACCTAGTTTTTGACCCCAGATGACCCAATTTTGAACTTGAGCTAAAAATCATCAAAACAACCTTTCTGACAAATTTCCAGATTATTTGGACTGAAAATGTTACTTCTCCTTCTACAAGAAGATTTTCAAAGTTTTCACTGTATAAGCATATGTAAAACCAATGACCCCAGGGTGGGGCCAAATTTGACTCCAGGGGTATAATTGGAACAAACTTGGTAGAGGTCCACTAGACAATGCTACATACTAAATCTTAAGGCTCAGGGCCTTGCGGTTTCAGACAAGAAGATTTTTTTAAGTTTTTCCTATATAAGCCTATGTAAAACCAATGACCCCAGGGTGGGGCCAAATTTGACACCAGAGGTATAATTTGAACAAACTTGGTAGAAGTCCACTAGACAATGCTACATACCAAATATCTAAGCTCTATGCCTTACGGTTTCTGACAAGAAGATTTTTTAAGTTTTCCCTATATAACTCTATGTAAAACAAGTTACCCCTGGGGCGGGGTCATTTTTGACCCAGAGGCCATGATTTTAACAAACTTGGTAGAGGTCCACTAGAAACTGCTGCACACCAAATATCTTAGTTCTATGCCTTACAGTTTCTGACAAGAAGATTTTTTAAGTTTTCCCTATATAACTCTATGTAAAACAAGTTACCCCTGGGGCGGGGTCATTTTTGACCCAGAGGCCATGATTTTAACAAACTTGGTAGAGGTCCACTAGAAACTGCTGCACACCAAATATCTTAGTTCTATGCCTTACGGTTTCTGACAAGAAGATTTTTAAAGTTTTTCCTATATAACTCTATGTAAAACAAGTTACCCCTGGGGCGGGGCCATTTTTGACCCCAGGATCATAATTTGAACAAACTTGGTAGAGGTCCACTAGATGATGCTTTATACCAAATATCAAAGCTACAGGCCTTGTGGTTTCTGACAAGAAGATTTTTAAAGATCCAACTTTTAAAATCTGTTTTTAGCTCCTGTGACCCAGAAATGCAATGAACCGGAACCATTTGAACAAACTTGGTAGAGCTTCATGCAAGGAACATTCTAGGCAAGTTTCATTAAATTTTGCCCAGTGGTTTCAGAGGAGATGTCGTTTGAATGAATTGTGGACGACGGACGGACGGACGGACTCAGGTGAGCTCAGGTGAGCTAAAAAGGGGCATAACTCTGTCAAATGTGACCTTGACCTAAGGATTTTGGCATTATCCTGTTGTCATAAGCAATACAATTTGAAAGTTTGATAAGGAAATGTTTAGAAATAGCAAAGTTATAACTAGGGATGGGAACGAATACTTATATCAATACTCAAATATTCACTTTGCCATATTCGAATATATTTGAATATTCGTTTTTCAGTTCAGTCAATTACCCGAATTTTGGTGTCCGAACATTGGTACAGTTTTATCAATGTACGTTGTCGGGGAAAAAGCTATGTAATATCTAGAAATGGCTTAGAAATGGCTTGTTTTATGGAAGTTTTAAATACTTATTTTAAGTGATAGCCAATACATAATATATTCTGTTCATCAAAACCGCGTGTGAAATAAGTCCAAACACGAGAGGGGTGCATGTTTTTTTGTTGTTGTTGTTGTTTTATTTTTTTGGTGTTTTTTTTTCCCATACAGCTTATTTCAATATTGTTAAGTGATGATCAAACATAAAGCGAGGATGATTTTTTTTTCAAATAAACTTACAAGAGGAAAATATTTGAGCTATTCTACTGATTGGGCAACTAAAAAGTAATATCAATAGAGTTATAAATGTGACTGGTTGTTCGTTTTCGTAAAACATGGCGTTAGTCCTTGAATACTGTGAGACAAACAACTTATAAACGGGCACCAATTAAAATGAACAAAAGATTAATAAGTATCACAATTACGCCTGTGGCAAACTGTTAATCCGAAACAACTGCCCCTGCCAATTATGCATTGCAGTTTTATTGTTAACTGGATCATTTTTGACATGCAATAAAGAAACACAATACCAAACAGATTGGATTTTTTGCATAATCAGAATGCTTACATTTATAAAAATGAACCATGTTTTATTTAAAAAAAATAATTTTCAGAATATTCGAATTTTATTTTCAGATTCGAATATTTGGTAGATTTTTGAATATTCGAACATTCGTTCCCATCCCTAGTTATAACCAACGTTAAAGTTTCATGACGGACCGCAGACCTATGGACAGACGGACAAAGCGATCCCTATATATCGCCATTTTCCGAAAGGGCGACACAATAAAAAAGTTATAGGCAAAGTTTTCGGACAGAAGGACAGACTGACAGACGGGCAGTAACAGAACTAAATTTCATATTAATATTATTATCACTGTCAACTGTTATTATTATGCCTCCTTCAGGGGCATGATAAGCCCTGCTCCTAGCAGCCATCTTTTTTAAAATATTTTGAATAGAACTTCTTACACAAATGACGAATACCTACACTCTACTTGGTCACAGGACTGAAGGCTTTGTAAGTAAAAGGGGTCATTGCAACATTGCACAGCAGTGGAATGAACAAATATGAAATTTATTTGATGGTATAATGAAATAGGAAGTCATTAAATACCAAGAAGGTGACACATATTTCCTTTTCATGTATGGAGAATTATGGCCCAGACAAGGTCTATAATAAACATTTATGATCTTTGACCAGTCAATGTGACCTTGACCTTTGTGCTATGACCATAGGTCTTACACACGACACATTGTCTCATCAAGGTAAACAAATATACCAAGGTATTTTAAAATCCTTCCATGCATGGGGAGGTAATGGCCTGGACAAGGCCCATAATCAACTTTTTTTTACCATTAACCAGAGACTGTGACCTTGACCTTTGAGCTATGGACCTAGGTCTTACACAAGACATACCATCTCATCAATGTGAACAAATATGCAAAGGCTTTTTAAAATCTTTTAATTCATGGAGAAGTTGTGGCAAAGACAAGGTCTAAAATCAACATTTTTTACCTTTAATCCATGACTGTTACTCACCTTTGAGCTATGGACCTGGGTCTTACTCGCAACAGACCATCTAATCAAGGTGAACAAATATGCCAAGGTTGAAATCATTCAATGTATGAAGAAGTTATGGTCTGGACAAGGTCTATAATCAACATTTTTTTTACTTTTAACCTGTGACTGTGACCTTGACCTTTGAGCTATGGTCCTAAGTTTTAAACATGACACACCATCTCATCTAAAAGAACAAATATGCCAAGGTATTTTAAAATTCTTCCATGTATGAAGAAGTTATGGCACAGATTAGGTCTATAATCAACATTCTTTACCTTTAACAAGTGACTGTGACCTTGACTTTTGAGGTACGGACCTGAGCCTTGTACACGACACAGCGTCTCATCAAGGTTAACAAATATGCTAAAGTATTTTAAAATCCTTCAATGCAATGCATGGAGAAATTATGGCCTGGACAGGATCTATAATCTTTAATTTTTTACCTTTATCTTGACCTTTGAGCTAAGGACCTGGGTCTTGCATGCAACACACCATCACATCAAGGTGAACAAAAATGCCAAGGTATTTTGATATCCTTCCATGCATGGAGAAGTTTTGGCCCCAGACAAGAAACAGGAAGGACAGAAGGACAAAAAGAGGGCCATGATGGCCCTTAATTGCTCACCTGAGTCTCATTGTTCAAGTTAAAAGTATTGTTATTGGTTGTTATGGGTGTTCCTTGTTCGCAAGTTTGAATAAGTTTACAGTAAGTTTGAAGACTCTGGGTGTAATGGTACTCAAATTTTTGACCAGCATTAGTTTTACTCTGCTGGTCCCTGTGAACCTGACCTTTGACCTACGGCCCCCAAATACAATAGGGTTCTTCTAATATAATTAAACTATGAAGTTTGAAGGTTCTGGGTATAATGGTACTACAGTTACTGAGCAGAAATAGTTTACACTATGCAGGTCCCTGTGACCTTGAATTTTGACCTACTGACCCCAAAAACAATAGAGTTCTTTTACTGAGTAAGGAAATCATCCTATGAAGTTTTAAGGCTCTGGTTAAAATGGGAGCAGAAACAGTTTTCACTCTAGAGGTCCCTGTGAACGTGAACTTGACCTTTGACCTATGGACCCTAAAAACAATAGGGTTCTTCTAATACAATTACCCTCTAAAGTTTGAAGGCTCTGGGTGTAATGGTACTACAGTTACTCTGCAAAATACTTTGCACTCTACAGGTCCCTGTGACCTTGACCTAACCCCAAAAACAATATGGTTCTTCTATTTAGTATGAAAGGGCCATGATGGCCCTGCATCGCTCACCTGAGTACTTTGGCTGTAGGTTTGCTGTTAAGCAGTATTTCATTTTTCAATTGATAATATGTAAGTGCCTACAAACCAAATATGTAAAATATCAGTCAATAATTAAAGGCTCTATGACAGAAAGTAGAAATATTTATTATAAGCTATGGTGACATTGACCTTGACCCAGTGACCCCAAACCATATCCATGGGTAGAGGTCCATACAAGGAACCTATATACTGAGTATCAAAGGTATTGGTCTATAAATGAAGGCTCTATGAGGTACAGTAGATAAATCTATTTTTAGCCTCCGTGACCTTTAACCTAATCTAATAATTTGAAAAAGCTTGATAAAGCTTGCTTCATGCCAAATTTTAAAATTCTAGGCCTTGTGGTTTCAGACAAGAAGATTTTTAAAGATTTTCTTCTATACTGCTACTTTAAACTTGTGACCCCAGGGACATTTTTCTAACAAACTTAATAGAGGTCCACTAGACAATGCCGCATACCAAATATCTTAACTCTAGGCCTTGTTGTTTCTGATAAGAAGATTTTTAAAGTTTTTCCTATACAATTCTATGTAAAACATGTGACCCCTAGAATGGGGCCTATTTTGACCAAGGGGCCATGATTTGAACAAACTTGATAGAGGTCCATTAGTTAATGCTACACACCAAATATCTTAACTCTAGGCCTTGTGGTTTATGACAAGAAGATTTTTAAAGTTTTTCCTATATTACTCTATCTAAAACATGTGACCCCTGGGGTGGAGCCATTTTTGGCCTAGGGTCCATGATTTGAACAAACTTGGTAGAGGTCCTCTAGACAATGCTACATACAAAATATCTTAACTCTAAGCCTTATGGTTTCTTAAAAATTTCTCCAAAATTCCCCGACAATTCCCTGACCTTGAAAAAAAATCAAATTTCCCTGACTTTTCAAGTCCCCTGGCAACCCTGCAAGATCTTATATTAACTCAAGTATTGTACAAGTCTGATTAAATTCAAATCAAAAATGAAGCTGCTATTGTGCAGACAAGGTCTAAATAGATAATTCTGGCACTTTCAGGGGCCATAACTCTGGAACCAATAATGCAATATGGCAATTTGAAGAAAGGAACCAAGATCTTATGGTAATGAAAGTGAAGATCAGACCAAAATTAAGACCACTAAAGTGCAGAAAAGCTTTTATCATAACTTGACCTAGTGACCTAAATTTCAAAGTTACATGACCCAGTTTCAAACTTGACCTAGATATCATTGAGATAAACATTCTGACCAAGCTTGAAGAAGATGGGACCAAAATTAAAACCGCTAGTGTGCGGACAAGCTTTTTCTAAAATTCTAACTAGTTACCTTGTTTTCAAGGTCACATGACCCAGTTACGAACGTGATTTAGATATCATTGACATAAACAATCTGACTAAGTTTGAAGAAGATCGGACCAAGACCGCTAGAGTGTGGACAAGCTTTTTCTATAATTTGACCTAGTGACCTAGTTTTAAGGGTGAGATGACCCAGTTATGAACTTGACCTAGATATCATTGAGATAAATATTCTGACCAAGTTTAAAAAAGATCGCACCAAAATTAAGACCGCTAGAGCGCGGACAACAATTGTGAACAGACGCAGACGAAAGGCGATCACGAAAGCTCACACTGTCACTATGTGACAGGTGAGCGAACAAGTGACCCACAGGGCTGGGCCTATTTTGACCCAGTGGCTATGATTTGAACAAACCTAGTAGAGGTCCACTAGACAATGCTACACATCAAATATCTAAGCTCTATGCCTTACCGTTTCTGACAAGAAGATTTTTAAAGTTTTTCCTCTATAACTCTATGTAAAAGAAGTGACCCCTGGGGCGGGGCCATTTTTGACCTAGAGGCCATGATTTGAACAATTTTGGTAGAGGTCCTCTGGACAATGCTACATACAAAATATCTAAGCTCCATGCCTTTTGGTTTCTGATGTGAAGACTTTTTAAACTTTTTCCTATATAACTCTATGTAAACAAGTGACCCCCGGGGCAGGGCCTATTTTGACCCAGTGGCTATGGGTAGAGGTCCACTAGACAATGCTACACACCAAATATCTTAACTCAAGGCCTTGTTGTTTCTGACAAGAAGATTTTCAAGTTTTCCCTATATAACTCTATGTAAAATCAACTGACCCTGGTGTGGGGTCCACTAAATGATGCTTCATACCAAATATCTAAGCTCTAGACCTTGAGGTTTCAGAGAAGAAGATTTTTAAAGATCCAACTTTTAAAATCTGTTTTTAGCTCCAGTGACCCAGCAATGCAATGGACCGGAACCATTTGAACAAACTTTGTAAAGGTTCATGCAAGGAACATCCCAGGCAAGTTTCATCAAATTTGGCCCAGTGGTTTCAGAGGAGATGTCTTTTGAATGAATTGTGGATGACGGACGGACGGACGGGGGACAGACAACAGACAACCATCGATCCTAAAAGCTCACATGAGCACTATGTGCCCAGGTGAGCTATAAAGCAATCATCCTATGAAGTTTGAAGGCTCTGGATGAAACGGTCCTGTTATTGTGTGGAAACTGTTTTCAATCTAGACGTTCCTCTGACCTTGACATTTGACCTACTGACCAAAAAAAGCAAAAGAGTTTTTCCTACTCAATAAGGGCAAAAACCATGTGAAGTTTGAAGGCTTTTGGTCAACTGGTTAAGTTATTTAACGGAAATGAAGTGTGACCGACAAACAAAATATCATGGACAGGGAGAAGGACATAACAATTAACAATTGAATGTCTAGACCTTGGTGTTCCAGAGCAGCAGATTTTTTAAGTTTTCCCTTTATAAGTCTTATGAGAATGAGCAAGATATAGACCGGACAAATCTAGACAGACACACGGACTGACAGACACACATACACCAAACCACAAAAAGTGAAAAGCAGCCACTAAGTTGACCTCACCACAAGAGGGCTCAACAATTTCAAAATCCTCTGATCACTTAACATAATACGTTTAAGCATAAACAAGATACAGCGCCAACAAACAAATTTCAATATCTTTATTTGACCTTTGACCTCTTGTGACCTTGACCTTCATTTTGCGCGAGACAACTCAACTCAACATGGAGAACATTTGTGCTAAGTTATATAACAAGAGGGCCATGATGGCCCTGGATCGCTCACCTGAGTACTTTGGCTGTAGGTTTTTATATTTCATTTTTTAATTGAAAATATATAAGTGCCTACAAACCAAATATGTAAAATATCAGTCAATAAATAAAGGCTCTATGACAGAAAGTAGGAATATCTATTATAAGCTATGGTGAACTTGACCCAGTGACCTCAAACCCTACCCATGGGTAGAGGTCCATGCAAGGAACCTATATATTGAATATCAAAGATACTGGTCTATAAATGAAGGTTTTATGAGGTACAGTGATATATCTATTTTTGGCCTCCGTGACCGTTAACCTAATCTAATAATTTGAACAACCAAACAACCTTTCTGACAAACTGCCAGGATATTTGGACTGAAACAGTAGCCTCTAGAGCCTTAACAAGATATTTCTATTTTTGGGCTCTGTGACCTAGTTTTTGACCCCAGATGACCCCTATTCGAACTTGACCTAGAAACCATCGATACAACCGTTCTGACATATTTCCAGGATATTTGGGCTGAAAATGTTACCTCTAGAGTGTTAACAAGGTTTTTCCAAATTTAAGCTCTGTGACCTAGTTTTTGACCCCAGATGACCCATATTCGAACTTGGGCTAGAAATCACCCAAATAACCTTTCTGACAAATTACAAGGAAATTAGGACTGAAAATAAGACCTCTTAAGTGTTAACAAGGTTTTTCCATATTTAGGCTTTGTGACCCAGTTTTTGACCCCAGATGACCCATATTCGAACTTGACCTAGAAATCATCAAAACAACCTATCTGACATATTTCCAGGATATTTGGGCTGAAAATGTTACCTCCATATTTGGTCTCTTTGACCTAGTTTTTGACCCCAGATGACCCATATTTGAACTTGGGCTAGAAATCACCCAAATAACCTTTCTGACATATTACAAGGAAATTAGGACTAAAAATATGACCTCTAAAGTGTTAACAAGGTTTTTCCATATTTGGGCTTGGAATGAAAATGTAGCCTCAGTGTTTAGAAAATTTTTCCATATTTGGGCTCTGTGACCTATATTTTGACTCCAGATGACCCATTTTCAAACCAGAGCTAGAAACTATCAAAACAACCTTTCTGGCAAATTTCCAGGATACTTGGACTGAAAATGTTACCTCTGGTGTGTAAACAAGGTTTTTTCAAATTTGTGCTCTGTGACCTAGTTCTTGAACCCAGATGACCCATATTCAAACTTGACCTAGAAATCATCGAAACAACCTCTCTGGCAAACGTCCAGGATATTAGGACTGAAAATGTTGCCTATAGAGTGTTTAAAAAGTTTTTCCATATTTGGGCTCTGTGACCTGGTTTTAGACCCAAGATGACCCATATATGAAATTGAGCTAGAAATCATTGAAACAATCTCTCCGACAAAATTTTCAGGATATATGGACTGAAAATGTAACCTCTGGAGTGTTAACAAGGTTTTTCCATATTTGGGCTCTGTGAGTTAGTTTTTGACCCAAGATGACCCATATACAAACTTGAGCTAGAAACCATTGAAACAATCTATCTGACAAACTTCCAGGTTATTTGAGCTGAAAATGTTACATGAAAATGTGTTAACAAGGTTTTTCCACATTTGGGTTCTGTGACCTAGTTCTTGAACCCAGATCATCCATATCCAAATATGAGCTAGAAATCATCGAAACGACCTTACTGACAAATATTTAGGACATTTAGACCGAAAATTTAACCTCTGGCATCTTAACGTTATTCCATAATTGGGCTCTGTGACCTGGTTTTAGACCCAAGATGACCCATATTCAAACTCATGCTATATGTCATGTAAACATTATTTCTGAGAAATTTCCAGTATATTTGGACTGAAAGTTTAGTAGCCTCTAGAGCGTTAAAAAGGTTTTTCTAATTTTGGGCTTCGTGACCTAGTTTTTGATCCAAGATGATCCATATTCGAACTTGAGCTAGAAATCATTGAAATAACCTTTCTTACAAATTTCCAGGATATTTGGACTGAAAAAGTAGCCTCTAGAGCGTTAACAAGGTTTTTCTATTTTTGGGCTCTGTGACCTAGTTATTGATCCAAGATGACCCACATACGAACTTGAGCTAGAAATCATTGAAAAAACCTTTCTGACAAATTTCCAAAATATTTGAACTGAAAATGTAGCCTGTAGAGTGTTAACAAAGTTTTTCCACATTTGGGCTCTGTGACCTAGTTTTTGATCCCAGATGACCCATATTTGAACTTGAGCTAGAAATTATTGAAACAACCTTTCTGACAAATTTCCAGGATATTTGGACCGAAAATGTAGCCTCTAGATTGTTAATAAGGTTTTTCTATGTTTAGGCTTTGTGTGACCTAGATTTTCATCCCAGAAAACCCATGTTCAAACTCGTACGAGTAATCACTGGGACAAACATCCTGACTAAGTTTCATGACAATTGAGGCAAAAATGTGACCACTAGAGTGTTAACAAACTAAGTGTGAACGGACAACAGACATTGATCAATCCTAATAGCTCACCATGAGCCAGCTCAGGTGAGCTAAAAATCTTGGGTAAAATTTATGGTTTCTCACAAGAAGATCTTTAAAGATAAAATATTTTGCTTAAATAGGACCCTTGGGGAGTGGCAAAATTTGACCCCAGGAAAAAATTGAACTAGAGCTATCACTAAATGTGATTTACACCCCCGCAACACTGCTTCTGAACTGAGGAAGTTATTAGTAACAGAATACTTTGTAAACAAGAGCCATGTTACACATGGTTAATCCCCCCGCCGGGAAGAAGCTACCTGAAGGTTGTACTTTCAAACACTCAATGTAATAATGTAAAGAAAATCCCACAAAAAATAGGCAAGGTAGAGTTATTGTTCTTGCAAACTGCACTTCCTACCAATGTGCTATGTCAGTGTATTAAGTTTGAAGAAAATCGCTCAAGCACTTTTGGAGTTATGCTTCGGACAAAGTTTTTCAATTAAATCTGATAAAGGGGAATAATTCTAAAAGTAGGCAAGGTAGAGTTATTATTCTTACACACTGCACCTCTTCCAAATGTGCTCTTTCAGTATATGAAGTTTTAAGAAAATCACTCAAGTACTTTTGGAGTTATGCCCCGGACAAAACTGGAATGGACTCATGCACGGACAGACAGAGACTATTTCTAATATCTCCTCCGCCTTTGGCAGGGGGATAATAAGTTCAAGAATTCAAGAATTAGATATACATGTATATGCTGGGATTTTAAAAATGTAAAAAAGTAAATCTGATAAAGAGGAATAACTCTAAAAAATAGGCAAGGTAGAGTTATTGGACTTGCACACTGCACTACCTACCAATGTGCTCTGTCAGTGTATGAAATTTGAATAAAATCCCTCAAGTAGTTTTGGAGTTATGCTCCGGACAAAATTTATCAAGTAATTCTGATAAAGGGGAATTACTCTAAAAATAGGCAAGGTAGAGTTATTGCACTTGCACACTGATCTACCTACCAATGTGCTCTGTCAGTGTATGAAGTTTGAATAAAATCCCTTAAGTAGTTTTGGAGTTATGCTCTGGACAAAATTGTTTCGGACGGATGCACGGATGCACGGACGCACAGATGCACGGACGGACGAAGGGCATTTCTAATATCCCCTCTGCCTTTGGCGGGGGGATAAAAAATTTGAGATAGAGTTATGGTTGTGGGCAATTAAAGACAGTTGTCATTCTTGTACATTGCATTTACTGTAATTGTGCTTGACCATTGTAAGAAGTTGCATTGAATTCCAACCAGTAGTTTTCAAGTTATGCTCTGCACAAGGAAAACCAACAAAGGGCAATTACTCTACAAATAGTGAAGATAGAGTTATAGCTCTTGTACAATGCACTTCCTCTCATTGTGCTTGATCACTGTATGAAGTTGCATTGAATTCAAACCAGTAGTTTTCAAGTTATGTCTGGACATGAAAATCCAACAAAGGGCAATAACTGTGCAAATAGTGAAGATAGAGTTATAACTCTTTCACTTGCCCTGGTATTGCTTGACCATTGTATGAAGTTGCCCTGAATTCAAACCAGTAGTTTTCAAGTAATGCTCCCGACAAGGAAAACCAGCAAAGGGCAATAACTGTGCAAAAAGTGAAGATGGAGTAATAGCTCTTGTACAATGCACTTCCTGTCATTGTGCTTGACCATTGTATGAAGTTGCAATGAATTCCAACCAATAGTTTTCAAATAATGCTCCGGACAAGGAAAACTAACAAAGGGCAATTACTCTGCAAGTAGTGAAGATAGGGTTATAGCTCTTGTATAATGCACTTCCTCTTATTGTGCTTGATTATTGTATGAAGTCGCATTGAATTCAAACCAGTAGTTTTCAAATAATGCTCCAGACAAGGAAAACCAACAAAGAGCAATAACTCTACAAATAGTGAAGATGGAGTTATGATTCTTGAACAATGCACTTCCTCACATTGTGCTTGGCCATTGTATGAAGTTGCATTGAATTCCAACCATAAGTTTTCAATTTATGCTCCAGATAAGGAAAACCAACAAAGTGCAATAACTCTGCAAATAGTGAAGACAGAGTTATAGCTCTTGTAAACTGCACTTTCTCTCATTGTGCTTGACCATTTTATAAAGTTGCATTGAATTCCAACCAGTAGTTTTCAAGTTATGCTCTGGACAGGAAAACAACAAAGGGCAATAACTCTGTAAATAGTGAAGATGGAGTTATGATTCTTGAACACTGCACTTCCTGTCATTGTGCTTGATCATTGTATAAAGTTGCATTGAATTCCAACCATTAGTTTTCAAGTTGTACTCTGGACAAGAAAATTACCGACCGACCAACCACCGGGTGACTCCTGTTTTGCCCCCCCCCCCCCCACCCCCCCCCCCCCCCACACACACACACACACACAAACTTAGTTTTGGAGGTACATCAATACATTATCCTTTTTACGTGTAAATACTGGCTTAGTAAATTACTTACCTAAATCCATGGCATACCAGTCAGACTTCTCAGTCTCTCCCTCAACCGTAAAATACCTGTCTGATTTGTCTTTCTTCTGTTTATACTGTAAGCAGAAATATGTTATACAAACAACATGTGTAACCAAAATTACAAGGTCATTGTGGTCGTCATAAGCCCTGCCCCAATCTGATTAGATTTTTAAGATTACCCCATAAAGTCAAAAAGCTAAATAAGCCCCTCCCCTGGTGACCATGTTTTTCAAAGATCACAATAAATTTCATAATTTATATAAAGGGTCACCAAAATAACATTTATGCAAAATTACTTTCAAATTGGACCTGCAGTTTCTAAGATGAAGCTATACAGACATATGGAAAATAAACCATATTCCTTGCTGCCATGTTTTTTCATGCATGGCAATACACTTTACGATTTATATAGTTGGTAACCCAAGCAACATTTATGCTATATTATTTTAAAATTGGATCAGCAGTATCTAAGAAGAAGCAGATCTTTAAAGTTTCCCACACAGACATATCACGCAAAATAAGCCCCATCCCGCTTGCAGCCATGTTTTCCATAGATTGAAATACATTTCACAATTTAAATAGAGGGTTCTCACACAGAGAACGTTTGTGCCAAATTATTTTCAAATTGAGTCAGCCGTTCCTGAGAAGAAGACTTTTGAAATTTTTCCATTCAGTTGCCATGGAAACCAGAGTTCTGCATGGAATTCTACTTTTTATACAATTTTAAAAGTGGAACATCTAAGGACCATTTCTGTGAAGTTTTATTATAACTGGCCTGATTTCTTTGCCGGAGAAGATTTGAAAGCTTTTCATGCAAGAGGGTCATAATGGCCCTCCATCATTCACCTGCATCCCATTACTAAGGGGCCATTATTCTGGAACCCATGTTGGAATGAGGTTGGTTAAAGAAACATGACCCATATTCAAACTTGACCTAAAGCTCATCAAGACAAACATTCTGACAAGTTTTAATGCCATTTGGACGTTTCGACCTAGTTTTTGACCACTGGTGACATATATTCAAACCTAACTGAGATATCATCAAGACAAAGATCCTGACAAATATCTAAGCTCTAGGTCTTGTATTTTTAAGACAAGAAGATTTTGAATGATTTTCTTATAGAAGTCTATACAAAATAAAGTGTCTTCTCAGGTGGGGCCAATTCTGACCCTGAAGCCATGATTTATAAGATACTGGTAGAGGTCCATTAATGATACTACAAACCAAGTATCTAAACTCTAGGCAGTGTGGTTTCAGACATTAAGATTTTGAAAGATTTTCCAATTAAAGTCTTTGCAAAACGAAGTGACCTCTGTGGTGGGGGCCAATTCTAACCCTGGAGCCATGATTTTTAAGATTTTGGTAGAGTCCACTAGATGATACTACAAACCAAATACCTAAGCGTTGGCCTTGTAGTTTCAGACAAGAAGATTTTTAAAAGTTTTTCGTTTCGGTTGCTATGGTAACCAGAACTCTGCATGGAATTCCATATTTTTTATACAAAACTGAAATGGGGACCATAAAAGGATCATTCCTGTGATGATTTATTGCAACTGGCCCAGTGGTATAGGAAGACATTTTGTTCTGACCTTCTGTTGTGTGCTAATGAATGTATAAAAGTACTAACAATGCATTAGTGAACAAAAGGAACAAAAATATCAAAATGTACAGCTGTAAATGTTAGTAACTAACTGGATACTGTTTCCTAAGTGCAGGAAAAAGTGATCCTTGACAAGATTTCGGGACGTACGGACAGACGGACGGACGGACGGACAAGTGCAACGCTATATGCACCCCACTTTGTGGGGGCATAAAAATTTTCAAGCAGTTTAATAATTAGTAATGGAGCAGACATGAAATGTGGACTTTTTTATATATGACTTTTAAGTATGACCTTGTGGGTAGGGACCCTGTTGTTGCACTCTGTACATCTTCTTATAATGGTGATCATTTGTGCCAAGTTATTCTAAAAACTTTCAAGCAGTTAAATAGTAACAGAGCGAACACAAATTTGGACATTTTGATATATGACCTTAGTGACCCTGACTTGGGGATACCAACCTGGTTTTTGCGCTCGTCTCATAATGGTGATCATTTGTGCCAAGTTATTTTAAAAACTTTCAAGTAGTTTAATAGCATACCTGTCAAATTTTTCTTGCCATTTCAGGGATTTTGATATTGAATTTCCATGATTTGAGCCGATTTTCTGGGACATACAACTATTCATATACTTTCAATGCCCTACTGGTGGCAGTACACAAAATTGGACTGGATTCCGTTTTTGGCGAGAAAAGCCGTGCACGTGTTTCAAATACACATCAGTACCATCAGTTTCATACCTTCTATTTTAGTTGCAATAGCATAGTAATTGTGTAGCAGTGATCATAAAATAATAACTGAGTAGCATTAATTAATTAACATCATAAACTCAAATTCAAGTTGAATCACGGGCTTTGATGACAGCGTCGTCTATGCTTCTTATTACAAGTATCGGTGCGATTTGATTGAACATTACAATATTCATCACGAATAACTTTTAAACTTACATTTTCTATGTCGGACCGATATGTGAAAAACTCAGTTTAATTTTAAGTTGCATCTCCAGTGATACCAATTCCGACGACAGCAACAAACCACAAACAAGTTAATGATTTAAAAATCATAGTCTTTGTCAGTAAGGTTGATGCGCATTTGCATTAAATCTAATTTTAAGGTCTATCTCTATTAACACCAATTACCGCAGCGACAGTCTTTGAAAGGGGCAGATCAATAAATCGATAGCCGATAGCAGTCATTTGTTAATTGGTTATCAAGGACACGTGGTGAATTCGCCCAATCGGAACATATTACCATAACGAATAATGAAAGAATTAGCGGCCTGTCAAAAATTTGACTGGCCTGATCAAAGGTATGCGCGATTTTCATGTTTTCCGGGACATTGGGTGTCTTTCCGGGACTAAGGAACGAGCCCTCGATTTCCGGGACAACCACTTGAGAAATGAAGGAGGAGTTGTGTACAGAAGTTGTATTTCTCTGGGTTTTTTTAAAAAAAAACAACAAAGGGCAATAATTTCGCCAAAAATGTTTGAATCCAAAACCCTGACAAAATGCTCCAAGACACTTGATGACAAAGCTTCTGTGAAAGTTTAGTCAAAATCGCTTGAGAAATGTAGTAGGAGTTGAGAACAGAAGTGTATTTCTCTGATTTTTTAAAACAAGAGGGCAATGATGGCCCTAAATCGCTCACCTGGGTATTACTGCTCATGTTAGAAGTATTGTTATTGGTTGTTATGGGTGTTCGTTGTTCGCAAGTTTGAATAAGTTTGCAATATGTTTGAAGTCTCTGGGTGTAATGGTACTCAAATTTTTGAGGAGAAATAGTTTTACTCTACAGGTCCCAGTGAACTTGACCTTTAACCTACAGACCCCAAAAACAATTGGGTTCTTCTAAAATATAACTACAGCTATCACTTAATGTAATTAATACCCCCGCAAGACTGCTTCGGAACTGAGGAAGTTATTAGTAACAGAATACTTTGTAAAAGAATTGCAATAGAGTTATGGTTGTGGGCAATTAAAGATAGTTGTGGTTCTTGTACATTGCATTTCCTGTCATTGTGCTTGACCATTGTATGAAGTTGTACTGGATTACAACCAGTAGTTTTCAAGTTATGCTCTGCACAAGGAAAACCAACAAAGGAGCAATAACTCTGCTAGTACTGAAGGTGTAGTTATAGCTCTTATACACTGCACTTCCTGTCATTGTGCTTGATCATTGTATGAAGTTGCAGTGAATTCCAACCAGTAGTTTTCAAGTTATGCTCCAGACAAGGAAAAGCAACAAAGGGCAATAACTCTGCAAATAGTGAAGATGAAGTTATGGCTTTTGCAAAATGCACTTCCTGTCATCAAGCTTGACCATTGTATGAGTTGCATTTAATTCCTACCAGTAGTTTTCAAGTTATGCTCCCTAAGAGGAAAACAAACAAAGGGCAATAATTGTGCAAATAGTGAATATAGAGTTATAGCTCTTGTACACTGCACTTCCTTTCATTGTGCTTTACTATTGTATGAAGTTGCATTGAATTCCAACCAGTACTTTTCAAGTTATGCTCTGGAAAAGGACAACCAACAAAGAGCAATAACACTGCAAATACTGAAGATAGAGTTATGATTTCTGAGCACTGCACTTTCTCACCTTGTGCTTTACCATTGTTTGAAGTTGCACTGAATTCCAACCAGTAATTTTCAAGTTATGCTCTGGACAAGGAAAACCAATAAAGGGCAATATCTCTGCAAATAGTAAAGATGGAGTTATGATTCTTGAACACTGCACTTCCTCTCATTGTGCTTGACCATTGTATGTAGTTGCATTGAATTCCAACCAGTAGTTTTCACGTTATGCTCCAGACAAGGAAATTACAATGGACTGACTGCCTGCCCGCCCGCCACCCGTCCGACCAACCACTGGGTGACTCCTATATACCACCCAAACTTCGTTTCGGGGATATAAATACCCTATGAAGTTTGAAGGTTCTGGGTGTAATGGTACTCCAGTTACTGAGCAGAAATAGTTTTCAATCTACAGGTCCCTGTGACCTTGACCGTTGACCTACTGACCCCAAAAATGATAGGGTTCTTTTACTGAGTAAAGACAATCATCCTACGAAGTTTGAAGGCTCTGGGTAAAATGGTACTCCAGTTACTGAGCAGAAATAGTTTTCACTCTAGAGGTCCCTGTGAACTTAGCCTTTGACCTATGGACCCTAAAAACAATAGGGTTCTTCTAATACAATTATCCTATAAAGTTTGAAGGCTCTGGGTGTAATGGTAATACAGTTACTCTGCATAAAGACTTTTCACTCTAAAGGCCCCTGTGACCCTGACCTTTAACATACTAGCCCCAAAAACAATATGGTTCTTCTATTTAGTAAACGCAATCATCCTATGAAGTTTGAAGGGTCTGGGTGAAATGGTACTCCTGTTATTGAGTGGAAACGGTTTTCATTCTTGAGGTCCCTCTGACCTTGACTTTTGACCTACTGACCCAAAAAACAAAAGGGTTTATTTCTACTCAATGAGGGCAATAACCTTGCGAGGTTTTAAGGCTGTGGGTCAACTGGTACTCAAGTTATTGAAAGGAAACAAAGTGTGACAGACAGACAGACAAATAGACACCCATAGACAGGGCAAAAACAATATGTCTCCATCAGAAGGGGGGGTTGACGGGAGACATAACAACCAACAATTGAAGGTCTAGCCCTTGGTTTTTCAGAGCAGCCGATTTTTTAAGCTTTCTTTATATAAGTCTTTGTGTAAAATCAAATGATCCCCCAGGTGGGGCCAGTTTTGACCCAAGGGTCATGATTTGAACAAACTTGGTAAAGGTCCACTAGACAATGCTCCATACCAACAAGAGGGCCATGATGGCCCTGGATCGCTCACCTGAGTACTTTGCTCGAGCAAACATTAGATGCAACATGACATTTTCTAACTGAAGATATTCAAAGATCTCATCTTTTATACAAAAAATCCATGGGGAAGAGGCAATTTCGTGATAACAGCTTGTGAAGAGATGTCATTTGAAGCAATATTTTGAAAACAACTTATTTTTAGCTCCGGTGGCCATTTTGTTCAATGAGGCAGAACCATTTAAACAATTTTAATAAAGGTGTATGTAAGGAACATTTCGGTGACATTTGATGGAAAATTACCTTGCCATTGAGGAGGAGATGCTGTTTGATTTCTTTTCTACTTTTAGCTTTTGCAGCCCTTATGTGCAATGTAGTGGAACGGTTCGAGCAATTTTAGAAAACGGCCTTAGAAGGAACATTTCTGTCAAATTTGGCTTAAAATGGCCACGTGCTTTTGGAGGAGATGTCATTTGAAGCAAAATATTGATAAAAATCTATTTTTAGCTCATGCAGCCATTTTGTTCAATGGAGCAGAACTGTTTTAGCAATTTTAATAGAGAGCTATGTAAGGAACATTTCAGTGAAATTTGCTGGAAAATCTCCCAACCGTTAAGGAGGAGATGTTGATTGAATTTTTTTCTATTTTTAGCTTTTGCAGCCCTTACGTGCAATGTAGCAGAATGGTTTGAGCAATTTTAGAAAAGGGCATTATAAGGAACATTTCTGTCAAATTTGGTTTAAAATGGCCAAGTGGTTTAGAAGGAGATGACATTTGAAGCCAAATATTGACAAAAATCTATTTTTAGCTCTGGCGGCCATTTTGATCAATGGAGCGGAACCATTTTAGCAATTTTTATATGGGGCTATGAAAGGAACATTTCAGTGAAATTTGGTGGAAAATCTCCCAACCGTTTAGGAGGAGATGTTGATTGAATTTTTTTTTATTTTTAGCTTTTGTAGCCCTTATGTGCAATGGAGCCGAACGGTTTGAGCAATTTTAGAAAAGGGCATTATAAGGAACATTTCTGTCAAATTTGGTTTAAAATGGCCAAGTGGTTAAGGAAGAGATGTCATTTGAAGCCAAATATTGATAAAAATCTATTTTTAGCTCTGGCAGCCATTTTGTTCAATGGAGCGGAACCATTTTAGCAATTTTAATATAGGGCTATGTAAGGAACATTTTTGTGAAATTTGGTGGAAAATCTCTTAACCGTTTAGAAGGAGATGTTGTTTGAAATTTTTTCTATTTTTAGCTTTTGCAGCCCTTATGTGCAATGGAGCGGAACGGTTTGAGCAATTTTAGGAAAGGGCAATATAAGGACATTTCTGTAAAGTTTGGTTAAAAATAGCTTTGTGGTTTAGGAGGAGATGTCATTTAAAGTAAATGTTGACGACGGACGACAGACGCCGGACACAGGGTGATCACAATAGCTCACCCTGAGCATTTGCTCAGGTGAGCTAAAAATCTAAACTCTAGGCCTTGTGGTTTCTAACAAGAAGATTTTTAAAGTTTTTCCTATATAATTCTATGTAAAACTTGACACCCATGGGGCGGGTCATTTTTTGACCCAGGGGCTATGATTTGAACAAACTTGGTAGAGGTCAAATAGACAATGCTGCACACCAAATATCTTAACTCTAGGCCCTGTGGTATCTGAAAAGAAGATTTTTAAAGTTTTTCCTATATAACTCTATGTAAAACATGTGACCACTGGGATAGGGCCATTTTTGATCCAGGAGCCATGATTTAAACAAAATTGGTAGAGGTCTTCTAGACATTGCTACATACAAAATATCTATGCTCTATGCCTTTTGGTTTCTTACAAGAAGATTTTTAAAACTTTTCGCCTATATAACTCTTGATAAACAAGTGACCCCCGGGGCAGGGCCTATTTTGACCCAGTGGCTATTATTTGAACAAACTTAGTAGAGGTCCACTAGGCAATTCTACATACCAAATATCTAAACTCTATGCCTTGCGGTTTCTGACAAGACTTTTTTAAATTTTTTCCTATATAACTCTATGTAAAGCATGTGACCCCTGGGGCAGGGCCATTTTTGACCCAGGGGCCATGATTTGAACAAACTGCACAGAGGTCCACTAGACAATGCTGCACACCAAATCTTTAAACTCTAGGCTTTGTGGTTTCTGAAAAGAAGATTTTTAAGTTTTCCCTATATAAATCTATGTAAAATGAACTGACCCCTGGAGTGGGGTCAGTTTTGACCCCAGGGTCATAATTTAAACAAACTTGGTAGAGGTTCAATAGATGATGCCATACCAAGTATCTAAGCTCCAGGCCTTAAGGTTTCGGAGAAGAAGATTTTTAAAGATCCAACTTTTAAAATCTATTTTTAGCTACAGTGAACCAGAAATTGAATTGACCAGAACCATTAGAACAATTTTGGTAGAGCTTCATGCAAGGAATATCCCAGGCAAGTTTCATTAAATTTGGCCTTTTAGTTTCAGAGGAGATGTCGTTTGAATGAAAAGTTGCTGATTGATGGATGGACTGACGGATGGAGGACGGACAAAGACCGATCAGAAAAGCTAACCCTGAATACTTTGTGCTCAGCTGAGCTAATAACAAAGGGCCATAATTCTGCCAAAACTGTATGAATCACAAAACCCCAATAACATGTGCCAGGGCACTTGATGACAAAGATCCTGTGAAAGTTTGGTCAAAAACCCTTGAGAAATGTAGGAGAAGTTGCGCACTGATAAAATTGTTTACGCCTGCCCGTCCACCTGCTCGCCAACATACCCCAATCTAATAACCAGAGTTTTCCTTCAGAAAACCTCGTTAAAAATTGGTTGAACTGATATCCCCCGCTGAATACTGTATCCGTAGAAACTTTCACGGATACAGTATTTTGCGTTTTTTTATATGATTGGCATTTTTGCGGAGACAAATTTTTGCGCAATCATTATGACCGCGAATTTCCCGAATATCAAATCGCTATGATAAAGAACATACAACGTACTAGGTTACTAGTATTTCAATACCCGTATGATAACGGACCTTTCAGTAGAATACAATAACATTTTCATTTTCAGCTAATACTATTATAATTACCTATGAATAATCTGATTTGTATAAGAATTATCAACAATCCTCGTATGTAAATTATGAGCCTATATGTTCGTGAACACTTGTAACAAACTTAAGTTAATGCAAAATTGAGTGAATTAATCTATCATGAAGTTAAATAAATTAAATAAGTGTTTATCGCAATATAAGCTTGTATAATTATGTAAATAAAACTTGATTGTTGTATCAGTCCTGTAGGAGTATATTATAAAATAACTTATACTGACAATGATTTGTGCTTGTCTGATTATGTACATAAAACATGTTCTTTGTGGTTTTGATACTGTGTTTTTATCATTGCATATAAAAACGTTGTGAAACCCTATGTAAGTAAACGCTTTCTGACATCACACTTTGTATAAATAGTCTAAATTTAATGGTATAATTGCAGTGGTACTTAAAATTTATTTGTAATACTAGTACATCATAATAATACTTTAGTTTGTTGAAGCTAAAAATGTTCGCGGATTGGTTACAAATTTTGACTTTTTCGCGGTTATTAAAATTTGCGGTAACATACCTACCGCGAAAAGCGCTAACTTTAAAAGCGCGAAATAATTTCTCGGAATACAGTAATACAAATCACAGGAATGAAGCTGCTAAGTATTATCGACCTTTTACGTAGATTTCTTACCTCTGAATTTGACTGCAAATCAATTTGGTATCTTTATCTATAATAATACAATTCCAATAAAAATTGAACTGTGCCAAGCAAAAATACTCTTATGGTAAATGACGTTGTTTTGAGAGAAATCATGTCACTGTTGTTATTGTTACAAGTACATTACTTAGAATTACAATCATCAGTTTTTAGTGTAGTAAGGCCTGCAATTTATGCTAGTTATCAAAGTTACTGAATCCAATTACACCGGGAATGAATATATAAATTAACTATGATTTATTTGGCAACAACAGTGAAAACAAGAGCCACCGCAAGCGGGGGCCACGCTCGACTTTTTCCTATTTCAAAAGGCTAACACATCAGAGGAAGCACATTGTGGTGAAGGGATTTCAAATGAAACATCATTTGAAAATATAATTATACATAACAAAGTTATGGCCAATATTAACAAAATTCAGAAATTTGACCTTAAAGGTCAAGGTCAAGTTAAGTTTAACCTTCTTTGGAGGTATTGTCTAAAAGGTAATTATGTCCAAGCATGAAGACACTACATCCTTTCAAAACAAAGATATAGCCTAGTTAAGTAATATCAAGGTCATTTAAAGGTCAAGGTAATGCTTGAATTGTTCAACACGTTTGTTTTATTCTCAATGTTGTTTTGTCCCTGTACAGATCAAATCCGTCCATAAATAACAAAAGTTTGGCTATTTTAGCAAAATGCAATAATTAGAACTTGACTGTAAAGGTCATTTAAAGGTTAAGGTCATACTTGAATAGAATAATTTAACATGTAGGCTTTGTCATGAGCGTTGTTTTGTCCAAGTATTAATAAAAAAGAACTAAAAATGGGCAATATTAGCAAAATTCAATAATTTGACCTGATGGTCAGGGTCATTTGAAAGTCAAGGTCACAGCTGAATGATTCAATGTGTCAGTTTTGTCATAAGTGTTGTTTTGCCCCAGTATAAATCAAATCAAACCATAAATAACAACAAGAGGGCCATGATGGCCCTGTATCGCTCACCTGAGTATGACTGCTTTTAACAAAGTTGCTATGGACCTGGTTAATTGACCCCAGATGATCCATATTCGAATTTGACCTAGAAATTATTGAAACAATCTCTCTGACAAATTTCAAGGATATTTGGACTGAAAAAGTAGCCTCTAGAGTGTTAACAAGGTTTTTTGATATTTTGGCTCTGTGACCTAGTTTTTGACCCCAGATAACCCATATCCAAACTTGAGCTACAAATCATCAAAACAAACTTTCTGACAATTTTCCAGGACATTTGGACTTAAAATGAAGCCTCTAGTGTTTACAAAGTTTTTCAATATTTGGGCTCTGTGACCAAGATGTTTCGACTCCAGATGACCCATATTCAAACCTGAGCTAGAAACCATAGAATTAAGCTTTCTGACAAATTTCCAGGTTATTTGGAATTAAAATGATACCTTCAGAGAGTTAACAAGGTTTTGGGTTCTGTGACCTAGCTTTTGACCACAGATGACCCATATTCAAACTTGAGCTACAAATCAACAAAACAACTTTTCTGACAAATTTCCAGGACATTTAGACTGAAAATGTAGCCTCTAGAATGTTAACAAGGTTTTTACATATTTGGCTTCTGTGACCTAGTTTTTGATCCCAGATGACTCATATCAAAATATGAGCTAGAAATCACTGATTCAACCTTTCTGACAAATTGATATCTGATATTTAGACTGAAAATGTAACCTCTAGAGTGTTAATAAGGCTTTTCCATATTTGGGCTCTCTGACCTAGTTTTTGACCCAAGATGACCCATATACGAAATTAAGCTAAAAATCATCAAAACACCTTCTCTGAAAATTTTCCAGAACATTTTGACTGAAAATGTAGCCTCTAGAGTGTTTACAAAGTTTTTCCATATTTGGGCTCTGTGACCTAGTTTTTTACTCCAGTTGACCCAGAATAGAACTTGAGCTAGAAATCATAGAAACAACCTTTCTGACAAATTTCCAGGTTATTTGGACTAAAAAAGCAACCTCTGGAGTGTTAAAAAGGTTTTCACATATTTGGGCTCTGTGACCTAGTTTTTGATGCCAGATGACCTATATCCAAATATGAGCTAGAAATCATTGAAACAACCTTTCTGACAAATTTCAAGGATATTTGGACTGAAAATGTAACCTCTAGAGCATCAACAAAGCTTTTCTACTTTTTGGCCCTGTGACCTAGTTTTTGATCCAAGATAACCCATATTCGAAACTGAGCTGGAAATCATTGAAACAATCCTTCTGACAAATTTCAATGTTATTTGGACGGAAAATGTTACCTCTAGAGTGT
Organism: Cyclina sinensis; assembly: GCA_012932295.1. Taxonomy (NCBI): domain Eukaryota; kingdom Metazoa; phylum Mollusca; class Bivalvia; order Venerida; family Veneridae; genus Cyclina; species Cyclina sinensis. Next base: position 11,573,409 of record JAAONU010000009.1, on the reverse strand, counting down.
AAACAAAAAATTTACATATTTAGGGTCTTTGACCTAGTTTTTGACCCCAGATTACCCATATTCCAAACTGAGCTAGAAATCATTGAAACAACTTTTCTGACCGATTTCCAGATTATTTGGACTGAAAATGTTACCTCTAGAGTGTTAACAATGTTTTTCCATATTTGGGCTCTGTCATCTAGTATTTTGATGACCCATATTCTAACTTGAGGTAGAAATCATCAAAACAACCTGTCTGACAAATTTCCAGGATATTTGGACTGAAAATGTTACCTCTAGAGTGTTAACAAGGTTTTTCTATTTTTTGGCTTCTGTGACCTAGTTTTTGATCCCAGATGACCTATATTCAAACCTGAACTAGAAATCATAGAAACAACCTTTCTGACAAATTTCCAGACTATTTGGATTGAAAATGTTAAGTCTCCTTCTACAAGCAGATTTTCAAAGTTTTCACTATACAAGTCTATGTAAAATCCACTGATCCCCAGGGCAGAGCCAAATTTGACCCTAGGGGTATAATTTGAACAAACTTGGTAGAGGTCCACATGACAATGCTACATACCAAATCTTAAGGCTCAAGTCCTTGTAGTTTTAGACAAGAAGATTTTTAAAGTTTCACTATTTTAAATAAGTTGACCCCCAGGGCGGGGCCAAATTTGACCCCAGGAGCATAATTTGAACAAACTTGGTGGAAGTCCACATGACAATGCTACATACCAAATCTTAAGGCTCAAGTCCATGTCGTTTCAGACAAGAAGATTTTTAAAGTTTCACTATATAAGCCTATGTAAAATCAATTGACCCCTGGGGTGGGGCCAAATTTGACCCCACGGGCATAATTTGAACAAACTTGATAGAGGTCTACTAGACAATCCTAAATACCAAATCTTAAGGCTCAGGGCTTTGTGGTTTCAGACAAAAAGATTTTCAAAGTTTTTCCTTTCAATTGCCATAGCAACCAGAGTTCTTACAAATCTTGTTAGGAATGAATACAGTTTTACTTCTTTTTTCTTATTTTCTTATACAAAAGATTATTATGTATTCAATTCCTAATCAGACCTCGGCACATGGTGTCAACTTTTGGAGTAAAATGGCTTTAAAAACACTAACATTCTAGACAGATTACACTGAAGGTGCTAATAGAAAGCCAGATGACAAAAACAACAAATTAACAGATTATTGAGCTACCTTACTTCTCAAAAAATAACTGAGCTCAAATTATGTTGATTTTCAAAATTAATAGTTAGAAGTTTAATATTGTACAAGAGCCATGTTACACATGGTTAATCCCCCCGCCGGGAAGAAGCTACCTGAAGGTTGTACTTTCAAACACTCAATGTAATAATGTTTGAAGAAAATCCCACAAAAAATAGGCAAGGTAGAGTTATTGTTCTTGCAAACTGCACTTCCTACCAATGTGCTATGTCAGTGTATTTAGTTTGAAGAAAATCGCTCAAGCACTTTTTGAGTTATGCTTCGGACAAAGTTTTTCAATTAAATCTGATAAAGGGGAATAATTCTAAAAGTAGGCAAGGTAGAGTTATTATTCTTACACACTGCACCTCCTTCAAATGTGCTCTTTCAGTATATGAAGTTTGAAGAAAATCACTCAAGTACTTTTGGAGTTATGATCCCGACACAACTGGAATGGACGCAAGCATGGACGGACAGAGACCATTTCTAATATCCCCTCCTCCTTTCGCGGGGATAATAAGTTCAAGAATTCAAGAATTAGATAAACATGTATATGCTGGGATTTTTAAAATGTAAACAAGTAAATCTGATAAAGGGGAATAACTCTAAAAAATAGGCAAGGTAGAGTTATTGGACATGCACACTGCACTACCTACCAATGTGCTCTGTCAGTGTATGAAATTTGAATAAAATCCCTCAAGTAGTTTTGGAGTTATGCTCCGGACAAAATTTATTAAGTAATTATGATAAAGGGGAATAACTCTAAAAATAGGCAAGGTAGAGTTATTGTTCTTGCACACTGCACTACCTACCAATGTGCTCTGTCAGTGTATGAAGTTTAAATAAAATCCCTCAAGTAGTTTTAGAGTTATGCTCTGGACAAAATTTATCAAGTAATTCTGATAAAGGGGAATAACTCTAAAAATAGGCAAGGTAGAGTTATTGTTCTTGCACACTGCACTACCTACCAATGTGCTCTGTCAGTGTATAAAGTTTGAATAAAATCCCTCTAGCAGTTTTGGAGTTATGCTCCGGACAAAATTTATCAAGTAAATTTGATAAAGCGGTATAACTCTAAAAAAAGGCAAGGTAGAGTTATTGGACTTGCACACTGCACTACCTACCAATGTGCTCTGTCAGTGTATGAAGTTTGAATAAAATCCCTCAAGTAGTTTTGGAGTTATGCTCCGGACAAAATTGTTTCGGACGGACGCACAGACGCACGGACACACGGACGCACGGACACACGGACGCACGGACGGACGAAGGGCATTCCTAATATCCCCTCCGCCTTTGGCGGGGGGATAAAAATAATATTAATATTTTCACAGACCTCATTAAATAACTATTCTTTTAACAACAAATCTGACAATGAAAAGTTAAAATTCATTAAAATTATATTTAAAATTCTGTGTTGTGATGCATTATAATTTTGTAAAACAATGTGCATCATAAAATTTTTATTATAGCTGATTCTACAGGATCCATTACAAAAATATACACGGCAGTCTGAAGGACAGCTAAATCCCCTTCCGCAGCAGACATGAATATGTACTTCTTGACCTTTAACAAACCATGACTTTGATGTTGTGCCATGCATATTATAAGCACATAGTCTCATGATAGTAATTATTTGTGCCAAATTATTTAAAATCTTCTATAAGTCAAAAAGTTATGGAGAACATTTAAGCTTGACCTTGGGGGTAGCAACCTGGAAGTTGGGTTCTGCACATCGTGTCATAGTGGTGATCATTTGTGCAAAGTAATTAAAAAACTTTTGGTAAGCCAAGTTAGTAAGTTATAGAGCAGACGTGAAATGTGGATATTTGACCTTTAACTGTGACCTTGACCTTGTGGGTAGCAACCCAATAAACTGTGCTCTGCATCTCACCTCATAATGGTGATCACTTGTGCCAAGTTATTTAAAAAAATTTTTAGCGGTTTAAAAGTTATGGAGGGGACACGAAATGTAGACTTTTCACACTTGACTTTTGCACACTTTGACTTTTTGTGTGACCTTTACCTTGGGGGTAGCAACCCAATTATTGTGTTCTGCACATCGCCTCATAATGGTGGTCACTTGTGCCAAGCTATTTCAAAAAATTTTCGACGGTTTAAAAGTTATGGAGTGGAAACAAAATGAAGACTTTTTAACACTTGACCTTTATGTGAGACCTTGACCTTGGGGGTAGCAACCCAATAATTGTGCTCTGCACATTGCCTCATAATGGTGATCACTTGTGCCAAGTTATTTTAAACTAGAACTGTGTCCATAGGACACGGATGCCCCCACTATGCATAAGTGCTCATAAACAAGAGCATGTATATTCTGTATGTAAGATTTAGGTGGGAAACAATTTTTTTCTGTAGTTGCAAATGAATTGAGGTGTTTTGTATATTATTAATGCTGTCCTTTTATTTCAAAATTAGATATTTTATACTGAAACAAGGGCTGTCGGATGGACAGCACGCTTGACTATTCTTAGTGCCTGAAGGTATAATAAAAGCCTGAAATTAAAGATTTTTCAAAGTCTTAAAAGGGGAATAACTAATAAAAATGCTTAACAGAGTTATGGGCCTTGAGGGAATGACACAGTCTACGGCCAAGTTTGAACCAAATATCTGCAGTAGAAAGGGAAGAAATAGTGAAAATGAGAAGCTTGCCCTAAAACTTTAACCCGATAGCCACGCCACAAGTACAATAGACCTCCTTATTCTTTGAATAGTCGACATAAAAATGTTGTAAATATTTATGTACTATGAGGAATCACATTAGCGAAGACGAACAAAGAGACACACAAGTAATTACATGTTGCTGATTTTAAAGTAAGCAGGTAAAATTTAAAAAATGTTACACATGAAAGTTAACTACAGATTAAAGTATAGAAACCCCAGGTGTGTCAGGTCCTGTAAAAAACATTACCCTTCCTTTACTATCATCTACACATTAAGGTTGTTCATCCCTGAAAGTTTAAGCAAAATCTGCCATCCGGTTTATGAGGAGTTGCGTTCACAAATTTATTTCACTTTATGGTATATAGTGAAAAAAATCAACAAAGGGCCATAATTTTGTTAAATTTGGTCACAGCAAAAATTCCTTCCTTTACTATCATCTACACATTAAGGTTGTTTATTCCTGAAAGTTTAAGCAAAATCTGCCATCCGGTTTATGAGGAGTTGCGTTCACAAATTTATTTCACTTTATGGTATATAGTGAAAAAATCAACAAAGGGCCATAATTCCGTTAAATTTGTTCGAAGCAAAAATTCCTTCCTTAACTATCATCTACACATTAAGGTTGTTCATCCCTGAAAGTTTAAGCAAAATCTGCCATCCGGTTTATGAGGAGTTGCGTTCACAAATTTATTTCACTTTATGGTATATAGTGAAAAAATCAACAAAGGGCCATAATTCCATTAAATTTGGTCCCGGCAAAAATTCCTTCCTTAACTATCACCTACACATTAAGGTTGTTCATTCCTGAAAATTTAAGCAAAATCTGCTATCGGGTTTATGAGGAGTTGCGTTCATAAATTTATTTGGCTATATGGTATTTAGTGAAACAAGAGGGCCATGATGGCCCTGGATCGCTCACCTGATTACTTTGACTGTAGGTTTGCTGTTAAGCAGTATTTCATTTTTTAATTGAAAATATACAAGTGCCTACAAACCAAATATGTAAAATATCAGTCAATAAATAAAGGCTCTATGACAGAAAGTAAAAATATCTATTATAAGCTATGGCGACCTTGACCTTGACCCAGTGACCTCAAACCCTACCCATGGGTAGAGGTCCATGCAAGGAACCTATATATTGAATATCAAAGATATTGGTCTATAAATGAAGGCTCTATGAGGTACAGTAGATAAATCTATTTTTAGCCTCCATGACCTTTAACCTACATGTAATCTAATTATTTGCTTCATGCCAAATTTAAAATTCTAGGCCTTGTGGTTTCAGACAAGAAGATTTTTAAAGATTTCCTTTTTGAAATATAAAGGGTCCCCGGGGCGGGGCAAATTTTGACCCAAGGGCCAACATTTAAACAATATTGGTAAAGGTTCACAACACAATACTCAACACCAAATATCTAAGGTCTAGACCTATTTGTTTTTGAGAAAAATTAATTTTCATGTTTCTCCTATATAAATCTATGTAAACAAAGGGAACCCTGGGGCGTAGCCAATTTTGACCTAGGGAACATAATTTGAACAAACTTGGTAGACATCCACTAGACAATGCTACATACCAAATATCTAAGCTGTAGGCATTGAGGTTTCCAGTAAGAAGATTTTTAAAGATTGCCTTTTTTAAATAATATGGGCCCCCGGGGCAGGGCAAATTTTGACCCTGGGGCCAACATATAAACAATACTGGTAAGAAGTCTCTACACAATACTCAACACCAAATATCTAAGGTCTAGTCCTATGAGTTTCGGAGAAAAATGACTTTTCATGTTTTTCCTAAATATAAACCAAGAGAACCCTGGGGAGTGACCAATTTTGACCTTGGGGGACATAATTTGAACAAACTTGGTAGACATCCACTAGACAATGCTACATGTCAAATATCTAAGCTGTAGGCATTGTGGTTTCTGAGAAGAGGATTTTTAAAGATTTCCTATATAAGTCTATGTAAAATGAAGTGACCCCTGGGGCGGGGCCAATTTTGACCCCAGGGAAATAATTTGAACAATTTTTGTAGAGTTCCATTAGAGGGTGCTAAATGCCAAATATCTAAGCTCTAAGCCTTGTGGTTTCAGACAAGAAGATTTTTAAAGATTTTCCTTTTGGTTGCCATGGCAACCAGAGTTCTGCATGGAATCAAATTCTTTGAACAATTTTGGTAGAGCTTCATGCAATGAACATTTCTGTGAAGTTTTGTTGAAATTGGCCCAGTGGTTTAGGAGATGATGATCTTTAAAACAAAAGTTTACGGACGCACGCACGCACCGACGACGGACATCGACTGATCACAATACCTCACCTTGTGCACTACGTGCACAGGTGAGCTAAAAATCAACAAAGGGCCATAATTCCGTTAAATCTGGTCGAAGCAAAAATTCCTTCCTTTACTATCATCTACACATTAAGGTTGTTCATCCCTGAAAGTTTAAGCAAAATCTGCTATCCGGTTTAAGAGGAGTTGCGTTCACAAAATTTAGGGAACGTACGTACGTATGGTCGTACGGACTGACGGACAAGTGCAACGCTATATGCCTAAAAAGGCATAAAAATTTTCAGCTTTTTAAAAGTTGACACAAAAGTGTTACAGACGGTCAGATGGACGGACAGATGTTGGGTTCTGCACATTGTGTCAAAGTGGTGATCATTTGTGCAAAGTAATAAAAAAACTTTTCGAATGCCAAGTTAGTAAGTTATAGAGAAGACGTAAAATGTGGATATTTGACCTTTAACTGTGACCTTGACCTTGTGGGAAGCAACCAATTATTGCGCTCTGCACATTGCCTCGTAATGGTGATCACTTGTGCCAAGTTATTTCAAAACTTTTTCAGCGGTCTAAAAGTTATGGCGCGGACACGAAATGTAGACTTTTAACACTTTACCTTTCAGTGTGACCTTGACCTTGAGGGTAGCAACCCAATAATTATTTTGCTCTGCACATTGCCTCACATGCAAGGAATCTATAGACTGAATATCAAAGATATATGTCTATAAATGAAGGCTCTATGAGGTACAGTAGATAAATCTTTTTTTAGCCTCTGTGACCTTTAACCTAATCTATTAATTTGAAAAAGCTTGATAAAGCTTGCTTCATGCCAAATTTCAAAATTCTAGGCCTTGTGGTTTCAGACAAGAAGATTTTCTTCTATATTGCTATTTAAAACTTGTGACCCCTTGGGCGGGGCCAATAGTCACCCCAGGGACATTTTTCAAACGAACTTGGTAGAGGTCCACTAGACAAGGTTTCTTATGTGAAGATTTTTAAATCCTTTTCCTATATAACTCTTTGTAAACAAGTGACCCCCAGGGCTGGGTCTATTTTTACCCAGTGGCTATGATTTGAACAAACTTGGTAGAGGTCCACTTGACAATGCTACACACCAAATAGCTTAACTCTAGGCCTTGTTGTTTATGACAAGAAGATTTTTAAAGGTTTTTGTATATAACTCTCTGAAATCATGTGACCCCTGGGGCTGGGCCATTTTTGACCTAGGGTCCATGACTTGAACAAACTTGGTAGAGGTCCTCTAGACAACGCTACATACAAATTATCTTAACTCTAAGCCTTATGGTTTCTTATGTGAAAATTTTTAAAACCTTTTCCTACATAAGACTATGTAAACAAGTGCCCCCCAGGGCTGGGTTTTTTTGACCCAGTGGCAATGATTTGAACAAACTTGGTAGAGGTCCACTTGACAATGCTACACACCAAATATCTAAGCTCTATGCCTTACGGTTTCTGATTAAAGTTTTTCCTATATAACACTATGTAAAACAAGTGACCCCTGGGGCGGGGCCATTTTTGACCCAGAGGCCATGATTTGAACAAACTTGGTATAGGTCCTCTAGATAATGCTACACACCAAATATCTAAGCTCTATGCCTTACGGTTTCTGACAAGAAGATTTTTAAAGTTTCTCCTATATAACTCAATGTAAAACAAGTGACCCCTGGGGCGGGGCCATTTTTTATCCAGCGGCCATGATTTGAACAAATTTGGTAGAGATCCACGAGACAATGCTACACACCAAATATCTAAGCTCTATGCCTTATGGTTCCTGACAAGAAGATTTTTAAAGTTTTCCTATATAAGTCTATGTAAAATCCACAGACCCCTGGGCCGGGGCCAATTTTGACCCTAAGGGAATTATTTGAACAACTTTTGTAGCGGCCTACTAGAGGATGCTACATACCAAATATCTAAGCTCTAGGCCTTGTGGTTTCAGACAAGAAGATTTTTTAAGTTTTTCCTTTCGGTTGCCACAGCAACCAGAGTTCTTGATGGAATTGAATTCTTTGAACAACTTTGGCAGAGCTTCATGCAAGGAATATCCCAGGCATGTTTTGTCAATGTTGGCCTAGCGGTTTAGGAGGAGAAGTCGTTCAAGTCAAATTGTTGACGACACACGAAGGACGCCAACGCACGCCGGACAATCAACGATCCTAAAAGCTCACCTGAGCTGTGCTCAGGTGAGCAAAAAAAGGTTCAGCAGTTTTAAAGTTATAGAGCGGACGCGGAAGTGTTACGGACGGATGGAGGGACGGACTGACAAACGGAGGCCATTCCTATAATCCCCTCCCAACTTTGCGGAAGGGGATTAATAAACTCCACTTAAGACTTCAGTTTATTCATACAATAAATCTGAAACTTCGTTGTGATGTTAAGATTTGGTTTGTTCAACAATTTAATATCTAATTGTGTAAGAGACTGGAAGTGGTGTCACAAAAGGTTTTGTTTACAAGCTATGAAATTCATCTGAGAGAAATCAGAGGTACAATGGAAAAAAGTTTTCACTCTGAATGGAGCTATTGATTGCTATATTTAGAAAAAAAGATGCAACTATCAAAGACAATAAGAGTTACACTGCATCTGGTGGCTTAATTTAGAGAGTTAGAGAAACTCTGTTTGAAGAAAGGTGACCCTCAGATTCATTCTTGTGACCTTTTGTACTTTGTGTCAGTTATATAATGGTTTGGAACATTTATCCATGAAACTAATGCCTGTGGTGAGAATGGTAAAGATGCAATGTTGTGGAACGTGCCATGTAGTACAGGGATATTGTATTCTATATTTAACCAGAAGTTCCCAAGTACACATTAACGAAAAAAGCGTTTACCCATGCAATGTGAACTACGCGAACAATCTTGCCTACCAGTTCTAAGACATGGATCCAAACAGGACAGACTGAGGGAGGGATGGACAATGCCATTACAATACTGCATTTCTCCATTTCACCATCTATCTTTTTTATTATGAGTTTGACCTCAATTCACTTCAGAGTTTAAAATTTATGTTCCAGACACCAATTTTTTCAGAAGGGAGATAATTAACCAAGAGGGCCATTATGGCCCTTTTATCGCTCACCTGAGTACAACAGCAACTACTTTTACTACTACTAATATCTAAACTCCAGGCCTTATGGTTTCTGACCAGAAGATTTTTAAGGTTTTACCTATGTCAACCTATACAAAACCAAGTGACACCTGGTGACATTATTTGAACTATACAATGTTACATAAAAAATATCTACGAATTTGGGCATACAGTTTCATACAAGAAGATTTTCAAAGTTTTTCCTACACAAACTCAATGTAAAACAAGTGACACCTGGGTGGGGCCAGTTTTCTCTCTAGTGAAATAATTACAACAATATTTGTAAACTACTGAAATAATAAAATACTACAGTTACAGTTTCTCGGAGGATTTTCAAAGATTCAACAGTTTACACAATTACGACCCCACATGTTAGTGCAAATTTTGACTCCAGGAGAAAAATTTTAACAAACTTGATAGAGGTCCACTAGACATTGCAATATACAAAATATCTAAGCTCTCAGGAATACAGTTTCAGACAAGAAGATTTTTTAAATCTTCCCTATATAAGTCTTTTTTAACTTAAGTAACTCCCAAAGGCAGAACCATTAATGAATTGAGGGGTATAATTTGAACAATTTGGTAGAAGATCTCTAGCTGATGCTCCATGCAGAATATCTTTGAGGGGTATAATTTGAACAATTTGGTAGAAGATCTCTAGCTGATGCTCCATGCGGAATATCTTTGAGGGGTATAATTTGAACAATTTGGTAGAAGATCTCTAGCTGATGCTCCATGCGGAATATCTTTGAGGGGTATAATTTGAACAATTTGGTAGAAGATCTCTAGCTGATGCTCCATGCGGAATATCTTTGAGGGGTATAATTTGAACAATTTGGTAGAAGATCTCTAGCTGATGCTCCATGCGGAATATCTTTGAGGGGTATAATTTGAACAATTTGGTAGAAGATCTCTAGCTGATGCTCCATGCGGAATATCTTTGGTCTTAAGCTTATGATTTCTTACAAGAAGATTTTCAAAGATTCACTGTTTTACACAAATAAAACCCCTGGGGTGGGGTCAATTTTGACCCCAGGGACATAATAATTTGAACAAACTAGGTAGAGGACCTCTAACTGATGCTCAATGCAAAATATCTAAGCTCTAGGCCTAGTGCTTTCAGACAAGAAAAATGTTTAAGACTTCCCTAAATACGCCTACGTAAAAACCAAGTGATCCTGGGGTGCGGCCAAATTTGACCCAAGGGGCAAGTGATGTCAGATAAAAAATGTTAAGTTTTTCCTTTTGGTTGCCATAGCAACTCGAGTTCTGCATGGAACTGAATTCTTTGAATAACTTTGGTAGAGCTTTATGCAAGGAACATATATGAAAAGTTTCAATCAACTTGGCCAAGCAGTTTAAGAGGAGATGCTGTTTAAAGCAAAAGTTGACCACACACGACAGACAAAGCCCGGTCACAACAGCTCACCATGAGCACACTGGGAGCTAAAAAAGGCAATATAAGGTACATTCCTGTAAAGTTATGTGCAAAATGGTGATGTCATTTGAAGTAAAATGTTGATGATGGTTGACAGACGATGGACATAGGTTGATCCCACAAGCTCATCTTTAGCATGTAGTGCTCACTGGTGAGCTAAAAAGCAACAATCTTCCCCCTGAACATAAAAAGATTGACTCTTTACTTACAATCCATTTTACATCACTTGAAATCGCCTGCATGTGTCTCTGAGACTTAGCACTGGCAATAACTATGTAATCAGCAAAGTCAAGCTCCTGTGGGATGCGTATTGTAATTACATCTTGCGCATTAACTGCTCTTAGAACTTTCACTAAGTCTTCTATGTCATATACACCTGTCATCCCACCTGCAAACACAGAGACAAAAATGCCCGAGTTCCTGTATTCTTCATAACAAATACTGTCTTAGACATTTAAGAAAGGCCAATTTAAGATATTAAATCTTGAGTAGTTTATTGTTTATTTTAGCATAGACATAAATGGATTGTACACAATTATAACATTCAATAAAGCAACAATACAATATCATAACAGACTAGTTTAACAATATCAGTGACACTGATGGACATTCCCCAACACTGCTTTGACATGGCTAGAAAACACTGCCAAGAAAAAATGAATGAAAACAAATTGGGGTTATTCAACAAATAAAATCATATCTATATAGCCAACATATATATTCATGCCAGCTTAATATATCATAATAAATCACAACCTTTTACCTATGTGATCTTAACCTTTGAGCTACTGACCTGTTTCATGAACACAACATATCCTTTCATTGAGGCAAACATTTATGCTAGGTAATTCTGAAATCTCAGAAACCAGGGCAAAGTTACAGCTCGGACAAGCGTAACTGTGGGCAGTAAACCTGAAAGTGTAACTGGACTCTACTGATTTTTACCCTACATGACCAAGATTAATTTCAGTGACATTTTCTTATTGAAGATATTCAAAAATCTCATATTCTAAACAAACTAGAAATCATCAAAACAACCTGGCAAACAAATTTCCAGGATGTTTGGACTGAAAAAATAACCTCTGGAGTGTTAAAAAGGTTTTTCCATATTTGGGCTCTGTGACCTAGTTTTTGATCCCAGATGACCCATATCCAAATATGAGCTAGAAATCATCAAAGCAACCTTTCTGACAAATTTCAAGGATATTTGGACGGAAAATGTACCCTCTAGAGCGTTAAAAAGGTTTCTCCATATTTGGGCTCTGTGACCTAGTTTTTGATCCCAGATGATCCATATTCGAACCTGAGCTACAAATAATTAAAACAACCTTTCTGACAAATTTCCAGGTTATTTGGAATTAAAATCTTACCTCTAGAGTGTTAACAAGGTTTTTCCATATTTGGGCTATGTGACCTAGTTTTTGACCAAGATGACCAATATCCAAATAAGAGCTAGAAATCATCAAAACAACCTGTCTGAAAAATTTCCAGGATATTTGGACTGAAAATGTAACCTCTGGAGTGTTAAAAAGATTTTCACATATTTGGGCTCTGTGACCTAGTTTTCTATCCCAGATAACCCATATTCGAACATGAGCTAGAAATCATAGAAACAACCTTTCTGACAAATTTCCAGATTATTTGGACTGAAAATGTTACCTCTCCTTCTACAAGAAAATTTTCAAAGTTTTCACTATATAAGCCTATGTAAAACCAATACCAACAGGTGGGGCCAAATTTGACCCCAGGGGTATAATTTGAACAAACTTGGTAGAGGTCCACTAGACAATGCTACATACTAAATCTTAAGGCTCAGGCCCTTGTCATTTCAGACAAGAAGATTTTCAAAGTTTTCCCAATGTAAAATTTATTGACCCCAGGGGCATAATCTGAACATACTTGGTAGTGGTCTACTAGACAATGCTACATACCAAATCTTAAGGCTCATAATGAAAATATATAAGTGCCTACAAACCAAATATGTAAAATATCAGTCAATAAATGAAGGCTCTATGACAGAAAGTAGAAATATCTATTATAAGCTATGGTGACCTTGACGCAGTGACCTCAAACCCTACCCATGGGTAGAGGTCCATGCAAGGAACCTATAAATTGAATATCAAATATATTTATCAATAAATGAAAGCGCTATGATGTACAGTAGATAAATCTATTTTTAGCCTTCGTGACCTTTAACCTAATCTTATAATTTGAAAAAGCTTGATAAAGCTTGCTTCATGCCAAATTTTAAAATTCTACGCCTTGTGGTTTCATACAAGAAGATTTTTAAAGATTTCCTTTTTACATATTAAGGGCCCCCAGAGCGGGGCAAATTTTGCCCAGGGCCAACATTTAAACAATATTTGTAAAGGTTCTTTACACAATACTCAACACCAAATATCTAAGGTCTAGACCTTTCTGTTTTGGAGAAAAATTATTTTTCATGTATTTCCTATATAAATCTATGTAAACTAAGAGAACCCTGGGGCGTGGCCAATTTTGACCCAGGGAACATAATTTGAACAAACATGGTAGACATTCACTAGACAATGCTACATACCAAATATCTAAGCTGTAGGCATTGAGGTTTCCAGTAAGAAGACTATTAAAGATTGCCTTTTTTACATATTAAGGGCCCCCGGGGCAGGGCCAATTTTGACCCCGGGGCCAACATATAAACAATACTGGTAAAGGTTCTCTACACAATACTCCACACCAAATATCTAAGGTCTAGTCCTATTAGTTTCGGAGAAAAATGGTTTTTTCATCTTTTTCCTATATTGTAACTATATGTAAACCAAGAGAACCCTGGGGTGTGGCCAATTTTGACCAAGGGGACATTATTTGAACAAACTTGGTAGACATCCACTAGACAATGCTACATACCAAATATCTAAGCTGTAGGCATTGTGGTTTCTGAGAAGAAGATTTTTAAAGATTTCCTATATAAGTCTATGTAAAATTAAGTGACCCCTGGGGCGGGGCCAATTTTGACCCCAAGGAAATAATTTGAACAATTTTTGTAGAGTTCCATTAGAGGGTGCTAAATGCCAAATATCTAAGCTCTAGGCCTTGTGGTTTCAGACAAGAAGATTTTCAAAGTTTTCCCTGTGTAAAATCAATCGACCCCTGGGGCGGGGCCAAATTTAACCCCAGAGGCATAATTTGAAAAAACTTGGTAGTGGTTTACATGACAATGCTACATACCAAATCTTAAGGCTCAGGGCCTTGTTGTTTCAGACAAGAAGATTTTTTAAGTTTCACTATATAAACCTATGTAAAATCCATTGACCCCCAGGGCAGAGCCAAATTTGACCCTAGGGGTATAACTTGAACAAACTTGGTAGAGGTCCACAAGACAATGCTACATACAAAATCTAAAGGCTCAGGTCCTTGTGGTTTCAGACAAAAAGATTTTTAAAGTTTCACTATGTTTAAAAAGTTGACCCCCAGGGCGGGGCCAAAGTTGACCCCAGAGGTGTAATTTGAACAAACTTGGTAGAGGTCCACAAGACAATGCCACATACCAAATCTTAAGGCTCAGGGCCTTGTGGTTTCAGACAAGAAGATTTTTAAAGTTTCACTATATAAGCCTATGTAAAATAAATTGACCCCCGGGGTTGGGCCGAATTTGACCCTTGGGGCGTAATTTGAACAAACTTGACAGAGGTCCACTAAACAATACAATATACTAAATCTTAAGGCTCAGGGCCTTGTGGTTTCAGACAAGAAGATTTTCAAAGTTTTTCATTTAAGTTGCCATAGCAACCAGAGTTCTTGATGGAATTGAATTCTTTGATCAACTTTGGTACAGCTTCATGCAAGGAACATCCCTGCAAAGTTTCAATAAATTTGGCCAAGTGGTTTAGGAGGACAAGTTGTTTTAAAAAAATTGTTGATGCAGGGACGGACGTACGATGGACGACGGACAATGGGCCATCACAAAAGGTCACCTTTAGGACATTGTCCTCAAGTGAGCTAATAAGTTGACCCCTGGGGCGGGGCCAAATTTCATCCCAGGGGCATAATTTGATCAAACTTGTTAGAGGTTCACAAGACAATGCTACATACCAAATCTTAAGGCTCAAGGCCTTGTGGTTTCAGACAAGAAGATTTTTAAAGTTTCACTATATAAGCCTATGTAAAATCCATTGACCTCCGGGGTTGGGCCAAATTACCAGGGGCATAATTTGAACAAACTTGATAGAGGTCCATTAGACAATGCTACATACCAAATCTTAAGGCTCAGGGCCTTGTGGTTTCAGACAAGAAGATTTTCAAAGTTTTTCCTTTAAGTTGCCATAGCAACCAGAGTTCTTGATGGAATTGAATTCTTTGAACAACTTTGGCAGAGCTTCATGCAAGGAACAACCCAGGCAAGTTTCATCAAATTTGGTCCCAGATGTTTCAGAGGAGATGTTGTTTGAATGAAATTGTTGACGGACGCCGGACAAAGACCGGTCACAATAGCCCACCATGAGCCAAAGGCTCAGGCAAGCTTAAAAGCAAGACCCCGAATCGGGGCCAAATTTGACCAAACTTGGTAGAGTTTCACTAGACAATGCTACATACTAAATCTAAGGCTCAGGCCCTTGTTGTTTCAGACAAGAAGTTTTTTTAAAGTTTCACCATATAAGCCTATGTAAAATCAACTGACCCTCGGGGCAGGGCAAAACTTGACCCTTAGGGCATAATTTCAACAAAGTTGGTAGAGGTCCACTAGACAATGCTACATACCAAATCTTAAGGCTCATTCCTTGTGGTTTTAGACAAGAAGATTTTTGAAGTTTTCCCTAAAAAAGCCTATGCAAAATCAATTGACGACCAGGGTGGGGCCAAATTTGACCCCAGGGGTATAATTTGAACAAACTTGGTCCACTAGACAATGCTACACACCAACTCTTAAGGCTCAGGGCCTTGTTGTTTCAGACAAGAAGATTTTCAAAGTTTTTCCTTTCAGTTGCCATAGCAACCAGAGTTCTTGATGGAATTGAATTCTTTGAACAAGTCTGGTAGAGCTGCAAGCATTGAAGGAACATCCCAGACAAGTTTCATTAAATTTGGCTCAGAGGTTTCAGAGGAGATGTCGTTTGAATGAAATTGTTGACGGACGACAGATAAAGACAGGTCACAATAGCCCACCATGAGCCAAAGGTTCAGGTGAGCTAATTTGAGAAAAAAAATTGTTTGGGCGGTGGGGTGGGGAGGGGGGGTGAGTGACCCCCAGGGGAGGGTCGATGACCCCATTGTCGTCACAGTGCATACTACCAAATATCTAAGCTCTAGGCCTTGTGGTTTCAGACAAGAACATTTTTAAAGTTTTCCCTATATAACTTTATGTAAAAGAAGTAAGCTCTAGGTGGGGTCAGTTCTGACCCCAGGGTCATAATTTGAACAATCTTTGTAGAGGTCTACTAGACAATGCTCAACACCAAATATCTAAGCTCCATGCCTTGTAGTTTCTTACAAGAAGATTTTTAAAGTTTTCCCTATATAACTCTATGTAAAAGAAGTAAGCCCTGGGTGGGGTCAGTTCTGACCCCAGGGTCATAATTTGAACAATCTTTGTAGAGGTCCACTCGATGATGCCTCATACCAAATATCTAAGCTCCAGGCCTTGCAGTTTCTGACAAGAAGATTTTTAAAGAATTTACTATATAACTCTTTGTAAAACATGTGACCCCTTGGGTGGAGCCAATTTTGACCCAGGGGCTATGATTTGAACAATCTTGGTAGAGGTCTACTAGACAATGCTCAACACCAAATATCTAAGCTCCAGGCCTTGTGGTTTCAGACAAGAACATTTTCAAAGTTTTTCCTTTAAGTTTCCATAGCAACCAGAGTTCTGCATGGAATTGAATTCTTTGAACAACTTTGGAAGATTTCATGCAAGGAACACTCCATGCAAGTTTGATTGAATTTGGCCCAGTGGTTTCAGAGGAGATGTCGTTTGAATGGAATTGTTGATGTCTCACTATGCACATCGGACATTGCGGTATGACAAAAGCTCACTCTGGCACTTTGTGCCAGGTGAGCTAAAAAAGAACTAACAAGAGGGCAATGATGGCCCTGGATCGCTCACCTGAGTACTTTGGCTGTAGGTTTGCTGCTTAAAGCAGTATTTCATTTTTTAAATGAAAATCTGTAAGTGCCTACAAATCAAATATGTAAAATATCAGTCAATAAATAAAGGCTCTATGACAGAATGTAGAAATATCTATTATAAGCTATGGTGACCTTGACCTTGACCCAGTGACCTCAAACCCAACCCATGGGTAGACGTCCATGCAAGGAACCTATATACTGAATATCAAAGATATTGGTCTATAAATGAAGGCTCTATGACGTACAGTAGATAAATCTATTTTTAGCCTCCATGACCTTTAACCTAATCTAATAATTTCAAAAAGCTTGATAAAGCTTGCTTCATGCCAAATTTTAAAATTCTAGGCTTTGTGGTTTCAGACAAGAAGATTTTTAAAGATTTTCTTCTATACTGCTATTTAAAACTTATGACCCCTCGGGCGGGGCCAATAGTGACCCCAGTTACATTTTTCAAACAAACTAGGTAGAGGTCCACTAGACAATGCTGCATACCAAATACCTAAGCTGTAGGCATTGAGGTTTCCAGTAAGAAGATTTTTAAAGATTGCCTTTTTTACATATTAAGGGCCCCCGGGACGGAGCCAATTTTGACCCCGGGGCCAACATATAAACAACACTGGTAAAGGTTCTCAACACAATACTCCACACCAAATATCTAAGGTCTAGTCCTACTAGTTTCGGAGAAAAATGATTTTTCATGTTTTTCCTATATAACTATATGTAAATCAATAGAACCCTGGGGCGTGGCCAATTTTGACCCAGGGGCATAATTTGAACAAACATGATAGAGGTCCACTAGACAATGCTGCACACCAAATATCTAAACTCTGGGCCTTCTGGTTTCAGACAATAAGATTTTTTAAGTTTTTCCTATATAACTCTATATAAAACATTTGACCCCAGGGGAAGGGGGGGGGGGGGGGGCATTTTTTACCAAGGAGCCATGATTTGAAGAAACTTGGTAGAGGTCCACTGGAGAATGCTGCATACCAAATATCTAAACGCTAGGCCTTGCAGTTTCTGACAAGAAGATTTTTTAAAGTTTTTCCTATATAACTCTTTGTAAAACATGTGACCCCGGGGGCGGGGCCATTTTTAACCCAGGAGCCATGATTTGAACAAACTTGGTACAGGTTCACTGGACAATGCTGCACACCAAATATCTAAACTCTAGGCCTTGTGGTTTCAGACAAGAAGATTTTTTAAGTTTTTCCTATATAATTCTATGTAAAACTAGTGACCGCTGGGGCAGGGCCATTTTTGACCCAGGGGTCATGATTTGAACAAACTTGTTAAAGGTCCACCTGATGATGCTTCATACCAAATATCTAAGCTCCAGGCCTTGTAGTTCTGGAGAAGAAGATTTTTAAAGTTCCAACTTTGAAAATCTATTTTAAGCTCCTGTGGCCTAGAAATGCAATGGACCTGAACCATTTGAACAATTTTGGTAAAGCTTCATGCAAGTAACATTCCTGCCAAGTTTCAGCAAGATTGGCCCAGCAGTTCAGGAGAAGATGTTGTTTGAAGAAAAAGTTGACGACGCACGCACGGACGGACGACGGACATCAGGCGATCACAAAAGCTCACCTTGAGCACTTTCTGCTCAGGTGAGCTAAAAATGACGTTATGGCCAATATTAGCAAAATTCAATAATTTGTCCTTGATGGTCAGGGTCATTTGAAGGTCAAGGTCATAGTTGAGTGATTCAATGTGTCAGTTTTGCTACAAGTGTTGTTTTGTCCCAGTATAAATCAAATCAAACCATAAATAACAAAAATTTGGCTATTTTAAGCAAAATTCAATAACTTGACCTTAAATGTCAAGGTCATCTAAAGGTCAAGGTTATACTAATAATAAATAAAAATGTCGGTTTTGTTGTTTTATCAAAGTATAAATCAAATCCTTAAAAAAACAACAGTTATGACAATTTAAGCAAAATACAATAATGGGACCACGGTCATTTTAGGGTAAAGGTCATACCTGAATTATTCAACATGTAAGTTTCGTCAAAAGTGTTGTTTTGTCCAAGTATGAATCAAGTGTAACCATAAATTACATAGTTATGACCAATCTTAGCAAAATTCAATAATTTGATCTTGCTAGTCAAGGTCATTCTTTCGGTCAAGGTCAAACTTGAATCGAAATGTCGGGTTTGTCAAAAGTATTGTTTTGTCCAAGTATGAATCAAATCCATTAATAAATGAAAAAGGTATGACAATTTAAGCAAAATTCAATCATCTGACCTTGATGGTCAAGGTCATTTTTAGGTTATGGTCATACCTGAGTTATTCAATATGTTGGTTTTGTCATAATTGTTGTTTTGTCCAAGTATGAATCAAAACCAACCATAAACAACAAAGTTATGACAATTTCAGCAAAATTTAATTATTTGACCTTGATGGTCATGGGAATTAAGGTTAAGGTCAAACTTGAATAATTTATCTTATCGGCTTTGCCATAAGTGTTGTTTTGTCTAAGTATGATTCAAATCCAACCATAAACTAGAAATGGGTTTTTGATTGAACAAAACATATGTCTCCCCCCAGCCAGTTGCTGCAGGTAGTATTGAGTCAGATGATTGTAAAATTTGACATTTAACCTCCAAGTGTGACCTTGACCTTGAGACACCACACCCGCAAAGTGGGTTCTGCACGTCGCCTTGATGAGGTGAACATCTGACCCAAGTTTCATAAAAATCCTTCAAGGGCTTTTGATGATACAGAGCGGACACAATTTTGTGGCATTTGACATTTAACCTCCAAGTGTGACCTTGACCTTGAGACACCACTCCAACAAAGTGGGTTTTGCACGTCGCCTTGATGAGGTGAACATCTGACCCAAGTTTCATAAAAATCCTTCAAGGGGTTTGGAAGATATAGAGCGGACACGATTTTGTGGCATTTGACATTTAACCTCCAAATGTGACATTGACCTTGAGACACCACACATGCAAAGTGGGTTCTGCACTTCGCCTTGATGAGGTGAACATCTGACCCTAGTTTCATAAAAATCCTTCAAGGGCTTTGGAAGATACAGAGCGGGACATTTAACCTCCAAGTGTGACCTTGACCTTGAGACACCACACCCGCAAAGTGGGTTCTGCATGTCGCCTTGATGAGGTGAACATCTGACCCAAGTTTCATAAAAATCCTTCAAGGGCTTTTGAAGATACAGAGCGGACACGATTTTGTGGCATTTGACATTTAACCTCCAAGTGTGACCTTGACCTTGAGTCACCACACCGGCAAAGTGGGTTCTGCACGTCGCCTTGATGAGGTGAACATCTGACCCAAGTTTCATAAAAATCCTTCAAGGGCTTTTGAAGATACAGAGCGGACACGATTTTGTGGCATCTGACATTTAACCTCCAAGTGTGACCTTGACCTTGAGACACCACACCCGCAAAGTGGGTTCTGCATGTCACCTTGATGAGGTGAACATCTGACCCAAGTTTCATAAAAATCCTTCAAGGGCTTTGGAAGATACAGAGCGGACACAATTTTGTGACGGACAGACAGATGGACGGACGGACAGACGGACGGACAACCGGGGGAAAAACAATATGTCTCCCCAATTTTTGGGGGGAGACATAATAACAAAATTATGGCCAGTTTTAACAAAATTCAATGATTTGTACCGTTTTATTACAGGTATGCAAAGTAAAATAGATAGGGAATATTATGTTGTAGTAGCTGTCTGTGACCTTGTATTTTGCTACGAGCACGTGAGGAAATCGATATCTCGCGAGACCGAAGGTCGAGCGAGATATTGATTTTCCCACGCTGCGAGTTGCAAAATACAAGGTCTCAGACAGCTACTACAACATAATTTTCCTTTTATTATATACCTATAAATTTTAGACAATAAATAATAAGACAAAATGATTCAATTTACTGAACTTTTATTTCACAACAAACATATTACTGAAAAATAAAATTATGAATGGCGGATGAATACATCAAATTTGTAGAAAGAAGCCACGCATTAAAATCATTTAAAATGGCCGCTACAATCGGGAACACACATCAATATTTCAGTGTCAACAAATGTGGGAAGGATAAACATTATTTTGCAGTGAATAAATTAATTCTTCAGTTGGATTGTATCAAACAAATCGTCGGACATTTTAGACAGAAACAGATATTGTATACATATGACCTACTGTATACATGTTAACAGTTGCAGACGACGTAGTTGAAATCACGACGATTCTCTTTTAAATAGGACGTTATTTGTGTGTATTCATAAGATTTTGTTTGAAGGGTACAATTTATGGATTTTTATGTTAAAGAATTGTAATAGTATTCAATAAAACACTTTCAATTATGTTTGTTTATATTTTTTGACGGGGGGGATTTCGTTACTAAAAATAGATACGGATTCCCCGCAAGGTGCCTGTAGTATCGGTTCCCGCTTCCAAATACTACGTCACGCACAACAAGGCTGGGAGCCAACCAAGAAAAATAGTCCGGCACTTCCATATATGGTACCGTATTCGACACTAACATAATACGGATTTTTCTATCCGTCGAAGCGTATTTGCGCTTCTAGATTTGTGTGTATTTTAGAAAGAAATTTTATAGGTATATAATAAAAAACTTTAATGTAGCAGCAGAGTTTAAAGCAATACAAGAAATGTTTGTAAAACATACATGTCCCCCAACAGCACCTAATTGCTTGTGGTTGGGCAAAAGCATTCTCTAGTTATTGATCGGAAACCCTTTTTAGGATCAAGGTCCCTGTGAGCTTGACCTTTGACCTAATCACCTCAAAGTCAATAGGGGTCATCTACTGGTGATGACCAACCAGCATACCAAGTTTGGTGAACCTAGGTCAAAGCGTTCTCTAGTTATTGATCGGAAACCGTTTTTAAGATCAAGGTCCCTGTGAGCTTGACCTTTGACCTAATGACCTCAAAATCAATAGGGGTCATCTACTGGTGATGACCAACCAGCATACCAAGTTTGGTGAACCTAGGATAAAGCATTCTCTTGTTATTGATCGGAAACCGTTTTTAAGATCAACGTACCTGTGAGCTTGACCTTTGACCTAATGCCCTCAAAATCAAAAGGGGTCATCTACTGGTGATGACCAACCAGCATACCAAGTTTGGTGAACCTAGGTCAAAGTGTTCTCTAGTAATTGATCGGAAACCGTTTTTAGGTTGAAAGTCTCTGTGATCTAGACCTTTGACCTAATGACCTTAAAGTCATCTACTGGTGATGACTAACCAGGATACCAAGTTTGGTGAACCTAGGTCAAAGCGTTCTCTTGTTATTGATCGGAAACCGTTTTTAGGATGAAAGTCTCTGTGATCTTGACCTTTGTCCCAGTGACCTCAAAGTCAATAGGGGTCATCTACTGGTGATGACTAACCAGGATACCAAGTTTGGTGAACCTAGGTCAAAGCGTTCTCTAGTTATTGATCGTAAACCGTTTTTAGGATGAAAGTCTCTGTGATCTAGACCTTTGACCTAATAAAATCAAAGTCAATAGGGGTCATCTACTGGTGATGACCAACCAGCATACCAAGTTTGGTTATCCTAGGTCAAAGCGTCCTCTAGTTATTGATCGGAATCTGTTTTTAGGATGAAAGTCTCTGTAATCTTGACCTTTGACCTGATGACCTCAAAGTCAATAGGGGTCATCTACTGGTGATGACCAACCAGCATACCAAGTTTGGTGAACCTAGGTCAAAGCATTCTCTAGTAATTGATCGGAAACCGTTTTAAGGATGAAAGTCTCTGTGATCTTGACCTTTGACCTAATGACCTCAAAGTCAATAGGCGTCATCTACTGGTGATGACCAACCAGTATACCAAGTTTGTTGAACCTAGGTCAAAGTGTTCTCTAGTTATTGATTGGAAACCGTTTTTAGGATGAAGGTCCCTGTGAGCTTGACCTTTGACCTAATGCCCTCAAAATCAATAGGGGTCATCTGCTGGTGATGACCAACCAGCATACCAAGTTTGGTGAACCTAGGTCAAAGAGTTCTCTAGTTATTGATCGGAAACCGTTTTTAGGAACAAGGTCCCTGTGAGCTTGACCTTTGACCTAATGACTTCAAAATCAATAGGGGTCATCTACTGGTGATGACCAACCAGCATACCAAGTTTGGTGAACCTAGGTCAAAGTGTTCTCTAGTTATTGATCGGAAACGAAGTGTCTACCGATGGAACGACCGACCGACATTTGCAAAACTTTATGCCCCCTCATCTTCGAAGCAGAAACTCCTGACAATATACACAACTAGGCTTGGTGACAAACATTCCTGTGAAGTTTCAATGAAATACTCCAAGCAGTTTTGGAGATGAAGTGTGGACAAGACTTTATTAACTCTGCCAAAAATAAATCAAGCAGAATCTCCTGATGATATGCACAACTAGGCTTGGTGACAAACACTCCTGTTAGGTTTCAATGAAATCCCTCAAGTGGCTTTGGAGATGAAGCAAGGACAAAATTTTACAGAACAGACAGACAGACAGACTCCTGGCCAAAACTGTATAAGGCGCCTTTTCTTTTGTTATTTTCTTTTGTTTAATAGAGGGCCATTGGCCCCTTATTCTACTGTTACAGAATGAACTCTATTGTTCTCTCATAATAGCATAAAAAGTTCAACAGTCTGGCTGAAATGGCACTCGAGGTATTGGTCAGAGAATTTTTTTACATTTAAGTCAATGTGACCTTGGCCTTTGACATACAGACCCCCAAAACAATAGGCTTCTTATGAAGTTTGAAGACCCTAGGTTAAACAAGAAATGTTTGTAAAACATACATGCCCCCCAGCAGCACCTAATTGCTTGTGGTTGGGCCAAAGCGTTCTCAAGTTATTGATCAGAAACTGTTTTTAGGATCAAGGTCCCTGTGGCCTTGACCTTTGACCAAATGACCTCAAAATCAATAGGGGTCATCTACTGGTGATGTCCAACCAGCATACCAAGTTTGGTGAAGCTAGGTCAAAGCGATCTCTAGTTATTGATAGGAAACCGCTTTTAGGATGAAGGTCCCTGTGAGCTTGACCTTTGACCTAATGACCTCAAAGTCATCTACTGGTGATGACCAACCAGCATACCAAGTTTGGTGAAAATAGGTCAAAGCGTTCTCTAGTTACTGATCGGAAACCGTTTTTAGGATGAAAGTCTCTGGGATCTTGACCTTTGACCTAATGATCTCAAAGTCAATACGGGTCATCTACTGGTGATGACCAACCAGCATACCAAGTTTGGTGAACCTTGGTCAAAGCCTTCTTTAGTTATTGATCGGAAACCGTTTATAGGATGAAGGTCCCTGTGATCTTGACCTTTAACCTAATGACCTCAAAATCAATAGGGGTCATCTACTGCTGATCACAAACCAGCATACCAAGTTTGGTGAACTTAGGTCAAAGCGTTCTCTAGTTATTGATCGGAAACCGTTTTTAGGATGAAAGTCTCTGTGATTTTAACCTTTGACCTAATGACCTCAAAGTCAATAGGGGTCATTTACTGGTGATGACCAACCAGCATTCCAAGTTTGTTGAACCTAGGTCAAAGTGTTCTCTAGTTATTGATTGGAAACCGTTTTAGGATGAAAGACATTGTGATCTTGATCTTTGAGCTAATGATCTCAAAGTCAATACGGGTCATCTACTGGAGATGTGCAACCAGCATTCCAAGTTTGGTGAACCTAGGTCAAAGCGTTCTCTAGTTATTGATCTGAAACCGTTTTTAGGATGAAGGTCCCTGTGAGCTTGACCTTTGACTTAATTACCTCAAAATCAATAGGGATCATCTACTGGTGATGACCAACCAGCATACCAAGTTTGGTGAACCTAGGTCAAAGCGTTCTCTAGTTATTAATCGGAAACCGTTTTTAGGATGAAGGTCCCTGTGAGCTTGACCTTTGACCTAATGACCTCAAAATCAATAGGGGTCATCTACTGGTGATGACCAACCAGCATACCAAGTTTGGTGAACCTAAGTCAAAGTGTTCTCTAGTTATTGATCGGAAACCAAGTGTCTACCGACGGACCGACCGCCAGACCGACCGACATTTACGAAACTATATGCCCCCTCATCTTCAATGGGGGCCATAATAAAACTCTAATTATTGAGCATAATTTTACATATAAGATCACTATGACCTTGACCTTTAATCAGCTGTCCCCAAAATCAAAAGGGTTCTTGTACTTAACAAGAACAATCATACTATGAAGTTTGAAGACACTGGGTCAAATAGAACTCAAGTTATTGAGCGGAAACCATTTTCAAGTTAAAGATCACTGTGATCTTGACCTTTGACCGGCTGACCCCAAAATTAATAGGCTTCTGTAACTCAGTAGGGACAGTCATCAAAATAGAACTCTAATTATTGAGCATAAACCAATTTTACATATAAAGTCACTATGACCTTGACCTTTAATCAGCTGACCCCAAAGTCAATAGGTTTTTCCTGCTCAACAAGGACAACCATACTGGACACTAGGTCCAATACAACTCTAGTTATTGAGGGGAAATCATTTTCACATTTAAGGTCACTGTGACCTTGACCTTTGAACTATATAATTATCCCCAAAACTATAGGTTTCTGTAACTCAATAAGGGCAACCATCTTATGAAGTTTGAAGACTTTAGGTCAAAAGGTACTCTAGTTATCGAATGGAAACGAAGTGTGACAGACAGACTGACAGACAGGGCAAAAACAATATGTCTCCCCAAGAGGGAGGAGACATAATTACTCAATATGTCCCAGTTTTAAACTCATCTACAAGATAGGAACAAGAGCACTGCTGGGCAGAGCGTTATATGCCCGAAGTTTTTTTCCTAAGTATGATGTATCTGTGATAAAAGGGAGGAAACCTTAGGCTTTGGAATTAAATGATTTGCTTTAAATTTTGAATTGTTTTTGATTTACAAAATTTAGACTTTTTACATTTTATAATTTTAATTTTAGAGTTTTATAGATCTTTATCATATTTGAATTTTAGGCTTTATAATTTGTATAAATGTCAGTCAGAAGTTGTTCATGCTGTGATGCATGTTTATCAACTTATAGTGTCGAAATATTGATTGTTTAGTTGACTGTCACCTTGACCTTTTATGTACTTATCCTGAATAGTATAGGGGTCATGTAATCAATGATGGCAATCATCCTAAGAAGTTTGAAGTCTGTATGGGAAGTAGTTGCCAAGTTATACAGCAGGAATGCTTTTCAGTGTTTAGGTCATTGTGACCTTGACATCTGACCTACTTATCCTAAGTGTACAGGGGTCATTTTCTCAATGTAATCAATCATCATGTGAAGTTTGAAGTCTTTATGACAAATGGTTAATGAGTTACAGAGTGTAAATGATTCTATACATTTAGGTAGCTGTGACCTTGACCTTTGACATACTGTCCCAGAAATCGATTGTCCTTCCCATAGTCCCAGAAAACATACCCAATGTCCTTCGAAAACATGAAAAACATACATACCTTTGATCAGACAAGTCAAACTTTAGAAACGCCACTTATCCTTTAATTATTCATGATAATGTGCTCTGAATACACTGCGTGTCACAAATCAATTAACAAAAGCTTCTATCGATTACTGACTTGAGGTGCATTAATTTGTATATAGAGGCTGTCGCCGGTAATAGTTGGTATTAACAGAAACGCTACTTTAAATTATTTTAAATGCACATGTTCACCGGCCTTGCCGACAAAGACTAAGATTAAACTAATTTAAACTGAGTGTTTCACATATCTATTTGACAAAGAAAATTGTAAGTTTAAAACTAAGGTTTCCATAAATTTCGCACATTCTGGCACAAGAGTAAGTGCTTGAACGATACATAGCTATGTTTTAAAGTGATTTCAAAATGTCTAAACATCTGGCAGGATCATCTGCAAAGGGAAGCAGCAATAAAAAGGTTAAGGTTTAAACTTGACATGGCAAAATACAGTGTTAACTGGTCTGAAAATTTTTTAATTTGCGACGGCATATGCAGATTTTTAATGACCAAACTTTTTAAACAGGGAAAGCAATGGTGGTGATATCAAATTTTCTTCATGTACTATGTTGCAAATTTCAAATCAATGAACACTTAGCCCTTGTCTAATGCACATGATGCCATACATAGGATAAAATATGGCATGATGTCATTTGATAGTTAACTCATTTGATAATTAATGTGTGTGTGCGTTTGAGTCTTTCATACGTTTTTATGCTGCTACACACATTATTAAAACTGGAATAAAAAGATCTGGAAATAATGATGCTGATTTCTGTTTGAAACCACATGTATGGTTTTTCCCATCAAAATAATTTCCTGCCAAATTATGAGTACTGAGAATGGTAAATCATAAACAAGAGGGCCATGATGGCCCTAAATCGCTCACCTGAGTCTCATTGCTCATGTTACAAATATTGTTATTGGTTTCTATGTGTGCAAATTTGAATAAGTTTGCAGTAAGTTTGAAGACTCTGGGTGTAATGGTACTCAAATTTTTAAGCAAAAATAGTTTTACTCTACAGGTCCCAGTGACTTTGACCTTTGACCTACAGACCCCAAACACAATAAGGTTCTTCTATTTAGTAAAAGCAATCATCCTATGAAGTTTGGAGGCTCTGGGTGAAATGGTAATCCTGTTATTGAGTGGAAACGGTTTTCACTCTGGAGGTCCCTCTGACCTTTACCTTTGACCTATTGACCCAAAACACAAAAGGGATTTTTTGTACTCAACAAGAGGGCCATCGTGGCCCTAGATCACTCACCCGAGTATTTTGGCTGTAGGTTTGCAGTTAAGCAGTATTTCATGTTTTAATTGAAAATATGTAAGTAATGTAAATATAAATATGTAAAATATCAGTCAATAAATAAAGGCTCTATGACAGAAAGTAGAAATATCTATCATAAGCTATGTTGACCTTTACCTTGACCCAGTGACCTAAAACCCTACCCATGGGTAGAGGTCCATGCAAGGATCCTATATACCGAATATCAAAGATATTGGTCTTAAAACAAGAGCCATGTTACACATGGTTAATCCCCCCACTGGGAAGAAGCTACCTGAAGGTTGTACTTTCAAATACTCAATGTAACAAGAGCCACCGCAAGCGGGGGCCACGCTCGACTTTTTTCTATTTCCAAAGGCAAACACATCAGAGGAAGCACATAGTGGTGAAGGGATTTCAAATGAAACATCATTTGGAAATATAATTATACATAACAAGAGCCATGTTACACATGGTTAATCCCCCCGCCGGGAAGAAGCTACCTGAAGGTTGTTCTTTCAAACACTCAATGTAATAATGTTTGAAGAAAATCCCATAAAAAATAGGCAGAGTTATTGTTCTTGCAAACTGCACTTCCTACCAATGTTCTATGTCAGTGTATTAAGTTTGAAGAAAATCGCTCAAGCACTTTTGGAGTTATGCTTCGGACAAAGTTTTTTCAATTAAATCTGATAAAGGGGAATAATTCTAAAAGTAGGCAAGGTAGAGTTATTATTCTTTCACACTGCACCTCCTCCAAATGTGCTCTTTCAGTATATGAAGTTTGAATAAAATCCCTCAAGTACTTTTGGAGTTATGCTCCGGACAAAACTGGAACGGACGGACGGACCTATAGCGGGCTCCAGTGTGACAATTTTCTTCTGTGACAATAAATTTTTCTTCTGTGACTGCACAAAAATTGTATTTACAGCACCAGCTTTTTGCTGCAGTCACACAAGCTTTTAGTTTTCAGTCACAGAAGAGTTTACTTTCCCGTCACAGAAGCCTTTGATTTGAACCAAAGAGTACAGTACATAGTGATATTTTGCCCAGATTCCGTATACGATATAAAGGTCTATCAAGGATATTCCTATAAGGTCGAGCAGGTAAATTGCATTCAAACACCTTTCAGTACTAAGCAACAATGTCAACTTTCCTGATTTTCCAACCTGTACGTTTAAACCATAGTGACCTTCTATGAATAATTTAGAGATGTGTGGGTCATATCAAGTTGAATAAGCATTGCAGCTTTATTTCATTATTAATTAAAAATTATAATGATGGCCAAGTCATATACGATACACTTCGTTGGCCTAGTGGTTGAGACTTCTGCACCCTAGAACCTGGTTTAAACCCCCAGTGGCAATTTGTTTTGCCACTGACCGTTCCAAGGCGGTATCCCCAAAGGTTCTCTTCTTCGTTAATTGTTTGTGGCGTCCTATTTGAATTGACATGCTTATATAAAACATGCACTCTCTCTTTCTTTCTTCTTTTTCGCTGCGTGGGGAGGCTGTGTTTTTTGAGTGTGGCGATTTCCGATATGCATATATTGCTTTCTTTCAAATCTGCAGGTGGAAGGTTTGAGCTCCATATCGAGCATTCATTGTAGGATGGATGTTTTAAACTTTTTTGTGGGACTTAATCTGATACGGCCCCCTAGTGGGCCACAAGGGTTAAATATTAATGGTTATTGACTTCTATACGCCTGGACTTTACAGAGATATACTTGTGTGAGTCTTTTCTAAAAAAAATGTATGCTTGTGCTGCATCTTTGGACTTGTGTGGCAGTCACACAAGCAAACGAGTCCAAATGAAGAGGCAATAGCTTCCTGTGACGATTTGGCTATGGGTAGGATTTGGGAGGAACATAGATCTTAAGTGTCTCATAAGTAAAATTGGCTGGCACTAACGATAGGGTGACATAAAACCATAACATAACTTATCAGAATTATTTTATTCTTGTTTTCTTTTTACAGTCGTCTGATGGACAGTAAAATTGTGCAACTTTACAGAGATATACTTGTGTGAGTCTTTTTTCTGTGACGATTTGTGGTCTTATTCTCCACTGAAACTATTAGTCCTCAAATTATTTCTCCTTTTTTTTTTTCAGAATCATGTTAGAAACCTTTTTAACAATTAGATGCCAATGACGTTTGTATAGCTCTCCACCATTTTTAAAGCTGTTTTGTTTTGCCTTAATACAGTCTTTCATTGCTGGTGTCTTGTTTGAATTAATGTGATTTCCCAAATACATAGAGATTTCCTCGAGTTCCTTTTCCGTCCACCTCTGTCTTTGTTTCTTCTGGGCTTTTGCTGGTTTAATGGCTCCCCTTGTTTCTTTTTCCTCTTCATCCTCTGTTTCTTCCATTATAGCTTCCTCAGCCTGGTCCCCAAAGTCATCTGTGGCCTGTGATGTACTAGCTTCATCTTGTAGAGTGTCACTGTCTGTTTGGTTTTTTTTCAACATTTCCATGAAGTCAACCTCATCCAATTTTTTTCCTACAAACTTCGACTGGAGATTTAAATCCTGCATTAGTAAGATTTTCCCAATATTAACCCGTTCAATGTATGGAGACATGGTTCTGTATTGATTCAAGTGCACTTTTGTAGTATGCCCTAAATGTCTACACACTTGCTGTAACTCGTTTGGCGCCAGATTCATCACCTGAAAATGAAGCCAAGTAAATGTTGAACAAGAAGAATGTTTAAAGGATATCTATCATGTTTCAAGAAAATCTTACAAAATTAATGGCGAGTTCTTTAAATTTAACTAAAGCTATCACTGAAAGTTATGAAATACCCCACACAGTACCATCTTATTACCGGAAAATGGCGAGCAAAAAACCCACCACGTTAAAAGCTACCGTAGGTCAAAATTATTGAAATGCAGACATAAGCATAACAAGGGCAATTCCTAAAACCAATCACTCAACTTTTCTCAGTGCTTGATAATATATAAACAAAAATGGGTGACAGGGTAAAAACTCTCATACCGTAATACCAAATAGTAAGAATTCGCAACATGTAAAAAATCCCCGTTATATCATAAAAAATGCCCTTACCTGACTCCGACACTGATTCCTCACTTTGATTGGAATTGTAGTCAGGATCTCTCCCACTGTCATCACAGTCCATGCTGTCCTCATAACTGTCACTCCAACTGTCAGACACATCACTGACTTCCATCATCACAGCAGCTACAATGGTAATGACAACTTTTTAAAAATATTTTCCGCACTCCTGTTATCCTCATTTTAGGATACTTTCTGGAACTCGACACAATACTGGTCACAAAAACAGTCCTACAAACTCAAGAGGATGTAGAACATAACATTCACATCTATTCTAAAAGATCTAATTGCTCACAGAAATAGCTTCAATACTAAATCATTCTGTGACTGTCATTATATGCTTATGTTGCAATTACTTCTGTGACTGTTCTAGAAGAATCAGTTGCTCACGGGGGCTAATTTCAATAATCATTTTGTGTCTGTTCTTATATTCTTACGCTGCCAGTGCTTCGGTGACTGTCAGTATCATATTCTTATGCTTCAATTACTTCTGTGACTGTCATCATATTCTTACATCGCAGTCCTTCTGTGACTGTCAGTATCATGTTCTTATGCTGCAATTACTTCTGTGACTGTCAATATTATTTTCTTACGCTGCCATAGTTCTGATAATCAAAACTAAAAACTGAAACTAATGCTGCAATTACTTCTGTGACTGTTCTAGAAGAATCAGTTTATTAAGTCAAAAGAAATGATAGTATAAAATCATGATTACACTTTAAAATGGCATCACAAACTGTATTGCTGACTTACCATGTTGTACATCCAGATCATATGATACATTCAAGTCGTCCTGTACACATGAATCGTCCTGAATACCTGGGTTGTCTTGAACACCTGGATCGTCTTGAACACCTGGATCTTTTTGTACAGCTGTCTTGCTGGAGTCACGCTTCTCATTTTGCTCAAGATCTGTTATAGACAACATGACAGCAATATTGTTTTGAGTTATTTTGAAACATCAAGAAATGAAAGATAAACATGAACCTTGTGATCCAATTAATGAAGATTGAAGAAATAATCGAATTTATAATTAAGAAGGTAAGAAAAGACTTTTTCAATCACATGAATCGTAAATAATCACAAAATGTACAAATTATATTGTCAATTGTCTCTTGATTGAATTTTGCTCTTGAAGGCTTAATATGTAATACAAGTATAAGGTGTCAAAATTCAGCTGTATAAATTACGCATAATGCTGTGACGCAAACAAAAACTTCCTTACCGACAGATTTGTCACCTTGATCGTCTTGAACACCTTGATCGTCTTGAACACCTTGATCGTCTTGAACATCTGGATCGTCTTGAATACCTGGGTTGTCTTGAACACCTGGATCATCTTGAATACCTGAGTTGTCTTGAACATCTGGATCGTCTTGAATACCTGGGTTGTCTTGAACACCTGGATCGTCTTGAATACCTGGGTTGTCTTGAACACCTGGATCGTCTTGAACACCCAA
The DNA here is from genome assembly GCA_012932295.1 of Cyclina sinensis. Taxonomy (NCBI): domain Eukaryota; kingdom Metazoa; phylum Mollusca; class Bivalvia; order Venerida; family Veneridae; genus Cyclina; species Cyclina sinensis. The sequence continues at coordinate 11,541,348 of JAAONU010000009.1, read as the reverse complement.
ATCGTCTTGAACACCTGGATCATCTTGAATACCTGAGTTGTCTTGAACACACGAATCGTCTTTAACAACTGGATCGTCTTGAATACCTGGGTTGTCTTGAACACCTGGATCATCTTGAATACCAGAGTTGTCTTGAACAACTGGATCATCTTGAACTCCTGGATCGTCTTGAATATCTGGGTTGTCTTGAACACCTGGATCTTCATGTACAGCTGCCTTGCTGGAGTCATGCTGCTCATTTTGCTCAAGATCTGTTATAGACAACAGGAATTTTACTCTTAAAGGCTTAATTTTTTTATTCAAGTTTTAAATGTAGAAAATTCAGCTGCAATGAATTATGCTGTGATGCAAACAATTACTTCCGAACCCACAACTTTGTCTTGAGGCAGGCCTGCAGTTGGACCAAACCACTACTTGTCAATGAAATTAACCATCCACAAAATGTCGAACTTTTCATGAAGCTCTGTCTACCAAGAAATAGGCCAAAAAACAACCAGAATAAGTAGCAACTACTCTATAGTGGCGCAGGGGTTTTACTTTTGCCATCAGTCTCAGCCTAACAGCCACTCCAACTAGCAGCAGTGAATTAAATATTATAATATTATAACTGCAGTCAATCAGTGTGACTCCATTTGACAGACTGGACATATTATTATGCAATTGTGAGCACATACTTATATCCTTCTGCTTTTCCATTTCTAAAACACTCACCATTAGCCCATCGGAGGTCTTTTTTAAATGCCTCTAGTGTTGTATACAGCTTTTTCTTCTTTAAAATTTCTGAAATAAATCAGACAATGTTAGAATTAGTTGAAACAAATATCATTTAGCAAACTGAACACAAGTTTGGTACTGGTGCACAAAATAACAGGGTATTTTTATAGTATGATATGGCAACATTCTACATTAAAGCTACATATACCACAACAGTTTATCAATATCTTATGTCAGCAGGTATGACAGTGATAATGTCAATCTGAGAAACAAATGTCACATGAGGCGTCACACAAGGCGTCAGCCGAGTGGTGACATTTTGTTTCAAGGGTTCATATTATTACTGCCATACATGCAGCCGTAAGATATTTATTTTATTATACCGAATCATCTAATTTATTGTAGATGTATGTGAAAAGTAAGTATTTCATAAAAATACTGACACGATTACCTGCCCCTTTATGACATTTAAAATATCAGGGTGGTCACATGACCAGACATTGCTTTTCTTTCGGCCAGGTGTTACAAGAACAGAGAATGTCACTGATACTCAAAATTAACACTTTCTTCATCTATGGGAGTTTACTATAGTAGATAAATGCGAGGTATAATTATAATATGTTACTGGCCATATATGTGTCATTTTCAAGCCTTGATAGTATTATTCATTGCAGTAGGAATATCACATAATTCATTCCTCAGCAGAGATGTAGATATGTAGATATGTTTTTCCACAAACAAAACATTTTTAACGTCATCTTAAGATCAACAAATGACAGAGCTGAAATTCCTATGCTCCAGTCACATAAATGACGGTGGCTGTCAGATTATTTTGTTTAAATTTGTCATTCATAAGTTGGACGGTCCCAGAACGGGTCCCTGACTGCTGCAGGACAAGCGCATGCAAGGTCGCCATCCAACTTCAAAATCTTTGCATTTTCAATAAATCAAGCTGCGCCTTTCCAATATGTGACCAGGAACTAAGTAAAGTGTAAAACAGTAACTGTCGCCGGCCAATACTAAAACCTGTTTGTTTTATCATCGACCTGCCACTGCCACATAATGTGACCATAGCAAAAAACATACAAGACACTACGCTTAAAAAAACAGAACACCAGGTTTTCAATTGTTTGAAAAAGCTTTGAACAGAACTGTATTACACTTCATACAGTATAACCTGTGTAAGCAGTCACCTTCATACAGCATTTTCCTGTCCAATGTGGTCACTTAATGGTGTCCCAATTTCTTAAATGTATTCATAAATGTAATGGCTATGTTTTGGTTTCCCTTAGGTGATAACTAGATATAGGTTTTACTGTATGTATATGTAAGCCATCATCAAGAAACAAAGGGTACAGCAAATTACGAAATAACCTAAATATCATTTTACTAATGTATTAGTCAATTGTCCCCCTTCCGGGGAGTAGAGAATTAATTTTTTTTCTTCCAACTCCCGCCATTTTCCCTGCACTGGGGAAGTTTTTAAGCGCAAGTCCGCCCTTTGATCACTCTTTAATGATCTTCTGCCAGACAATGTCATACAGCAAACACACCACCATACTTCCCTGCCCTGCAGGGGTAAAAAAAATTACAAAACATGTCCCTTTTCCCATGCCGATCCCGGAGGGGGCAAGGGAAAGAAATGACTAGTACATTTCCACAAAAGCTTAGGTAAGCAAAATGCAAAAACAATAAGTCAACTAAAACAAACAACTTTAACTGAATTAGTACCAATTCCCTCTTGCTCAAGTTCTTTTATTGGTCCAGGAAAAGAAACAAGCTGATCTCTGGAAACTTTAAAGCTACAACAAAAAATTACCTCTATCGAAATGCATTGAATTTTCTGTGACATCATGGTAATGTAAAACAAAGGCAGATATATTAGAAGGAGTGCAAAATCAGACAAATAATCTGTATTTTCTCGACCTCGGGTACCGCACTGTCCCGTGAAACTGATTTGGGACCACTTGCAGCATTTATTTATCAACACAAAACCATAAATTTGTAATCAAATGTATCAGAAAAGATAGCTTGGTGTAAAAAAGCTTTCTGTTCTGAAATAAGTGTCATGCTCTTCTAACTACAGCCTTTCAAAAGAAGCCAATTTTCGATTTCCATTGTTTGAATAGTGTTGTACACTCCTAACTAAAGTCTATGAGCCAGTACACTGTTTAATTTCAAATTATTTGATAACTTAATTGCTATTGTTAATTCATATTGAATGTGCTTTCAGATTTTTACAACAAAAAATTAGGAAATTAATATATTGATAAAAATGGTAACAATTTTAGCATATATATATATACTTACAGGGCATTGTCTGAATTACAGAACACCTGCAGTTTGGGGTGTTCCCACTTAACCACTCTAACTGGCCAATACAACTTGCGTGGCAAACCAGGAAGTCTACTCCAGTAAATGTCCATTCTGAAATAAAAAATTAAATTTATAGAATGCCTTTAACGCGATATCAATTAGCCTTAATAAGCAGTGTTTAATCTAGGTTATACGAGTTGGTTCCGAGAATTTAAGATTTTGTCCTTTGATCTTTAAAGTGACATTGACCTTTGGGATATAGAACTAATATGTGCAACACATTGTCTCATGGTAGTGAACATTCCTGTACTGTAAAGTTTGATGAAATTCCAAATATAAATAACAGAGATATTGAGATTTTAGATTTTGACCTCGTTGCATGACCTTGACCTGTAGATATAAGGACCCTGGATCATGCATGCAACACATCTTCATATTTTAGTGAATATTCCTGTATGGTTTGATGAAATTCCGATAATAAATAACAAAGATAATTTAAGATTTTGATCTTTGGCCTCCATGTGTGACCTTAACATAGAACAGACAACACCAAAACTCAAATTCACTTTTCTGACAGATTGTCTGACAAATTTTAACTGTTGTTAGACAATAAGTTAAACAGTCAGACAAATATTGAGGCAATAAAGTAAATTTGAATATCTGTAGTCAGACAAAATGTCTGACATTCACTAAATTTTTGTCAGACATCACTAAATTTTTGTCAGATTTGTCTGAAAGTCCAACAAGTTTTGGTGGTGACTGCTAGAGGCAATGACCTTGATTTTTGTAACTTTCGAAGGGCTTCAATCAAGGAACATTCTACTTGAACTTCAAGGAAATCAGGCCAGTGGTTTCAAAGGAGATTTTTTTAAATGCGTAACGAACAAGCAGACAGACAAACAGATATGTCACCAAAGACTTCGGTCGGTGACATGAAAAAATCCAAAGGTGTCCTAGTGAGCATAGAGTCCAACATGCTTTCGCTGCAATTATTAATAGACACCAAAAATTGTCACAGAAACTCATTACCTTTCCATCTGGACTCATTTCCTTGTGTGACTGCAACACAAGTCAAAAAATGGACCACAAGCATACATTTACATTTTTTTAGAAAAAGACTCACACAAGTATATTTTTCTTCGAAAAGTCAACTTTTCTCAGTGAAATGCTTAGATATTATTAAATTAAATGTTGTGCTAGATAGTCGGCAAAAATGCTTGATAGTATCAGTGTATGACCAAGAAAAACCATTTCCTTGGAAGGGATAAAAAGTTAAAAACACATTTTTCTTTGTTTACAGTAAAGCCTAATGATGACATCAGATGAACTGTGTCGTTAACAATTTGAAAACACCCAGGTTTAGTTTTATCACAAAGAAAACTATCATCAATAAAGCCTGAACAAGAATGTCCCAGGCTTCTAAGTCTTGAAAACACTGGTTTGAGAATGCGAGTGAAAAATCTCGGACAAAGAGCTAATCCATTTGGAAAATCGCAAAAAGCATAGACTTTTCGTACCACTGGAATTTGAGATATTTTTGATGTTCCAATAAGCTATGTTGGTTTTACTGTGGACATTTTATACCTAACTTAAGTTTGGCCATGGAGGCTGATAGCAAACAATCACACAATAAAGTTTCAACATAGTGTGTATCATGTTGTTTCCCTTAACTTTATATTCCAATTAAAACTTAATGTCTTTCAAAAAATATAAGTACAAATATTTTTGTGTATGAAACAAATCTAAAAAAATTCATTATTTTTGCAAATTTATACTGGAAATGTTTGAAATAACCCTCAATAATTATTTAATTAATGGATAATTAACAAACGTTGTTGTTATTTCATGCTAGAATTTTGTAAAAATGGAAATCAATTGGATTTTGTGGAAAACTTGCGCAATGTCAAGTAAGTAAAATTTGGATAAGTCGGAACATTTGGGCTGACAGTTTTTTGTCTTTTGATGTATCATTTGCTGTAGATGGTAAACAGCTTGTTATTCTGTCAGCGATCGAGAAGTGACTACCATCCAAATTCAAAGGTCACTTGTTATTTGACTTGTGCTGCCAAATTAGGTGGGTGGGGAATAGTGTACAGACTTTTTCAATATTTCTGGCCAAAAATAAAAAAATGGAGTAGATCAATTTCTATTTAAAGAGAGGAAATACAAAGCATAACCAAGTGTAAAATGCAAATTAACCCACATGCAAAACCTACGAAGAAATATCCACATCCTCTAAGGAAGCGTCGGCAACTGAATTCTCTTTCTGGTTGTTGGAATTCGATCAAATATCCATTTGAGTAGCTAGTACACTCAATTTCGTTATATCTTAACAGAATATACAAAAGAACATGGGTATGGACCACAAATATACTCATTCTTAAGAAAAATGATCGTTTTGAAAGAGAAACACACACACAAAAAAACAAAAATTGCGTTGGAACTTGGAGCGTGGATGTCAGACCACGTGCAATTCCAGTCACACAAGTCAATCGGGGTTATTAAAGGCCTTTTCGCTTTCTACTGGAGAAATAACATGCCTAGCTATCACTGTCTACAAAAACTTCGAGCGAAAAAGGCTAAATTAATCGGCGATTTATGAAAATCTCAAAGAAAAAAGTTGTCGTTACCTGCTACCTCCTCGATCAAGAGCCGTCTTCACTGCGCATGCGTATTCCGCATAATTAGACTGGTTACATAAAAAATTGTACGCAGGCGCTTGAAAATACCGCATACTCACAACGTTTCAATCACACTGATCAAAATTAATTTAAACCCGACAAAGATAAAAAATTATGGTCTTGTCCGTAGTTATGATGGACCCCAAAGGTGTCCGTGTATGACTATAGTGTCCAACTTGCTTCTGCTACGATTTTTATGGACACCACAAATCGTCACAGAAAGCTATTGCCTCTTCATTTGGACTAATTTGCTTGTGTGACTGCCACACAAGTCCAAAGATGCAGCACAAGCATACATTTTTTGAGAAAAGACTCACACAAGTATATCTCTGTAAAGTCGGACGGACGGACGGACGGACAGAGACCATTTCGAATATCCCCTCAGCCTTTGGCGGGGGGATAATAAGTTGAAGAATTCAAGAATTAGATATACATGTATAGGCTGGGATTTTTAAAATGTAAACAAGTAAATCTGATAAAGGGGAATAACTCTAAAAAATAGGCAAGGTAGAGTTATTGGACTTGCACACTGCACTACCTACCAATGTGCTCTGTCAGTGTATGAAATTTGAATAAAATCCCTCAAGTAGTTTTGGAGTTATGCTCTGGACAAAATTTATCAAGTAATTCTGACAAGAGGGCCATGATGGCCCTGGATCGCTCACCTGAGTACTTAGGTTTGCTGTTAAGCAGTATTTCATTTTTTAATTGAAAATATGTAAGTGCCTACAAACCAAATATGTAAAATATCAGTCAATAAATATAGGCTCTATGACAGAAAGTAGAAATATCTATTATAAGCTATGGTGACCTTGACCTTGACCCAGTGACCTCAAACCCTACCCATGGGTAGAGTTCCATGCAAGGAACCTCTATACTGAATATCAAAGATATTGGTCTATAAATGAAGGCTCTATGAGGTACAGTAGATAAATCTACTTTTAGCCTCCGTGACCTTTAACCTAATCCAATAATTTGAAAAAGCTTGATAAAGCTTACTTCATGCCAAATTTTAAAATTCTAGGTCTTGTGGTTTCAGACAAGAAGATTTTTAAAGATTTTCTTCTATATGGTTATTTAAAACTTGTGACCCCTCGGGCGGGGCCAATAGTGACCCTAGGGACATTTTTCTAAAAAACTTGATAGAGGTCCACTAGACAATGCTTCACACCAAATATCTAAGCTCTATAACTTGCGGTTTCTGACAAGAAGATTTTTTTAGATTTTCTTATATAACTTTATGTAAAACTAGTGGCCCCTGGGGCGGGGCCATTTTTGACTCAGAGGCCAGGATTTGAACAAACTTGGTAGAGGTCCACTAGACAATGCTACACACCAAATATCTAAGCTCTATAACTTACGGTTTCTGATAAGAAGATTTTTTAAAGATTTTCCTATATAACTCTATGTAAAACAAGTGACCCCCGGGGCGGGGCCATTTTTGACCCAGAGGCCAGGATTTGAACAAACTTGGTAGAGGTCCACTAGACAATGCTACATACCAAATATCTTAACTGTAGGCCTTCTTGTTTCTGACAAGAAGATTTTTTAGTTTTTCCTATATTATAACTCTATGTAAAACAAGTGACCCCCGGGGCGGGGCCATTTTTGACCCAGAGGCCAGGATTTGAACAAATTTGGAAGAGGTCCACTAGACAATGCTACACACCAAATATCTAAGCTCTATAACTTACGGTTTCTGACAAGAAGATTTTTTAAGATTTTCCTATATAACTCTATGTAAAACTAGTGGCCCCTGGGGCGGGGTCATTTTTGACCCAGAGGCCAGGATTTGAACAAACTTGGTAGAGGTCCACTAGACAATGCTTCACACCAAATATCTCAGTTCTATAACTTACGGTTTCTGACAAGAAGATTTTTTAAGATTTTCCTATATAACTCTATGTAAAACTAGTGGCCCCTTGGGCAGGGCCATTTTTGACCCAGAGGACAGGATTTGAATAAACTTGGTAGAGGTTCACTAGACAATGCTACACACCAAATATCTAAGCTCTATAACTTACGGTTTCTGACAAGAAGATTTTTTAAGATTTTCCTATATAACTCTATGTAAAACTAGTGGCCCCTGGGGCGGGGCCATTTTTGACCAAGAGGCCAGGATTTGAACAAACTTGGTAGAGGTCCACTAGACAATGCTACACACCAAATATCTAAGCTCTATAACTTACGGTTTCTGATAAGAAGATTTTTTTAAGATTTTCCTATATAACTCTATGTAAAACTAGTAGCCCCTGGGGCGGGGCCATTTTTGACCCAGAGGCCAGGATTTGAACAAACTTGGTAGAGGTCCACTAGACAATGCTACATACCAAATATCTTAACTGTAGGCCTTCTTGTTTCTGACAAGAAGATTTTTTAGTTTTTCCTATATAACTCTATGTAAAACAAGTGACCCCCGGGGCGGGGCCATTTTTTACCCAGAGGCCAGGATTTGAACAAACTTGGTAGAGGTCCACTAGACAATGCTTCACACCAAATATCTAAGCTCTATATATTACGGTTTCTGACAAGAAGATTTTTTAAGATTTTCCTATATAACTCTATGTAAAACTAGTGGCCCCTGGGGCGGGGTCATTTTTGACCCAGAGGCCAGGATTTGAACAAACTTGGTAGAGGTCCACTAGACAATGCTTCACACCAAATATCTAAGCTCTACAACTTATGGTTTGTGATAAGAAGATTTTTTAAGATTTTCCTATATAACTCTATGTAAAACTAGTGGCCCCTGGGGCGGGGCCATTTTTGACCAAGAGGACAGGATTTGAACAAACTTGGTAGAGGTTCACTAGACAATGCTACACACAAAATATCTAAGCTCTATAACTTACGGTTTCTGACAAGAAGATTTTTTAAGATTTTCCTATATAACTCTATGTAAAACTAGTGGCCCCTGGGGCGGGGTCATTTTTGACCCAGAGGCCAGGATTTGAACAAACTTGGTAGAGGTCCACTAGACAATGCTACACACCAAATATCTAAGCTCTATAACTTACGGTTTCTGATAAGAAGATTTTTTAAAGATTTTCCTATATAACTCTATGTAAAACAAGTGACCCCCGAGGCGGGGCCATTTTTGACCCAGATCCCAGGATTTGAACAAACTTGGTAAAGGTCCACTAGACAATGCTACACACTAAATATCTAAGCTCTATAACTTACGGTTTCTGATAAGAAGATTTTTTTAAGATTTTCCTATATAACTCTATGTACAACTAGTGACCCCTGGGGCAAGGCCATTTTTGACCCAGAGGCCATGATTTGAACAAACTTGGTAGAGGTCCACTAGACAATGCTACATACCAAATATCTTAACTCTAGGCCTTGTGGTTTCTGACAAGAAGATTTTCAAGTTTTCCCTATATAACTCTATGTAAAATCAACTGACCCCTGGGGTGGGGTCAGTTTTGTCCCCAGGGACATAATTTGAACAAACTTGGTAGAGGTCCACTAGATGATGCTTCATACCAAATATCAAAGCTCCAGGCCTTGTGCTTTCGGAGAAGAAGATTTTTAAAGATCCAACTTATAAAATCTATTTTTAGCTCCAGTGAACCAGAAATGCAATGGACCAGAACCATTTGAACAATCTTGGTAGAGCTTCATGCAAGGAACATCCCAGGCAAGTTTCATTAAATTTGCCCCATTGGTTTCAGAGGAGATGTCGTTTGAATGAAAAGTTGACGACGGACGGACGGACGGACTGACGGACGACGGACAAAGACCGATCAGAAAAGCTCACCCTGAGCACTTTGTGCTCAGGTGAGCTAATAAAAGGGGAATAACTCTAAAAATAGGCAAGGTAGAGTTATTGTTCTTGCACACTGCACTACCTACCAATGTGCTCTGTCAGTGTATGAAGTTTGAATAAAATCCCTCAAGTAGTTTTAGAGTTATGCTCCGGACAAAATTTATCAAGTAATTCTGATAAACGGGAATAACTCTAAAAATAGGCAAGGTAGAGTTATTGCACTTGCACACTGCACTCCCTACCAATGTGCTCTGTCAGTGTATGAAGTTTGAATAAAATCCCTCAAGTAGTTTTGGAGTTATGCTCCGGACAAAATTTATCAAGTAATTCTGATAAAGGGGAGTTACTCTAAAAATAGGCATAATAAAGTTATTGGACTTGCACACTGCACTACCTACCAATGTGCTCTGTCAGTCTATGAAGTTTGAATAAAATCCCTCTGGCAGTTTTGGAGTTATGCTCCGGACAAAATTTATCAAGTAAATTTGATAAAGCGGAATAACTCTAAAAAAAGGCAAGGTGGAGTTCTTGCACTTGCACACTGCACTACCTACCAATGTGCTCTGTCAGTGTATGAAGTTTGAATAAAATCCCTCAAGTAGTTTTGGAGTTATGCTCCGGACAAAATTGTTTCGGACGGACGCACAGACGCACGGACGGACGAAGGGCATTCCTAATATCCCCTCCGCCTTTGGCGGGGGGATAGACAAAGTTATGGCCAATTTTAGCAACATTCAGAAATTTGACCTTAAAGGTCTAGGTCAAGTTCAGTTTAACCTTCTCTGGAGGTACTGTCTAAAAAGTAGTTATGTCCAAGCATGAAGACACTACATCCATTAACAACAAAGATATAGCCAAGTTAAGTAATGTCAAGGTCATTTAAAGGTCAAGGTAATGCTTGAATTGTTTAACACATTTCTTTTATTCTCAGTGTTGTTTTGTCCCTGTATAGATCAAATCTGTCCATAAAACCAGAAGTTTGGCTATTTTAACAAAATGCAATAATTAGAAATTTGACTGTAAAGGTCATTTAAAGGTTAAGGTCATACTTGAATAATTTAACATGTAGGTTTTGTTATAAGCCTTGTTTTGTCCAAGTATTAATAAACAAGAGGGCCAATGGCCCTAAAGCACTAACCTGGGTTCAAAGATGAAAGAAATTTTTATGAATGTAATGATGCATATCACAGAAATGGACCAATGCAATTTCATTGCCATAGCTCCAAAAACAAAAAGGAGGTCAGTAGGTCAAAATATAGGTCATGAGATGACATTTTTGAAATCGGAATGAAAAACTGTGCACACAGTCCAAATTTCATTGCTGTAGCTAAAAAACAAAAAAGTAGGTCAGTAGGTCAAAAATATAGGTCATGTTATGACGTTTTTGAAATTGGAACAAAAAACTGTGTACATGGTGCAAATTTCATTGCCATAGCTCCAAAAAAAAAAAAAGTATGTCAGTAGGTCAAAAATATAGGTCATGCCATGACATTTTTGAATTTGAAACAAGAAGCTCCAAAAACAAAAAGTAGGTCAGTAGGTCAAAAATATAGTTCATGCTATGATATTTCTGAAACTGAAACGAAAAACTGTGCACACAGTCCAAATTTCATTGCTGTAGCAAAAAAACAAAAAAGTAGGTCAGTAGGTCAAAAATATAGGTCATGCTATGACGTTTTTGAAATCGAAAGAAAAACTGTATACAAGGTCCAAATTTCATTGCCATAGCTTCAAAAACAAAAAGTAGGTCAGTAGGTCAAAAATATAGGTCATGCCATGACATTTTTGAAATCGAAATAAAAAACTGTGCACACAGTCCAAATTTCATTTCTGTAGCTCAAAACCAGAAAGTAGGTCAGTAGGTCAAAAATATAGGTCATGCAATGACATTTTTGAAATCGAAACGAAAAAGTGTTGTTTAGTCTAAGTCTGATTCAAATCCAATCATAAATTACATAATTATGGCCTGTTTTAACAAAATTCAATGATTTGACCTTGACCATCAAGGTCATTTAAAAGGTCAAGGTCAAACTTGAAATAATCATAATGTCGGATTTGTCACAACTGTTGATTAGTCCAAGTTAGAAGTTAGAGAAAGTTATGACAATTTAAGCAAAATTCAATCATCTGACCTTGACGGTAAAGGTAATTTTAAGGTCATGGTCAAATCTGAGCTATTCAACATGTCAGTTTTGTCATAAGTGTTGTTTCGTCCAAGTATAAATCAAATCCAACCATAAATACTAATGTTATGGTCAATTTTAGCAAAATTCAATAATTTGACCTTGAAGATGAAGGTCATTTATGAGTCAAGGTCAAGTTTAGTCTGGTCAGCTTGAAGGTCTTGTCCAAAGGGTTGTTGTATCCAAGCATAAAGAGAATCCACCAATTAATAATAAAGTTATGGCCAATTTTAGCAAAATTCAATATTTTGACCTTGAATATGAAGGTCATTTATGAGTCAAGGTCAAGTTTAGTCTGGTCAGCTTGAAGGTCTTCTCCAAAGGGTTGTTGTGTCCAAGAATGAAGAGAAACCACCTACTAATAATAAAGTTATGGCCAATTTTAGCAAAATTCAATATTTTGACCTTGAATATGAAGGTCATTTAAGAGTCAAGGTCAAGTTTAGTCTGGTCATCTTGAAGGTCTTGTCCAAAGGGTTGTTGTGTCCAAGTATGAAGATAATCCATCAAGGAATAGAAAAATTATGATCAATGTTAAAGTTTTCGGACGGGAACGGCAACGGCAACAACACCATGACTATGACATTAACTCGATTTTTTTTTCAAAAAAAGTCGAGCTAAAAATGTTTGAAGAAAATCCCACAAAAAATAGGCAAGGTAGAGTTATTGTTCTTGCAAATTGCACATCCTACCAATGTGCTATGTCAGTGTATTAAGTTTGAAAAAAATCGCTCAAGCACTTTTGGAGTTATGCTTCGGACTAAGTTTTTCAATTAAATCTGATAAAGGGGAATAATTCTAAAAGTAGGCAAGGTAGAGTTATTATTCTTTCACACTGCACCTCCTCCAAATGTGCTCTTTCAGTATATGAAGTTTAAAGAAAATCACTCAAGACCTTTTGGAGTTATGCTCCGGACAAAACTGGAATGGACGGACACACGGACGGACAGAGACCATTTCTAATATCCCATCCGCCTGTGGCGGGGGGATAATAAGTTCAAGAATTCAAGAATTAGATATACATGTATATGCTGGGATTTTTAAAATGTAAACAAGTAAATCTGATAAAGGGGAATAACTCTAAAAAATAGGCAAGGTAGAGTTATTGGACTTGCACACTGTACTACCTATTAATGTGCTCTGTCAGTGTATGAAATTTGAATAAAATCCCTCAAGTAGTTTTGGAGTTATGCTCCGGACAAAATTTATCAAGTAATTCTGATAAAGGGGAATAACTCTAAAAATAGGCAAGGTAGAGTTATTGTTCTTGCACACTGCACTACCTACCAATGTGCTCTGTCAGTGTATGAAGTTTGAATATAATCCCTCAAGTAGTTTTAGAGTTATGCTCCGGACAAAATTTATCAAGTAATTCTGATAAAGGATAATTACTCTAAAAATAGGCAAGGTAGAGTTATTGGACTTGCACACTGCACTACCTACCAATGTGCTCTGTCAGTGTATGAAGTTTGAATAAAATCCCTCAAGTAGTTTTGGAGTTATGCTCCGGACAAAATTTATCAAGTAATTCTGATAAAGGGGAATAACTCTAAAAATAGGCAAGGTAGAGTTATTGTTCTTGCACACTGCACTTCCTACCAATGTGTTCTGTCAGTGTATGAAGTTTAAATAAAATCCCTCAAGTAGTTTTGGAGTTATGCTCCGGACAAAATTTATAAAGTATTTCTGATAAAGGGGAATAACTCTAAAAATAGGCAAGGTAGAGTTATTGGACTTGCTCACTGCACTACCTACCAATGTGCTCTGTCAGTGTATGAAGTTTGAATAAAATCCCTCTGGCAGTTTTGGAGTTATGCTCTAGACAAAATTTATCAAGTAAATTTGATAAAGCGGAATAACTCTAATAAAAGGCAAGGTAGAGTTATTGCACTTTCACACTGCACTACCTACCAATGTGCTCTGTCAGTGTATGAAGTTTGAATAAAATCCCTCAAGTAGTTTTGGAGTTATGCTCCGGACAAAATTGTTTCGGACGGACGCACGGAGGCACAGACGTACAGACGCATGGATGCACGGACGGACGAAGGGCATTCCTAATATCCCCTCCACCTTTGGCGGGGGGGATAATGAAGGCTCTATGAGGTACAGTATATAAACCTATTTTTAGCCTCCGTGACCTTTAACCTAATCTAATAGTTCGAAAAAGCTTGATAAAGCTTGTTTCATACCAAATCTTAGATCTCAGGGCCTTGTGGTTTCAGACAAGAAAATTTTTAAAGTTTTACTATATAAGCTTATGTTAAATCAAATGATCCCTGGGTAGGGGCCAAATCTGACCCCAGAGGTGTAATTTGAACAAACTTAGTAGAAGTCCACACCACAATGCTACATACCAAATCTTAAGACTCAGGGCCTTGTGGTTTCAGACAAGAAGATTTTTAAAGTTTCATTATATAAGCCTATGTAAAATCAATTGACCCCGAGGCAGGGCCAAATTTGACCCCTGGTGTATAATTTGAACAAACTTGGTAGAGGTCCACAAGATAATGCTACATACCAAATCTTAAGGCTAAGGTCCTTGTAGTTTCAGACAAGAAGATTTTCAAAGTTTTCCCTATGTAAAATAAGCTGACCCCCGGGGTGGGGCCAAATTTGACCCCATGGGCATAATTTGAACAAACTTGGTAGACGTCCACAAGACAATGCTAAATACCAAATCTTAGATCTCAGGGCCTTGTGGTTTCAGACAAAAAGTTTTTAAAGTTTCACTTTATAAGCCTATGTAAAATCAAATGACCCCTGGGTAAGGGCCAAATTTGACCCCAGAGGCAAAATTTGAACAAACTTGGTAGAGGTCCACACGACAATGCTACATACCAAATCTTAAGGCTCAGGGCCTTGTAGTTTCAGACAAGAAGATTTTTAAAGTTTCATTATATAAGCCTATGTAAAATCAATTGACCCCGAGGCAGGGCCAAATTTGACCCCTGGTGTATAATTTGAACAAACTTCGTAGAGGTCCACAAGACAATGCTACATACCAAATCTTAAGGATAATGTCCTTGTGGTTTCAGACAAGAAGATTTTCAAAGTTTTCCCTATGTAAAATAAGCTGACTCCTGGGGCTGGGCCAAATTTGACCACAAGGGCATAATTTGAAAAAATTTGGTAGACGTCCACAAGACAATGCTAAATACCAAATCTAAGATCTCGGGGCCTTGTGGTTTCAGACAAAAAGATTTTTAAAGTTTTACTATATAAGCCTATGTAAAATCAAATGACCCCTGGGTAGGGGCCAAATTTGACCCCAGAGGCACAAGAGCCATGTTACACATGGTTAATCCCCCCGCCGGGAAGAAGCTACCTGAAGATTGTACTTTCAAACACTCAATGTAATAATGTTTGAAGAAAATCCCACAAAAAATAGGCAAGGTAGAGTTATTGTTCTTGCAAACTGCACTTCCTACCAATGTGCTATGTCAGTGTATCAAGTTTGAAGAAAATCGCTCAAGCACTTTTGGAGTTATGCTTCGGACTAAGTTTTTCAATTAAATCTGATAAAGGGGAATAATTCTAAAAGTAGGCAAGGTAGAGTTATTATTCTTTCACACTGCACCTCCTCCAAATGTGCTCTTTCAGTATATGAAGTTTGAAGAAAATCACTCAAGTACTTTTCGAGTTATGCTCCGGACAAAACTGGAATGGATGTACACACGGACGGACAGAGACCATTTCTAATATCCCCTCCGCCTTTGGCGGGGGGATAATAAGTTCAAGAATTCAAGAATTAGATATACATGTATATGCTGGGATTTTTAAAATGTCAACAAGTAAATCTGATAAAGGGGAATAACTCTAAAAAATAGGCAAGGTAGAGTTATTGGACTTGCACACTGCACTACCTACCAATGTGCTCTGTCAGTGTATGAAATTTGAATAAAATCCCTCAAGTAGTTTTGGAGTTATGCTCCGGACAAAATTTATCAAGTAATTCTGATAAAGGGGAAAAACTCTAAAAATAGGCAAGGTAGAGTTATTGTTCTTGCACACTGCACTACCTACCAATGTGCTCTGTTAGTGTATGAAGTTTGAATAAAATCCCTCAAGTAGTTTTAGAGTTATGCTCCGGACAAAATTTATCAAGTAATTCTGATAAAGGGGAATTACTCTAAAAATAGGCAAGGTAGAGTCATTGCACTTGCACACTGCACTCCCTACCAATGTGCTCTGTCAGTGTATGAAGTTTGAATAAAATCCTTCAAGTAGTTTTGGAGTTATGCTCCGGACAAAATTTATCAAGTAATTCTGATAAAGGGGAGTTACTCTAAAAATAGGCAAGGTAGAGTTATTGGACTTGCACACTGTACTACCTACCAATGTGCTCTGTCAGTGTATGAAGTTTGAATAAAATCCGTCTGGCAGTTTTGGAGTTATGCTCCGGACAAAATTTATCAAGTAAATTTGATAAAGCGGAATAACTTAATAAAAGGCAAGGTAGAGTTATTGCACTTTCACACTGCACTACCTACCAATGTGCTCTGTCAGTGTATGAAGTTTGAATAAAATCCCTCAAGTAGTTTTGGAGTTATGCTCCGGACAAAATTGTTTCGGATGGACGCACGGACGCACAGACGCACGAAGGGCATTCCTAATATCCCCTCCGCCTTTGGCGGGGGAATAAATAATTTGAACAAACTTGGTAGAGGTCCACACGACAATGCTACATACCAAATCTTAAGGCTCAGGGCCTTGTGGTTTCAGACAAGAAGATTTTTAAAGTTTCACTATATAAGTGTATGTTAAATCAATTGACCCCCGAGGCCGGGCCAAATTTGACCCCAGGTGTATAATTTGAATAAAATTGGTAGAGGTCCACAAGACAATGCTACATACCAAATCTTAAGGCTCAGGTCCTTGAGGTTTCAGACAAGAAGATTCTCAAAGTTTTCCCTATGTAAAATAAGTTGACCCCTGGGGCGAGGCCCAATTTGATCCCAGGGGCATAATTTGAACAAACTTGTTAGAGGTTCTTAACACAATGCTACATACCAAATCTTAAGGCTCAGGGCCTTGTGGTTTCAGACAATAAGATTTTTAAAGTTTCACTATATAAGCCTATGTAAAATCAATTGACCCCCGGGGTGGGGCCAAATTTGACACCAGGGGCATAATTTGAACAAACTTGATAGAGGTCCACCAGACAATGCTACATACCAAATCTTAAGGCTCAGGGTCTTGTAGTTTCAGACAAGAAGATTTTCAAAGTTTTTTCTTTACGTTGCCATAGCAACCAGAGTTCTTGATGGAATTGAATTCTTTGAATAACTTTGGTAGAGATCATTCAAGGAACATCACAGGCAAGTTTCATCAAATTTGGCAAAGAGGTTTCAGAAGAGATGTAATTTGAATGAAATTGTCGACGGACAACGGACAAAGTCACAATAGCTAACCATGAGCCAATGCCTCAGGTGAGCTAATTAGGGCAATACCACTGTGAAGTTTGAAGACTTTAGGTCAACTGGTACTCAAGTTATTGAAAGGAAATAAAGTGTGACAGACAGACAAACAAACAGATACCCATGGACAAGGCAAAAACAATATGTCTCCATCAGAAGGGCAGGGTTTGGAGGAGACATAACAACTAACAATTGACGGTATAGCTCTTGGTGTTTCAGAGCAGCAGATTTTTAAAGTTTTCCCTATATAAATCCTTGTGTAAAATCAAATGACCCCCCGGGGTGGGGCCAGTTTTGACCCCAGGGTCATGATTTGAACAAACTTGGTAGAGGTCCACTAGACAATGCTGCAAACCAAATATCTAAACTCTAGGCCTTGTGGTTTCTGACAAGAAGATTTTTAAAACTTTTCCTATATTACTCTATGTAAAACATGTGGCCCCTGGTGCGGGGCCTTTTTTGACCCAGGGGCTATGATTTCAACAAACTTGGTAGAGGTCCACTAGACAATGGTGAAAACCAAATATCTAAACTCTAGGCCCTGTGGTTTCTGACAAGAAGATTTTTAAAAGTTTTCCAACATAACTCTATGTAAAACATGTGACCACAGGGGCGGGGCCATTTTTGACCCATGGGCCATTATTTGAACAAACTTGGTAGCGGTTCTCTTGACAATGCTACATACAAAATATCTAAGCTCTATGCCTTTTGGTTTCTGATGTGTAGACTTTTAAAACTTTTTCCTTTACAACTCTATGTAAACAAGTGACCCCCGGGGCAGGGCCTATTTTAACCCAGGAGCCATGATTTGAACAAACTTAGTAGAGGTCCACTGCACAATGCTACACACCAAATATCTAAACTTAAGAGCTTTAAGTTTCTGACTAGAAGTTTTTTTAAAGTTTTCCTATATAACTCTATGTAAAACATGTGACCCCTGGGGCGGGGCCATTTTTTACCCAGGAGCCATGATTTGAACAAACTTGGTTAAGGTCCACTGGACAAAACTGCACACCAAATATCTAACCTTGTGGTTTCTGACAAGAAGATTTTTAAAACTTTTCCTATATAACACTATGTAAAATCAACTGAACCCTGGGGTGGAGTTAGTTTTGACCCAATGGTCATAATTTGAACAAACTTGGTAGAGGTCCACTAGAGGATGCTTCATAGCGAATATCTAAGCACCAGGCCTTGAAGTTTCGGAGAAAAAGATTTGTAAAGATCCAACTTTTAAAATCTAATTTTAGCTCCAGTGAATCAGAAATGCAATGGACCAGAACCATTTGAACAATCTTGGTAGAGCTTCATGCAAGGAACATCCCAGGCAAGTTTCGTTTAATTTGGCCCTTTGGTTTCAGAGGAGATGTCATTTGAATGAAAAGTTGACAATGGACGGACGACGGACAAAGACTGATCAGAAAAGCTCACCCTGAGCACTTTGTGCTCAGGTGAGCTAAAAATATATGCAAACTTAGATGTCCTGGAAAATTGGTAAATGTCCTTGAAATTTGACTTTCAAATCCTGGAAATGGCCTGAAAAATTATAGTAGCTATGCTAAAAACATAGCCCACTCTTATAAACAATATGTTTTAAACAATTTCTAATGGTAACCACATGGCAATCAGTTTGGTATTCAAAAACACTGCCTTATCAGAGAATGAAAGCAAGTGAGCAGAAAATATCAACCAGTCACAGCACTAGTTGTACTTTCACTGAGGAAATTGATTATATTTTGCACATCTGTGTAGGTAGTGCATTAATTTTTAGTTAAGCAAATAAATCTTTGGACAAACCATTTGATGGATTAATTCCAAAGGCAAAAGCTTAGACAACAAAGCTATGCCAATGTGATTCTCATCTTCTAAACAAGGTGCCAACAAGAAATGTGTCACAGACATGAATGCCCCCAAAACAAGGCAATGGCCACAGTCATGGTAACTTATAACTTGATGTTACCTTGACCATTTGTGCAAAATAAACAAGAGCCACCGCAAGGGGGGAGCCATGCTCAACTTTTTCTTATTTCCAAAGGCAAACACATCAGAGGAAGCATATTGTGGTGAAGGGTTTTCAAAGGCAACATCATTTAGGATTATTATTATCAAATCTATCCATTAATAAACAAGAGGGCCATCATGGCCCTAAATCGCTCACCTGAGTCTCATTGCTCATGTTACAAGTATCATTACTGGTTGTTATGGGTGTTCGTTGTTCACAAATTTGAATAAGTTTTCAATAAGTTTGGAGACTGGGTGTAATAGTACTCAAATTTTTTAGCAGAAATAGTTTCATTCTACAGGTCCAGTGAAATTGACCTTTGACCTACAGACCCGAAAAACAATAGGGTTCTTCTAATATAATTATCCTATGAAGTTTGAAGGTTCTGGGTAAAATGGTACTCCAGTTACTGAGCAGAAATAGTTTTCACTCTACAGGTCCCTGTGACCTTGACTTTTGACCTACTGACCCCAAAAATGATTGGGTTCTTTAACTGAGTAAAGACAATCATCCTATGAAGTTTGAAGGCTCTGGGTAAAATGGTACTCCTGTTACTGAGCAGAAACAGTTTTCACTCTAGAGGGTTTTCTGATTCACACAACATGTCAATTTTGTCGTAAATGTTGTTCTGTTCAAGAACGAATCAAATCCAACTATTAATAACAAAGTAACAAAGTATGGCTAATTTCAGCAAAATTGAAAAATTTGACCTTTAAGATGAAGGTCATTTATGAGTCAAGGTCAAGTTCAGTCTGGTCTTCTTGAAAGTCTTTTCCAAAGAGTTATTGTGTCCAAGTATAAAGACAATCCAGCTATTAATTACAAAGTTATGGCCCATTTTAGTAAAATTCAATAATTTAATCTTGAAAGTGAAGGTCATTTATGAGTCAAGTTCAAGTTCAGTCTGGTCTTCTTGAAGGACTTGTCCTAAGTGTTGTTCTGTCTCAGTTTTTATCAAATCCATAAATAAATAACAAGGTTATGATAATTAAAGCAAAGTTCAATCATCTGACCTTGATAGTCAAGATCATTTTAAGGTGAAAGTCATATCTGAATTATTCAACATGTCGGTTTTGTCATAAGTGATGTTTTGTTTAATTATGAATCAAATCCATAAATAAATAACAAAGTTATGACAATTTTATCATAACACAATAACTTGACTTTCATGGTCAAGGTCATTTTCAGGTCAAATTCAAACTTGAATAACTCAACAAGTCAGTTTTGTCATAAGTGCTGTTTTGACCAAGCATGAATGAAATATGTAAAAAAATGACAAAGTTATGACAATTTAAGCAAAATTCAATCATTTGACCTTGACAGTCAAGTCATTTTAAGGTGAAGGTCATACCTAAATCATTCAACATGTCGGTTTTGTCATAAATGATGTTTTGTCTAAGTATTAATCAAATCCAACCATTAATAACAAAGTTATGGCTAACTTTTGCAAAGTTCAACAATTTGATCTTGAATGTGAAGGTCATTTATGAGTCAAGGTCAATTTCAGTCTGGTCTACTTGAAGGTCTTGTCAAAAGGGTTGTTGTGTCCAAGCATGAAGACAATCCAACTTTTAATAACAAAGTTTCAGGTTGAATTCTCCAATGCTTTTTGAGTTATGCCACAGACAAAAAATAAGTATGAAACATTTCAAGGGGCAATAATACCAAAATTATGGTTAAAAGAGTTATGGTACTTGGTCACTGCACTTGTCCACCTCAATGAGGTCTATCTATCTATCTATGAAGTTTAAAGCTGATATCTCCAATACTTTTTGAGTTATGCCCCGGACAAAAATGAAGTATGAAAAAATTTCAAAGGGCAATTATTCCAAAATTATGCAAAAGAGAGTTTTTGTTCCTGGGCAATGCAATTCTCCTTTATGAGATCAATTTATCTATAAAGTTTCAAGTTGATATCTCCAATTTTTTTTGTAAAAAAATATGTATAAGTATAAAAAATATCTTATGGCAATAATTCCAAATTATGCAAAAGAGAGTTATGTTTCTTGGGAACTGCAGTTCCCCTCAATAGGATCTATTTATCTATGAAGTTTCAAGTCGATACCTCCAATACTTTTTGAATTTTTTTAGTTATGCCCCAGACAAAAATTAAGTATGAACAATTTTAAAGGGCAATAATTCCAAAATTATGCAAAAGAGAGTTATGTTTCCTGGGCACTGCACTTCTCCTCAATGAGATCTATTTATCTATGAAGTTTCAAGTTGATATCTCCAATACTTTTTGAGTTATGCCCCAGACAAGCAAAAATGACAAAGGGAGATAATCCAAAATGTCAGTGAGCTGGAGTTGGTTCTTGGTCATTACATTCCGCGTCATCACCAACAACCTTTATTTCAAGTTTGAAGCCAATCCCAATGTATACTTCGGGAGAAAATGTCCAGACAAGGAAAACTGAAAAGGGGAGATTATTCAAAGTATAAGGGACCTGGAGTTACGGTTCTTGTGCACTGCACTTTGCCTCATCATCATCAACCTATATTCCAAGTCTGAAGTCAATGCCTTCTATACTTTTGGAGTTATGCTCCAGACAAAATGGGGACTGACAGACAGAAGGACTGACAATTTGATTAATATATGCCTCCTTTTTGGGGCATAAAAATAAATAACACAGGTTCTTTATGATATACTCGTATATATGTTTTTTTTTGCATAACTGTATTAAAATCGATTTTGATGTACATTTGTAATGATTGAAATTTTTAAATACAAAATCTTCAGCTAAAGAAGGAAGTTTGCCATTGGTTGAATGTGTTGCTGTTAAGACATTTTAGGGCAGATTTCGTAATTGTTATGAAAATAATGCAAAAGAATTTGTAATAGAGTTACCAAAGTCCCCTGCCTAAGGGACGTTATACATGAAGCATAAAATTGTGGTATTTCGAAAGATTGAGGTATGGATCTGGACTTTCAGTGCAAAATCTTGATCAATGCTAGATCTGCACATGCAACAATAAATTCATTAAAGAAATAGAATCAAACTAGAGCTATCACTAAATGTGATTAATACCCCCAAAACACCACTACAGAACAGAGGAAGTTATCAATTTAGTAACAGAATACTTCTGAAAAAAATTGAAAAAGAGTTATGGTTGTGGGCAATTAAAGATAGTTGTGATTCTTGTACATTGCATTTCCTCTCATTGCGCTTGACCATTGTATGAAGTTGCATTAAATTCCAAAAAAATAGTTTTCAATTTATTCTCCAGACAAAGAAAACTAACAAAGGGCAATAACTGTGCAAACAGTGAAGAGTTATAGCTCTTGTACACTGCACATCCACTCAATGTGCTTGACCATTGTATGAAGTTGCACTGAATTCCAACCACGACTTTCCAAATTATATTCTCGAAAAGGAAATCCAAGGAAGAGCAATAACTCTGCAAATAGTGAAGATGGAGTTATAGCTCTTATACAATGCACTTTCTCTCATTGTGCTTGATCATTGTATGAAGTTGCACTGAATTCCAACCAGTAGTTTTCAAGATATGCTCCAAATAAAGAAAACAAACTAAGGGTAATAACTCTGCAAATAGAGAAGATGGAGTTATGATTCTTAAACACTGCACTTCCTCTCATTGTGCTTGACCACTGTATGAAGTTGCATTGAATTCCAACCGGTAGTTTTCAAGTTTTGCTCCATACAAAGGAAAACCAACAAAGAGCAATAACTCTGCAAATAGTGAAGATGGAGTTATGATTCTTGGACACTGCACTTCCTCTCATTGTGCTTGACCATTGTATGAAGTTGCACTGAATTCCAACCAGTAGTTTTCAAGCTATGCTCCGAATAAAGAAAACCAGTAAAGGGCAATAACTCTGCAAATGAAAAATCTGGAATTATGATTCTTGAACACTGCACTTCCTCTTATTGTGCTTGACCATTGAATAATGTTGTATTGAATTCAAACCAGTAGTTTTCAAGTTTTGCTCAATACAAAGGAAAACCAGCAATAGGGCAATAACTCTGCAAATATTGAAGATGGAGTTATGATTCTTGGACATGGCACTTCCTCTCATTGTGCTTGACCATTGTATGTAGTTGCATTGAGTTCCAACCAGTAGTTTTCAAGTTTTGCTCCATACAAAGGAAAACTAACAGAGGGCAATAACTCTGAAAATAGAGAAGATGGAGTTATGTATCTTGGACACTGCACTTCCTCACATTGTGATTAACCACTGTGTGAAGTTGCAATGAATTCCAACCAGTAGTTTTCAAGTTTTGCTCCATACAAAGGAAAACTAACAGAGGGCAATAACTCTGCAAATAGTGAAGATGGAGTTATGATTCTTGGACAATGCACTTCCTCTCATTGTGCTTGACCATTGTATGAAATTGCACTGAATTCCAACCAGCAGTTTTCAAGTTAAGCTCTGGACAAGGAAAACCAATAAAGGGCAATAACTCTGAAAATAGTGAAGATGGAGTTATGATTCTTGGACTCTGCACTTCCTCTTATTGTGCTTGACCATTGTATGAAGTTGCACTGAATTCCAACCAGTAGTTTTTAAGTTATGCTCAGGACAAGGAAAACCAATATTGGCAATAACAATGACCGATCGACCGACCAACCACCGGGTGACTCCTATATACCCCCCAAACTTCATTTTGGGGGTATTATAACCTGTGTATGTGTCAACAGAAATACATTTGTGTTGTTGTTATCACTACTTCAAAACCACAAAATGTGACGAATACAAATAAATACAAACCATTTAGAAAACAGATAAAATAGTCAGGAAATGGTTGGTGTAGGAAACTGGAATCACTGTACTAGTGCACTGTATGTTATCAGATGTGAAAATCAGGTCCAATGTTTTTTCTAACTGATGAGTTGGCTTTTCTACATATTGTCGAAGTTGATTATCATGACAAAACTTATTCACACTTTGATCATCAGGCATCAAGTTAAAGTCTCCACCAAGTAGAATATTATGTGACTTAGGTATAGCATTGACGGCAGATGAGAGGAAAGAAAACAAGAGGGCCATCATGGCCCTGGATCGCTCACCTGAGTACTTTGGCTGTAGGTTTGCTGCTAAGCAGTATTTCATTTTTTAATTGAAAATATGTAAGTGCCTACAAACCAAATATGTAAAATATCAGTCAATAAATAAAGGCTCTATGACAGAAAGTAGAAATATCTATCATAAGCTATGGTGACCTTGACCCAGTGACCTCAAACCCTACCCATGGGTAGACGTACATGCAAGGAACCTATATACTGAATATCAAAGATATTGGTCTATAAATGAAGGCTCTCTGAGGTACAGTAGATAAATCTATTTTTAGCCTCCGTGACCTTTAACCTAATCTAATAATTTCAAAAAGCATGATAAAGCTTGCTTCATGCCAAATTTTAAAATTCTAGGCTCTGTGGTTTCAGACAAGAAGATTTTTAAAGATTTTCTTCTATACTGCTATTTAAAACTTATGACCCCTCGGGCAGGGCCAAAAGTGACCCCAGTGACATTTTTCAAACAAATCAGGTAGAGGTCCACTAGACAATGCTGCATACCAAATATCTAAGCTGTAGGCATTGAGGTTTCCAGTAAGAAGATTTTTAAAGATTGCCTTTTTTCCATATTAAGGGCCCCCGGGGCGGGGCCAATTTTCACCCCGGGGCCAACATATAAACAATACTGGTAAAGGTTCTCAACACAATACTCCATACCAAATATCTAAGGTCTAGTCCTATTAGTTTCAGAGAAAAATGATTTTTCATGTTTTTCCTATATAACTATATGTAAATCAATAGAACCCTGGGGCGTGGCCAATTTTGACCCAGGGGACATAATTTGAACAAACTTGATAGAGGTCCACTAGACAATGCTGCACACCAAATATTTAAACTCTATGCCTTGCGGTTTCTGACAAGAAGATTTTTTAAAGTTTTTCCTATATAACTCTATGTACAACATGTGACCCCAGGGGCTGGGCCATTTTTGACCCAGGAGCCATGATTTGAACAAACTTGGTAGAGGTCCACTGGACAATGCTGTACACCAAATATCTAAACTCTAGACATTGTGGTTTCAGACAAGCAGATTTTTAAAGTTTTTCCTATAGAATTCTTTGTAAAACTAGTGACCCCTGGGGCAGGGCCATTTTTGACCCAGGGGTCATGATTTGAACAAACTTGGTAAAGGTCCACCTGATGATGCTTCATACCAAATATCTAAGCTCCAGGCCTTGTAGTTCTGGAGAAGAAGATTTTTAAAGTTCCAACTTTGAAAATCTATTTTTAGCTCTTGTGGCCTAGAAATGCAATGGACCTAAACCATTTAAATAATTTTGGTAAAGCTTCATGCAAGTAACATTCCTGCCAAGTTTCAGCAAGATTGGCCCAGCAGTTCAGGAGAAGAAGTTGTTTGAAGAAAAAGTTGACGACGCACGCACGCACGCACGGACGGACGACAGACATCAGGCGATCACAAAAGCTCACCTTGAGCACTTTGTGCTCAGGTGAGCTAAAAACACATTTTTGTTGAATTGAGGTGGTCTGTAAGTAACAGCTATGAGAACGTTTCCACCTTGGTCTGAAACTATTCTAGACATAAACTGGAGGGAACTGTTATTTTCAAAATCAGTTGACTCTCTTTAAGTGAACATTGCTAGACCATGTTGTGTGGGCTTAAAATATCCGCAGAATCCTTCTAAAGAACATTCTTCTGTACTGTGAGTTTCTGTTAAGCAAAGAGCATTCAATCTTGAAATATGTCTTTGGGCAGCCAAGTCTGAGAGAAGGGCTTTAAGAGAAGGAATGTTGAGAAAATATGTGCACACAGTGTGTGTAGGTACTTCCCTAAGACTTGTGAGCAGTTAAGCCAAATGCTAAAACTAAAGGGTACATTTTTCTCTCGACAGAAACTGGTCATTCAGATGTGAGTGAAAATGCAACAGTGATGGCCTTGATTGGTACACAATCTCTTAAATGTTGTGGGCTTCTCTTTTTACTTTCTCTTCCAAAGCTTGGATCAGAAAACTTTAACAAGAGCCACCGCAAGCCTGGGCCATGCTCAACTTTTTCCTATTTCCAGAGGCAAACACATCAGAGGAAGCACATTGTGGTGAAGGGATTTCAAATGAAACATCATTTGGAAATATAATTATCAAATTCATCCATAGCAATTATTGCAAAATTCAAATCTGATCTTGCCTGTCAAATGTTGGATTTGTCATAAGTATAGTTTTTCCAAGTATGAATCAATTCCATATATAAATGAGAAAGTTATGACAATTTAAGCAAAATTCAAACATCTGACCTTCATGGTCAAGGTCATTTTTAGGTCATGGTCACACGTGAGTTATTCAACATGTTGGTTTTGTCATAAGTGTTGTTTTGTCCAAGTATGAATGGAATCCAACAACAAATAACAAAGTTATGGGAAATTTTAGCAAAATTTAATTTACCTTGACTGTCAAGGTCATTTTAAGGTCAAGGTCACACATGAAAGAAACATAATGTTGGATTTGTCATAAGTGTTGTTTTGTCCAAGTATGAATCAAATCCATAAATAAATAACAAAGTTATGACAATTTGAGCAAAATTCAATAATTTGACCTTAATGGTCACAGTCATTTAAAAGTTAAAGTCACACTTGAATAATTTATCATGTCGGCTTTGTCATAAGTGTTGTTTTGTCCAAGTATGATTAAAATCCAACCACAAATAACAAAGATATGGCCAGTTTAAGCAAAAATCAATAATTTGACCTTGACTGTCAGGGTCATTTAAAGGGTAAAATCATACTTGAAAGAATCAAAATGTCAGATGTGTTGTTTGTGTTGTTTTGTCCAAGCATGAATCAAATCAATAAATAAATGAGAAAGTAACGATGATTTAAGCAAAATTCAAATATCTGACCTTGATGGTCAAGGTCATTTTATTCAACATGTCGGTTTTGTCGTAATTGTTGTTTTATCAAAGTATGAATCAAATCCAACCATAAACAACAAAGTTATGACAATTTAAGCAAAATTCAATTATTTGACCTTGATGCTTATGGTCATTTTAATGTTAAAGGTCACACTTGAATAATTTAACATGTCGGCTTTGTCATAAGTGTTGTTTTTTCCAAGTCTGATTCAAATCTAACCACAAATAACAAAGTTATGGCCAGTTTTAGCAAAATTCAATTATTAGACCTTGACTGTCAAGGTCATTTTAAGGTCAAGGTCGTACCTGAAAGAATCATAATGTCGGATTTGTCATAAGTGTCGTTTTGTCCAACTACATGTATGAATCAAATCCAACAACAATTAACAAAGTTATGGCCAATTTTAGCAAAATATAATAATTTGACCTTGAAGGTGTAGGTCATTTATGAGTCAAGGTCAAGTTCAGTCTGGTCCACTTGAAGATCTTGTCCAAAGGGTTGCTGTGTCCAAGTATGAATACAATCCACCTAATAATAATAAAGTTATGGCCAATTTTAGCAAAATTCAAAAATTTAACCTTGAATGTGAAGATCATTTATGAGTTAAGGTCAAGTTTAGTCCGGTCTACTTGAAGGTCTTATCAAAAGGGTTGTTGTGTCCAAGCATGAAGACAATCCACCTATTAATAATAAAGTAATGGCCAATTTTAGCAAAATTCAATATTTTGACCATGAAGGTGAAAGTCATTTACGAGTCAGTCAAGGTCAAGTTTAGTCTTTTCTACTTGAAGGTCTTGTCCAAAGGGTTGTTGTGTCCAAGTATGAAGATAATCCATTTACTTATAAAGAAATTATGATTAATGTTTAATTTTTAGGACAGAAACGGCAAAGGCAGCAGCAACGGCAACAGCAACAACACCATTACTGTAGCAATAACTTGATTTTTTCTTCCAAAAAAATTGGAGCTAAAAATACTGTTCCTTTTCATGGCTTTTGTTCATCAATGCTTATGAATTCAACATTTCAAACAACACCATTTACTAGACAGTCAGGAAGATCAATATGCTTTGTGATTATGGCTGTAGGTCCAACAGCTATAGTTAGAGTAGACAGTAATCCCCCTGTTGGATATATCTGACTGGTATTCAGTTATGGACCAGACAAGAAATATACCCTGTAACAGACCAAGTTAGGCTTCGACCTTCAAGAGTGACCTTGACCTTTGAGGTAGGGGTCAGGGTGTTGTGCATGACAAGTCGTCTCATTTTTGTGAACATTTGTGCCAAGTAATTTCACAATCCCTTGATCTATGAAAAAGTTATGGACCAGACACAAAATATACCCTGTAACAGACCATGTTAAGCTTTGACCTTTCAGAGTGACCTTGACCTTGGAGGTAGGCATCTGAGTGTTGTGCATGACATGTCGTCTCATTACTGTGAAGATTTATGCCAAGTATTTTCAAAATCCTTTGATGGATGAGAAAGTTATGGACCGGACATGACATATACACTCCAACAGACAATGCTGACCTTTACCGTACATACTCACTTATAAGACGCACTTTTGGCCATCCAGATTTCATTTAAAAGTAGGGTCTGCGTCCTATAAGCGAGACCTACTCGGTGGTTACTGAAGAAAAGCTGGAACTTATTCAAACGGAGCCCGCATACAGACATTCCGCATCATTAATTATCATTCACCGACACCGTAAACACTTTGTACTGCCGAATTATACGCCCCAAGCTAAGAATATCTGGAAATCTGGTGGAAATCAATGCATTGTATCATTTTGTTATTGCAAACACCAAAGAACACTTATAAAGTTATAGAAATAATGAGAGTTGGCGATGATTTATTTTTTAACATTTTGAGGAACGCTGTCGGTAGCCATTATTGTGCATAGTAAAAGTCAGACCCCGATTCAAAACCGTATTCATGAAGCGCGGTACATAAAAGAGAAACGATTTTTTTCTTTTATCCTTTTTAAAGTATTTTGTTTTACATTTGTTTTTGTTAGAAGTTTTAATGAAAAGAAGAAAAATAAATAGTTCGACAAGTAGAAAGGAGAGACAATAGTTTTTATATCATAATATGCCCGAGTTAATTACAGTTTGTCATTACATTCGATGACTTTAAATCACAAAGAACCATGGTAATTGCACAGCATTGTTTGGTTATCAGTGTCAATTTAATCCTTGACCGCACTTCGGAAAAAACATGCCTTAGGTCGGGTATATTGTTAATTCAAGCCACGCGTGTCAAAATCATTTGATTAACAGTACGACTGGATGAAGTGAAAGACTTTCTATTGGTTAGAAACAATAGCGGGCCGGTCAAAATTCGATCGACATTACGTTTATTTTGGTCATTTGTTTGATATTTGTAATGACTGTGCACTAGTTCGTTTACCGAAAGATTTAGTAGATATATACTGTATTGTGTTGAATATGATTGACACGTTATTATCGGTAATCTCATTGTTTATCTCGTAAAGTAAAATAATTGGTTGTTAAATGATATTTTGTTGGTGTTTTTTTTTTTCGAACTAGCGTGAAATACGATGGTTATATTGGTAAAATGGATTTAAGTTTCATTGATTTACTCATTATACGCAGCGCGAGTTTGAAAATAATAGGTCCCACCCATGTTTTTTTTTTTTTTTTGAAAACGCATGACAATGAAACAGCAGTCAATAACAAGACAACATCGTATTATTATTCAGTATTTGTACTATGACAATGTGATAAAGACATTGGTCCCTGCTTCATCCCACGTCAGTTATAACATTTGGGCAGTAGAAACAGACTTTGTGTAGAGTAATATGCCTTCATTTTTATATCTGTCGTCCTTCGTCTGCACTTACGCTACAGCGTTAGGTAGCTATGACCTGAAATATCTTATCAGCATCAGCAAATGAAATATAATCACAAGTAAACATTAAATAGCGGCAGTATGGTTATGATTATCTGAAAGCCCATAATATATTCAGGCCTGTTAAATTGCCGTAAGCACCGATCGTCTAAAATCGTCAGTTTAGACAAATTTTACTTTACTTTCATGAACTTTTACAATATAACTAGAACTGTGTCCATAGGACACGGATGCCCCCACTATGCATAAGTGCTCATAAACAAGAGCATGTATATTCTGTATGTAAGATTTAGGTGGGGAACAATTTTTTTCTGTAGTTGCAAATGAATTGAGGTGTTTTGTATATTATTAATGCTGTCCTTTTATTTCAAAATTAGATATTTTATACTGAAACAAGGGCTGTCGGATGGACAGCACGTTTGACTATTCTTAGTGCTTGAAGGTATAACAAGAGGGCCATGATGGCCCTAGATCGCTCACCTGAGTATTTTGGCTGTAGGTTTGCTGTTAAGCAGTATTTCATGTTTTAATTGAAAATATGTAAGTAATGTAAATATAAATATGTAAACATGTAAAATTTCAGTCAATAAATACAGGCTCTATGACAAAAAGTAGAAATATCAAAAACACAGTATACTTGGCGAAAGAAAAATAGTGCAGAAAAAAGTAGAATAGACTTCTGGCTAGTTGAAGACAATGCAGTTCCATTAGTAGTTAAATCCGATATAAGACCAGCTTGTATTAAATACACGGATCATCAAGCCATATTTTTAAAATTGCAAAAACCATCAAACGCGGAAATGGTTATTGGAAGATGAACATTTCCTACCTTAAAGAGAGTGATTATAAATTATTGATAGAAGATACAATAAAACAGTGCGAGCATGCTTACAAAAACGAAGTACCAGAAACAGATTTTTGGGAATTTTGTAAATTAGAAATTAAAAATGCTTCGATTTCATATTCAAAACTGAGAGCAAAAGAAAGAAAAGAATATATCATAGAACTTGAATCTAAACTTACATTATTACAAAACAATAGTATATTAGAATCCGAGCAAATTGAAAACTTAGAAAAAGAAATCCAAGAACTGTATGAAGCAAAGGCGAAAGGCGCACAAATAAGATCTTGAATAAACTTTATTGAAAATGGACAAAAAATCACAAAATTTTTCTTGAATCAGGAAAAGTCGAGACAAACGCGGAAAACGATTAACTCGCTTAAAATAAATGGAAATGTAATTTCAGATGAAACGAAAATTTTAAATGAAACAGTAAACTATTACAGAACACTTTACACTTCTAGTAAAATTCCAACAAATCAAATAAAAACATACCTTAACAATATTCAGTATTAAAATAAACTATCCGATGATGAAGCGAGTAGGTGCGAAGGCTATTTAAATTTGAACGAAATAAAAACTGCTGTTAATGGACTTAAGCCAAATAAATCACCAGGAATTGATGGCATTCCTGCAGAATTCTATCAAGAATTTTTCTATTGCGTAGGTTCACATCTCACAGAGTGTCTAAATGAATGTTATGATAAAGAACTATTATCTCATTCACAAAAAATCAGTT
Source organism: Cyclina sinensis (assembly GCA_012932295.1). Lineage (NCBI taxonomy): Eukaryota > Metazoa > Mollusca > Bivalvia > Venerida > Veneridae > Cyclina > Cyclina sinensis. The sequence goes on along the minus strand of JAAONU010000009.1, from coordinate 11,509,912 downwards.
GCCTATCTCTGGTTTATAAAACAAGAGGGCCATGATGGCCCTGGATCGCTCACCTGAGTACTTTGGCTGTAGGTTTGCTGTTAAGCAGTATTTCATTTTTTAATTGAAAATATGTAAGTGCCTACAAACCAAATATGTAAAATATCAGTCAATAAATAAAGGCTCTATGACAGAAAGTAGAAATATCTATCATAAGCTATGGTGACCTTGACCTTGACCCAGTGACCTCAAACCCTACCCATAGGTAGACGTCCATGCAAGGAACCTATATACTAAATATCAAAGATATTGGTCTATAAATGAAGGCTCTATGAGGAACAGTAGATAAATCTATTTTTAGCCTCCGTGACCTTTAACCTAATCTAATAATTTCAAAAAGCTTGATAAAGCTTGCTTCATGCCAAATTATAAAATTCTAGGCCTTGTAGTTTTAGACAAGAAGATTTTTAAAGATTTTCTTCTATACTGATATTTAAAACTTGTGACCCCTCGGGCAGGGCCAATAGTGACCCCGGGGACATTTTTCAAAAAAACTAGGTAGAGGTTCACTAGACAATGCTGCATACCAAATATCTAAGCTGTAGGCATTGAGGTTCTGGAGAAGAAGATTTTTAAAGTTCCAACTTTGAAAATCTATTTTTAGCTCCTGTGGCCTAGAAATGCAATGGACCTGAACCATTTGAACAATTTTGGTAAAGCTTCATGCAAGTAACATTCCTGCCAAGTTTCAGGAAGATTGGCCCAGCAGTTCAGGAGAAGAAGTTGTTGGAAGAAAAAGTTGACGTCGCACGCACGCACGGACGCCGGACATCAGGCGATCACAAAAGCTCACCTTGAGCACTTTATTCAAACTTGAGCTACAAATAATCAAAACAACTTTTATGACAAATTTCCAGGTTATTTGGACTGAAAATGTATCCTCTAGAGTGTTAACAAGGTTTTTCCATATTTGGACTCTGTGACCTAGTTTTTGACCACGGATGACCCATATTCGAACGTGAGCTAGAAATCAAAGAAGCAACCTTTCCAACAAATTTCCAAGTTATTTGGAATTAAAATCTTACCTCTAGAGTGTTAACAAGGTTTTTTCCATATTTTGGCTCTGTGACCTTGTTTTTGACCCAAAATGACCCTAACTGTTACCTCTGCAGTGTTAAAAAGGTTTTTACATATTTGGGCTCTGTGACCTAGTTTTAAAACCCAGATGACCCATATCCAAATCAGAGCTAGAAATCATCGAAACAACCTTTCTGAAAAATTTCAAGGACATTTGGACTGATAATGTAACCTTTGGAGCATTAACAAGGTGTTTCTACTTTTGGGCTTTGTGACCTAGTTTTTGACCCCAGATAACCTATATTCAAAATTGAGCTAGAAATCATTGAAACAATCTTTTTGATAAATTTCCAGGTTATTTGAATTGAAAATGTTGGCTCGAGAGTGTTAACAAGACTTTTCCATATTTTGGGCTCTGTGACCTAGTTTTTGAACCCAGATGACCCATATTCAAACTTGACTTAAAAATCATCAAAGCAACCTTTCTGACAAATTTCCAAGATAATTGGACTGAAAATGTAACCTCTGGAGTGTTAATAAGATTTTTCTATTTTTGGGCTCTATGACCTAGTTTTTGAACCCAGATGACCCATATTCAAACTTGAGCTAGAAATCACAGAAGCAACCTTTCTGACAAATTTCCAGATTATTTGTGCTGAAAATGTTACCTCTAGAGTGTTTACAAGGTTTTTCAATATTTGGGCTCTGTGACCTATTTTTTGACCCTAGATAACCCATATCCGAACTTGAGCTAGAAATCATTGATACAACTTTTCTGACAAATTTTCAGGATATTTGGACTGAAAATGTAGCCTGTAGAGTGTTAAGAAGGTTTTTCTATATTTGGGCTCTGTCACCTAGTTTTTCAACCCAGATAACCCATGTTCGAACTCGTCCGAGAAATCATTGGGACAAACATCCTGACCAAGTTTCAGGACAATTGAGGCAAAAATGTGACCGCTAGAGCGTTTACGAACTAAGTGTGGACAGACGACGGACGACAGACATTGATCGATCCTAATAGCTCACCATGAGCCTACGGCTCAGGTGAGCTAAAACTATATACTAACCTCTAGATAATTTCAAGTTTTTTTTGTTTTGTTTTTTTTTCACTTTGTTTTGTGTGTATATGTATGTTGTTATTCTATTACATATGAACATCTCAAATTGAATTTGCCAAACTATCTCATTGTATATATGTATAATTATGTATAATATTTGTGAATAAAAGAAAAAAAAAAACTAGAAATATCTATCAAAACCTATTGTGACCTTGACCTTAACCCAGTGACCTCAAACCCTTCCCACGGAATATAGGATCCATGCAGGGAAAAATTTGCTGTAGCTTTAAAACAAAAAGTAGGTCAAAAATATAGGTCATGCTATGATGTTTTTGAAATCGAAACAAAAAACTGTACACATGGTCCTAATTTCATTGCCATAGCTCCAAAAACAAAAAGTAGGTCAGTAAGTCAAATATATAGGTCATGCAATGACATTTTTGAAATTAAAACGAAAAACTGTGCACACGGTCGAAATTTCATTGCGATAAACTTAACAAGAGGGCCATGATGGCCCTGGATCGCTCACCTGAGTACTTTGGCTGTAGGTTTGCTGTTAAGCAGTATTTCATTTTTTAATTGAAAATATATAAGTGCCTACAAACCAAATATGTAATATATCAGTCAATAAACAAAGGCTCTATGACAGAAAGTAGAAATATCTATTATAAGCTATGGTGACCTTGACCTTGACCCAGTGACCTCAAACCCTACCCATGGGTAGAGGTCCATGCAATGAACCTATATAGTGAATATCAAAAATATTGGTCTATAAATGAAGGCTTTATGAGGTACAGTAGATAAATCTATTTTTAGCCTCCGTGACCTTTAACCTAATCTAATAATTTGAACAACCAAACAACCTGCCAGGATATTTGGACTGAAACAGTAGCCTCTAGAGCATTATCAAGATATTTCTATTTTTGGGTTCTGTGACCTAGTTTTTGACCCCAGATGACCCATATTCGAACATGACCTAGAAACCATCGAAAAAACCTTTCTGACATATTACAAGTACATTTGGACTGAAAATGTGACCTCTAAAATGTTAACAAGGTTTTTCCATATTTGGGCTCTGTGACCCAGTTTTTGACCCCAGATGACCCATATTTGAACTTGACCTAGAAATCATTGAAACAACCTATCTGACATATTTCCAGGATATTTGGGCTGAAAATGTTACCTCTAGAGTGTTAACAAGGGTTTTCCATATACAGGCTGTGTGACCTAGTTTTTGACCCCACATGACCCATGTTCCAACCTGAGCTAGAAATCATCTTAACAAGCTTTCTGACAGTTTTTTCAGGAAATTTGGGCTAAAAATGTTACCTCTAGAGTGTTAAAAAGGTTTTACCATATTTGGGCTGTGTGACCTAGTTTTTGACCCCACATGACCCATATTCAAACTTGAGCTAGAATTCATCAAAGCAACCTTTCTGACATATTTCAGGGATATTTGGGCTAAAAATGTTACCTCTAGAGTGATAAAAAGGTTTTTCCATATTTGGTCTCAGTGACCTAGTTTTTGATCCCAGATGACCCATATTCGAACCTGGGCTAGAAATCATCCAAATAACCTTTCGGATATATTACAAGGATATTTGGGCTGAAAATGTTACCTCTAAAGTCTTAACAAGGTTTTTCCATATTTGGGCTCTCTGACATAGTTTTTGACCCCAGATGACCCATATTCAAACTTGACCTAGAAATCATGGAAACAACCTTTCTGACAAATTTCCAGGATATTTGGACTGAAAATGTGACCTCTAGGGTGTTAACAAGGTTTTTCCATATTTGGGCTGTGTGACCTAGTTTTTGACCCCAAATGACCCATATTCGAACTCGAGCTAGAAATCATCGAAACAACCTACCTGACATATTTCCAGGATATTTGGGCTGAAAATGTTACCTCTAGAGTGTTAACAAGGTTTTTCCATATTTGGGCTGTGTGACCTAGTTTTTAACCCCAGATGACCCATATTCGAACTCGTCCGAGTAATTACTGGGTCAAACATCCTGACCAAGTTTCGTGACAATTGGAGCAAAAATGTGACCAGTAGAGTGTTAACGAACTAAGTGTGGACGGACGAGGGACATTCATCGATCCTAATAGCTCACCCTGAGCCAGCTCAGGTGAGCTAAAAAATAAAAAAATGCAATAATTTAGGGCCGGGGGGGGTGGCAGTTTTGACCCATAGGCAATGATTTGAACAATCTTGGTAGAGGTCTACTAGACAATGCTCAACAACAAATATCTAAGCTCCACACCTTGTAGTTTCTTAGAAGAAGATTTTTAAAGTTTTCCATACATGTATATAACTCTATGTAAATCTAATAAGCCCTGGGCGGGGTCAGTTCTGACCCAAGGGTCAGGGTCACAATTTGAACAATCTTTGTAGAGGTCCACTAGATGATGCTCAACACCAAATATCTAAGCTCCAGGCCTTGCAGTTTCTGACAAGAATATTTTTAAAGAATTTACTATATAACTCTATGTAAAACATGTGACCCCTTGGGCGGAGCCAATTTGACCCAGGGGCCATGATTTGAACAATCTTGGTAGAGGTCTACTAGACAATGCTACACACCAAATACCTAAGCTCCATGCCTTGCGGTTTCTGACAAGAAGATTTTTAAAGTTTTCCCTATATAACTCAATGTAAATCAAGTGACCCCCAGGGCGGGGCCAGTTCTGACCCCAGGGTTATAATTTGAACAATCTTTGTAGAGGTCCACTAGATGATGCCTCATACCAAATATCTAAGCTCCATGCCTTGTGGTTTCAGACAAGAAGATTTTTAAAGAATTTCCTATATAACTCTATGTAAAACATGTGACCCCTTGGACGGAGCCAATTTGACCCAGGGGCCATGATTTGAACAATCTTGGTAGAGGTCTACTAGACAATGCTACACACCAAATACCTAAGCTCCATGCCTTGCAGTTTCTGACATGAATATTTTTAAAACTTTTCCATATATCACTCTATGTAAATCAAGTGACCCCCAGGTGGGGGCCAGTTCTGACCCCAGGGTCATTATTTGAACAATCTTAGTAGAGGTCTACTAGACAATGCTTCACACCAAATATCAAAGCTCCATGCCTTGCGGTTTCTGACAAGAAGATTTTCAAAGTTTTCTCCATATAACTGTTTGAAATAAAGTGACCCCCAGGGCGGGGCTAGTTCTGACTCCAGGGTCATAATTTGAACAATTTTTGTAGAGGTCCTTGATGCCTCATACCAAATATCTAAGCTCCAGGCCAGTTTTGACCCAGGGGCCATGATTTGAACAATCTTGGTAGAGGTCTACTAGACAATGCTCAACACCAAATATCTAAGCTCCACGCCTTGTAGTTTCTTACAAGAAGATTTTTAAAGTTTTCCCTACATGTATATAACTCTATGTAAATCAAATAAGCCCTGGGCGGGGTCAGTTCTGACCCCAGGGTCACAATTTGAACAAACTTTGTAGAGGTCCACTAGATGATGACTCATACCAAATATCTAAGCTCCAGGCCTTGCAGTTTCTGACAAGTAGATTTTTAAAGAATTTACTATATAACTCTATGTAAAACATGTGACCCCTTGGGCGGAGCCAATTTGACCCAGGGGCCATGATTTGAACAATCTTGATAGAGGTCTACTAGACACCAAATATCTAAGCTCCATGCCTTGCAGTTTCTGACATGAATATTTTCAAAACTTTTCCTATATAACTCTATGTAAATCAAGTGACCCCAAGGGTGGGGCCAGTTCTGACCCCAGGGTCATAATTTGAACAATCTTTGTAGAGGTCCACTAGATGATGCCTCATACCAAATATCTAAGCTCCAGGCCTTGTGGTTTCAGACAGGAAGATTTTTAAAGTTTTCCCTATATAACTCTATGTTAATCAAGTGACCCCCAGGGTGGGGCCAGTTCTGACCCCAGGGTCATTATTTGAACAATCTTAGTAGAGGTCTATTAGACAATGCTACACACCAAATATCTAAGCTCCATGCCTTGCGGTTTCTGACAAGAAGATTTTTAAAGTTTTCTCTATATAACTCTATGTAAATCAAGTGACCCGCAGGGTGGGGCCAGTTCTGACCCCAGGGTCATAATTTGAACAATCTTTGTAGAGGTTCATGATGCCTCATACCAAATATCTTAGCTCCAGGCCTTGTGGTTTCAGACAAGAAGATTTTTAAAGTTTTCCCTATACAGTAAAGTCTCGCTTTGCGACCGACCCTTTTTTGCGGGCAAATCGATATTACGACCGCTTTTTTCCGGTCCCGACTTTTTTGCTATATAATTCAATGGTCGTAAGGTCCGATATTACGACCGACCCGCTACTACGTATTACGACTACTTTTTTGGGTCCGAATTCCCATTTTACAATGAAAGTGGGACCCCATAAGACGACCATTAACTGTTTACTTAAATGACATGTGTCACCAATTATCACCAATAAACAACATAATACGACAATCGTCATCAAGGTGTGAACGATTTGCGGTACAATTGATAAAAATTAATATTAATAAACTTTAGGCTATTAGTAATTAAAGTTATTATATACTTCAATGTTTGTATCATAAAAATGGTACTGATTAATGCAGAACAAAAAAATACGTTATGAAAGACGAAATAGGTGTTAATAATGCCCAATTTCGGATAGGTACGTTATTACAGCTACGAGTGAAAAACTGTCAAAAATAAATCGTGTACAGTAGGATTTCAGTGTTGCTAATTATGAAAACAGCTTGAAAGAAAAATTGCACAGTATACTTTCGAGTTTTAATTCATTTTATGTCGCACTAACATGAAAATTATTTGAAAAAATATCATGTTACTTTAGAATAAAATTGATGCCATTAGTTAGTATTTTCTATAATTTACCTTTTCAACAAGGTTATTATAGCTAATGATAACCCTTTACAACAAATGAAAATTGATTGAAGGCTAGCACGGGTCTCGGAATTAAGACCGACTCGATAATAAGACCACTTCTCCCAGGCCCCAAAAGTGGTCTTAATAGCGAGACTTTACTGTATCACTCTATGTAAATCAAGTGACCCCCAGGGCGGGGCCAGTTCTGACCCCAGGGTCATTATTTGAACAATCTTGGTAGAGGTCCACTAGATGATGCTCAACACCAAATATCTTAGCTCCATGCCTTGCGGTTTCTGACAAGAAGATTTTTAAAGTTTTCTCTATATAACTCTATGTAAATCAAGTGACCCGCAGGGTGGGGCCAGTTCTGACCCCAGGGTCATAATTTGAACAATCTTTGTAGAGGTCCATGATTCCTCATACCAAATATCTTAGCTCCAGGCCTTGTGGTTTCAGACAAGAAGATTTTTAAAGTTTTCCCTATATCACTCTATTTAAATCAAGTGACCCCCAGGGCGGGGCCAGTTCTGACCCCAGGGTCATTATTTGAACAATCTTGGTAGAGGTCCACTAGATGATGCTCAACACCAAATATCTTAGCTCCATGCCTTGCGGTTTCTGACAAGAAGATTTTTAAAGTTTTCCCTATATAACTCTATGTAAATCAAGTGACCCCCAGGGCGGGGCTAGTTCTGACCCCAGGGTCAGAATTTGAACAATCTTTGTAGAAGTCCACTAGATGATGCCTCATACCAAATATCTAAGCTTCAGGCCTTGTGGTCTCAGACAAGAAGATTTTTAAAGTTTTCCCTATATAACTCAATGTAAATCAAGTGATCCCCAGGGCGGGGCCAGTTCTGACCCCAGGGTCATTATTTGAACAATCTTAGTAGAGGTCCACTAGACAATGCAAAACATCAAATATCTAAGCTCCATGCCTTGCGGTTTCTGACAAGAAGATTTTTAAAGTTTTCTCTTTATAACTCTATGTAAATCAACTGACCCCCAGGATGGGGCCAGTTCTGACCCCAGGGTCATTATTTGAACAATCTTGGTAGAGGTCCACTAGATGATTCTCAACACCAAATGAATAAGCTCCATGCCTTGCGGTTTCTGACAAGAAGATTTTTAAAATTTTCCCTATATAACTCTATGTTAATCAAGTGACCCCCAGGGCGGGGCAAGTTCTAACCCCAGGGTCATTATTTGAACAATCTTGGTGGAGGTCCACTAGATGATACTCAACACCAAATATCTAAGCTCCATGCCTTGCGGTTTCTGACAAGAAGATTTTTAAAGTTTTCCTATATAAGCCTATGTAACGTCAATTGACCCCCTGGGCTGGGCCAAATCTGACCCCAGGGTCTTAATTTGAACAACCTTGATAGAGGTCCACTATACAATGCTACATACCAAATCTTAAGGCTCAGGGCCTTGTGGTTTCAGACAAGAGGATTTTCAAAGTTTTTCCTTTAAGTTGCCATAGCAACCAGAGTTCTTGATGGAATTGAATTCTTTGAACAACTTTGGTAGAGCTTCATGCAAGGAATATCCCAGGCATGTTTCATCAATGTTGGCTCAGCAGTTTAGTTTAGCAGTTTAAGTCCAATTTTTGACGACGCACGACGGACATTCAACGATCCTAATAGCTCACCCTGAGCAGGCTCAGGTGAGCTAGTAAAAGCCTGAAATTAAAGATTTTTCAAAGTCTTAAAAGGGGAATAACTAATAAAAATGCTTAACAGAGTTATGGGCCTTGATGGAATGACACAGTCTACGGCCAAGTTTGAACCAAATATCTGCAGTAGAAAGGGAAGAAATAGTGAAAATGAGAAGCTTGCCCTTAAAAGTTTAACCCGATAGCCACGCCGCAAGTACAATAGACCTCCTTATTCTTTGAATAGTCGACATAAAAATGTTGTAAATATTTATGTACTATGAGGAATCACATTAGCAAAGACAAAGAAAGAGACACACAAGTAATTACATGTTGATGATATTAAAGTAAGCAGGTAAAATTGTTACACATGAAAGTTAACTACAGATTAAAGTATAGAAACCCCAGGTGTGTCAGGTCCCGTAAAAAACATTACCCTTCCTTTACTATCATCTACACATTAAAGTTGTTCATCCCTGAAAGTTAAAGCAAAATCTGCCACCTGGTTTATGAGGAGTTGTGTTCACAAATTTATTTGACTTTATGGTATATAGTGAAACAAGAGCCACCGCAAACGGGGGCCACGCTCGACTTTTTTCTATTTCAAAAGGCAAACACATCAGAGGAAGCACATTGTGGTGAAGGGATTTCAAATGAAACATCATTTGGAAATATAATTATACATAACAAAGTTATGGCCAATTTTAGCAACATTCAGAAATTTGACCTTAAAGGTCTAGGTCAAGTTCAGTTTAACCTTCTCTGGAGGTATTGTCTAAAAAGTAGTTATGTCCAAGCATGAAGACACTACATCCATTAACAACAAATTTATAGCCAAGTTAAGTAATGTCAAAGTCATTTAAAGGTCAAGGTAATGCTTGAATTGTTTAACACGTTTCTTTTATTCTCAGTGTTGTTCTGTCCCTGTATAGCTCAAATCCGTCCATAAAACCAGAAGTTTGGCTATTTTAGCAAAATGCAATAATTAGAAATTTGACTGTAAAGGTCATTTAAAGGTTAAGGTCATACTTGAATAATTTAACATGTAGGTTTTGTCATAAGCCTTGTTTTGTCCAAGTATTAATAAACAAGAGGGCCAGTGTCCCTAAAGCACTAACCTGGGTTCAAAGATGAAAGAAATTTTTAAGAATGTAATGATGCATATCACAGAAATGGACCAATGCAATTTCATTGCCATAGCTCCAAAAACAAAAAGGAGGTCAGTAGGTCAAAAATATAGGTCATGAGATGACATTTTTGAAATCCAATCGAAAAGCTGTACACACAGTCCAAATTTCATTGCCGTAGCTTTAAAACAAAAAAGTAGGTCAGTAGGTCAAAAATATAGGTCATGCTATGATGTTTTTGAAAACTGAACAAAAACTGTATATATGGTCCAAATTTCATTGCCATAGCTCCAAAAACAAAAAAGTAGGTCAGAAGGTCAAAAATATAGGTCATGCCATGACATTTTTGAAATCGGAAGGAAAAACTGTGCACATGGTCCAAATTTCATTGCTGTAGCTAAAAAAAAAAAAAGTAGGTCAGTAGGTCAAAAATATAGGTCATGCAATGACATTTTTGAAATTGGAACAAAAAACTGTGTACATGGTCCAAATTTCATTGCCATAGCTCCAAAAACAAAAAGTAAGTCAGAAGGTCAAAAATATAGGTCATGCCATGACATTTTTGAATTCAAAACGAGAAACTGTGCACACGGTCCAAATTTCATTGCTGTAGCTAAAAAACAAAAAAAGTAGGTCAGTAGGTCAAAAATATAGGTCATGCCATGACATTTTTGAAATCGAAATAAAAAACTGTGCACACAGTCCAAATTTCATTGCTGTAGCTCTAAACCAGAAAGTAGGTCAGTAGGTCAAAAATATAGGTCATGCGATGACATTTTTGAAAATGAAACAAAAAAGTGTTGTTTTGTCTAAGTCTGATTCAAATCCAACCATAAATTACATAATTAAGGCCAGTTTTAACAAAATTCAATGATTTGACCTTGACCGTCAAGGTCATTTAAAGGTCAAGGTCAAAGTTGAAACAATCATAATGTCGGATTTGTCACAACTGTTGTTTAGTCCAAGTTTGAATTAAATCTATAAATAAATGAGAAAGTTATGACAATTTAAGCAAAATTCAATCATCTGACCTTGATAGTCAAGGTAATTTTAAGGTCATGGTCAAATCTGAGTTATTCAACATGTCGGTTTTGTCATAAGTGTTGTTTTGTCCAAGTATAAATCAAATCCAACCATAAATACTAATGTTATGGTCAATTTTAGCAAAATTCAATAATTTGACCTTGAAGGTGAAGGTCATTTATGAGTCAAGGTCAAGGTTAGTCTGATCAGCTTGAAGGTCTTGTCCAAAGGGTTGTTGTGTCCAAGCATAAAGAGAATCCACCAATTAATAATAAAGTTATGGCCAATTTTAGCAAAATTCAATAATTTGACCTTGAAGGTGAAGGTCATTTATGAGTCAAGGTCAAGTTTAGTCTGGTCAGCTTGAAGGTCTTCTCCAAAGGAATGTTGTGTCCAAGCATAAAGAGAATCCACCAATTAATAATAAAGTTATGACCAATTTTAGCAAAATTCAATATTTTGACCTTGAATATGAAGGTCATTTATGAGTCAAGGTCAAGTTTAGTCTGGTCAGCTTGAAGATCTTCTACAAAAGGTTGTTGTGTCCAAGAATTAAGAGAAACCACCCACTAATAATATAATTATGGCCAATTTTAGCAAAATTCAATATTTTGACCTTGAATATGAAGGTCATTTAAGAGTCAAGGTCAAGTTTAGTCTGGTCATCTTGAAGGTCTTGTCCAAAGGGTTGTTGTGTCCAAGTATGAAGATAATCCATCAAGGAATAAAAAAATTTTGATCAATGTTAAAGTTTTCGGACGGGAACGGCAACGGCAATGGCAACGGCAACGACACCATGACTATGACAATAACTCGATTTTTTTTTCAAAAAAAGTCATGCTAAAAATCAACAAAGGGGCATAATTCCGTTAATCTGGTCGCAGCAAAAATTCCTTCCTTTACTATCATCTACACATTAAGGTTGTTCATTCCTGAAAGTTTAAGCAAAATCTGCCATCCAGTTTATGAGGAGTTGTGTTCACAAATTTATTTGACTTTATGGTATATAGTGAAAAAATCAAAAAAGGGCCATAATTCCATTAAATTTGGTCGAAGCAAAAATTCCTTCCTTAACTATCATCTACACATTAAGTTTGTTCATCCCAGAAAGTTAAAGCAAAATCTGCCATCCGGTTTATGAGGAGTTGCCTTCACAAATTTATTTGGCTATATGGTATATAGTGAAAAAATTAACAAAGGGCCATATTTCCGTTAAATTTGGTCGAAGCAAAAATTCCTTCCATTACTATCATCTACACATTAAGGTTGTTCGTTCCTGAAAGTTTAAGCAAAATCTGCCATCCGGTTTAAGAGGAGTTGCGTTCACAAAATTTCGGGACGTACGTACAGACTTACGGTCGTATTATCGTACGGTTGTACGGACTGACGTACAAGTGCAACGCTATATGCTCCCACTTTGTGGTGGCATAAAAACTGCTTCTTTCCGACTTCTATTATATTTTAAAATTTTGGATTAAAACTATATCAAAACTGAATTATTTTTGGCGATTTTGCACAGCAGAATCATTTAACCAGTATCAGCCAGTACGGCCATAATATGGCCATGTCTAATACGAAGGTCTTCAAAAAATTCCCCAGTGACAAGCGTAAAAGTAGGGGTGCGACTTATAGGCGAGGGCATCTTATAAGTGAGTATACATGTATTAAATCTATTTTACTGAAAATGATACTGACACTGTTAGCTTCAAACTCAATGTTTTTTGTATATAGCACAATCTGTTATGGAAACAGGACCTTCGACAATAGTTGCCAATCTCTGTCAACTGTACACTTGGGTCATTAATTTTGTACTGTATCTATGCCAATCATCTTTTTTAGAGATATTTCTTGTTTGAATTATCATATTTTCTAAGTAAAAAGGGGCACAATAATGTCAATATCAGGGAATGAGTTATGGAACATATTTTGTAAACAAATAATAACACCAATAAAGATTGTATAAAGTCTCAATCAAATGCATCAATAGGTTCCAAAATATTCAAGGAAATGAAGATTTTTGGAAAATTTTCAATGTGAAAAAGGAGGAAAACTCCCTGAAATCAAAGGTCAGAGTTATGGGACATGGCATTTGATCTGGTCTTTTGAGTATCAAAACATGTAGCAAGTTTAAAATGGACACACACACACACACACACACACATATATATATAATATATATATATATATATATAGATATATATATATTAGGGATGGCAAAATTTGTTCATTTTAGCATTCGAATGTTCGGATCATTTTGCATTCGAATGTTCGAACGTTCGAATCACTCGTACTCAATAGTTACTCAGTGTTTTCACGAACTTCTCGGCCAAACTCCATGCAGCGTTTACTTTCCATTCTGTACAAAGGCATGTCACGTGATGATAGTCGAATGTAAATAAACAAAATGTTAAACTTTTTTTCAATTTCATTACATCAAGGCATGTTAAATCGATGCAATTCCAATAATAACTGAAGAAAAAAGAATAAAAAATAATTTCTGAAATCCAGTTAAGTTTAACAGTGAAGGGGAGATCAATGCCAGGAGATTGCTTCTTGACGTGGTTAACTCGATAAGATCCGAGTGTTTCCAGATCATTGACACAATGTGTATTTCTCGGTATCCGGTATCTTTAATGGGTAAATCACCTTTCGATTTAAATTTATACCTAGAAGGTCGAAAAGAAAAAGAAATTGAGACGAAGCCCAAGTTATGGTTGACATTTTGACTGATTATAAGCGTTACGGATGTGAACTGTTAGAGAATTTGCGAGAGAATAAAATAACCCCGAAAATCGCGCCACAATAAAGTAAAATCGGGGTTAGTGCCAGTAACTGACTGACACGTCTGTGTATTTAATTTCTTCCTTTCTTGCTTAAAGCACAGGTCACCAACATTAGATGACGGAAGTTTACGGTCGTCTGACCAGACGTGTTAACAGAGGTGTTAAAGCAACAATAGGTGTGAATTCACCTGATTATAACGCCTTTCTTACTTCTTCAACACTTCAGGATTTCATTTTTTCTAAACATTCGAATGCCAAAAATACATTCGAACGTTCGGCATCGGATCCGAACTTTCGAACGTTCGAACGTTCACTTACATCCCTAATATATATATGGCTTCAAAAGTAAAGGACCATTTTTGCAATATTTCAAGTCTATTTGTTGCCACAACAACCAAATTTCTCAACATAGGAATAAAATAAAATGATGTTCATAATTTCCATATTGCCATCTATCTATTTTCTAAGTTTCATAGAAATATTCCAAGTACTTTTTGAATTATCGCAGGATCCAGTTTATGTAGACAGACTGATGGACAGACGGACAGAGTGCAAACCTTTTATCCCCCTGATGGTTTCTGAGGAGATTTTCAAAGCTTTTTCCTTTACAAATTTGAAAAAAGACCAACTGAGGAACATTCTTGTGAAGTTTGGTTAAACTTAGCCTAGTGGTTTAGGAGGACATGTTATTTGAAGGAAAATGATGATGACAGATGACTTCAGACAAAGGTCAATCACCGATGCTAACAGAACTTCATGCTCTGGTGTGCTAATAAAGTAAGAGTTGAATTTTCATACGTTTAAGCTCTATTGGGGGCACCCATGTGTCTTCAAAATCAGGTTCAGCTTCTGCAAATTTTACAAAATCTTCCACTTCTACAACTGACCAGTCAGTTTTTTCAGCAGGTTTTGTTTTCACCACTGCCCATTCCTCCTCTTTCATTTTATTTGTACTTCCTTCATTTTCACCTGTTTGACCACTACCCATTTTCTTTGAATTTGCTATGTCAGCGCCAGTATTAAGACTATCACTTGTTTCTCCTGACACTTTATTTTCAGTATCTGAATCTGGTGATTTATCCTCATCTTTGATCAAATTTCCATCTAACTTCTTAGCATTTTTCACTAGGTCAATCATTTCTTCTACTGTAAAACCCAACTTCTCTAGTTTCTCTATGACATTTTCTACATAATCATACTGGTCAGTATAATCTGTTGCTGTAACACTTTCTTCAGCTATTTCTTTACCCTTTATATTTTCAGCTGAATTAAGTGCGTGTGAGCACTTGTCTCTAACTTTTTTTTCTTTTTCAAAATCAGTTTTAATTTCATTCAGCCATGATTTTACTATTTCATCATCTTTTATACTAGAATAATGCCTACAGGTACTGACTGATACCATGTGGTATCTGAAGTATGAAAACACTGGTATCTGAGGGTACCTATCCTTAATCACCAATTCTCTGCTCCATGTATGACAATGTCTGTGAATCTTCTGTAACATCCTAACTACTTGTATTTTGTAACTGTTATGGCAAGTATGCTTTACTAGTTGAAGCCAGAACTGTTGCCGACACTGAAGTAGACTACATGAAATCCGCTTCCACATTTTGATGATTTTTCCCTGAAGACCAATAATTATTGTTGCCTGCAAAAATAAACAAAAAAAAAACATTAACTATATCTACTTGAGTTTATTTATCATAGGCACAGGTTGCCGATATGACCAACAACCCCGCAGAGCTTAGTTAATTATGGTTGTTGCAGATAGTGCATCCCAATGCTAAGGTGCCGTAACTCTGGAACCCATGATGAGATGAGGTTGGTTAAGGAAACAAGATGACCCATATTTGAACTCGAGCTAGAGACCATCAAGAAAAACATTCTGACAACTTTTCATGACATTTGGACAAAAGAATTCCCCTCTAGAGTATTAACAAGGTAATTCTGTGTTTGACCCCATGACCTAGGTTTTGACCCAAGATGTCATATATTCAAACTTGACCTAGATACCATCAAGAGAAACATTCTGAAAAATTTTCATGACATTTGGACAAAAGAATTCCGCTCTAGAGTATTAACAAGGTAAATCTGTGTTTGACCCCATGACCTAGGTTTTGACCCAAGATGATATATATTCAAATTTGACCTAGATACTATCAAGACAAACATTCTGAAAAATTTTCATGACATTTGTTCAGGAAATGTATCCTGTAGAGTGTTAACAATGTTTTCCTATGTTTTGATCCCTTGAGTTATCAATCCAAGATGACCCATATTCGAATTTGAGCTTGATATCACAAAGACAAAGAATCTGACAATTTCTTCTCATTTGAAAAGAAAATGTATCTTCTAGAGTGTAAAAAATGTTTTAGTATGTTTTGACCCTGTGGCCTAGTTTTCATCTCATTTGGACAAACAAAATGGCTTCTGGAGTGTTAACAAGGTAAATCTGTGTTTTGACACTATGATCTAGTTTTTGACCCAAAATGACCCATATTCAAACTTGACCTGGACATCATCAAGACAAAAATTCTGACAATTTTTTTTCATATTTTGAAAGAAAATGTTGAGTGTTAACAAAGATTTTATATGTTTTGACCCTGTGACCAAGTTTTTCAATGAAGATGACCAATCTTCGAACCAAACCTAGGTTATCAAGAAGAACTCTCTCATAGTCATAAGTTTTCATGCCATTTGGACAAATAAATGGCTTCTAGTGTATTAACAAGGTAAATCTGTATTCTGACCTGATCTAGTTTTTTTACCCATGATGACATATATTTAAATTGACCTCGACATCATCAAGACAAACATTTGACATTTGGATAGGAAATGTAGCCTCTAGAATGTAAAGAAGGTTTTTTTCAGTTTTTCAACCAAGATGACCCATATTTGAACTTGACCTAGGTATCATCAAGACAAACATTTTAAAAAATTTTCATGCCTTTTGAACAAACAAAAAAGCCTCTGAGTGTTTACAAGGTAAATCTGTGTTTTGACAACTCGACATAGTTTTTGACCCCAGATGACCTTTATTAAAACTGGATCTAGACATCATTAAAAAAGAGATTCTGACAAATTTTCATCACATTTGGAAAGAAATTGTAGCCTCTAGAGTGTTAACAAGGTTTTCTATGTTCTGACCTCATGAACTAGTTTTTCAACCAAGATGATTAATATTAAACATGACCAAGATATTGTCAAGACAAACATTCTGAAAATTTTTCATGCCATTTGGACAAATTAAAAAGCCTCTTAGAGTTAACAAGGTAAATCCATGTTTTGACACAATGACCTAGTTTTTGATCCCATTGACCCATATTTGAACTGGACCTAGACATCATTAAGACAGAGATTCCAACAAATTTTCACCACATTTTGAAAGGAAATGTAGCCTCTATAGTGTAAACAAAGTTTTTCTGTTTTGACCCAATGACCTAGTTTTTCAACCCAAATGATCCATATTTGAACTCAACCTAGATATCATCAAGACAAACACTCACGCAACTTTTCATGCCATTTGGTCAAATGAAATTTCCTCTGGGTGAAATAACCCAAGGTAAATCTGTATTTTGACTCCATGACCTAGTTTCTGACCCAAGATGACCTTTATCTGAACTGGACTTAGACATCATGAAAAAAGATTCTGACAAATTTCATCACATTTGATAAGAAAATGAAGCCTCTTGAGAGTTAATCAAAGCACAGAGAGTACTGTCAGAACCGAAAGTTAAAAACTGTGAAGATTGTTCTTTGTCACTGCACCCATGTGATAAGATTCATATCAGTTTCTTCAATTGCTTTTTAGATATGCTCTAGAAAAGCATAATTTCAACATAAAAGTAATGGAGATAATCCAAAAATGAGCCAAGGTAGAGTCTGTGTTCAGACTTCCTTGTCACACAAGTGTGACCATTGTATTAAGTATAAACTTAATCCTTCAAGTATTTTCTGAGTTGTGACGTACAGATGTGACGGTAGACACAATAGTCATTTGATACTCTAATAAGAGCATCGCATGCAGTGCAAACGCTTGTATGTTATGAGCAACGACTTAGTAAATTTAATTTCAAGAGTGTTATTCAATAATTGCTGTTATGCACTTCACTTAAGATGAAAAACTTTGTGATTGTAAGTGTTCAAGATATTAGTATTTATACAAAAGTTTTATTATTTTCCATGTGAAAAAGGGGCACAACTCTAGAAACACTGATCATTTAGTAATATTGCTTGTGGTACATATGCGCCTAGTCCCCAGTAGCAAGTATGAGTACAATACTTTTGATCGTGTTCAAAATTTCAACAAAAATTACAACAAAGACGACCTAGCGATCATAATAGCTTAAGTTTTTCTTCCAAACAGATGAGCTCAAAAAAGAAGAAATACCATGGTGATCTCTATTAAACTAAAATACTTGACAATAGCTTAGTCAAGAGAAACACAGAAATCAAATATATTTTTGTGTAAGTAAACTGTTCACAAAAAGTAACAAAATCATGTGAACAAATAATTAAGATGTGAAAACAGTAGATAGATAATCTGAAATGTATAAACAAGAGGGCCATGATGGCACTGAATCGCTCACCTGAGTACTTTGGCTGTAGGTTTGCTGCTAAGCAGTATTTCATTTTTTAATTGAAAATATGTAAGTGCCTACAAACCAAATATGTAAAATATCAGTCAATAAATAAAGGCTCTATGACAGAAAGTAGAAATATCTATTATAAGCTATGGTGACCTTGACCTTGACCCAGTGACCTCAAACCCTACCCATGGGTAGACGTCCATGCAAGGAACCTATATACTGAAGATCAAAGATATTGGTCTATAAATGATAGCTTTATGAGGTACAGTAGATAAATCTATTTTTAGCCTCCATGACCTTTAACATAATCTAATAATTTCAAAATGCTTGATAAAGCTTGCTTCATGCCAAATTTTAAAAATTCTAGGCCTTGTGGTTTCAGACAAGAAGATTTTAAAAGATTTTCTTCTATACTGCTATCTAAAACTTATGACCCCTCGGGCGGGGCCAATAGTGACCCCAGTGACATTTTTCAAACAAACTAGGTAGAGGTCCACTAGACAATGCTGCATACCAAATATCTAAGCTGTAGGCATTGAGGTTTCCAGTGAGAAGATTTTTAAAGATTGCCTTTTTTACATATTAAGGGCCCCCGGGGCAGGGCCAATTTTGACCCCGGAGCCAACATATAAACAATACTGGTAAAGGTTCTTAACACAATACTCCACACCAAATTAAGGTCTAGTCCTATTAGTTTCGGAGAAAAATGATTTTTCATGTTTTTCCTATATAACTATATGTAAACCAAGAGAAACTTGGGGCGTAGCCAATTTTGACCCAGGGGACATAATTTGAACAAACTTGATAGACATCCACTAGACAATGCTGCATACCAAATATCTAAGCTGTAGGCATTGAGGTTTCCAGTAAGAAGATTTTTAAAAGATTGCCTTTTTTACATATTAAGAGCCCCCGGGGCGGAGCCAATTTTGACCCCGAGGCCAACATATAAACAATACTGGTAAAGGTTCTCAACACAAAACTCCACACCAAATATCTAAGGTCTAGTCCTTTTAGTTTCGGAGACAAATGATTTTTCATGTTTTTCCTATATAACTATATGTAAATCAATAGAACCCTGGGGCGTGGCCAATTTTGACCCAGGGGAGATAATTTGAACAAACTTGATAGAGGTCCACTAGACAATGCTGCACACCAAATATCTAAACTCTAGGCCTTGCGCTTTCTGACAAGAAGATTTTTTAAAGTTTTTCCTATATAACTCTATATAAAACGTTTGACCTCTGGGGGGGCCATTTCTGACCCAAGAGCCATGATTTGAACAAACTTGGTAGAGGTCCACTGGACAATGCTGCACACCAAATATCTAAACTCTAGGCCTTGCAGTTTCTGACAAGAAGATTTTTTAAAGTTTTTCCTATATAACTTTATGTAAAACATGTGATTCCAGGGGCTGGGCCATTTTTGACCCAGGAGCCATGATTTGAACAAACTTGGTAGAGGTCCACTGGACAATGCTGCACACCAGGGCTCCTAAAATTTTGAAATCTCAATCGGTTCGAGACCTCACCGCCCGCCCCCTCCCCCTCCCCCCCGGAAACCAAGAACCAACAGAAAAAATAGAAACGATTTAAGGGCATAGAACAATTTGAGTTATGATAGTGTTGACGTCGCGAAAATATGTGTTTTTCAAAGCGAAAGTAGAATTAGAGCTAATGTTACAACGTCAAACTAGTCACTGATATTTTCAAGTGTGCTTTATGCTGCAGCTAGCCACTACAATTACTATTAAGCCCTTAATAAAATTTAGCAGACGACAGTTATCGCCTATTTCGATGCAAACTCCTCGCACCGGTTACATCACGCTTTGCTACTTTAACTGTTTTCTGTACTGATCAGGGGAAGTAACTGCTGCTTGGAGTTTGATTTCGATGAAATTATATTTCACAGTTTGAGCCGGTCAACTTTACTCGATTGGCCAGCTGCAAATCAAGCACACTTAAACTTGTTTACAAGTTAATTCGTGATAATTGCTGCGGGCAACAGTGACAGTTTTATGGTTTTATGATAGGTGTGAAGTACCGGATTAGCGATCAACTGAGGTTTTGGTATGAGATTTTGACTGTTTTATGAAAAGTTATACAGATTTTTTTTTTTCGGGAATTATCTGGACCATTTTTTTAAGGACTTTTGGACATCGAAATCGGTCCAGAGAGATAAATTTCGGTCAAAACCAACAAATTTTCGGTTTTCAGGAGCCCTGCTGCACACCAAATATCTAAACTCTAGGACTTGTGGTTTCAGACAAGAAGATTTTTAAAGTTTTTCCTATATAATTCTATGTAAAACTAGTGACCCCTGGGGCAGGGCCATTTTTGACCCAGGGGTCATGATTTGAACAAACTTGGTAAAGGTCCACCTGATGATGCTTCATACCTCATAGCTTAGCTCCAGGCCTTGTAGTTCTGGAGAAGAAGATTTTTAAAGTTCCAACAAATATCTATTTTTGGCTCCAGTGGCCTAGAAATGCAATGGACCTGAACCCTTTGAACAATTTTGGTAAAGCTTCATGCAAGTAACATTCCTGCCAAGTTTCAGCAAGATTGGCCCAGCAGTTCAGGAGAAGAAGTTGTTTGAAGAAAAAGTTGACGACGCACACACGGACGGACGACGGACATAAGGTGATCACAAAAGCTCACCTTGAGCACTTTGTGCTCAGGTGAGCTACAAATAATACTGCAAATATAAAATGCCGCCTTAAATACAATTATACTGACAACACAAAAGTTAACAAAACCTAATTTCTTGACTCCATGACCATGTTCAAAACATTCAGTGCTGTTTTACTAGATTTAATTTGGATATCAATCTACTCAGACTTGTCCTAGACCTACATAATGACTATGTAGAACTAGATGGGTGTTCGGTGGAACACTTCTGTCGCCCTTGGGTACTCTGTTAGAATAACTAAAAAGGTAAACAAGAGCCTGCTGGAAAAGACAGCATGCTAGTCAAAGTACAACAATACCTGTCCACAGACAGCATGCTCCACTTTTCTCAGTGCTGGATAATTAATTATAAGCCAAGTTAAACAAGAGGCCCAAGTGATACAAGATGAAAAAAAAATTTGGGTCAAGTAGTTATGTATTAAAAAAAAATAAAAATTTTGGGGCCCCGATAGTGGTGTGTGTGTGTGTGTATGATGGGAAGTGAAGTACTTATGTATTAAAATTTAAAAAAAAAAGGCCGGGGGGGGGGGGGGGGGGGGGGGTTTGAGGGTGAATGGGGAGTCAGGTACCTATGAATTAAAAAAAAAAAAAAAAAAATTGGGCCCCGGGGTGGAGGGGGGGGGGAGGTGACTGGTTGGGGGGGAGTTTGAGGTAGGATGGGGAGTAAAGTACCTATGTATAAAGATTTTTTAAAAAAAAAGGCCCGGGGGAGGGGGGCGGGTTGAGGGTGGATGGGGAGTCAGGTACAGTACGCGCCAGGAGGAACTCACATTTTCCGCTTTATTTCGCGGACGCGGAAAAAAAAATCCGCCGCGACATCGAGGAAAAAAACGGATTTCCTCGATGTCTCGACATCGCGAAATATCTCGGCGATATTTGACGACCAGCGCGAAAAAAATTAGAGTCATAACTCACCTGGATAAGCTGAACATTTAATGAAATGACCGTAATGAAACTGTGCATTTTACGTCTGCCAATTATGTGACATTTGGTAAATTAAAACCAAAATTTCTCATATATTTGCTGTGTTTCTGTCGTTGAAAACGCTCGTTATTGTATAGCAAAATCGATCAATAATTTTGTCAAGCGCATAGACGATACAGATGTCGCAGTAGGGTTTACTTGTTGTATGTTTTCTTTAAATATAGCAGAGCAGTTTTAACACGTGTAAATCGAAATCCAGTCAATTTATTTTCTGAAAATAGGGTCAGCTGTTCCGAGAAACAATTACTTTCGGTTTTGAATTGTCATTCCTTCCGTTAACAAATACGAGCATTCGTAAACAAATGAATCAGAATGAGAGTTTTATGAGAGTTTTATACACTTAAATGATATTTTAAAGCGTAAAATTCGCCGAAATGCGTGTTATTAGGAACTTTGTTAGCCTCGATACGTCAATTCTTACCTGTGAAAAAGTTCGCGGAACCATTTAGCAGACGTCCGCCGCGATATTTGGTGACCATGTCCGCGGCGGTCGTCCTCGAAATGCGGCGGATTTGGTCGCGTTTTAAGGAATGGGTAGTCCGCGACGACCTCGAGGAAAACGAGAGTTCCTCCTGGCACGTACTGTACCTATGAATTTAAAAAGAAAAAAAAGAAAATTGGGCCCTGGGGTGGGGGGGTGACTGTTTTGGGGGGGGGGGGTGACTGTTTGGGGGGGGGGGGGGCGGGAGGCGGGGGGTTGAGGTAGGATGGGGAGTAAAGTACCTATGTTTTAAAATTAAGAAAAAAAAATTGGGCCCGGAGGGGGGGGGGGGGGGGGGTGGGGGGGGCAGGTCCCCATGCAGAGGGGACGGTGAGGGGGGGGGGAGTACTTACCCATCTCATGTCAGTTAATATTTTATTTCTAGGCTTAAGAAGTTTTTTTCCTATATATAAGTATAAGCACAATCAAGTGACCTCTGGGGGTGGGGCTAACTGTGACCCCAGGGACATGGGTACCAACAATCTTTGCAGGGGTCTTGCTGGTGATCAAGTATTCCAAGTTTGAATGGAATAGCCTTGACACTTTTTGAGACATGGACATAAAGAAAAAGGTTAACAAAGAAATTTTAACTTGAAAAAGGGGCATAACATTGCAAAAATAAATTTGAGGGTTATCTGCCCTTGAGAAATGGTGTTGTCTTAAGTGATACAATTGTAAGCATTACAACTGGAAAGTTTGATAAAGAAACATTAAGAAATGGCATAGTTATAGCCAATGTTAAGTTTTCATGACAAAATCCAAGAACAAAAAGGGGCATAACTCTGTCAATTGTGACCTTGACCTACAAACATGTACACATTTTGGCATCATCATGACCCTGTTGTCGTAAGCAATATAATTTGAAAGTTTGATGTTGAAATGTTAAGAAATGGCAAAGTTATTCCCAACGTTAAGTTTTCATGACAAATCCATGTATAAAAAGGGGCATAACTCTGTCAATTGTGACCTTGACCTACACATTTTGGCACCATCATGACCCTGTTGTCGTAAGCAATATAATTTGAAAGTTTGATGTTGAAATGTTAAGAAATGGCAAAGTTATTCCCAACGTTAAGTTTTCATGACAAATCCATGTATAAAAAGGAGCATAACTCTGTCAAATGTGACCTTGACCTAGAAATTATGGCATCAACTCGACCCTGTTGTCATAAGCAATACAATTTGAAAGTTTGATAAGATAATGTTTAGAAATGGCAAAGTTATAGCCAACGTTAAGTTTTCGTGACGGACCGCCGGACAAAGCGATCCCTATGTATTGCCTTTTCTTCGAAAGGGCAGTTTTTTTCCTATATATAAGTATAAGCAAAATCAAGTTATAGCCAATGTTAAGTTTTCATGACAAAATCCAAGAACAAAAAGGGGCATAACTCTGTCAATTGTGACCTTGACCTACACATTTTGGCATCATCATGACCCTGTTGTCGTAAGCAATATAATTTGAAAGTTTGATGTTGAAATGTTAAGAAATGGCAAAGTTATTATGCAGAGGGGACGGTGAGGGAGGGAGTACTTACCCCTCTCATGTCAGTTAATATTTTATTTCTAGGCTTAAGAAGGTTTTTTCCTATATATAAGTATAAGCACAATCAAGTGACCCCTGGGGGTGGGGCTAACTGTGACCCCAGGGACATGGGTACCAACAATCTTTGCAGGGGTCTTGCTGGTGATCAAGTATTCCAAGTTTGAATGGAATAGCCTTGACACTTTTTGAGACATGGACATAAAGAAAAAGGTTAACAAAGAAATTTTAACTTGAAAAAGGGGCATAACATTGCAAAAATAAATTTGAGGGTTATCTGCCCTTGAGAAATGGTGTTGTCTTAAGTGATACAATTGTAAGCATTACAACTGGAAAGTTTGATAAAGAAACATTAAGAAATGGCATAGTTATAGCCAATGTTAAGTTTTCATGACAAATCCATGTATAAAAAAGGGCATAACTCTGTCAATTGTGACCTTGACCTATACATTTTGGCACCATCATGACCCTGTTGTCGTAAGCAATATAATTTGAAAGTTTGATGTTGAAATGTTAAGAAATGGCAAAGTTATTCCCAACGTTAAGTTTTCATGACAAATCCATGTATAAAAAGGGGCATAACTCTGTCAAATGTGACCTTGACCTAGAAATTTTGGCATCAACTCGACCCTGTTGTCATAAGCAATACAATTTGAAAGTTTGATAAGATAATGTTTAGAAATGGCAAAGTTATAGCCAACGTTAAGTTTTCGTGACGGACCGACGGACCGCCGGACAAAGCGATCCCTATGTATCGCCTTTTCTTTGAAAGGGCGACACAATAACCTCTTGTGACAAGTTTAAAATGTGATACATACATCCCACCTTACATGAAGTAAACTTGCATAAAGAGTCCTATTCTATTAGATACTTTAAATAATCTTTTTTTAAGGTATTAATAATTTCAGAATGCAGATTTCTTATCTCTTGTATAGGAAATATGGCATGAAATTAATAAAGGCAAAACATGATGATGAAACACCAAATGTTTTTATTGAAATGTTTTAATCCTTACATTCTTTATGACCAAGATATTTGGAGATCTGTGCTTATCAATAATCAACTGAAGGTGTTTCAAGAAAAACATTAAAATATATACATTATTATATAAATTATATACAAGTAAAAGGTTATCAAAAAGTAGGGATTGGAATGAATACTGAAATCAATATTCTAATATTTGCTTTGCCATGTTGGAAAAGATTCGAATTTTCTATTTTCGGACGTTCCATCAGCTATCCTAATTTCGATATCCAAATATAGGTACTGTTTAAATGTTTTAGTTCAGATTAATGTGTTTCAGGAAACTGCTGTGTATAATCAAGAAATGGCTTGTTTAATGGAAGCCTCAAATACTTTTTGTGATTGGCACAAACACAATATATTCTGTTCTTTAAAAGGCGAATTATCGCATAAATACGGACAGTTGATAACGTAGCAATTAAGGCTTGTTTTTTCGGTCAGATTCGTGAAAAAAGGTAAATGTATTGACACTGATAATTTTATCAACATGTAAACTAAAAGGAAGAATGTTAAAACTTTTTTAAGCACATTTATTAGAGGAAATATTTGAGTTATTCTGATTGATTTTTCAACAAAAAAACAAAAAAAGTATTATCAACAGAGTCAAAAGTGTGATTGGTTGTTCATGTACGTTTTCGTGTTTTAGTTAGGTCATTACATGCATTCAGAATACATCGCCGATTAGCAAACGATTGTTTCAATGCGTAATTAATTTTACGAATGAATTTTTTTGCGGATGAATACTAAATTACTTACTTGTTTTCTTACAGTTTGATTTGCCAAAAAATTGAAATTTTACCTCATTTTACCTTCTGCAATATCAAAGAACTTTTATTGAAATTGCAACGAAAACTCATACAACCTGTGGTACTATTTTTCAATGGGAATGTATAGAAAAGAGGTGGTCAGTTGATTGTAACTAGAAAATCTGGTATGTAGCTTTAGAAGCTTTCGCTTCTAAAAATGTTTTTCTATGTTTTGACTGTGACCTATTGTCCTTGATCAGCAGATGACCCATATTCAGTACTGATAAGTGTTCATTCCAGACAAATTTGGACAAATAAAATGGTCTCTGGAGTGTTTACAAGGTAATTTTGTGTTTTGACACCATGGCCTAGTTTTTGACTCAAGCTGGCCCATATTCGGACTGGACCTAGACATCATCAAGACAAAGATTCAGACAAATTTTCAGCACATTTTGAAAGAAAATGTAGCCTCTAGAATTTTAACAAGGTTTTTCTATGTTTTGACCTGATGACCTAGTTTTTCAAACAAGATGATGCATTTCTGAACTTGAGCTAGAGGTTATCAAGACAAACACTCACAAAAAACAGCACTATAATGTGTGAACAAAGTTTTTGACCTGGACCTAGTTTTTGACTACAGATAACATATATTCAAACCTGACATAGATATCATCAAGGCAAACATTCTGACATTTGGAAAGGAAATGTAGCCTCTAGAGGGTCAACAAAGTTTTTCTATGTTTTGACCCTGTGACCTAGTTTTTTGAAACCAGATGATCCTTATTCTAACTTGACCTAGATATCATCAAGACAAACATTCTGACATATTTTCATGACATTTCGAAAGAAAATCTAACCCCTAGAGTGTTAACAAGGTTTTTCTATGTTTTGATCCAAGATGTCCCATGTTTGAACTTGACCTAGGTATCATCAAGACAAACATTCTGACATGTTTTCATATCATTTGAACCAAAAATGTGGCCTCTAGAGTGTTAAAAAGGTTTTCCTTTGATTTGGCCTTGTGACCTAGTTTTCAGTCCAACATGACCGTTTTCGGACTTGTCCAAGATGTTATTGAGACAATCATTCTGATCAAGTTTCATGATAATTAAGTAAAAACTGTAATCTCTATAGTGTTAACCAACCAATTGTGGAGGACAGATGATAGACATTCAAGATCCTTAAAGCTCACCCTGAGTTGTTCTAACAAGCACCACTGGGGGGAGCATTATATGCCCAAGGGTGTTTTTTCTAAGTAAGATGCATTTGTGATATAAGGGAAGAAACCCTAGGCTTTAAAATTAAATGATTTGCTTTAAATTTTGTTTTTTTTTACCTTTGACCTACTGACCCCAAAATCAATAGGGGTCATCTACTCAATGTGGACAATAATCACATGAAGGTAAAAGACTGTAGGCCAAAGAGTACTCAATTTATCCTCCAGAAACCAAATTGCTAATGGATGGACAGACGGACGCCCTGGACCATAACATAATATGCCCCCTTCGGGCATATAAAAAGGCCACAACAGTAAAATTTCCGTAAAAAAAAAATATTTCTGAGGAGAAGATATTTTAATTTTCCTATTAATTTGTGTACTGAAAAGTTGCCCTGCCCCTTATCAACCAAATAATTTCATAAACCATCATTACTCTATGGAAGTTGATAAAGGGCCAACAAAGGAGCTTTTTGTGGGATATTATTTTGAAACTGTGCCAGTGGTCTTCTGGGAAGAAGATTTTCAAAGTTTTTAATAAAGTGGTATACTGAAAAGCAATGTTTTTCTTCAAACCAAAAAGTCATGAAGTAATTTATAAAAAAGAGCTGTCTGTGGACAGCATGCTCCACTTTTCTCAATGTCAAACAAGTGGCCAAACTGAAAAAAATTTGACTTGGGGAGGGCAAGTACCTAGTCCAGTAAGATGAAAAAAGAATTTGGTGTGTGTGTTGGTTGGGGGGGGGGGGGGGGGGGGGGGGGGGGGGGGGGGTTCTGGTGACAGTTGGGTAATTATGTATGAAAAAAAAATTTGGGCAGGGGGTAACAGTTCCTGGGAAAGGAGGGTGGTCCAATGCAGGGGGGATGGGGGGATGGGGGAAGTACCTACCCATCCCATTCAAATAAATAGTTGAGTTCTAGACTAGGGTGAGGGTTACTCATGTGAGAAAAAATAATTTTGTGATTGGTGGCGGGGGGGGGGGGGGGGGGGGGGGGGCGGCGGGGGGAAGCGGTGAAGGGGGTCTGATTTTTGGGGGGAAGCCAAGTACATACATATTTAAAACAAGAGGGCCATGATGGCCCTAAATCGCTCACCTGAGTCTCATTGCTCATGTTACAAATATCGTTATTGGTTTTTATGGGTGCAAGTTTGAATAAGTGTGCAATAAGTTTGAAGACTCTGGGTGTAATGGTACTCAAATTTTTTGGCAGAAATAGTTTCATTCTACAGGTCCCAGTGACTTTGACCTTTGACCTACAGACCCCCAAAAACAATAGGGTTCTTCTAATATAATTACCCTATAAAGTTTGAAGGTTCTGGGTGTAATGATACTCCAGTTACTGAGCAGAAATAGTTTTCACTCTACAGGTCCCTGTGACCTTGACTTTTGACCTATTGACCCAAAAAATAATTGGGTTCTTTTACTGAGTAAAGAAAATTATCTTATGAAGTTTGAAGGCTCTGGGTAAAATGGTACTCCAGTTACTGAACAGAAACAGTTTTCACTCTACAGGTCCCTGTGAACTTAACCTTTGACCTATGGACCCTAAAAACAATAGGGTTCTTCTAATACAATTATCCTATAAAGTTTGAAGGCTCTGGGTGTAATGGTACTACAGTTACTCTGCAGAAATAGTTTTCACTCTACAGGTCCATGTGACTCTGACCTTTGACATACTAGCCCCCAAAATAATATGGTTCTTCTATTTAGTAAAAGCAATCATCCTATGAAGTTTGGAGGCTCTGGGTGAAATGGTAATCCTGTTATTGAGTGGAAACGGTTTTCACTCTAGAGGACCCTCTGACTTTGACCTTTGACCTACTGACCTAAAACACAAAAGGGGTTTGTTGTACTTAATAAGGGCAATAAGCCTGTGAAGTTTGAAGGCTTTGGGTAAACTGGTACTCAAGTAATTGAAAGGAAACAAAGTGTGAAAGACAGACAGACAAACAGACACCCATTAACAAGGCAAAAACAATATGTCTCCATCAGAAGGGCAAGGTTGACAGGAGACTGAACAATTGAAGGTATAGCCCTTGGTGTTTCAGAGCAGCAGATTTTTAAAGTTTTCTCTATATAAATCCTTGTTTAAAATCAAATGACCCCCCGGGTGGGGCCAGTTTTGACCCCAGGGTCATGATTTGAACAAACTTGGTAGAAGTCCACTAGACAATGCTGCACACCAAATATCTAAACTCTAGGCCTTGTTGTTTCTGACAAGAAGATTTTTAAAACTTTTCCTATATACATGTAACTCTATGGAAAAACATGTGACCCTTGGGGCCGGGCCTTTTTTGACCCAGGGGCTATGATTTGAACAAACTTGGTAGAGGTCTAGTAGAAAATGCTGTACACCAAATATCTTAACTCTAGGCCTTGTGGTATCTGAAAAGAAGATTTTTAAAGTTTTTCCTATATAACTCTATGTAAAACAAGTGACCACTGGGGTGGGGCCATTTTTGAGCCAGGGGCCATGATTTGAATAAACTTGGTAGAGGTCCTCTTGACAATGCTACATACAAAATATCTAAGCTCTATGCCTTTTGGTTTCTGATGTGAAGATTTTTAAAACTTTTTCCTATATAACACTACGTAAACAAGTGACCCCCGGAGCAGGGCCTATTTTGACCCAGTGGCTATGATTTAAACAAACTTAGTAGAGATCCACAGGACAATGCTGCACATCAAATATCTAAACTCTAGGCCTTGTGGTTTCTGACAAGAAGATTTTTTTAACTTTTTCCTATATAACTCTATGTTAACAATTGACCCCACAGGCAGGGCCTATTTTGACCCAGTGGTTATAATTTGAACAAACTTAGTAGAGGTCCACTGGATAATGCTACACACCAAATATCTAAACTCTAGGCCTTGTGGTTTCTGACAAAAGATTTTTTAAAGTTTTCCTATATACATGTAACTCTATGGAAAAACATGTGGCCCCTTGGGTTGGGCCATTTTTGACCCAGGAGCCATGATTTGAACAAACTTGGTAAAGGTCTACTGGACAATGGTGAACACCAAATATCTAAACTCTAGGCCTTGTGGTTTCTGACAAGAAGATTTTTAAGTTTTCCCTATATAAATCTATGTAAAATCAACTGACCACTGGGGTGGGGTCAGTTTTGACCCCACGGTCATAATATGAACAAACTTGGTAGAGGTCCACTAGATGGTGCTTCATACCAAATATCTAAGCTCCAGGCCTTGAGGTTTCGGAGAAGAAGATTTTTAAAGATCCATCTTTTAAAATCTAATTTTAGCTGCAATGAACCAGAAATGCAATGGACCAGAACCATTTGAACAATCTTGGTAGAGCTTCATGCAAGGAACATCCCAGGCAAGTTTCTTTTAATTTGGCCCTTTGGTTTCAGAGGAGATGTCATTTGAATGAAAAGTTGATGACAGACAGACGACAGACAAAGACTGATCAGAAAAGCTCACCCTGAGCACTTTGTGCTCAGGTGAGCTAAAAAACCATAATGAGAAAACAATTGGGGGCATGTGGCGGGGGTAAGGTGTGGTCCCCATGAAGAGGGTGGGGAGGGGGGAAGGTACTTAACCATCCCATGTAAGTAAATAGTTTATTTCTAGGCTTAAACATGTTTTTTTCCTATCATATAACTTATATTATAAGGAAAATCAAGTGACCCCTGGAGTGGGGCTAATTTTGACTCTAGGGGCATGGGTACCAACAATCTTTGTAGGGGTCTTGCTGGTGAACAAGTATTCCAAGTTTGAATGGAATATCTTTGACACTTTTTTGAGAAATGGACATTAAAAAGGGGGGGAGGGGGCAAAGGGGCATCCCATGCAGAGGGGGCAGGGGGTGTTGGGGGGGAACCAACAATTTGTAGGGGTCTTGCTGGTGATCAAGTATTGCAAATTTGGAGGGAATATCTTTGACACTTTTTGAGAAGTGGATATTAACAACAAGAGGCCTATGATAGCCCTAGATCGCTCACCTGAGTATTTTGGCTGTAGGTTTGCAGTTAAGCAGTATTTCATGTTTTTAATTGAAAATATGTAAGCAATGTAAATATAAATATGTAAATATGTAAAATATCAGTCAATAAATAAAGGCTCTATGACAGAAAGTAGAAATATCTATCATAAGCTATGGTGACTTTGACCTTGACCCAGTGACCTAAAACCCTACCCATGGGTAGAGGTCCATGCAAGGATCCTATATACCTAATATCAAAGATATTGGTCTTTAAATGAAG
Organism: Cyclina sinensis; assembly: GCA_012932295.1. Taxonomy (NCBI): domain Eukaryota; kingdom Metazoa; phylum Mollusca; class Bivalvia; order Venerida; family Veneridae; genus Cyclina; species Cyclina sinensis. The sequence continues at coordinate 11,478,832 of JAAONU010000009.1, read as the reverse complement.
GCTATATGAGGTACAGTATATAAACCTATTTTTAGCCTCGGTGACCATTGACCTAATCTAATAATTCCAAAAAGCTTGATAAAGCTTGTTTCATACCAAATCTTAGATCTCAGGGCCTTGTGGTTTCAGACAAGAAGATTTTAAAAGTTTAACTATATAAGCCTATGTAAAATCCATTTACCCCTGGGTAGAGGCCAAATTTGATCCCAGAGGCATAATTTGAACAAACTTGGTAGAGGTCCACATGACAATGCTATGTACCAAATCTTAAGGCTCAGGGCCTTGTGGTTTAAGACAAGAAGATTTTTAAAGTTTTCCCTATGTAAAATAAGTTGACCCCCAGGGCGGGGCCAATTTTGACCCCAGGGGCATAATTTGAACAAGCTTGGTAGAGGTCCACAAGACAATGCTACATACCAAATCTTAAGGCTCAGGGCCTTGTGGTTTCAGACAAGAAGATTTTTAAAGTTTTACTATATAAGCCTACGTAAAATCCATTCACCCCTGAGAAGGGACCAAATTTGACCCCGGGGGCATAATTTGTAAAAATTTGGTAGAGGTCCACACGACAATGCTACATTCCAAATCTTAAGGCTCAGGGTCTTGTGGTTTCAGCAGGGTTCAAATTTAGCGGTCGCAAACTCGCAAAATGCGAGCTAAAATGAGAAAATGCGAGTGCAAAATTTTAGCACTCAAAATAATTTGCAAGTGCGCCGGAAAATCGGCAGACATCCCAAGTTCTGACTTATCCGAAAATCCACGTTTGCCGGTGCGTGAAAAAATGTCCCTAGCACCAGTCACTTGATCGCTCTACTTGTAGACGCTTGTTGAATCCACTTGTTGAATGAATCCGGTATACGTTCATCTGATATTAAAGCGCGTAGACGACTAAGACTATTTGTTTACATGTCCATAAGAAATATGATTTCAAGATTTATTTGTCATACAGTCAGTGATACAACTGTTTGTCCGCAACTTTTCACATTTTTTGAATATTGCTTAGCTAGTAGAAAATTGATTTTGCTAGTAGAAAAAATGGTCACTAGCAAATATTTGCCAGTAGACAAAAAAGTTAAATTTGACCCCTGGTTTCAGACAAGAAGATTTTCAAAGTTTTTCCTTTAAGTTGCCATAGCAAAGACAAGAGGGCCATGATGACCCTGGATTGCTCACCTGAGTACTTTGCTTGAGAGTCTACCTTTAAGCAAACATCAGATGCAACATTACATTTTCTAATTGAAGATATTCAAAGATCTCATATTTTAAACAAAAAATCCATGGGGCAATTTCACTATATAAGCCTATGTAAAATCCATTGACCCCTGGGGTGGGGCCAAATTTGACCCCAGGGGCATAATTTGAACAAACTTGATAGAGGTCCACTAGACAATGCTACATACCAAACTTAAGGCTCAGGGCCTTGTGGTTTCAGACAAGAAGATTTTCAAAGTTTTTCCTTTAAGTTGCCATAGCAACCAGAGTTCTTGATGGAATTGAATTCTTTGAACAACTTTGGTAGAGCTTCATGCAAGGAACATCTCAGGCAAGTTTCATCAAATTTGGCCAAGAGGTTTCAGAGGAGATGTCGTTTGAATGAAATTGTTGACGGACGATGGACGAAAGACAAAGACCGGTCACAATAGCCCACCATGAGCCAAAGGCTCAGGTCAGCTAACAAGAGGGCCATGATGACCCTGGATCGCTTACCTGAGTACTTTGCTTGATAGTCTACCTTTAAGCAAACATCAGATGCAACATTACATTTTCTAATTGAAGATATTCAAAGATCTCATATTTTAAACAAAAAATCCATGGGGCAATTTAATGATTACAGCTTGTGAGGAGATGTAATTGAAGCCACATATTGAAGACTAAATGGGTGTTCAGTGGAACACTTGTGTTGCCCTTGGGTACTGTTAGAATAACTAAAAAGGTAAACAAGAGCCTGCTGGAAAAGACAGCATGCTAGTCAAAGTACAACAAGACCTGTCCACAGACAGCATGCTTCACTTTTCTCAGTGCTGGATAATTAACTATAAGCCAAGTTAAACAAGAGGCCCAAGTGAAAAAAATTTGACTGGGGCATGGCAAGTACCTAGTCATACAGTACGCACCAGGAGGAACTCACATTCTCCGCTTTATTTCGCGGACACGGAAAAAAAAATCTGCCGCGACATCAAGGAAAAAACCGGATTTCCTCGATGTCTCAACATCGCGAAATATCTTGACGATATTTGACAACCAGCGTGAAAATAATTAGAGTCATAACTCACCTGGATAAGCTGAACATTTTATGAAATGACTGTAATGAAACTGTGCATTTTACGTCTGCCAATTATGTGACATTTGGTAAAATTAAAACCAAATTTCTCATACATTTACTGTGTAGTTTTATGTGTACTTCTGTCATTGAAAACGCTCGTTATCGTATAGCAAAATCGATCAATAATTTTGTCAAGTGCATAGACGATACAGATGTCACAGTAGGGTTTACATGTTGTATGTTTTCTTAAAATATAGGAAAGCAGTTTTAACACGTGTAAATCAAAAACCAGTCAATTTTTTTTCTGAAAATAGGGTCAGCTGTTCTGAGAAGCAATTACTTTCGGTTTTGAATTGTCATTCCTTCCGTTAACAAATACGAGCATTCGTGAACAAATGCATCAGAATGGGAGTTTTATACATTTAAATGATATTTTAAAGTGTAAAATTTGCCGAAATACGTGTAATCAGGAACTTTGTGAGCCTCAATACGTCAATTCTTACCTGTGAAAAAGTTCGCGGAACTATTTAGCAGACGTCCGCCGCGATATTTGGTGACCATGTCCGCAGCAGTCATCCTCAAAATGCTGCGGATTTTGTCGCGTTTTAAGGAATGGGTAGTCTGCGACGACCTCGAGGAATACGAGAGTTCCTCCTGGCACGTACTGTATGTTCCAGTCAACACTTATACAAGTGTCATATAAATTATCAAAGTAAACAACAAGAGCAAGAGCCTACTTTCTACAACAAGTCAGTCATTTTCCAAGGAGATGTCATCACTTACATTGTAACATCATAACTAAATAAACTATCATAGTCAAAACAAGCAACTATTTGTTAACCAGCCCAGCATCACCTGTTATTGAAAAACTCACGACCCCTTGAATAAACTCCTAGAGTGGACCAAAGAAAAATCAAACCATACGAAAACAGTCTTTCAATTTTCCATTTTCACATCAAATTATTCAATACAAAACAAGAAATTTCGATAAGACTTACAAAAGGCCAAGCCACGAACGAGTGGTGTAATGTGTAGCTTGACAGTTTGCTCAAAATTAAAGAATTGCACAGCAACTGAATTTTACTGGAATATCTTTAAGCCACAAACCTCTTTTCATGCAAACAAGAACAAGCAACATGGGGACCGAAAACAAAAAGAATCAATGCTGAAACTCACTACTGATCGTGAAATATTTAAACAAATGAAACTGGCCGTCCAATTTTCTCTTTTTCATTTTGACATTCCCAAAATACTGGAGTGTATTTCGCTTTTTCACTACGCATAGCGATCAAATTATTGGAAAAATTTAACCAGTCTACACTGCGTGATACAATGATATCCAAAGCATTCCTAAACAGAGCTTGCATTAAATAGCGCAAAGAAGACAAAGTGCTGAAAAGCATCAATATATCTATATATTATTGAACTTGAAGTCTAAATTAATTAATACGTACGGATATGGGTATTTTCAGTGATCAGGATGAGGTTCTCTTGGGGGGGCAGGGGACATAAAAGTGAACAATTTCTAAGGCAGTGTCTAGAGGTACAGATCAGTACCCCTAGACCGGCAGTCTAGAGATACGGATCCGTACCTCTAGACAATACAACTAGGAATGTCTAGGGGTACGGACCTTTTTTTAATATATAATTAAGCATTAATTTACGTTAGAAGAAACTCGGTTATAGTGGTTTTGACAGTTTTTAGTGTTTAACAGACTAAAATTATCTAAGAGTGTCAATGACTTCGATTTTCAGTTTCCATTTCCGACGATAAAATGCGAGTAATCCGGAATCCAAATTTGCCTACGAAAAAAGGAACATATCGTTGTCATCTATTTTCAAAAAGAGATCGTTAATCTAAATGTTTGTGACAAATGACAATGAAAAGTTCACTTAAATCTATTTGTGATACATACCTATGGTTTGCTGTATATTTTTTTTACCTTTAAAGATTGTTGTCGTCCAGCAGGCTCATTAACAATGACAATTTGAGAAGGTATCTCTTCGAGTACTGTGTATAGTCCTGAAAAGGACTTTAAAGTAGTCAGTACTACTTACTTCACTGTCATGGTAAGCAGCACATATCTGATACTCTTAGAGAAGTATTTCTCTTGAGATTGACGGAGACGGACTTTATCTGCCCAGTCTATGGCGTTATTGCTCATCAGTGGATTGTTGTGGTACCAGACTTTATCTTTATGCATTTTAAGGATCTTGTTTAGTCTCTTCCTTCTTGTGTTGTAATTACGGTTATGTTTGGGGAACATAGCTCCAAACATTACCTCTTTTACACCCCGACTTTTAAGGTCGTTGTATATTTTCAAAAGTGAGTACATGAGATAGACAAAGTTCACGCAGGCAAGCTATAGGCTTATAATGGCATTATCGTTATCATTTATAATTGCGCAATTGGTATCATTTTTCATGCCCAGGTATAACTACAGTACCTAAAACCTCTTCTTGGTTCTGCAGAGGCTGTCGTTCGGGAAACATTCCCAGTCTGTTGTAAGCGAGCTACCTTCAGGTTGCCAACATCAGACTGGGAAACTTCTTTGTGTTATCCGGATAAAACGTGTGCCAGTCTGATGTCAGTGAGGTACCTTCGGGTTGCCAACATCAGACTGACGTTGTAAACCGAACTCAAAAACCATGTAAATAGTGACTGTAAAAATAACAATGTAAATAGTGACTGTTATTAAAAAAAAAAAAAGCATCAACTTGAATGAACTTTTACTAGAAAAATGTGGAAATAATGTATACAAGAGCCACCGCAAGTGGGGGCCACGCTCAACTTTTTTCTATTTCCAAAGGCAAACACATCAGAGGAAGCACATTGTGGTGAAGGGATTTCAAATGAAACATCATTTGGAAATATAATTATACATAACAAAGTTATGGCCAATTTTGGCAAAATTCAGAAATTTGACCTTAAAGGTCTAGGTCAAGTTCAGTTTAACCTTCTCTGGAGGTATTGTCTAAAAAGTAGTTATGTCCAAGCATGAAGACACTACATCCATTAACAACAAAGATATAGCCAAGTTAAGTAATGTCAAGGTCATTTAAAGGTCAAGGTAATGCTTGAATTGTTTAACACATTTCTGTTATTCTCAGTGTTGTTTTGTCCCAGTATAGATCAAATCCATCCATAAAACCAGAAGTTTGGCTATTTTAGCAAAATGCAATAATTAGAAATTTGACTGTAAAGGTCATTTAAAGGTTAAGGTCATACTTGAATAATTTAACGTGTAGGTTTTGTCATAAGCCTTGTTTTGTCCAAGTATTAATAAACAAGAGGGCCAATAGCCCTAAAGCACTAACTTGGGTTCAAAGATGAAAGAAATTTTTATGAATGTAATGATGCATATCACAGAAATGGACCAATGCAATTTCATTGCCATAGGTCTAAAAACAAAAAGGAGGTCAGTAGGTCAAAATATAGGTCATGAGATGACATTTTTGAAATCTGAACGAAAAGCTGTACACACAGTCCAAATTTCACTGCCGTAGCTTTAAAACAAAAAAGTAGGTCAGTAGGTCAAAAATATAGGTCATGCTATGACATTTTTGAAATCTGAACAAAAACTGTATACATGGTCCAAATTTCATTGCTATAGCTCCAAACACAAAAGGTAGGTCAGTAGGTCAAAAATATAAGTCATGCGATGACATTTTTGAAATCAGAAGGAAAAACTGTGCACATGGTCCAAATTTCATTGCTGTAGCTAAAAAACAAAAAAGTAGGTCAGTAGAACAAAAATATAAGTCATGCTATGACATTTTTGAAATTGGAACAAAAAACTGTGTACATGGTCCAAATTTCATTGCCATAGCTCCAAAAACAAAAAGTAGGTCAGTAGGTCAAAAAAATAGGTCATGCGATGACATTTTTGAAATCAGAAAGAAAAACTGTGCACACGGTCCAAATTTCATTGCTGTAGCTAAAAAACAAAAAAGTAGGTCAGTAGGTCAAAAATATAGGTCATGCCATGACGTTTTTGAATTCGAAACGAAAAACTGTGCACACGGTCCAATTTCATTGCCACAGCTCCAAAAACAAAAAGTAGGTCAGTAGGTCAAAAATATAGGTCATGCCAAGACATTTTTGAAATCGAAATAAAAAAGTGTTGTTTTGTCTAAGTCTGATTCAAATCCAACCATAAATTACATAATTATGGCCAGTTTTAACAAAATTCAATGATTTGACCTTGACCGTCAAGGCCATTTAAAGGTCAAGGTCAAACTTGAAATAATCATAATGTCGGATTTGTCACAACTGTTGTTTAGTCCAAGGTTGAATTAAATCTATAAATAAATGAGAAAGTTATGACAATTTAAGCAAAATTCAATCATCTGACCTTGACGGTCAAGGTAATTTTAAGGTCATGGTCAAATCTGAGTTATTCAACATGTCGGTTTTGTCATAAGTGATGTTTTGTCCATGTATAAATCAAATCCAACCATAAATACTAATGTTATGGTCAATTTTAGCAAAATTCAATAATTTGACCTTGAAGGTGAAGGTCATTTATGAGTCAAGGTCAAGTTTAGTCTGGTCATCTTGAGGGTCTTGTCCAAAGGGTTGTTGTGTCCAAGTATGAAGATAATCCATCAAGGAATAAAAAAATTATGATCAATGTTAAAGTTTTCGGACGGCAACGGCAACGACACCATGACTATGACAATAACTCGATTTTTTTTTTCAAAAAAAGTCGAGCTAATAATGACTGTTAAAAAATCTAAGGCAAATCATAAATATGCAACATTAATAGGTTTATGTGAACTTTTCTTTGCGATAGAACTACCTAGAATCATAAAAAGCAATGTTAGTACTTATTTCATTAGCTCATTCGGTCTTTTTGGCTAAAAAAAAAAAAAGGGCCACGAAGAGAGTTCCTCCACGTGGTGTGGCCTGAATGTAGCTGAACCTGGATGTAGCATTAGAATGTCAGAAACTATAAAAACGGTCATTTGTCACGAAAATATTTAGGTTCAGCTATAACTGAACGCTCTCTGTTTGAAAATAGATGACAACAATATGTTCCTCTATTCTTAAGCAAATTTGGATTCCGGATTACTCGCATTATATCGTCGGGAACTGAAAATCGAAGTCATTGCCACTCTTAGATAATTTTAGTCTGTTAAACACTAAAAACTGTCAAAACCACTATAACCAAGTTTCTTCTAACGTAAATTAATGCTTAATTATATATTTAAAAAAGGTCCGTACCCCTAGACATTCCTAGTTGTATTGTCTAGAGGTACGGATCCGTATCTCTAGACTGCTGGTCTAGGGGTACGGATCCGTACCTCTAGACACTGCCAATTTCTAAGGTCCGAGTGGCCGTGAAGACCATTCTTATTACAGTACAGCTCAAGCATTTTTTCCAAAGTCCGCCAATCCCCGCGATTTTTTTTACGGGTGGATTGTCACCGCGATGGCCCTGCGACAGTTGTGACTTTCCGCTCGTCCACTCGATCGGGTGAAATTTGCGCTGCGGGATATCGTCACCGTGGATCACTGTGAAATATTGCAGCGGTATTTCGCTCTCTCGGGTGACCATTAATTTATTTATTACACGGGGACATTTATTAATATTACTGTACGTCTGTAAAGTATAACAAACTCAAACACATTTTTTAAAGAAGAAAATCTTTATGTTATGTATTTAAACGACGTTACACCTGTCAAATGCAAATAATTACAAAAGTTAAAGATTTGCGTGTGAAATTCCTCGATGTTTTTCACAACTGCTATATCATGTTTATTCACCTAAATAAACATATATATCATGACTGTTACAGGGTTCCCGCTGTCGCCTGCCAAAATTTTAATTCTGGCGCATAAAATCTTTGATTGGCGAATTTTACTGGCGCCAATGTAAGATGAAAGCATCCGACAACTAGTACACTTAAAATAACATAAGCAGCCTCGTCAATTACATAAGCGGGCTTGGCCCAAATGTGAAAGGTCACGCATGATTTATCAAACTGTATCATCAATTATGTCATCAATTGTGTGACGACATACAAAAAAAATTCTGAAAAAAGGCCATAAAAATATATTTTCTTGGCGACTTGATGTGAATGTAATCAAACTGTTTTATATCTTTTATTTAATATGGCACAAAAGTATATACTTTATGAAATATATTTTACGATCTATAGACGGGAAAATTGTTTAGCCGATGAACATTCAATGTGTATGAAACTTGTCAAACCTTATAACACATGCAGCATTTTGCATTCATGCATGCGCCAACTCTCATATTGAATTGTACGTTAAAGATACAGATTTTACACTGTTATAATTCACAATTGAGTATTTTTTGTTACAGGTCAGCATGAACCGGCAAGATAGATGTATCGTTTTACCTGTCATTCGATATAGTAATAATGCATAATAAACACATTAACTCAAAACAACATTGTTTTTTTTATATTTGGATAACTTTCATTTTTTTTTCAAACGGGTGCAAGGTCTTTTCTTTCATATATAGAAATTATAATATTACAAGAACAGGGACTTCAGACTTCCAGTATTGTTAAACATCTTAAAAGCCAGGGACATAGAATTTGTAGACAGCAAGTAAATTACTGGTGTAAACAGTATATTTGCGGCTATTTTGTGCCAGGAGTGATAAATTCAGAAAAGGGGATATTTAAGAAAGTTTGTGTTTGAGACGCAGAAATTGTTGAAAAGACCTTACGTGAAAATCCCCAGCAATCTGCCACGAATGTACACAAAACTTTGAAAAGTGACGGTTACGAGTTATCCTTATCAACAACTAAGCGAATAATAAGTGCAGTTGGCTACACAAGTGCTTCACCAAGATACGGACAGCTTGTCAGGGATACGAACAAAGAAAAGAGGATACACTTTTGCCAAACATTAGTTAATTCAAATGACACACATAGTGATATAATATTCACGGACGAGTGTTCTGTGCAGTTGCAACAAAATAAACAAGTGATGTACAGGTGTAAAGACACTCCTCGAGAGACTATCCCCAAACCTAAACATCCTTTAAAAGTTCATGTTTGGGGTGGAATTAGCCGCAGAGGCAAATCAAAATTGGTTATATTTGAAGGTATTATGGAGAAGACATTTTTTACAGAAATGATTCTCTGAGATGCTGCGTTGCCATTCATTGGATCTGTTTTTCCAAACGGACACAGACTTCAAATGGACAACGATCCAAAACACAAGTCAAAGAAGGCCCGGGATTTCATGAGGGAGAACGGAATTAACCATTGGGACGTGTGGCCGTCAGGTAACTGCGAAAATAATTGCATTATCATTTTTTTATCTAATGTTTATCAAAGCACAGCTTTCAAAAACAGTTCAATTAAACATCGGGGTTGAACCAATTAAATGAAATTAAAGAACAATCAAATCACTATGAAAGTATGGTTTGACATAAAAACTTGTTTATATATAGACGACATTTAATCATTGCATCATCTACAAGTTAACATGTGTCAACTTGCATTAATTTATAAGCAATTTATTTTACATTTCATATGATACACGTCTGTCTATTTTTTCTATGACGCTAAGGGGCATTGTGCCCTTTGTAACTTAATCTCAATATTTCAATTTAAGTATGTTAAAATTTCTCCCAAAGACAGATCCATTGGTGGGTCATTTTCTTTTGCTTGGTGACTGGTGTCTGGCTTTTTCCTCTCTTTGTCCTTTCGTTGTAGTAATTCGTTGATTTTCGGTACTATGCATTCTCTAAAAGCCCCTTCATTTGAAAATTCTGGATAAAACTTAATAACATAATGTTTAATGACCTCTTTTCTAGTGGCACACTATTCCTTCTTGTTTAAGACTCCTCCTCCTACCCAGCTATACAACATTCTCAAGTTTTCAGAACAAAAGAGTTCAGGAAATAACTTTTTCGTCAGCTTAGCGGCGAAATTTCCAGGACCTAAAGACTGACTCTTAATTTCACGGAGTGTGTCATCTCTGATTTCAAACTGTCCTGGAATGTGTACATTTCTATCAGAAGTTGTGTCCTGAAGTGGCATGTGTTGCTCTACATTGGATTGTTTAGTTAGTAGGGAAATGATAATGTCTTGGTTCTTTTTAATGGCATTAAGTACAGTCATTGATTCAGAAATAGCCCTGGAGCACTTTTCCTGCCCTTTCTGTAGGTCATCAGCACGTTTAGATAATTTACGGACACTCTCTTCCATTGCGTTGAGCCTAGAAATCATGGGCCCTGTATCAATATTTGGTCTACCATACACTGTACCTGAAAATACTCGGAGATTTTGGCTGGGTTGTCACTGGTGTTGTCACAGGAGTGTGTTGATTCTCATTGTTTGTTTGACGATTAACTGGGCTCATAGGCTGCTGGGGAGCTGGCGAAACCGTTTCCTGTACCTGTTCATCTTCAAGGGGGTTTTGTAAGGTTGCTGAAGGGGATGAGCATTCTGTTATGGTTACCTCATGTGGGGATGTTGTTGATGTGGTGGTGATAGTGGTGGTGTCAGAATAGTTAGGTGTTGTCACTCTCAACAAATTGGCAGGATTCTTGCTAGCAGATGGCTGTAATTAAGAAAAATAGTTAGGCAGATTATATTTTATTTTTTGAGAAAATAAGAATAATTTAATTTGCTTCTGACTTAATATAAAGGCAGGCTTGCAGTCATGAAAAACAGGAATTATAAATTATAAAGTAAAAAAAACACACTCAAATATATGCTCTTTTTTAGCTGAATTGACGATATATTTCAGAGAGAGTTAATATTGATTGACTAAAAGTTTATCTAAAAGTTATTTATGGAAATGTTTAATATTTAATATACATGCAAAGTAAATTATAAAAGTGATAAGAATTATGGAAAAATGTAAATTTAGACTTTAACCTGTATACTATGTACGGGTTATTTATAAAATAAATCATAATAATAATTCATAAATAGTAACATTGTAAATCAAAATAGGCATTGCTTCATTCTCACTTTCCGGTCCAGTTGCTGGTCATTTATAACAGGTACATTAGTTTGTAAATATGGGTGCTGTTCACAGCAAGTTACCTGTACACCGTTCCTTTTGAAAAGTAATCATACATAGATACAAATGTGATTTGAAAGCATTTAGTTTTGTCAATAATAACGTTATGTTTATATTATTTTATTTTCAGAGTCTCCAGATCTCAATCCGATTGAAATGGTGTGGGCTCATATGAAGAGGGAAGTTGCAAAGGCTGAGCCACGGACAAAAGAGGCATTGATTGATGCAATTGTTCACTTTTGGAATGATATTTTAACAATAAAATTGTGTAATAGGTACATAGATCATGTTTACAAGGTAGCACCAGTATGTATTCCTCTTGGTGGAAAAGCAACAGGAGACATACCTAAGAAACTGTTTAAAAGAGACCTCAGAAGGAAAAAGCTTTCAACACTTCCAACAGATGATAATGACCGAGGAAACTAGAAATGGTTTTTGATTGAACAAAAACATATGTCTCCCCCCAGCCAGTTGCTGCAGGCAGTATTGAATCAGACGATTGTAAAATTTGACATTTAACCTCCAAGTGTGACCTTGACCTTGAGACACCACACCCTCAAAGTGGGTTCTGCATGTCACCTTGATGAGGTGAACATCTGACCCAAGTTTCATAAAAATCCTTCAAGGGCTTTGGAAGATACAGAGCGGACACGATTTTGTGGCATTTGACATTTAACCTCCAAGTGTGACCTTGACCTTGAGACACCACACCCGCAAAGTGGGTTCTGCATGTCGCCTTGATGAAGTGAACATCTGACCCAAGTTTCATAAAAATCCTTCAAGGGCTTTGGTAGATACAGAGCGGACACAATTTTGTGACGGACAGACGGACGGACAGACAGACAACCGGGGAAAAACAATATGTCTCCCCCGATGAGGTGAACATCTGACCCAAGTTTCATAAAAATCCTTCAAGGGCTTTTGAAGATACAGAGCGGACACGATTTTGTGGCATTTGACATTAAACCTCCAAGTGTGACCTTGACCTTGAGACACCACACCCGCAAAGTGGGTTCTGCACGTCACCTTGATAAGGTGAACATCTGACCCAAGTTTCATAAAAATCCTTCAAGGGCTTTTGAAGATACAGAGCGGACACAATTTTGTGGCATTTGACATTTAACCTCCAAGTGTGACCTTGACCTTGAGACACCACACCCGCAAAGTGGGTTCTGCACGTCGTCTTGATGAAGTGAACATCTGACCCAAGTTTCATAAAAATCTTTCAAGGGCTTTTGAAGATACAGAGCGGACACGATTTTGTGACGGACAGACGGACGGACGGACAACCAGGGGAAAAACAATATGTCTCCCCCATTTTTGGGGGGAGACATAATGAAAGAAAAAATTAACACTTTTCAACTTTAAAAGAAAAAATACATAACTGTACCTTAGGATCTGCTTTCCTTTTATTGCTATTCGATGACATGCCCCCTTCAGTTTCAGAAATATTGGCCGTCTTGCATGTAGGTTTAGATTTGTTTTCGGATATCATCTGACGCATGTTGCGTTCAGAACCCTCGGCAAGAGTAAGAGCCATATCTATGTTTTTTGGCCCACCCCATCTTACAGTATATCTCTCTCCTACTTGTACCTAAAAAGAAATGTTACATTAGATCTTGATGTACACAGATGAAAATGAATAAAAACTGTCTTGTGTTGATTATTATCAACTCATTATTTTCTTATTAATATATACTTTAAAGCAGCATCCACAAATGACTATGTCTTCCCTTCTAGTACGAAACCATTAGGTACAAAAATTCACTGTGAAAACGAATTTTCAGTACAACAAGTTTTTGTGTGAATGACAATGTTAAGTTTATAAATCAATAAACAGTGCTGTAAAACCCATTTGTTTTTACAAAGTTGACAACGTTTTGTTTACGATCAGACAGGCACAACACCACTAAAAACGTTTTGCATAATTATGTACTATTGAAGGTGTAGCATCACAGCTCCTAATACTCTCGTATGTACGAGGGTAAAAGATGGATAAAAATTCATGTTTGTACATTATGCTGAATCTACAAAAATAAATGAAGCTATGGTGAATTTCTTTTCTATTAAAAATTTTAATGATTTTGTTTGTCATAAAAATAATCTGTGATACACTGTGAAATAAACAAATTATATTTTTCTCTAATAAAGTCGGCAGAAGATCTTTATGTGCCTTTCTTTCAATACACATTATTTAACTCCCATAAAACCACTAATTGCTTTGCATGATGTCCAGAAATGTACCATACTTAAAATATGCAGTTATAAATTACGATAATCAATACACAGCTATATAGGTGTATTGAAAGGCGTTTACTTCCAGAGACATACATTTTGTAGCTACATGTAAATACAAGGGCAAAGTTTCATCCAATATACATAATTATACACTATCTAAAATTGCCGACTTGAGGTATCATGTAAATAAAGCAGATTTTTCTTTACTTTCTACTTATTCCAGAGCGTTACATACTGAGTCCAACTTCCCATGTAAAAGTTTTTCAAACATGAGCTGATGAGGTAAAGGACTGATCATTCATTCATCGTTAACTTATGCACGTGGATCACTTGCGACTTTGTAGCACAAGAAAAGAATTACATGTAAACAAATTAAAAAGATGATGAAAAAAAAAAAAAGAAACCGATTGTGAAAATAAATAAATGAAGAGCGATACCGTATAATCAGCATGTTACAGATAGTCAAATTTTCCAACATCCAAATTAAAACACTAATATGTAATAACTTACTTTTAACATAATTAATTTCGACTGCATTACGCCATTTTAGCCTTTCTGATTTTACACTGCTACAATCATATAAGAATGAATCATTGATCCATTTAAACGATTTTTTCTGTTAAATTTACGTGTGTGGGTCGAAGCATATAATACACACAAATTTACTTATGAACTAAACATTTCTCTATTTTTAAATATTTAATGTCGCATTTACGGTTAGGATCCGGAAAGAAAATGTAACAAATATGTTTATTTCATCATAAGATCACAGATCTAATTTTTTAAATAGCGCATACCGTGGACTACTGTAGTTCTATAATAAGTAATGAGATAGATTCTAATTTATTTCTACGACACTCACCTCACCATCATGGAGAATAAATCCTCGACTTCTTAGTTGCATTTTCCCATCACAGTTGTATTTAACAACAAAGTAATTGTGGCTTTTGATCAGATTTCGTAATGACATCTTGCAAAGTTTACATAAAAAACATATGTACAGGGAAGGTTTGTTCAACTATTATATATACATGAACTAGTCTTTCTTTTGTACTAGTGCAGTTTGTAGCATCAATTACGTGTATGTGCTAATTGCTTGATTTTTGTAGGTGTAAATTGCTTAATTAAGCGGTCTTGAGCAAAGAATAAATAAATTAGTTCTTTATTGGATTTAACACCTAAAGATTGGTCGGCAATTAAATGTACATGTATATTATATAATAAGTGGCATTTATTGTTTCCAGTATGAATAGAATTTCTAAAAAAAAACAGTAAGTGTTCTAGCTATCCTTTCAACTTTTTACACAGACAACATCAAAGCAGTAGCCGATCTAAATTGACATGCAAACAACATTGAATTAAGATAGAACTGTTCTTATTCACATTGTTACAAAAAAATATTAAAAAGCTTCGTTTAATTTTCTTGAAAGTGTTGACCGATTTCGTTATTATTTCGTTTTTCCGTTTTCTTGAAACTTTTTTATTGAACTGTTTTGTGATGTGATTCTCCCCGGTAAATGTACATTAATATCGCCAAGCTAATTAAATAATTTTATTGATTAAAATCAACAGTAACATTGTAAGTCTTATTGATTTTTTAAAAGAAGACTATGTTGTACATTTACGTGAACATTTACATGTATATGTGAATTAATCACGGCAAATCTCTGCGATTTTCACCGCGGATTGCGGGTTTTTTTTTACTACCCGTCCGCGGTGATTTGTCACCATGGCTGACTATAGTATGTCCCCCGCGATTTTCCTCTCGTTGTTAAAAGTAGGGCTGTGCATTGCCATTTTTTTTCTGTCACAATACATATCACAATACTTGTACTTCCAAACGATGCGATTCACGATGTGTATTGCAGACTTTGATGAAATGCGATGCATATTGCGATTCTTATGTTGCGATACGATACGTATCACGATACTGACTTTCAGACTTTATCTATATAAAAACTTGGTCATTTGTTTACAGCATAATTACGAAAATGATACGAAACTATTAAGATTACAAAACAATAAACTCTTCAACTTGTTATTATTAGAACTTGGTTTCCAATTTTGATCTTTCAACAATTTACTTTACTGATTACTTTAAGGATTAAAGGCATTTTAATTATACCATAACAGCAAGTATCTACTATTCTAACACTTACACATGTAAGTCCAAAGTCTACTACTGTAAATATGACAGTTTAACAATTTCAGACATACAGTAGTAACAATACACCACTAAAGATTTTTCTTGTGAAAAAACAACAACATAATAACAAGTGTTTAACAATTAGGTCAACAACTGTGAAAAAAACAGTTTATCAGATTCACTCTTTAAACATATTATTGAACACTACAACGCCGTCTTTGTTGGTTCCAATAAAACCACAATGTTCCCATACTCTAGCCTTAAATGACGAGGGCCAATTCTTCTAGATATTTTGCAGTCGACATGTTTTTGTTGTTGTTGTTTTTTTAGGGGAAAATGATGTCAACGGAAACGTAAGTATAACTACGTCATGAATATCACATGGACATATTGTTATTGTCACTATTGTAATATCCAACTTAAAGTGGGACTAAATTTACAAATTTATGTTTGTAAATTGTATTTTCTTGAAAACGTATAAATCTCTAATTATTTTTTCATAAAAAAGTTCAAAGAACACCAGCCCATTTATATGAAATTAATTAAACTTGGTAATATTACTGGGGACATGGTCTACCCTAAACCGAAAACGAGATGTCAACAATATGATAATAGTCGTGCTCGTTCATTAGTTTTATCCGAGTTAAATGTTTTTCTACTGTCTTTCAAAAAATATTTTTGTTTTTATTTTCCTGGAAGATATTGTTAGTGTATTGCGATATTTGTCAGCCATATCGATGCATCGGGAGGTGAAATATGTATTGCATCGCGATATGTTGGTATTTATATTTTTATTCCAATGCGTACATCGAGGACAGGGCAGATCGCGATGCATGGATGAATCGATACACCTCTAGTTAAAAGTGTCCGCGGTGACAGAGCGGAAAGTGGAAAAATTGCTTGAGCTGTACTGTATTTCGAAACATTCTACACAAGCAACAAACCTTTCACTTTGCATTATTCAAGGATGTATAACATACATTTAAGAAAATAACAGTTTCCATTTATTGTTCCTGATAATAAAATCTGATAGCAATATATATTTCCCCCCACCCACCCAAAATCACAATGGAAAAAGCTGAATATGGCCAAACTTCATGAAGACGTACAACATTCAAAATAGTCCCAATTTTTTAATGTTAATATCCATCTGCAGTACAGTTATTGAAAACTTCAAAAATGCCCAATAAAGTAGCGGTCATAGGTTTAGATTTTTCACAAAATAAAATCAAAGTCCCTCGCCTGTTTTGCAGCAGCAGTCAATGTTTACATGTACATTTTCAGTTTCCATACCTCCTTTTGAAGAGTCAAAAATGCATACAAAGTTACCAAATGTTTAGTTTCGTGCACAAATCCAGAAATATTGCTGACAAAGAATTACACTGACAAAACATTCTCAATAATTTTCAATACCTTCAAAACACCAAGTTGGTTTTATAAAGAAATTTCCCCGTCCTCCCCGTTTTATTGCACTCAGTGTGAAGTAGGAGCTTGAAATTCGAAACTAATGAAAGCATGTGATGTCAGTGGTTTCGGCTGTAGAAAGTGTGGGTAGGACGCCGTCTGAGCTGGATGCTGATAAAAGTTTTGCGTTGACAGGTATTTGCACTAGCTGATTTAGGTGTGCCCTAGCAGACAAACAATAACAAGTCAAGTCAAGTCAAGTCAATTTATTTGGCAATCGGCAAAACATTTGCCTTTGGCCATTTACAATTGTTTGCATGAAAATATAACCATATACTGTTATGACTCTACGGTGTGCCTTTGAATATCAGGTGACTTGGTTGTTTCATACTCATAATACTATCAGAGAATTCGTTACCGAACAAATTGGTAACACGACAAATCGGTAACATGATTTCAATTTTCAATGGTAAAAAAATGGAGAAATCGGTAACAATAGAAATATTTATGTACCAACAAAGGTGATTAAGTAGGTGTGAAAAGGCATGCTGGGGTACACTGCTCGTCAGAGAAAGTGATGGAGTAGGTGTAATAGCACATTTGATGACCGAGATTATTTTAATTGGTGTTGTGCCATGGTTAGTCAAAAGACTGATGGAGGATATTGTTCAGACAGTTTTTATTTAAAAATCTGTCTTTGATGAAAACAAGTGAAAAACTTACTTCTTTGATTGAAAACTTAAAAGCGCTATCACAATGTTTTTTCCATTTCATCCTAAAAGTAGGTATGATTATAATATTATAGAATCAACTTTAATAATTTAAATAATGATAAATGCATGACAAACAGAAATTACATAATTACCTGCTGAGACAAACTAATAGGCCTAACTTCTTAAACGACCGACAGGTGATGTTAGCACCTCTCTATGACGAGCAGTGTACCCAATATGCTTTCTCACACCAACTTTATCACCTTTCTTGGTACATACAATATTTATATTATCCCCGCGCCACAGGCGGAGGGGATATTAGGAATGCCCTTCGTCCGTCCGTGTGTCCATCCGAAACAGTTTTGTCCGGAGCATAACTCCAAAACTACTTGAGGGATTTTAATCAAACTTCATACACTGACAGAGCACATTGATAGGTAGTGCAGTGTGAAAGTGCAATAACTCTACCTTGCCTTTTTTTAGAGTTATTCCGCTTTATCAAATTTACTTGATAAATTTTATCCGGAGCATAACTCCAAAACTGCCAGAGGGATTTTATTCAAACTTCATACACTGACAGAGCACATTGGTAGAGAGTGCAGTGTGCAGGTGCAATAACTCTACCTTGCCTATTTTTAGAGTTATTCCCCTTTATCAGAATTACTTGATAAATTTTGTCCGGAGCATAACTCTAAAACTACTTGAGGGATTTTATTCAAACTTCATACACTGACAGAGCACATTGGTAGGTAGTGCAGTGTGCAAGAACAATAACTCTACCTTGCCTATTTTTAGAGTTATTCCCCTTTATCAGAATTACTTGATAAATTTTGTCCGGAGCATAACTCTAAAACTACTTCAGGGATTTTATTCAAATTTCATACACTGACAGAGCACATTGGTAGGTAGTGCAGTGTCCAATAACTCTACCTTGCCTATTTTTAGCTCACCTGAGCACAAAGTGCTTAGGTTGAGCTTTTCTGATCGGTCTTTGTCCGTCGTCCGTCCGTCCGTCGTCAACTTTTCATTCAAACGACATCTTCTCTGAAACCAATGGGGCAAATTTAATGAAACTTGCCTGGGATGTTCCTTGCATGAAGCTCTACCAAGATTGTTCAAATGGTTCTGGTCCATTGCATTTCTGGTTCACTGGAGCTAAAAATAGATTTTATAAGTTGGATCTTTAAAAATCTTCTTCTCCGAAACCACAAGGCCTGGAGCTTTGATATTTGGTATGAAGCATCATCTAGTGGACCTCTACCAAGTTTGTTCAAATTTTGTCCCTGGGGACAAAACTGACCCCACCCCAGGGGTCAGTTGATTTTACATAGAGTTATATAGGGAAGAATTGAAAATCTTCTTGTCAGAAACCACAAGGCCTAGAGTTAAGATATTTGGTATGTAGCATTGTCTACTGGACCTCTACCAAGTTTGTTCAAATCATGGCCTCTGGGTGAAAAATGGCCCTGCCCCGGGGGTCACTTGTTTTACATAGAGTTATATAAGAAAATCTTAAAAAATCTTCTTGTCAGAAACCGTAAGTTATAGAGCTTAGATATTTGGTGTGTAGCATTGTCTAGTGGACCTCTACCAAGTTTGTTCAAATCCTGTCCTCTGGGTCAAAAATGACCCCGCCACAGGGGCCACTAGTTTTACATAGAGTTATATAGGAAAATCTTCTTGTCAGAAACCGTAAGTTATAGAGCTTAGATATTTGGTGTGATGCATTGTCTAGTGGACCTCTACCAAGTTTGTTCAAATCCTGTCCTCTGGGTCAAAAATGGCCCCGCCCCAGGGGCCACTAGTTTTACATAGAGTTATATAGGAAAATCTTAAAAGATCTTCTTGTCAGAAACCGTAAATTATAGAGCTTAGATATTTGGTGTGTAGCATTGTTTAGTGAACCTCTACCAAGTTTGTTCAAATCCTGGCCTCTGGGTCAAAAATGATTCCAGCCCAGGGGCCACTAGTTTTACATAGAGTTATATAGGAAAATCTTAAAAAATCTTCTTGTCAGAAACTGTAAGTTATAGAGCTTAGATATTTGGTGTGATGCATTGTCTAGTGGACCTCTACCAAGTTTGTTCAAATCCTGTCCTCTGGGTCAAAAATGGCCCCGCCCCAGGGGCCACTAGTTTTACATAGAGTTATATAGGAAAATCTTAAAAGATCTTCTTGTCAGAAACCGTAAATTATAGAGCTTAGATATTTGGTGTGTAGCATTGTTTAGTGAACCTCTACCAAGTTTGTTCAAATCCTGGCCTCTGGGTCAAAAATGATTCCAGCCCAGGGGCCACTAGTTTTACATAGAGTTATATAGGAAAATCTTAAAAAATCTTCTTGTCAGAAACTGTAAGTTATAGAGCTTAGATATTTGGTGTGTAGCATTGTCTAGTGGACCTCTACCAAGTTTGTTCAAATCCTGGCCTCTGGGTCAAAAATGGCCCCGCCCCAGGGGTCATTAGTTTTACATAGAGTTATATAAGAAAATCTAAAAAAATCTTCTTGTCAGAAACCGTAAGTTATAGTACTTTGATATTTGGTGTGTAGCATTGTCTAGTGGACCTCTACCAAGTTTGTTAGAAAAATGTCCCTGGGGTCACTATTGGCCCCGCCCCGGGGGTCACAAGTTTTAAATAACAATATAGAAGAAAATTTTAAAAAATTCTTGTCTGAAACCACAAGACCTAGAATTTTAAAATTTGGCATGAAGCAAGCTTTATCAAGCTTTTTCAAATTATTGGATTAGGCTAAAGGTCATGGAGGCTAAAAGTAGATTTATCTACTGTACCTCATAGAGCCTTCATTTATAGACCAATATCTTTGATATTCAGTATAGAGGTTCCTTGCATGGACCTATACCCATGGGTAGGGTTTGAGGTCACTGGGTCAAGGTCAAGGTCACCATAGCTTATAATAGATATTTCTACTTTCTGTCATAGAGCCTTTATTTATTGACTGAAATTTTACATATTTGGTTTGTAGGCACTTACATATTTTCAATTAAAAAATGAAATACTGCTTAACAGCAAACCTACAGCCAAAGTACTCAGGTGAGCGATCTAGGGCTATCATAGGCCTCTTGTTTAGAGTTATTCCCCTTTATCAGATTTACTTGTTTACATTTTAAAAATCCCAGCATATACATGTATATCTAATTCTTGAATTCTTGAACTTATTATCCCCCCCACCAAAGGCGGAGGGGATATTAGAAATGGTCTCTGTCCGTCCGTGTGTCCGTCCGTTCCAGTTTTGTCCGGA
Source organism: Cyclina sinensis (assembly GCA_012932295.1). Classification (NCBI taxonomy): domain Eukaryota; kingdom Metazoa; phylum Mollusca; class Bivalvia; order Venerida; family Veneridae; genus Cyclina; species Cyclina sinensis. The sequence continues at coordinate 11,457,785 of JAAONU010000009.1, read as the reverse complement.
GCATAACTCCAAAAGTACTTGAGTGATTTTCTTCAAACTTCATATACTGAAAGAGCACATTTGGAGGAGGTGCAGTGTGAAAGAATAATAACTCTTCCTTGCCTACTTTTAGAATTATTCCCCTTTATCAGATTTAATTGAAAACTTAGTCTGAAGCATAACTTCAAAAGTGCTTGAGCATCGTCGGAAACCCACGTTCGGTCCATTCCGTTTCACTCTATTTATCTACCGTGGGACAATTGGCTGGTAAAATTTCGTACTCATGAATAATTCATTACCTACTTTCATTGGTTTCCGTAAGATTTCCCTTGCGGAATCTCAGCCAATGAAATTACTTGTTACAATTTGCCTTCCGCGCCTATGTTTAAATCCTGAGAAATACGTCTATTTTAAGTAACTTGTCATTATGCCTACTCTCCACACTGAAGAGTGTCTATTTGTAATGCGGCATCTCATTCGACGAAGAGTTGCATCCCTTTGCTAATAAATATTCATGAAAACAAATAATCAGCAGTCAATTATCCCACGGTACATAATGTAGTTGTGCGGAATATGTACCGGGGGTCACCGACGATGGTGCTTGAGCGATTTTCTTCAAACTTAATACACTGACATAGCACATTGGTAGGAAGTGCAGTTTGCAAGAACAATAACTCTACCTTGCCTATTTTTTGTGGGATTTTCTTCAAACATTATTACATTGAGTGTTTGAAAGTACAACCTTCAGGTAGCTTCTTCCCGGCGGGGGGATTAACCATGTGTAACATGGCTCTTGTAAAAGTTGGATCTTTAAAAATCTTCTTGTCAGAAACCACAAGGCCTGGAGCTTTGATATTTGGTATAAAGCATCATCTAGTGGACCTCTACCAAGTTTGTTCAAATTATGATCCTGGGGTCAAAAATGGCCCCGCCCCAGGGGTAAGTTGTTTTACATAGAGTTATATAGGAAAAACTTTAAAAATCTTCTTGTTAGAAACCGTAAGGCATAGAGCTAAGATATTTGGTGTGCAGCATTGTCTAGTGGACCTCTACCAAGTTTGTTCAAATCATGGCCTCTGGGTCAAAAATGGCCCCGCCCCAGGGGTAACTTGTTTTACATAGAGTTATATACATGTAGGAAAAACTTAAAAAATCTTTTTGTCAGAAACCGTAACGCATAGAGCTTAGATATTTGGTATGTAACATTGTCTAGTGGACTTCTACCAATTTTGTTCAAACTATACCTCTGGGGTCAAATTTGGCCCCACCCTGGGGTCATTGGTTTTACATAGGCTTACAGTACAGCTCCCGCGATATGTACACATTTTGTGCTTCCTCCGCGATCGTGGTCAGCGCGAATTCTGAAAATCGCGGAGTTTCTCCTTGAAAAAAACGCTCAGAATCTCCGCGATTAAAGTACACGCACAATCTCCGCGATTCTCCGAGTGTTAGAGCGTTTCCGCGGAGATTCTCTGCGAATATTCTTGTGTTTCATCACCAGAGTTTTAACAAACTATTTCCCATTTAAAGGTGAAAAAATTACTATAAAATGTATACACTTGAAATCCTTTCATAAAAACAGTCAGCAATGTGTGATGAAATTACCATAATGTAACTGTACATTTAACACCTGTCAATTATGTGACTACGATATAATTCAGTCAAATACATTAATTAATGTGATTTTTTAAACGCTTGTTATTATTTAGTAAATCGATAATACTTTTTTTGCTAAGCGCCGAGACCATACAGATGCAATTTAACACGTGTTGTTCGGAAATCAGTCAACTCATTTTCTGAAAATAAGATCAACTGTTTCTGACGCAACTTTCTTTTCGTAAACAAATAGGAACGTTCGTACACAAATGCATCAGAATAAGAGCGCATTTGTTTGTATTTTCACTTTATAAATTAGATATATTTATTTTCGCAGTTTAATTATCATTAGTAATTTATTTGCGCGGCACCGATTAAAGATTTAAAAGTAAATAAATTGCAGCAATTAAAGTTGACATGATGTCAGGTAGGTGTGAAAATTTATTCATTATCGGCTGTCTTTCTTTTCTACCCTCGTTTCACGCATTCGGAATTAATGTTCCATTCTAACGAAACTAAACTTTCTGTTCAGTCAACAAAGCCATCATTGCCAAAGTTTAAAAATATCCACATATCTGTTTAAAATATTAATTATTTTAATAAGAAAATGTAATCACGGGAAAAGCATGCTACATGACTGTAATTCCCGCTTTAAAGAGCACGTGGTGTCTGAAGCTTTTAAAGTGAGGTGAATATCATTTTCGGAAAATAACTGTCGCTCAATGTTAAAGGTCAAAAGTTATATTTAGGAACCAATTAGCGGTTGAGTCGCAATGTATCATGCGTGTACAGATCATAGGCCATGAGACCAACACATGGTCTTGTGTCTGTCAATAAATTAATGTGTCAAAACATGTGACGAAACGAAATATTACTATTTGGCATCCTAAAACATGAAGATAAAAAGAGTAAGTAAATATAAAATTTCACTTGTCATATATACACTTCAGTCAACTGAATGCATAAACAAATCGCGGAGATCCGCGGAGGATTGATAATCTGCAGTTTCACAGCAAATACCGTCACTAACCAGACAAAATTCGTCTCCGCGATGCCTCCGCGATTAAGGGCGTTTCTTGGCGATTCTCCGCGATTTTCCTCCCAAGGTCCGCGGAGTTTAAGAGAAAAATGTACATATCGCGGGAGCTGTACTGTATATAGGAAAAACTTCGAAAATCTTCTTGTCTGAAACCACAAGGCCCTGAGCCTTAAAATTTGGTATGTAGCATTGTCTAGTGAACCTCTACCAAGTTTGTTCAAATTATACTCCTGGGGTCAAATTTGGCGCCACCCTGGGGTCATTGGTTTTACATAGGCTTATATAGTGATAACTTTGAAAATCTTCTTGTAGAAGGAGAAGTAACATTTTCAGTCCAAATAATCTGGAAATTTGTCAGACAGGTTGTTTCTATGATTTCTAGCTCAAGTTCGAATATGGGTCATCTTGGTTCAAAAACTAGGTCACAGAGCCCAAAAATAGAAAAACCTCGTTAACACTCTAGAGGTTACATTTTCAGTCAAAATACACAATGTATCCCAGAAATTTGTCAGAAAGGTTGTTTTGATGATTTTTAGCTCAAGTTTAAAATTGGGTCATCTGGGGTCAAAAACTAGGTCACAGAGCCCAAATATGGAAAAACCTTGTAAACACTCTAGAGGTAACATTTTCAGTCCAAATAACCTGGAATCTGTCAGAAAGGTTGTTTCAATGATTTCTAGCTAAAATTTGAATATGGGTCATCCAAAATCAAAAACAGGGTCACAGAGCCCAAAAATAGAAAAAAACTTGTTAACACTCTAGAAGCTACTTTTCAGTCCAAATATTCCCCAATTGTCAGAAAGGGTGTTTTAATGATTTCTAGCTCAGATTCGAATAAAGGTCATCTGGGGTCAAAAACTAGGTCACAGAACCCAAATATGGAAAAACCTTGTTAACACGCATTGAGGTAACATTTTCAGTTTAGATAACCTTGAAATTTGTCAGAAAGATTTTTTAATGATTTCTAGCTTAGTTTTGAATATGGGTTATCTGGGGTCAAAAACTAAGACACAGGGCCAAAAAGTAGAAAATCCTTGTTAATGCTCTAGAGGTTACATTTTTAGTCCAAATGTCCTTGAAATTTGTCAGAAAGGTTGTTACAATGATTTTTAGCCCAGATTAGGATATGGGTCATCTGGGATCAAAAACTAGGTCACAGAGCCCTAAAATGTTAAAACAATTTTAACACTCCAGAGGTTACATTTTCAGTCCAAATATCTTGGAAATTTGTCAGACAGGTTGTTTTGATGATTTCTAGCTCAAGTACTAATATGGGTCATCTTTGGTCAAAAACTAGGTCCCAGAGCCCAAATATGGAAAAACCTTGTTACAGTACAGCTCCCGCGATATGTACACATTTTGTGCTTCCTCCGCGATCGTGGTCAGCGCGAATTCTGAAAATCGCGGAGTTTCTCCTTGGAAAAAACGCTCAGAATCTCCGCGATTAAAGTACACGCATAATCTCCGTGATTCTCCGAGTGTTAGAGCGTTTCCGCGGAGATTCTCCGCGAATATTCTTGTGTTTCATCACCAGAGTTTTAACAAACTATTTCCCATTTAAAGGTGAAAAAAATAATTATAAAATGTATACACTTGAAATCCTTTCATAAAAACAGCCAGCAATGTGTGATGAAATTACCATAATGTAACTGTACATTTAACACCTGTCAATTATGTGACTACGGTATAATTCAGTCAAATACATAAATTAATGTGATTTTTTAAACGCTTGTTATTATTTAGTAAATCGATAATACTTTTTTTGCTAAGCGCCGAGACGATACAGATGCAGTTTAACACGTTTTCAGTTTAACAACTCATTTTCTGAAAATAAGATCAGCTGTTTCTGACGCAACTTTCTTTTCGTAAACAAATAGGAACGTTCGTACACAAATGCATCAGAATAAGAGCGCATTTGTTTGTATTTTCACTTTTTAAATTAGATATATTTATTTTCGCAGTTTGATAATCATTAGTAATTTATTTGCGCGGCACCGATTAAAGATTTAAAAGTAAATAAATTGCAGCAATTAAAGTTGACATGATGTCAGGTAGGTGTGAAAATCTATTCATTATCGGCTGTCTTTCTTTTCTACCCTCGTTTCACGCATTCGGAATTAATGTTCCATTCTAACGAAACTAAACTTTCTGTTCAGTCAACAAAGCCATCATTGCCAAAGTTTAAAAATATCCACATATCTGTTTAAGATATTAATTATTTTAATAAGAAAATGTAATCACGGGAAAAGCATGCTACATGACTGTAATTCCCGCTTTAAAGAGCACGTGGTGCCTGAAGCTTTTAAAGTGAGGTGAATATCATTTTCGGAAAATAACTGTCGTTCAATGTTAAAGGTCAAAAGTTATATTTAGGAACCAATTAGCGGTTGAGTCGCAATGTATCATGCGTGTACAGATCATAGGCCATGAGACCAACACATGGTCTTGTGTCTCTCAATAAATTAATGTGTCAAAACATCTGACGAAACGAAATATTACTATTAGGCATCCTAAAACATGAAGATAAAAAGAGTAAGTAAATATAAAATTTCACTTGTCATATATACACTTCAGTCAACTGAATGCATAAACAAATCGCGGAGATCCGCGGAGGATAGATAATCTGCAGTTTCACAGCAAATACCGTCACTAACCAGACAAAATTCGTCTCCGCGACGCCTCCGCGATTTAGGGCGTTTCTCGGCGATTCTCCGCGATTTTCCTCCCAAGGTCCGCGGAGTTTAAGAGAAAAATGTACATATCGCGGGAGCTGTACTGTAACACTCTAGAGTTAAGATTTTAATTCCAAATAACCTGAAAATTTGTCAGAAACATTGCTTCTATGATTTCCAGCTCAGCTTTGAATATCGGTCATCTGGATTAAAAAACTAGGTCACAGAGCCCAAATATCGAAAAACTTTGTAAACACTCTAGAGGCTACATTTTCAGTCCAAATGTCCTGGAAATTTGTCAGAAAGGTTGTTTTAATGATTTCTAGCTCAGGTTTGGATATGGATCATCTGGGGTCAAAAACTAGGTCACAGAGCCCAAATATGGAAAAACCTTTTTAACACTCTAGAGGCTACACTTTCAGTCCAAATAACCTTGAAATTTGTCAGAAAGATTGTTTCAATAATTTCTAGATCAAGTTCGAATATGGGTCATCTGGGGTCAATTAACCAGGTCCATAGCAACTTTGTTAAAAGCAGTCATATTCAGGTGAGCGATATAGGGCCATCATGGCCCTCTTGTTTTTTATTTTATGAGGCTTATGCAGAAACCAGAAGGCAGTGTGTCTGCACTTCAATGAATTGTTAAAATATCATTAAAAATTTGTTGAAATAGAAAATTTTACATGTTCAGAGATTATTAAAAATTTATAATCATTAAGATAAGATTTACATGAATTCACAGTCTTTCTTTTCTGAATGTGACTAAATGCTACAGAACACAAGGTCAAGGTCATTTATTAGGAGTCATTGCACAGAGTTATTGTCTCCTTGTAGTAGAACCTGCTACTATATCTGAATGTGAGAATAGAAAAAATGAACTTCCCTCACTTGCCTGACTATGTAACAGATCTGTAGAACTCAACCAATCTATGAGGTCAGATGTGTGCAACTCAAGTCATGGGATGCAACTCCAGTCATGGGATGCAAATCTAGTCCTCAATTAGGCTTGATACATTTCTTAAGAGGTTAAGACTTGAAAACTTTGATACACATAAGTACAGAACTATTTGTTCATGTTGTTGAGAAGTGATAAACTTTGCTTTTTCATAGATCTTTGTGGGCGTCAACTCTCTTAAGTCTGAACAAGTAGGTTGTTGAACAATTGGTCTAAGTGAATATTGATATCTTACACCTTTGGCTGAGGAAACTTTGGAGCGTTATGTCAGTATGGTATATTGTATATATTTTCACATCTTTGTCTAGAGAACACAAAGTTAGCAGAAGGGTTTGTGTGGTATTATTGTCTCTGTAAAAAATTGAACAGGTTTGGCTGAAAAATTATTGAATGAATTGTGATTGAATGAAATTATGATGTGTAATGAAAACATTCTTCAATCTCTTCTTTACTCTTTGCATTGAATGAAAGATGCAGTGCAAAAAAAATATTATTCTGTGAAAAAAAATCTGTTCCCTGATTGCATGAATAGAAAGGTTCTGCTTGAAATAAACCTTGAAGTAGGGGAAATAACTCATAAATGGCAGATGCAGAAGATGTTTGATATGCCTTTTGTTTAGAAGTTCATTTTAAGTTTAAAAAAAAAAAGAAAAAAAAAAAAAACAAGTATTCTTGTATTTTACCTGAATTCAGCTTCCTGTTACGATTTAATTTGCATGGTGAGACTAGGAGAATTTTATCAAATCTTTAGATGTTTATGTTATACTGTGGAATTTGGATGCAGTCTGTATGAATAATAAATCCACCTGTTAGAAGAAAGATAGATTTTGGTTAATTATTGGACTGGTACATGATTAGAATCATCTGTGATTTGGTGATAAGTAAGGTAAATAAATCAGTATTTACCTCCCCTTTTTTGATGTAAAACATATAAAAACTTTGTCATATAAAATTTTACTTAGTATTGCTTCTGTGTGCAAAACTCCAACATTTCTCAAGCAATTTTCATCTGACTTTTACAGAATGATCATTATCAAGTGCCTCGTGCATTATGCTCTGGCTTTTGTGATTCAATCATTCTTGGTGGAGTTATTGCCCTTTGTTTAATTTTACTTAATATTGCTTCTCTGTGCAACTCTTATAATTTTATTATGTATCCCCCCCGCCAAAGGCAAAGGGGATATTAGAAATGCACTTCGTGCATCTGTGTGTCCGTGCGTCTGTGCGTCCGTGCATCCGAAACAATTTTGTCCGGAGCATAACTCCAAAACTACTTGAGGGATTTTATTCAAACTTCATACACTGACAGAGCACATTGGTAGGTAGTGCAGTGTGCATGTCCAATAACTCTACCTTGCCTATTTTTAGAGTTATTCCCCTTTATCAGAATTACTTGATAAATTTTGTCCGGAGCATAACTCCAAAATTGCTTGAGGGATTTTATTCAAACTTCATACACTGACAGAGCACATTGGTAGGTAGTGCATTATGCAAGAACAATAACTCTACCTTGCCTATTTTTAGAGTTATTCCCCTTTATCAGAATTACTTGATAAATTTTGTCCGGAGCATAACTCCAAAACTGCTTGAGGGATTTTATTAAAATTTCTTACACTGACAGAGCACATTGGTAGGTAGTGCAGTGTGCAAGTCTAATAACTCTACCTTGCCTATTTTTTAGAGTTATTCCCCTTTATCAGATTTACTTGTTTACATTTTAAAAATCCCAGCATATACATATATATCTAATTCTTGAATTCTTGAACTTATTATCCCAATAGTCTCTGTCCGTCCGTCTGTGTGTCCGTTCAAGTTTTGTCTGGAGCATAACTCCAAAAGTACTTGAGTGATTTTCTTCAAACTTCATATACTGAAAGAGCACATTTGGAGGAGGTGCAGTGTGTAAGAATAATAACTATACCTTGCCTACTTTTAGAATTATTCCCCTTTATCAGATTTAATTGAAAAATTTTGTCCGAAGCATAACTCCAAAAGTGCTTGAGCGATTTTCTTCAAACTTAATACACTGACATAGCACATTGGTAGGAAGTGCAGTTTGCAAGAACAATAACTCTACCTTGCCTATTTTTTTTCGGGATTTTCTTCTAACATTATTACATTGAGTGTTTGAAAGTACAACCTTCAGGTAGCTTCTTCCCGGCGGGGGGATGAACCATGTGTAACATGGCTCTTGTTGTTACTGATTTCTCCTTTTTTTTACTATATAATATCATGTTACCGATTTGTCGGATAATCATAGAATTTGCCTCGGCCACGGGACGAAAAGTGGGTCTCACAAGTTGGGAATAGTTTCTTTCTTGCAGCTGATGTTTTTGGAGAAGTGTTTCGTCTGAAATTTATGTTTTTGTTGTAGATTGTCATCACTCCTATATGAATAACTGTACTTTTCTCTTCAGGTTGTTGTATTGGGATTGTCAGTTCAAGTTTTTACTGCCAACAGGGCCTTAATTGAGAGGGAATGGACACTGCTTATCTACATGTATCGCAAGAATAACCAAAATATGCTGTCGTGCGTTCACTTGTATATCCTATAACGGAAATCGATCGATAATTATATAGTTGCTGCTTTGTCCGTCCGTCCGTCTGTCATAATTTTGTCCGGAGCATTACACAAAAACTATGAGAGATATCAAGACCAAACTTCATAGGTAGTTAGATCTCATTAAGGAGCAGTGCAGTGCACAAAAACCATAACTCTTGCTTTATTGATTTTTGAGGTATTGCCCTTTGAAATTTTTCATTCTTATTTTTTGTCAGGGGCATATCTAACAGAGTATAAGAGATATCAACTTGAAACTTTATAAGTAGATAGATCTCATTGATGAGCAGTGCAGTGCACAAGAACCATAACTCTTGCTTTATTAATTTTTGAGTTATTGCCTTTTGAAATTTCTCATACTTATTTTTTGTCCGGGGCATATCTCACAAAGTATAAGACATATTAAAATGAAAAAAATACATATTAAACAATAGCCCTTTTGGAATTGGCATTTATACATGGAGCATCCATCGGTTCTACCAATTTCTTGAACTTTAAATGACATCTCCTCCTAAACCACAAAGCTATTTTTAACTCCATTGCACATCAGCACTGCAAAAGCTAAAAAAAAAAAAAATTCAAACAACATCTCCTCCTAAACTGCTGGATGATTTTCCACCAAATTTTACAGAAATGTTCCATACATAGCCCTCTATTAAAATTGCTAAAACGGTTCTGCTTCATTGAAGAAAATGGCTGCCAGAGATAAAAATAGATTTTCATCAATATTTGGCTTCAAATACTACTGTTTAATTGGCTATCATCAGGTGACACATGTGATCACTGATCGCCCTTGTTTCAGCATTTGATTATACTATTGTATAAGCAACATCATATACTATACATTTATAGAGAACCAACTGTGCATGGCCGTGACACCATATTTTCACAGTTTTCAAATGTCCAGTCCTTCTCAATTAAGGCCCTGCTGCCAACCATCAATACTGACTATACTAGGCAGGCAGTTTTTACAACTTACATGATGACTGCTTCCTGGGTTCATACCAGTACTCGCGTTGAAAGTGAGGAATGTTAAATTTTACTGGAGAAATTTGAACCAGCAATCACCGGATATAGAGTCCAGTGCTCTAACCCCTCGACAACTGCTCCTCTGTCAGTAAAGCACTAACAGTTCTGAAGGAAAACTCTAGTTATTAGATTGGGGTATGTCGGTGGACGGGTGGGCGTAAACAATTTCTTCTGTGTGCAACTCTTACATTTCTCAGAAGCTTTGTCATCAAGTACCCTGGCGCATATTGTCAGGGTTTTGCGATTCAGACATTTTTGGTGGAATTATGGCTCTTTGTTTTTTTTTTAAAAACAGAGAAATACACTTCTGTTCTCAACTCCTACTACATTTCTCAAGGGATTTTGACTAAACTTTCACAGAAGCTTTGTCATCAAGTGTCCTGGTGCATATTATCAGGGTTTTGTGATTCGAACATTTTTGGCGGAATTATGGCTCTTTGATTTTTAAAAAAAAAACATAGAAATACACTTCTGTTCTCAACTCCTATTACATTTCCAGAGTCTATTCTAGGACGCGCGATTGCGGGATTCACGCTATTTTTTCAAAGATCGCGCAAATTTTTGAAACATGTGCGCGAAAATCACGCATCCAAATCAGTAAACTTGCACAAAAACTGCCGGAATTCCTAGTCGGGGATTTATTTACATGAACACCGGAAAACAAAGGGGGGTAATCCGAAGCTAAATAAAATAGATACAAAGTGTTTAACCAAACGAAAGTACTAGTGTTTACATTAAACATGTGAAATGCTTAAACAATGGTGTCTGGTCCCCCCATGTTTTTGAAAATCCCCCCTATTTTTTGAAGTGAGGGGGAAATTCACCCCTATTTCTGAATTTCTAGAATAGACACTGCATTTCTCAAGCAATTTTGACTAAACTTTCACAGAAGCTTTGTCATCAAGTGCCCTGACACATATATGTGAACTGAAGCTTTTATATATAGTTGTGTTTAAATATTTTTAGATGTATATATAAAAGAAAGCTTTTCTGTATATTTGAGTAATTCTAAAAACTAAGGCTTAATGTATTAATATAAATCATGTGCAAAGATTATTTATTCATTGATGCTATAATAGAACAGAGCAGATTTTTTTTTTCATTTGATTTATACATAGTACAACACATCTTCATATACAAATGATCATAGATACAATTTAACAATATACATGTCATTGCTGTCAGTGAAATAATCAAATGAAGAATATTTTTAAACAATTTACTTAAAGTTAACTGATCAGAATTTAGCTATATTAGAAAACTTTATATCAAAAGATATTATTTCGTAAACCCAAGTATCTACATGTATAAATTTATTACATTGTTTCAAAGTAACAATAAAATTATCATAATTAATAAGCAGTGTATCATAAAAAAATCCATGACTATTAGAACTTCAATTTTGTATAATGCTCAGTAATAACACATATAAATTGAGATATTGGCTAAAAAATGTTCATCCTCTTTAAGCTGATATTAAATTCAAATTGGTTAACTTTAAGTGAACCCTTTCACACATTTTATACAGAACATGGCCCTTGGATCAAAGTTGCACACATTGAGTTGATGACCCCTATACATTTTTCGGCCAGTATAAGAAAGGTCAAGGTCACAGTAACCTAAATATTTAGAATAATTTCACTATGTAACTCCGCAATAAATTGTTATAGAGATTTCAAAATTCATAAAATGATTGCACACATTGAGTGAATGACGCCTATTGATTTTGGGGTCAGTAGGTCAAAGGTCAAGGTCATCGTGACCTTAACATTGAAAACCATTTCCGCAATGTAACTTGACAATCATTTGTTATAGAAACTTCAAACTTCAAACTTTATATCATGATTGCACACATTGAGTGGATGACCCCTATACATTTTGGGTCAGTACGTCAAAGGTCAAGGTCACAGTGACCTAAATGTGTAGAATCATTTACACTCTGTATCTTGACAACCATTTCTCTTAGAGACTTCAAAATTCATGTAATGGTTGCAAATATTGAGTGAATGACCCCTATTGATTTTGGGGTCAGTAGGTCAGAGGTAAAAAAATTCAAAATTTAAAGCAAATCATTTAATTTTAAAGCCTAAGGTTTCCTCCCTTGTATCACAAATGCATCATACTTAGAGATAACACCCTTCGGGCATATAATGCTCCACCCAGTGGTGCTCTTGTTTATACTTTATTCTTGTCCAGGGCCTATAAATTCCCCATTTCATAGATAAAAGGTAAATAACAGGTATGCTATCATCAGACGACACGTCCGACTTGCGGAGTTCTATTTATAAGATTGGTTGTCTCTTTCGGAATTTTTAGCTCACCTGAGCACAAAGTGCTCAAGGATGAGCTATTGGGATCATTGATTGTACATCCATGTGTCGGTGCATTGTGCGTCATCAACAATTTGACTTAAACAACTTCTCCTGCTATACCACCAAGCCAGCTTTGATGAAACTTGCTTTGGATATTCCTTGCAAGAAACTCAACCAAAGTTGTTCAAAGAATTTAATTCCAAGCAGAACTCTGGTTGCTATGGCAACAAGAAGAAAAAACTTTAAAAATCTTCTTGTCAAAAAGTGCTGGGCTCTGAGTCTTATTTTATTTAGTATGTAGCATTATCTAGTGGACCACTACCAAGTTTTTATGCTACCAGAAGGGAAAGCATATAGTTGGCGAATTGTCCATCTCTACATCTGTCTTGTTTTGTCCAGAGTATAACTCAAACAGCAATGAAGGGATTGACTTTAAATGTCATAAGACGATAGAGAACATTGAGAGTAAGTGCAGAGCATAAGAACCTTAACTCATCTTATCTAGGTTTCTCATTGTATCCCCTTAGTACATTTTGCTTGTCCTGAGCATATTTCTAAAAATGAGAGGCATAAAGTTGATTTTTGGCACATTGATAGAGGGGAGTCCAGTGCAGTTTTCTAGAACCATAAATCTAGCTGCTACCATATTTATTTTATAAGGTTTGCTTATATGTTAGTATGATTGTCCAGAGCATATCTAAAATTATAGATTGGATCTAGTTGATATTTAAGTCTGCCTTGCCCCATTTTTCAGTTATCTCCCTTTGTTACAATTTTAAATGCTGTTTGATTTTGTCCAGAGTTTGATTCAAACACCAATGAAGGAATTAACTTTAAACTTCATACAGTGATAGAAGATAATGAGGTTAAGTGCAGTGCTTAACTCATCTTGTTAAGTTTTCTCATTATCTCCCCTTTATACATTTTGCTTGTCCAAGGCATGACTGTATAAGTATTAAAGGCATTTCAGTTTTTTTATGCCCCCGAAGGGAGGCATATAGTTTTTGAACCGTCTGTCCTTCTGTCCGTCCGCATTTTTCTTGTCCAGTCAATAACTTTGTTATTATAAGGTGGATTTTAAAATTACATGGCATAAATGTGTGGCACAATTAGACGGCGTGTCATGCACAAGACCTAGGTCCAAGCTCAAAGGTCAAGGTCACACTAAGGCTTCAAAGGTCATTTTTGAGATAATGCAGTGATGGTCATGTCCGGTCTGTATCTTTGTCATTCAATATTGGATTACAAAATAACTTGGCATAAATGTATGTCACATTATGACGATTTGTCATGTGCAATACCTGGGTCTGTAGTTCAAAGGTCAAGGTCACACTTAGGCTTCAAAGGTCATTTTTGAGATAATGCAGTGATGGTAGTGTCTGGTCTGTTTCTCTGTCATTCACAATTGGATTTTAAAATAACTTGGCATGAATGTGTGGCACAAATAGACGACATGTCATGCGCAAGACCTGGGTCTCAAGCTCAAAGGTCAAGGTCACACTTAGGCTTCAAAGGTCACTTTTTGAGATAATGCAGTGATGGTCGTGTCTGGTCTGTATCTTTGTCATTCACGATTGGATTTTAAAAATAACTTGGCATAAATGTGTGTCACATTATGACGACGTGTCTTGCGCAAGACCTGGGTCTGTAGTTCAAAGGTCAAGGTCACACTTAGGCTTCAAATATCATTTTTTGCATGATAATGCAGTGAAGGTTGTGTTTGGTCTATTTCTTTGTCATTTATGGATAGATTTTAAAATTATTTGGCATAAATTTGTTGCACATTATGACAACGTGTCTTGCACAAGATCAAGGTCTGTACCTCAAAGGTCAAGGTCACAGTTGGGCTTCAAAACCTCATTCTCGTTATAATGCAGTATGCAGGAATGGTTTTCTCTAATAAAATCGCACCTTATTTAAAAGTTTACTGATAAAAATTTTTATATTTATATGTCAGAATGACAAATCTTTTACTGTAATTATTTTATTTCATACATAAAATAAAATCCCATATCCTTGACTAAGACATCTACATTTCAGAAAAGGTAAACCTTAATAGACATGGAGAATGCAGAATATATCATACAAATATTATGTTATTAAAGACTTTGTGTCCACTAATATCTTATTTAAGTGCCAGTGCTTAAACCTAAAGTCCTTGCATTTGCATAGGCCACTAGATGAGATGTACTGAGGTCAAGTTTACTCTTTCGACTTCAAATGCCTTCTATCTAAAAATTGAGTATCGGGGGCATATGTCTGTTTACAACGACAGCTCTTGTTTTCTTTCCTAAACCACAAAGCTATTTTTAACCAAACTTTACAGAAATGTTCCTCATATTGCCCCCTTCTAAAATTGCTCAAACCTTTCCGCTCCACTGGACATAAGGGCTGCAAAAGCTAAAAATAGAAAAAAAAAATAAAAAACATCTCCTAAACAGTTGGATGATTTTCCACCAAATTTCACAGAAATGTTCCATACATAGCCCTCTACTAAAATTGCTAAAATGGTTCTGCTCCATTGAAGAAAATGGCTGCCAGAGCTAAAACTAGATTTTCCTCAATGTTTGGCTTCAAATGACATCTCCTCCAAAACCAATTGGCCATTTTAAATCAAATTTGACAGAAATGTTCCTTATATAGCCCCTTACTTAAATTGCTCAAACCTTTCAGCTCCATTGCACATAAGGACTGCAAAAGCTAAAATTAGAAAAAAAAAAAAACATCTACTCCTGGACGGCAAGGTCATTTTCCACCAAATTTCACAGCAATGTTCCTTAAATAGCCCTCTTGTAAAATTGCTTAAATGGTTCTCCTCCATTGAACAAAATAGCTGCCAGAGCTAAAAATAGATTTTCATCAATATTTGGCTTCAAATGACATCTCCTCCAAAACCACTTGGCCATTTTAAATCAAATTTGACAGAAAAGTTCCTTATAATGCCCTTTTCTAAAATTGCTCAAACTGTTCCGCTCCATTGCACATAAGAGCTGCAAAAGCTAAAAATAGTAAAAAAAAATAAAAGAACATCTTCTCCTGAACAGCTAGGTGATTTTCCACCAAATTTCACAGCAATGTTCCTTACATAGCCCTCTTTTAAAATTGCTTAAATGGTTCTGCTCCATTGAACAAAACGGCCGCCAGAGCTAAAAATAGATTTTCATCATTATTTGGCTTCAAATGACATCTGCTCCAAAACCACTTGGCCATTTTAAATCAAATTTGACAGTTCCTTATAATGCCCTTTTCTAAAATTGCTCAAACCTTTTTGCTCCATTGCACATAAGGGCTGCAAAAGCTAAAAATAGAAAAAAATTCATACAACATCTCCTCTTAAATGGCTAGGTGAATTTCCACCAAATTTCACAGAAATGTTCCATACATAGCTCTCTCTATTAAAGTTGCTAATATGGTTCCACTGGATTGAACAGAATGGCCATTAGAGCTAAAAATAGATTTTCATCATTATTTGGCTTCAAATGACATCTCCTCCAAAGCCATTTGGCCATTTTAAACCAAATTTGACAGAAATGTTCCTTATATTGCCCTTTTCTAAAATTGCTAAAATCGTTTTGCTCCATTGCACATAAGGGCTGCAAAAGCTAAAAATAGAAAAGAAATCAAACAGCATCTCATCCTCAATGGCAAGGTAATTTTCCATCAAATTTCACGGAAATGTTCCTTACATACCCCTGCGTTAAAATTGCTTAAATGGTTCTGCTCCATTGAACAAAATGGCCACTGGAGCTAAAAACAGGTTTTCTTCAATATATGGCTTCAATTACATCTCCTCACAAGCTGTTATCACGAAATTGCCTCTGCCCCATGGTTTTTTGTATAAAATATGAGATCTTTGAATATCTTCAATTAGAAAATGTAATGTTGCATCTGATGTTTGCTTAACGGTAGACCCTCAAGCAAAGTACTCAGGTGAGGGATCCAGGGCCATGATGGCCCCTCTTGTTATAATATATTTGAGGTTTAGTTTGTTTGATTTTTATGCTTGTCTGGAAGTTATATTTTGTATATTTGTTTAGAATGGGGAAAATTAAAAGAACTCGACAAACGGTCCACAGTGCTGCAGTAAGGGTGTCTGGAAGAGGTAGGAACTCTGCTCAAAATGGGGAAGAACAGATGGAACAAGATAAGGTTTCATAATTAAGCACTCTTAATGCTGTAACATGAAAATAATACTGTCAAAACATGATTCTTCTATAATGATGCATATTTTTATGCCCCCGAAGGGAGGCATATAGTAATCGCACTGTCTGTCTGTCTGGACGTCCGTCCGTCCGTCTGTCCTGTAAAATCTTGTCCTCTCTTCATCTCCAAAATCACTTGAGGGATTTCATTGAAACTTAATAGGAATGTTTGTCAGCAAGTCTAGTTGTGCATATCATCAGGAGATTCTGCTCGATTTATTTTTGGCAGAGTTATGGGCACTTAGTCATTTATGTTACTCTGAAATCTTGTCCTCGTTTCATCTCCAGAACTGCTTATGGGATTTCATTGAAACTTAATAGGAGTGTTTGTCACCAAGCCTTGTTGTGCATATCGTCAGGAGATTCCACTCAATTTATTTTTGGCAGAGTTATTGGCACTTAGTCATGTTTTTACTCTAACTTCTATATTAAAGTCTTGTCCACACTTCATCTCCAAAACTGCTTGGAGAATTTCATTGAAATTTCACAGGAATGTTTGTCACCAAGCCTTGTTGTGCATATTTTCAGGAGTTTCTGCTTGGATTATTTTTGGCAGAGTTATGGGCACTAAGTCATTTTTTACTCTAACTTCTATATATTAAAATCTTCTCCACACTTCATCTCCAAAACAACTGGAGGATTTCATTGAAACTACACGGGAATGTTTGTTACCAAACCTAGCTATGCATATATTCAGGAGTTTCTGGTTGGATTATTTTTGGCAGTGTTTTGGGCCCTTAGTCATTTTTATATGCCCATAGACGGGTCATATTATGGGAACACCCATGGCGGGCGTCTGGGCGTCCAGGCAGTGTCCACAATGATCTCCGCTTTGTAATTCAAACAGTTGTTGTCCGGTGTTCATGAAACTTGGGGAAAATGTTTATGGGCGTAATATCTTGGCCAAGTTCAATAACCAGTCAAATCGCTTCAGCCACCTCAGAGATATGGCCCTTTATAACAAAAAATGGTAAATTCGCCTTGTCCACTCTCTTATTCAAACAGTTGTTCTCCAATCTTCATGAAACTTGGGGAAAATGTTTATTGGCTTAATATCTCAGCCAAGTTCGATAATCAGCCTGGGGGAGATATACATGTATTGTTTTTGCTTCGTCTGTCTGTCCTGTCCATCTGTCACACTTCGTTTCTGCTCAATAACTGGACTACCTTTTGACCCAGAGCCTTCAGACTTCATAGGGTGATTGCCCTTATTGAGTAGAAGAACCCTATTGGTTTTAGGGTCAGTAGGTCAAAGTTCAGGGTCACGGGCCCCAAGAGTGAAAACCGTTTCCACACAAAATCTGGAGTTCTGTTTCACCCAGAGCCTTCAATCTTCATAGGGTGATTGCCCTTATTAAGTAGAAGAACCCTATTGATTTTGGGGTCAGTAGGTCAAAGGTTAAGGTCAAAGGGGCCCGAAGAGTGTTAACCGTTTCCGCTCAATAACTGGAGTTCTATTTCACCCAGAGCCTACAAGCTTCATAGGGTGATAGCCCTTATTAAGTAGAAAAACCCTTTTGATTTTGGGATCAGTAGGTCAAAGGTCAAGGTCATAGGGGCCCGAAGAGTGAAAACCGTTTCTTCACAATAACTGGAGTTCTATTTCACCCAGAGCCTTCAAATTTCATAGGATGATTGCCCTTATTGAGTAGAAGAACCCTATTGATTCTGGGGTTAGTACGTCAAAGGTCAAGGTCACAGGGGCTTTCTATGCTGCAAGGACACTTCTCGACCATATATATGTTAAAAACATGGACTGTATTGAAGCTGGTGTTACTCCATCACATTGCAGCTACCAGGATGTTACATATGCTGTCTTCCACACTGCTGTTGATACAAACAGTTCCACTGTGAAACTGTCATAACCATACATTTGTTTATATATTATATATATCATAACCATACACACACAGATATTTGTTTATATATTATATATATCATAACCATACACACACAGATATATATATATATATATATATATATATATATATATATATATATATATATATATATATATATAGTATAATCTGCCCTAACGGTCATCTTATATCGGCGGTCACCTGGTGTCAACAGTCATTTCATGATGCTCCCATCGAAAATCCTTCTATATATAACGTTAATTAAATGGTCACCTTACGTCTGCGGCCAGCGGCCACACTAACTGCATTCAATTTGCCAAAATTCAACCCGATTTAGCGGTCATGTATTGTCTGCTGAAGGTGTGAATATTTTTAGCTCACCTGAGCACAAAGTGCTCAGGGTGAGCTTTTCTGATCTGTCTTTGTCTGTCGTCCGTCAGTCCGTCCGTCCGTCGTCAACTTTTCATTCAAACGACATCTCCTCTGAAACCAATGGGGCAAATTTAATGAAACTTGCCTGGGATGTTCCTTGCATGAAGCTCTACCAAGATTGTTCAAATGGTTCTGGTCCATTGCATTTCTGGTTCACTGGAGCTAAAAATAGATTTTATAAGTTGGATCTTTAAAAATCTTCTTCTCCGAAACCACAAGGCCTGGAGCTTTGATATTTGGTATGAAGCATCATCTAGTGGACCTCTACCAAGTTTGTTCAAATTATGTCCCTGGGGACAAAACTGACCCCACCCCAGGGGTCAGTTGATTTTACATAGAGTTATATAGGGAAAACTTGAAAATCTTCTTGTCAGAAACCACAAGGCCTAGAGTTAAGATATTTGGTATGTAGCATTGTCTAGTGGACCTCTACCAAGTTTGTTCAAATCATGGCCTTTGGGTCAAAAATGGCCCCGCCCCAGGGGTCACTTGTCTTACATAGAGTTATATAGGAAAATCTTTAAAAAATCTTCTTGTCAGAAACCGTAAGTTATAGAGCTTAGATATTTGGTGTGTAGCATTGTCTAGTGGACCTCTACCAAGTTTGTTCAAATCCTGTCCTCTGGGTCTAAAATGGCTCCGCCCCAGGGGCCACTAGTTTTACATAGAGTTATATAAGAAAATCTTAAAAAATCTTCTTGTCAGAAACCGTAAGTTATAGAGCTTAGATATTTGGTGTGTAGCATTGTCTAGTGGACCTCTACCAAGTTTGTTCAAATCCTGGCCCCTGGGTCAAAAATGACCCCGCCCCAGGGGCCACTAGTTTTACATAGAGTTATATAGGAAAATCTTAGAAAATCTTCTTGTCAGAAACCGTAAGTTATAGAGCTTAGATATTTGGTGTGTAGCATTGTCTAGTGGACCTCTACCAAGTTTGTTCAAATCCTGTCCTCTGGGTCAAAAATGGCCCCGCCCCAGGGGCCACTAGTTTTACATAGAGTTATATAGGAAAATCTTAAAAAAATCTTCTTGTCAGAAACCATAAGTTATAGAGCTTAGATATTTGGTGTGTAGCATTGCCTAGTGGACCTCTACCAAGTTTGTTCAAATCATGGCCTCTGGATCAAAAATGGCCCCGCCCCGGGGGTCACTTGTTTTACATAGAGTTATATAGGAAAGACTAAAAAATCTTCTTATCAGAAACAAGAAGGCCTACAGTTAAGATATTTGGTATGTAGCATTGTCTAGTGGACCTCTACCAAGTTTGTTCAAATCCTGGCCTCTGGGTCAAAAATGGCCCTGCCCCGGGGGTCACTTGTTTTACAAAGAGTTATATAAGAAAATCTGTAAAAAAATCTTCTTATCAGAAACCGTAAGTTATAGAGCTTAGATATTTGGTGTGTAGCATTGTCTAGTGGACCTCTACCAAGCTTGTTCAAATCCTGGCCTCTGAGTCAAAAATGGCCCTGCCCCAGGGGCCACTAGTTTTACATAGAGTTATATAAGAAAATCTAAAAAAAATTTCTTGTCAGAAACCGTAAGTTATAGAGCTTAGATATTTGGTGTGTAGCATTGGCTAGTGGACCTCTACCAAGTTTGTTAGAAAAATGTCCCTGGGGTCACTATTGGCCCCGCCCGAGGGGTCACAAGTTTTAAATAACAATATAGAAGAAAATCTTTAAAAATCTTCTTGTCTGAAACCACAAGACCTAGAATTTTAAAATTTGGCATGAAGCAAGCTTTATCAAGCTTTTTCAAATTATTGGATTAGGTTAAAGGTCACGGAGGCTAAAAGTAGATTTATCTACTGTACCTCATAGAGCCTTCATTTATAGACCAATATCTTTGATATTCAGTATAGAGGTTCCTTGCATGGACCTCTACCCATGGGTAGGGTTTGAGGTCACTGGGTCAAGGTCACCATAGCTTATAATAGATATTTCTACTCTCTGTCATAGAGCCTTTATTTATTGACTGATATTTTACATATTTGGTTTGTAGGCACTTACATATTTTCAATTAAAAAATGAAATACTGCTTAACAGCAAACCTACAGCCAAAGTACTCAGGTGAGCGATCCAGGGCCATCATGGCCCTCTTGTTTGACAAGCCCTAGAATAAATCCTCGAAGGCAAATACGTGACAATGCACAGTGCTTGAATGTATCAGTATGTTAATTCGGCGACTATTTGTTATGCATGCTATAAGGTAAACGGTCGATTTAACCTTTAATCTCATTAGGTGTTGAGAAGTTTGTTTTATAATTACAAAAGGTATTGATTTCAGCGGTTAACGGAAATTAAAATGAATATAAGCACCTTACAAACATGCTTTTTAATTGAACTCTATTTTAAATCTGTCACGGAGTAAAAGAAAATGAAGCTAAGTAATACTATGCTTTATTCTATATCTCGGCTCGTTAGGAGAACACCTTCTTGTGCGAATCATCCCGATTACGCGGAAGGGAAAGAAATCTTAACCATGTAATGAATGAATTTTCGCGATTCGCCCTAAAATCAAATCAATATCAATTTCTGTCTTTTAAAAATGATTTGTTACTTTCAAATATAAAATGTAAACTTAGAAATTTTCAAACATGCTATTACTGAGCCATATGTTACTTAAGATAGCACTTAAGAAACAAATGTTTTGACTTTCTTGGAGTAAAGATGAGACCGCTCGTTCCGCGATTAGAAAGTCAGTGATAATAATTATAATATCTAATAGAATTTAAATGACTGCAAGATACTATTTGGATTGTATTTTGAACTTGAATTATCATATTAAAAAGTTAATGATTCTGTGTTCAAAGTAACCACATGCCTACTAGTATTAAAGAAAGCGAGCCAACATTAACTACTAAATAGGCGGTCACCTTGCTTAAGCAGCCAAAATTACTGTTGTCCTTTGCTGGCTGCTTAAGTAAGGTTGGAATATATATAAATATATTTATTATATATATAGGCTTCTGTTTCAGAAAGGAGATATCTCTTTCTTGGCCTTCATGCCATCGGGTGCAGGGGGAGACATGCGTTTTTCACAAAAAAACATCTAATTCACATGTGTCTATGTATCTGCATAGTATTATCCATATACCTGTATAGTTGTACCCATACATGTATATCGGTATAGTTGTAGCGATGCACATGTTTACTCTCATCCATGCATCTGTAAACTCATAGCATTACATGGGTACAGTGAAAGATAACTGTTATACTTTTCCTTATCATGTGGTCCTATAGATAGATGACCCAGGGATTTCAATATTTTTTGAAAACCAGGGGTCATCTGACCCCTGTTGAGAATTTTCAAGCAGTCATAATCAGATCGTCGCAAGTCATATCTTGTGTTCATTCAACTTTACTACTTATAAAAATGCTTTTACTTCATTTTAATATATTTTCTAGGGTCAAATAAGTATTTACTTCATAATTAAAATGCAATATCAGATCAATTATTGTACAACATGGTTCCTGTCATTTAATTGACACCTCTGCAAATACCCCATAATTCTTTGGTATTAATTGGCTGGTTATCAAATTAATTTGGGTTATAAGGATTCCTGCATGTACACACCTCTCTGTAAAACTTTTCAACCATTTACCAAAATTTTCGACGGGCTTATTTGTGGCAGTTTGGCACTCTTGTTTACTATAACTTCTGTATTAAGATCTTACCTGTATTCAAGCCAAACTCACAGCTTTCTATTTCATTGAATAATTATGTCTTCAACCTTCATATAAGAATCTGAAGCAGAAAAACATTTTGTCTGATCTCTCTTCCACAGGCATATTAAATTATATACTTACACCAGTTTCATTTCAGAGCTACATTTCGGGGGCATACCGGTATGTCAATTTCCAGTGACAGCTCTTGTTTCTTATTATTATGTCGTTTGAAATTGAACTAAGATATTAACCTGAAGCAAATTCTGTAAGATAATGAACAACTTTTTCTTAACATTCAGTTCCTTTATGAAATCAGTGAGTTCAGCCATGCAGTAATTTCAGGGAAATGACAAAACTGGGACTCATGTTCAAATCATGACCGTAGCCCCGCCCTGTGGTTCACTTGATTATACCCCCACAAATGAAATTTAAGGGGGTGTATAGGAGTGAGCTTGTCGGTCGGTCAGTTGGTCAGTCTGTCAGTCAGTCCATTTGGTTTCCAGATGATAACTCTTGAAGGAGTCAGTGGATTGTTATAATTTTTTATACGCAGGTGTAACATCATAAAGTACAGGTCAAGTTCGTATTTGGGTTCAGACCACTAAATTTTTACAGGGTAATTGCCCCTTTTCAGCTTCAGTTTTGCAGAATTTTTAATAATTAAGGGTGCCGTCTTGAATGTTAGATATACTGTAACGAATATATTCCTTGTCAAAATGGTAAGTAAGAATCACAGGGATGGAGACTAATTATTTGTTTAGCACAGAAATGGTTGTTACCATAGTAACAGATTTACTTGTACAAATATCTATCAGGCGCTTTGGCATCATTCTTGGGTTTAAAATTTTGTATACAGTATTGACTGAGCCAACAATTTGTACATGCATATTGTTGAAAAAATAAAAACAATCGCTTTTCCAAATTGGTAAAAAGCACAATTATACAGGAATATTTACTGAAACACTTTTCTTGAAACGTAACACTATTTTAAAAGGACTTTATTCATAATTCACTTAATTATGAATGCTGACAACCTGTTATATATATCACAAGTAAAAGGAAAAGCATTTCACAAAAAGCATTGCCAAAAAATTTTAACTTACTGATAAATGTGACACATGTTTGAGAGGAGCATTTGGAGAAAAAATGTCAACTCCTGTAACATTCAAATTGAACAAAACTATGCCTCATTAACTAATATGTGAAATGTTATCTCTCTGATCTATGTAAATTACTCTAATTTAATCTTCTTTGGCTTCAGCACTACTGGTTTGGGACAAGCACTGTCACTGTTTATACACAGAGGAGCTATTTCTTGATACAAGTACCACTGTTGCTGTGGGTCCAGACCACTAAGTGTTAGTTTTTCTGGAAATGTTCAAATGACGTTAGAGTTCTTCTTAAGAATGTTAATTTCGACTTCATCGTCTAAAGCATGCCCACGAACATAAACAATCCCTGGAATTATGTCTCCCCCCATAAATGGGGGAGACATATTGTTTTTCCCCTGGTTGTCCGTCCGTCCATCTGTCCATCACAAAATCATGTCCTCCCTGTATCTTCCAAAGCCCTTGAAGGATTTTTATGAAACTTGGGTCAGATGTTCACCTCATCAAGGCGACGTGCAGAACCCACTTTGAAAGTGTGGTGTCTCAAGGTCAAGTCACACTTGGAAGTTAAATGTCAAATGCCACAAAATCATGTCCACTCTGTATCTTCAAAAGCCCTTGAAGGATTTTTATGAAACTTGGGTCAAATGTTTACCTCATCAAGGCGACGTGCAGAACCCACTTTGCGGGTGTGGTGTCTCAAGGTCAAGGTCACACTTGGAGGTTAAATGTCAAATGCCACAAAATCATGTCCGCTCTGTATCTTCAAAAGCCCTTGAAGGATTTTTATGAAACTTGGGTCAGATGTCATCGACATGATTCCAACATGCTACAGGTACTAGACTGAATGAATACAACCATTTTGTACAATATGAAACAAGGTTTCTGCTCAATCCTTTCTTGACAGAGTATGAGTTTCTTGTTCATCATGTACATTTGACAAAAATATCCCCCTTATTTTACAATCGTCTGACTCAATACTGCCTGCAGCAACTGGCTGTGGGGAGACATATGCTTTTGTTCAATCAAAAACCCATTTCTAGTTGTTGATGTCATTCTGAAATGATGGTACTTCTTTAGTCCATGGAGCGGTTTAAAGTTCTGTTTACAGAACTTGGACCAGTCATTGAATGAAACAGTTTCATCTACAATGGCAGGGATATTCAAACCCCTCTTGGATGATTCTGACACAGTCTCGGCAATATCTTGCAGGCTTTCTACGTCAGACTTATTCCAGCATACCTTAAATTTAAGAAGTCAATCTAACTTATGATAATTACCATTATTGCACAACTAAAAATAATTTTCAGACTGAAAAGTTGTTAAAAGCTGCAGTATAGTTTAAGTTAAACAACCCATTCATGACTCTCCACATCCCATAACTGTAAAAATACATTTTATTGGTAAGCATTAGCTTATACACAACTTAATCATTACTGACCATATCTTTCAAACTACTTAATACTAAAGGAAGGACTGGTGAAGGACTGTTGAAGCATATAATTGTTTAATATGACCAACTATAATCATGGTCATTGTACTTGATAATCCCTACTTTAGTCAAAAGTATTTGTTCTTCTTAAACTACAAGTTTTAATCAAAATACAATTTTAATCATAATGCACAAAGTACAATGACTGTGTTGTTTTTATTTGGCCCAGTACAGTTGTCCATGTGCAGTTCAACTCTTGTCTCACCATAACTGTGATTAAAATGGTCATGAATAAGAGATGTCACGCTGTTTGCCCCCTTTCCAACACAAGAAAACTCTTCATCAATCAAGTAAAATACTTGAGACCCTATAAATAAATACAATACACCGTTTTATGAGGACTATTTGTAAAGTAAAAATTACAGAAAAATGTATGAAGAAAATTATAAAAAAAGGCAATAAAGTAAATTTTAAATAAAATTAGATATATTCATGCCTACATAAAAGTATGTCATGATCAATGTTTTAGTATTTAGCACCCATTATTAAAATGAAAAGATAATTTTGTACAAGAGTAGAACTAACCTGATGCCTCACATGTCACCCCAAAACACTGGCACTTCCTGGGTGTTTTAACACGATCTTTATTTCTGTTAGTTTTCCCACCTGTGCTGCGATGGTGAAATAGCTGTACTTTGATCAGCATATCAAGCTCTTCTTTTGAATATTCAAGAGAAGAAAGCCTGTAACTAATTAGTTTATCCCAGTCTACCGTAAACGCTCGAATATTGTACGCTAGCAAGTTTATAAACATGGCATTATCTCAAAGTGTCAACACCTTCTCAATACCTTTTTGATGTGTTAACAAACATCTCGTAATTATGGTGACATCAAACGACACTAATTAGTCCCCTAGCGGTTTAACCGGAGGGGACTATAGGTTTACTCTCCGTCCATCTGTCTGTCCGTCCGTCCGTCAGTCTGTCCGTCCGTCACAAAAACTGGATCCCGTGATAATGCAAAAAGTACTGAAAATATTTTAATGAAACTTGAAATATGTGTAGATGGCAGTCTGGAGATTATGCACGTCTTTTGTTTTTCTTCATATGTTGAAAATTTTGGTTGCTATAGCAACAGATATACTTAAAATATGGCAAATATAACAATATTTGTGATAACTGAAAAAGTTGTAAGAATAATTCTATGAAACATAAAATATGGATAGGTGATAGTATGAAAATGATGCATCTCAAGGTTCACAACTCTAGCACCAAAATTATTAGATTTATCCCCCTTGAACTTAGAAGTTTCATGAAAAAAATGTGTTTTTTTATTTTAAACACAAAAAGTACAGACTGAAAATATTTTTAGAAAACATGAAGTATGGATAGGTGACAGTATGAAGATAATGCACCTCAAGGTTCACAATTCTAGCTCCAAAATTATTAGATTTATCCCCCTTGAACTTAGAATTTTTACATGAAAAATGTGGTTTTTTGTATATAACTTCATTATTTCTTAATGAATCTACTTCAGACTTTAAATATTGGTTTCTTATCATCACCCACATCATATGTGACAAGGTTCTTAATTGTAGCACCTAAATTGTCAGAATTATCATCCCTGAACTTTGAATTTTTTCTTCCTATGTTGAAAAATTTGGTACATTTGTCGTTCCCTAAAAACTGTATCTAGAGATCACTTTTGAAGTACTTGGAACATTTCCAGCAAATTTACTGAGAATAAAGTAAAGTAAAGATATAAGTTAAACATAGTGATCCTGAGAAAATTAAAACATTAGGAACTAGTTTTTTATGGGTTTTCAACAGAGGTCAAGGTCAGATGATAGTTGAAACTTAGTATTAAAGATTATGTGCAACTTGTTCCAACTGGGCTACCATCCTGTGACAAGGCGGTACGGGGTATTAGTCACCATCCGTGACAAAATTCTAGTTTTGCGACCTTTTTTAGTCCCCTACCGGTTTCACTGGAGGGGACTATAGGTTTACTCTCCTTCTGTCAGTCAGTCCGTACGCGAAAACTGGATCCCGAGATAACACATAAAGTACTGAAAATATTTTTATGAAACTTGATATATGGATAGATGGCAGTATGGAGATTATACATGTCTTTTTTTCTTCCTATGTTGAAAAATCTGGTTGCTATGGCAACAAATAGACTTAAAATATGGCAAATATAGCAATATTTGTGATAACTCAAAAAGTACTTCCAATATTTTTATGAAACTTGAAATATGGATAAATGGCAGTATGGAGAATATCCACCTCATTTTTTTATGAACCTAAAGGAGGAACTGTCTGTCTGTTTATCAGTCATTTCCTCCAAAAACTTTACCATTGGCCATATTTTCCTTAATACTGAATGGAATTACTTCAAACTTGGCCACAACAATACCTTGGACAAGACCATTCCAATGAAGTACATTTCTGTTACCTTGACCTCTGAATGACCTAGATCTTTAAAGTTTTCTTGTGCAGAAACTGTAAGTTTAGCTATAATTTCCTTATTTCTGAACAGAATTACTTCAAACTTGGTCACAACAACCCCTTTGATAAGACCTTTTCAACAACATATATTTCTGTGACCTTAACTCTAAATGACCTTGACCTTTAAAGTTTTCTTGTCCAGAAACTATAAGTTTGGCCATAATTTCCTTATTTTGAACAGAATTACTTCAAACTTGGTCACAACAACCCCTTTGATAAGACTTTTTCAACAACATATATTTCTGTGACCTTGACCTCTAAATGACCTTGACCTATGACGTTTTCTTCTTTGATGACACTTTGTACATGGATAGAGGATCATATGGAGATTATGCATGTCTCAGACAAATTCTTTAGTCAATTTCCATATATGGGTTGGAGTTAGGGAGATAGATGGACATTGCACCAGTAGGGGACTGTTGCTTTGTCTCTGACAAGCTCTTGTTATTATGTTTGTTTAACAATATACGGACGACTCCTTTATCAAATTAATTGGTCGATAATTGTGCGAGTGCAAATATTGACGGGCATAATACCGGTAATCATTGGTTATATGATTGAATCTTTAGCAGTTATACATTTAGAGAAAAAAAAAAATGGCGTTATAACCGCTTTTACGATACCATACTTTCAGTACTGATGACATTGGTTTTCTCCCCTTAATAATGCTCTCCAAAAAAAAAAGTGCACCAAAAAAGAAAACATGATCATTTGGACAGAAATTATTGACTTTTGGCCGGTATTTTACGGGTTTTCAAGCTGGAATGCCTAACAGCCACAGGTTTTAGAACGAAATTAGTCTTGAAACAACTTTTCACTATCAGATTCATGAATATTCACAGTTTCAACATTCTGCTGGTTTACAGTTATCTCATCAGCAACATCATTATCATCAAAATCAGTGTAAGTATCATCATCATCATCATCATCATCATCACTGCTTTCATGGATCTCCACATTTAGGCCAGGAAAATTTGCATCTTGTTCTACACTGGCATGACAGGGGAACAGTTCAGCTTCCTGATCTAATTCTGACACTCATTCTTCACTCATATAACTTGTATCTTCATAAATAATGGTGCTCGTAGAAGAAAACTGACTCATTTTTTCAGATATATCTTACTAGTGCATTTTGTATTTGTAAACAGACGAACTGTCAAAATTTGCCACTACCTTATCATTAGTGAACTTCCGGTGTCGAATTTTACTTAATTTCACTTGTTATATAAATTTTATAAATTTATAAACACAAAAGAGTGACTTCAGATATAATAACAAAAACACACACTCACCTCAGAATCTTCCTGTGTCGAACATATTGAGAAAAACACACAAAATCGTACAATGTAATTTCCCTAACTTTTTGACCGTGTTTCCGCTTTCGCACCGCCTATCGATTAAGGGCCTTTATTCTAAATTTAGTAAACAAAACGAGCTTCAGAAGCCTAAAAATATTTCCTGAATGCAGGTTTGTTCAAACGGAGTTGTTTTCCCTGAAGTTATTGGTATAATTCGTATAAATCGTCAACATTTCATTTTTGTTTTCCAATGAAAATCAACACATGAACTTTACAAGCATTTTCCCGATTATGATCAGCTTGTAATTTGGACGAAAAGTCTCACGGCGCGTCACATATATATATAATGTTCTTTATACCATAATAAATGACAGAGGCTTCTGTTTCAGAAGGGTGATATCTCTTCCTTGGCCTTCCTTCCATTGGGTGCAGGGGGGAGACATGCGTTTTTCACAAAAAACATCTAGTTTAACTTTTGCTTCTGACAGTACTCTCTGTGCTTTGATTTGTATAAATTATGAGATCTTTTAAAATTTTCAATTAGAAAATGTAATACTGCTTCTGATGTTTGCTTATCAGCAGACACACAGCCAGAGTACTCAGGTGAGCAATCCAGGGCAATCATGGCCCTCTTGTTCTACTTTCTGTCATAGAACCTTTATTTATTGACTGGCTACTTTTGTTAGTAGATTTATAAATGAACTGCCTTGCTTCTTTACAGGTTTTACAAGATGCTGGAGTGCAAGATTTGCAATCCAATCTTTTTGAAGGTCTTGATCTGTCAAAATATAGTCTGAAAACTCAGTTACCAGAACTTGATGCCCAGAGTGCAGTTACATCAAGGTCACTGAAAGGTCTCAAGTTGAAAAAGAAAGAGAAACAGAAACTAAGGCATGACTTCTGGTTACAAAGTAAGTTATAGACAATTATGTTTACAGTACTTTAGTTTGCACATAAAGGTAAGAAATATACCAAGTAATAGATTATTTTGCTACATAATTATGGAATATGTTCAGCTGAAAGTGAGTGGTAGAATAGGTAAACCTTTATTAGCTCATGAGTTAGGTGAAGCTTTTGTGATCAACCTTTGTCCATTGTCTTGTATCATCTGTTGTTATTACTTTTACTTGTGAAAGCTCTTGAGGCCAAATTTTTGGGTACGCCTAAATAGCGAAAATAGGTTATTTTCCCAAAAATAACCTACTGTTTACGAAAATAGCCCAGTATAATCTATTTCTTTAATTCTTAATAAAAGGTCATATTCCATCTTGTAAAGTATTATATGTCAGACATAATTACTTAAATTCCACTCAACAGCTTGTAAAATATGCACTTTATTCAACTTTATTTATCTCTCAGCCTCGAACTGCAATGCGAAAATAACCTACTGTTTACGAAAATAGCCCAGTATAATCTATTTCTTTATTTCTTCATAAAAATAGGTATACAACTTGCAAAGTATTATACTTAATACAAAATTGCTAAATTTCCACTCAACAGCTTGTAAAATATGCACATTGATAAACGTTATGTATCTTTCAGCCTCGAACTGCCATGCGAAAATAACCTACTGTTTACAAAAATAGCCCAATATAATCTATTTCTTTATTTCTATATAAAAATATGTATTCCATCTTGTAAAGTATTATCTGTAAGACAAAATTGCTAAATTTCCACTCAACAGCTTGTAAAATATGCACATTAATAAACGTTATGTATCATTCAACCTCGAACCGCCATGCGAAAACAACCTATTGTTTACGAAAATACCTCAATATAATCTATTTCTTTATAAAAAAAATACATATTCCATCTTGTAAAGTGTTATATGTAAGATAAAATTGCTCAATATCCACTCAACGGCTTGTAAAATATCACATTAATAAACTTTATTTATCTTTCAGCCTCCAACTGCCATGCAAAAATATTTACTGTTAACGAGAAACCTAAGTTTTATTTCTTTTTTTTTAATTTCCTACCCTGTCTTACCTCTAACAGCCATGCGAAAATAACCCACTGTTTACGAAAATAGCCCAGTATAATCTATTTCTTTTATACTTAATGAAATGTATATAGCATGATGTAGAGAATAATTACTGATATTCCCCTCAACAGCTTGTAAAATATGCACATTATTAAACTTAATTTATCTTTCAGCCTCCAACTGCCATGCAAAAATATTTACTGTTAACGAGAAACCTAAGTTTTATTTCTTTTTTTTTAATTTCCTACCCTGTCTTATACAGTTAAACACTTTAGACATTTTGACAGAAAGATGTTAATTGAAGACATTATTATTAATTTTGAACTGGGTTTCGAAAGACACACAGTCATTAATTTAGTCACGTAAGAAACGGATGGAAGTTAATTTTTAAGTTGTCAGTCTCCTTGTTAGGATGTTCTGTGTATTTTCTCTTAATCTGGTTGGCGATTTTTTCCAAGCGGAAGGTGTTTTTATAATGTGTAGATCTTGTACGGTCTGAAGATATCATAATATTGGATGTGATTTGCTTTTTTTTGTCCTTACATTTCTGTTCGCGCTTTTCTCATTGACTTAGAGAAATACTTGGCCAACAGTCAATGCCAGTATAGTGATGTTTGAATTTAGGATTCAGTTTAAAGTTGCAGTTCCTTTTAGAGTTCGACAGCGCTCAATATGATTTCCAAACACAATATCGTAAAGTGACCTAAAGAATATTCAGTCCATGAGCTTCCATTCTGTATTCTGTAGCGTGCTTTAGAATGCGATTCGCACTCTCCGAATTAAGAAAATAAAAATAAAAACACACAATCTCTACATAGATATGTTACATACGATAGTGAATCAATTTGTAAATTCAACTGACTGATTTTGAAATAAACGAAACGGACGCGCTCTTTTCCGACGGTCACAGTGCACTACACTGGTCAATAAAATGTGAAAAAATTAATTTTAGTAATAAATTTTGTCATAAATCAAGGAAACCAATCTGGCGTGATGATTATGAAACTAATTTTGTACAAAACATAAACGCGGACCATCTTAAGTACATCTTAAACGCATTAAACTGTCCACCGTCAGAAAACTCAATTGAAAACGCCACGGTTGAAATACAGCGATTATTTGAAAACGCAGCCAGGCAGTCGTTTCCGGGAGCGTGTCAGTCTAACGGAACAAAAACTTTTATAAACAATACTAGGCCATGGTTCGGGCCAAAATGCCATAGGGCCAGGAAAAACTATCATGAAGCTAAATCATGTTATCGTAAGAAGCGTTCTTACACAAATAAATTAAGGTTAAAAAATGCTAGCAAAGAGTATAAAAGAACCATGAACTTTTTTATCAATAAATATAAATTTGAAAAGGCTAATAAATTACGAAACTTGCACTCTAATAGCCCTTAGCAGTACTGGCAATTTTTGAAAAGCTTAAAGCCCAAAGTAATTTCTACGGAAAGTCCGTCTATTAAAGAGTTTTACGATTATTTCAAACGCTTAAATATGAATAATACAGATGATGACTTTGACGATAACGGACTGTTAACTGACCGAAATTTCATAAACAATTCAAATGGATTCCTTAATACGCCAATTACGGATTTTGAAATAATTATTGATTTTTCTCAATGTTTTGACAAAATTTGGCGTTATGGGCTATGGCAGAAGGAGAAAATTTAAGTCTGATTCTCTTCTCTCTTTTTTTGAACGATTTGCAAAATTACCTTGAAACTCACAATGTCCACGGCATAAATCTCAAGGATCCTATTAATGATGAAACTTGGCTGAAACTGTTACTCCTGCTTTATGCCGATGACACCGTGATTTTTTCTAGTAACCAGTCTGATTTTCAAAACAGTTTAAATGTATTTCATAGTTATTGCGATAGATGGAAATTAGTCGTTAACAAAACTAAAACTAAAATAATCGTTTTCGGTTCCAGAAATACCGCCAAATTCAGTTTTAAATTAGGAGATGAGCCAATTGAGATCACAGACAATTATCATTATCTAGGTGTTACTTTCTCCAATAACGGGTCATTTTTAAGAGCCAGAATACATGTAGCTCAACAGGCCAGTAAGGCCATGTATCTTCTTTTTACAAAGTCCCAAAACGCGGATCTCCCAGTTGACTTAACTATCAATCTTTATCAGCATACTGTACTACCTATCCTCACGTACGGATCCGAAATTTATGGCTATGAGAATATTGAATTATTAGAGAAAATAAATAACGACTTCTTACGAAAAATTACTAGTGCAAGGAAAAGTACGCCATTATATATGTTATACGGAGAACCTGGAATGTTTCCAGTATCAGTAACCGTTAAAACAAAAATGATATCTTTTTGGACAAGGTTATTACTTGGAAAAGAAAGTAAAATTTCATTTCTATTATATAAGTTTATGCTAAATCAACGTAATTTAAATTTTAAATGGATTACTAAAATTAAAGATATCTTAAATTCAACAGGTAGCTCAAATTTATGGTTAAACCAAACTATGGCGCTAAACAAACATTCTCACAAAATAATAAATAAAATATTACAAGATCAGTTTATACAATACTGGCATAGCCAACTGCAAATTTCAAATAAGGGTCTTTTTTATAATACCTTTAAGCATAGCTTAGAATACGAACCATACTTTAATTTACTCGTGAAGAAAGATTATTTAACGTTTTTTAAATTCCGTACCAGTAATCACAGGTTGCCAGTTGAAACTGGTCGGTACGACGGAACCCCTTATTTGGAACGTACATGCCCACTTTGCAATAGTAACACAGTCGGAAATGAACAGCACTACTTACTAAGTTGCGAATTTTTTAAACAGCAAAGAAGTCAATACATCCAGGATCCTTATCTTCAAGACAACGATCATTCATTTCGAAAGATTGTACAAATGAAAAACGGAAAAAAGCTCGCCAATCTATGTAAATTCCTACGAATATTTTTTTCTAAATTTTAATAATCCATACCTCCTGTTTGCTAAAAATTTATTATGGTACCCCTTAGAAATATAGAACTATGTATTAATATTTGTTTACCTTTCAATATAAGTCAAAGCATGTGTACAGGTGTATATTTCCAGTCCACTAAACATAGTGACCTATATCCTACTCTAAAATTCGAAGAAAAGGCGATACATAGGGATCGCTTTGTCCGTCGGTCCGGCGGTCCGTCAGTCCGTCACGAAAACTTAACGTTGGATATAACTTCGCCATTTCTAAACATTATCTTATCAAACTTTCAAATTGTATTGCTTATGACAACAGGGTCGAGTTGATGCCAAAATTTCTAGGTCAAGGTCACATTTGACAGAGTTATGCCCCTTTTCATACATGGATTTGTCATGAAAACTTAACGTTGGGAATAACTTTGCCATTTCTTAACATTTCAACATCAAACTTTCAAATTATATTGCTTACGACAACAGGGTCATGATGATGCCAAAATATGTAGGTCAAGGTCACAATTGACAGAGTTATGCCCCTTTTTGTACTTGGATTTTGTCATGAAAACTAAACATTGGCTATAACTATGCCATTTCTTAATGTTTCTTTATCAAACTTTCCAGTTGTAATGCTTACAATTGTATCACTTAAGACAACACCATTTCTCAAGGGCAGATAACCCTCAAATTTATTTTTGCAATGTTATGCCCCTTTTTCAAGTTAAAATTTCTTTGTTAACCTTTTTCTTTATGTCCATGTCTCAAAAAGTGTCAAGGATATTCCATTCAAACTTGGAATACTTGATCACCAGCAAGACCCCTGCAAAGATTGTTGGTACCCATGTCCCTGGGGTCACAGTTAGCCCCACCCCAGGGGTCACTTGATTGTGCTTATACTTATATATAGGAAAAAAACTTCTTAACCCTAGAAATAAAATATTAACTGACATGAGATGGGTAAGTACTCCCCCCCCCCACCCTCCCCTCTGCATGGGGACCCCCCCCCCCCCCAACCAGTCATGCCCCCCCCCCCTCCCCCCTGGCCCCATTTTTTTTTTTTTAAATTTTAAAACGTAGGTACTTTACTCCTCATCCGACCTCAAACCCCCCCCCCCCCACAACCAGTCACCCCCCCCCCCCCCACCCCGGGGCCTAATTTTTTTTTTTTTAAATTCATAGGTACCTGACTCCCCATTCACCCTCAAACCCCCCCCCCCCCCCCCAACCAGTCACCCCCCCCCTCCATTTTTTTTACCCCCCCCCCCTGTGTCTTTTTTTTTTTTAAATTTTAATACATAGGTACTTTACTCCCCATCCTACCTCAATCCCCCCCCATCCCCCCAACCAGTCACCCCCACCCCGGGGCCCAATTTTTTTTTTTTTTTTTTTTTTTTTTTTAAATTCATAGGTACCTGACTCCCCATCCACCCTCAAACCCCCCCCCCCCCCCAACCAGTCACCCCCATTTTTTTACCCCCCCCTCGGGCCTTCTTTTTTAAAAATTTTAATACATAGGTATTTCACTTCCCATCATACACACACACACATCACTATCGGGGCCCCAAAATTTTTTAGCTCACCTGAGCACAAAGTGCTCAGGGTGAGCTTTTCTGATCGGTCTTTGTCCGTCGTCCGTCGTCCGTCCGTCCGTCCGTCCGTCCGTCGTCAACTTTTCATTCAAACGACATCTCCTCTGAAACCAATGGGGCAAATTTAATGAAACTTGCCTGGGATGTTCCTTGCATGAAGCTCTACCAAGATTGTTCAAATGGTTCTGGTCCATTGCATTTCTGGTTCACTGGAGCTAAAAATAGATTTTATAAGTTGGATCTTTAAAAATCTTCTTCTCCGAAACCACAAGGCCTGGAGCTTTGATATTTGGTATGAAGCATCATCTAGTGGACCTCTACCAAGTTTGTTCAAATTATGTCCCTGGGGACAAAACTGACCCCACCCCAGGGGTCAGTTGATTTTACATAGAGTTATATAGGGAAAACTTGAAAATCTTCTTGTCAGAAACCACAAGGCCTAGAGTTAAGATATTTGGTATGTAGCATTGTCTAGTGGACCTCTACCAAGTTTGTTCAAATCATGGCCTCTGGGTCAAAAATGGCCCCGCCCCGGGGGTCACTTGTTTTACATAGAGTTATATAGGAAAATCTTAAAAAAATCTTCTTATCAGAAACCGTAAGTTATAGAGCTTAGATATTTGGTGTGTAGCATTGTTTAGTGGACCTCTACTAAGTTTGTTCAAATTCTGTCCTCTGGGTCAAAAATGGCCCTGCCCCAGGGGCCACTAGTTTTACATAGAGTTATATAAGAAAATCTAAAAAAACTCTTCTTGTCAGAAACCATAAGTTATAGAGCTTAGATATTTGGTGTGTAGCATTGTCTAGTGGACCTCTACCAAATTTGTTCAAATCCTGGCCTCTGGTTCAAAAATGGCCCTGCCCCAGGGGCCACTAGGGTTACATAGAGTTATATAGGAAAAACTAAAAAATCTTCTTGTCAGAAACAAGAAGGCCTACAGTTAAGATATTTGGTATGTAGCATTGTCTAGTGGACCTCTACCAAGTTTGTTCAAATCCTGGCCTCTGGGTCAAAAATGGCCCCGCCCCAGGGGCCACTAGGGTTACATAGAGTTATATAGGAAAAACTAAAAAATCTTCTTGTCAGAAACAAGAAGGCCTACAGTTAAGATATTTGGTATGTAGCATTGTCTAGTGGACCTCTACCAAGTTTGTTAAAATCCTGGCCTCTGGGACAAAACTGACCCCACCCCAGGGGTCAGTTGATTTTACATAGAGTTATATAGGGAAAACTTGAAAATCTTCTTGTCAGAAACCACAAGGCCTAGAGTTAAGATATTTGGTATGTAGCATTGTCTAGTGGACCTCTACCAAGTTTGTTCAAATCATGGCCTCTGGGTCAAAAATGGCCCCGCCCCGGGGGTCACTTGTTTTACATAGAGTTATATAGGAAAATCTTAAAAAAATCTTCTTATCAGAAACCGTAAGTTATAGAGCTTAGATATTTGGTGTGTAGCATTGTCTAGTGGACCTCTACCAAGTTTGTTAGAAAAATGTCCCTAGGGTCACTATTGGCCCCGCCCGAGGGGTCACAAGTTTTAAATAACAATATAGAAGAAAATCTTTAAAAATCTTCTTGTCAGAAACCGTAAGTTATAGAGCTTAGATATTTGGTGTGTAGCATTGTCTAGTGAACCTCTACCAAGTTTGTTCAAATCCTGTCCTCTGGGTCAAAAATGGCCCCGCCCCAGGGGCCACTAGTTTTACATAGAGTTATATAGGAAAATCTTAAAAAATCTTCTTGTCAGAAACCGTAAGTTATAGAGCTTAGATATTTGGTGTGAAGCATTGTCTAGTGGACCTCTACCAAGTTTGTTCAAATCCTGGCCTCTGGGTCAAAAATGACCCCGCCCCAGGGGCCACTAGTTTTACATAGAGTATAGGAAAATCTTAAAAAATCTTCTTTTCAGAAACCGTAAGTTATAGAGCTTAGATATTTGGTGTGAAGCATTGTCTAGTGGACCTCTACCAAATTTGTTCAAATCCTGGCCTCTGGTTCAAAAATGGCCCTGCCCCGGGGGTCACTTGTTTTACATAGAGTTATATAGGAAAAACTAAAAAATCTTCTTGTCAGAAACAAGAAGGCCTACAGTTAAGATATTTGGTATGTAGCATTGTCTAGTGGACCTATACCAAGTTTGTTCAAATCCTGGCCTCTGGGTCAAAAATGGCCCCGCCCCGGGGGTCATTTGTTTTACATAGAGTTATATAGGAAAATCTTAAAAAAATCTTCTTATCAGAAACCGTAAGTTATAGAGCTTAGATATTTGGTGTATAGCATTGTCTAGTGGACCTCTACCAAGTTTGTTCAAATCCTGGCCTCTGAGTCAAAAATGGCCCCGCCCCAGGGGCCACTAGTTTTACATAGAGTTATATAAGTAAATCTAAAAAAAATCTTCTTGTCAGAAACCGTAAGTTATAGAGCTTAGATATTTGGTGTGAAGCATTGTCAAGTGGACCTCTACCAAGTTTGTTAGAAAAATGTCCCTAGGGTCACTATTGGCCCCGCCCGAGGGGTCACAAGTTTTAAATAACAATAAAGAAGAAAATCTTTAAAAATCTTCTTGTCTGAAACCACAAGACCTAGAATTTTAAAATTTGTCATGAAGCAAGCTTTATCAAGCTTTTTCAAATTATTGGATTAGGTTAAAGGTCACGGAGGCTAAAAGTAGATTTATCTACTGTACCTCATAGAGCCTTCATTTATAGACCAATATCTTTGATATTCAGTATAGAGGTTCCTTGCATGGACCTCGACCCATGGGTAGGGTTTGAGATCACTGGGTCAAGGTCAAGGTCACCATAGCTTATAATAGAGATTTCTACTTTCTGTCATAGAGCCTTTATTTATTGACTGATATTTTACATATTTGGTTTGTAGGCACTTACATATTTTCAATTAAAAAATGAAATACTGCTTAACAGCAAACCTAAGTACTCAGGTGAGCGATCCAGGGCCATCATGGCCCTCTTGTTTTTTTTTTTAATACATAACTACTTGACCCAAATTTTTTTTCCATCTTGTATGACTAGGTACTTGCCCTGCCCCAGTCAAATTTTTTTCACTTGGGCCTCTTGTTTAACTTGGCTTATAATTAATTATCCAGCACTGAGAAAAGTGGAGCATGCTGTCTGTGGACAGGTATTGTTGTACTTTGACTAGCATGCTGTCTTTTCCAGCAGGCTCTTGTTTACCTTTTTAGTTATTCTAACAGAGTACCCAAGGGCAACACAAGTGTTCCACCGAACACCCATCTAGTTTTTATTCTTTGTTGTTAAATCCGTTGAGTACTTGATTAAACCAACTGACCGAATTCCCCCTTTACACCTTACACTTTATACTTGAAAATTCAGTTTGCAGATTTCTACCGGATCTTGATATGGCTTTTGTTTTTGAATTTGCGTATCCTCATGTTGTATTTAAAATACCTTGGGTGAAATAAAGTTATCTGTTTGTCTGTCTGTCTGACTGTGCGAAGCTGTTGTCATGACATAATACACAACACAGTCTCTGACACCCTTGGGGCCACTTTACAGT
The DNA here is from genome assembly GCA_012932295.1 of Cyclina sinensis. Lineage (NCBI taxonomy): Eukaryota > Metazoa > Mollusca > Bivalvia > Venerida > Veneridae > Cyclina > Cyclina sinensis. Next base: position 11,419,081 of record JAAONU010000009.1, on the reverse strand, counting down.
GTGTCACAACCTACTTAAACACAGGGCACACACAAGGAATGATATCTTGATCAATCGTACCGAAATATTAATTGGTGCAATTATAATACCACGCGCATGCTTAATTTGTCTCGGTAGGTGTTGATTTAATCATTTGTAACGGTTATTCAGTAATTAAATAATCCGATTACCCAGAATGGAGTAGATATCAAATACACGGCAACTGTATGATCTTTAATCCAGTTGCATTTAAAGAACACTTTCGTGAGATTTTGAAGCAAATTTATTTGTTTTAAACAGTATTAGTTTTATTTTTTTTGAAACAATCATTCCTATCTTCTACAAAATCATCCTGAATTTCGTATTATTACATTAATTTCATCCATATCTTTAATGCGTAGGTATGAACAATAGGCAAATGCAAAAGAGAGCAGTCTTCACGCATTGCGCTATATGATATCAAGAAAATATAGAGAATGTACATGTATTAAAAAGAATACTATAGCGGGGTATCTGAATCGACGTAATCTTTGCATAACCTCGGTACTACTGCTCGAGAGACTCGGTAAATACTCAAAATACTTTATTCTATCCACTGTCTGTCGGGAGCTTAAATCAAACACACAAAATTAAATTTACAGGTCATGTTACAAGTATGACAAATTTGGCTAAAATAGATTTCTTCTTGAAATTGCAAACTAAATATGAACTCATAATGCAGTCAGGACGCTTCCACAGACTTTTCAATTCCTATCCCCAATATGATGAGGGTAAGTAAAGTTTTGAATGTACATCTTTTAACACCTGTTGAATAGAATTTAAGTAATATTGTCTCGAAAATAATTCAGTACAACATGGAATGTGACTTTGAATGAAGAAATGAAACTGACCTATTTTCGTAAAAAAAGGTTATTTTTGCATGGCGGTTCAATGCAGAAAGATAAATTAAGTTCATTAATGTGCATATTTCACAAGTTGTTGAGTGGAATGTAAGTAATTATTCTCAAATACAATATTTAACAAGTTGGAATATGTCAAACGATTACGTTTATTAATGTGCATATTTTACAAGCGGTTGAGTGGAAATTTAGCAATTTTGTCTTAAATATAATACTTTACAAGATGGAATACACATTTTTATATAGAAATAAAGAAATAGATTATACTGGGCTATTTTCGTTAACAGTAGGTTATTTTCGCATGGCAGTTCAAGGCTGAAAGATACATAACTTTTATTAATGTGCATAGTTTACAAGCTGTTGAGTGGAATTTAAGTAATTATATCTAAATTATAATACTTTACAAAATGGAATATGAAATTTTATTAAGAATTAAAGAAATAGATTATACTGAGCTATTTTCGTAACCAGTAGGTTATTTTCGCATGGAGATTTGAGGCTGAAAGATAAATTAAGTTTATTAATGTGCAAATTTTTAGAAGCTGTTGAGTGGAATTTAAGTATTTATGTCTCAAATATAATACTTTAGAAGATGGAATATGACTTTTTATTAAGAATTAAAAAAATCCTCTTCTTTTCCTTATTTAGGTTTAGTTGTTATCTGATATTAACTTCTTTAAATAGTAGTAACTAACTTTGTTAGTATAGTATTTTGAAAAACCATGGAGCTTGTATGTAAATATTTTTGTTAATTATTTGAAAAAAAAAAGAATTAAAGAAATATATTATACTGGGCTATTTTCGTAAACAGTAGGTTATTTTCGCGAAAATAACCTATTTTCGCTATTTAGGCGTACCGCAAATTTTTTTATACAAGCTTAATGATTCTTGCTCAGAATGTTTGCCTTGATGATTTCTTGGATGAGTCCAAGACTGGATCAAGTTGTATTAAGAACAAGATGTCTTCTCCTAAACCACTGAGCCATTTTTTACCAAACTTTGCAGGAATGTTCCTCAATTAGTCCTTTTTCAATTTCCTTTGAATTAAATGATTGCATTTAGAACTGTGGTTGCCATGGCAACCATAAGAAAAACTTCATAAATCTCCTCAAATACAACCTGCCCGATTTCAAAATGATTTTATAGAAACGTTTTTTTTTGTAGCCTTTAATCAAATTCCTTCAGGACCTGATGGTCATTTAAAAATCAAAGTTTATAAAGACTGAAAAATTTGTTATAAACTGGTCACATGCCACACAATTTTCATACTTTGTGACATCGTTTTTGCAGATTCAGCCATGTTAAGTAAGTCTGCTCTAGAGATTATAGAAATACTATGTAAGTATAACCAGATAAATAATAAAATTATACCCCTGAAACGAAGTTTGGAGGGGTATATAGGAGTCACCCGGTGGTTGGTCGGTCGGGCGGCGGGCGGGCAGGCAGTCAGTCCATTGCCATTTCCTTGTCCGGAGCATTACTTGAAAACTAATGGTTTGAATTCAATGCAACCTCATACATTTGTCAAGCACAACCCTTTGGACAAGATCTTCAAGTGAACCAGACTCAACTTGACCTTGAATCATAAATGACCTTCACCTTCAAGCTCAGATTATTAAATTTTGCTAAAATTGTCCATAACTTTAGTATTTGTGGTCGGATTTGATTTATACTTGGACAAAACAACACTTATGACAAAACCGACATGTTGAATGTTCACTGTGGAACAATTTACCAGCCAGTATTACTCACTCAAAATCTCTGCCTGCTTTTAAGCTTGCTGTGAAACAGTACTTTTTAAATAAATTGAATTAAACTGTATTTTATGACTGTATATTTTTTAAGGATAAATTTTGGCATGAGTCATGCATGAATGATTTTCTTTTATAATATAATGCTTATATATCTTTTTAGATAAATGTGTCTTAAATGTTAGGCAGATCCTAAGTTTAAATTATATATTTATAAATTTATTGAAAATACAATACTTAACTATCTGTGATATAAATGTTTTCTTTTGTTTGTTATTATAATAGGATTGAATCTTGTCTTATGGATTGTATATTTTAGTATCAACATAATTCTTAGTATTAGTGAAAAATTGTATGTGATAGTATTTTTTGTGATATTTTCTGTGATACTTTCCATCAAATATTAACATTGCCTCTCTATGCCATGCCATCAACGCTTAGGGACCACAATGAAAATAAGGGTGTACCCTTTTTTGTGTTATCCCTGGTGTTGGTGTACATGTCATGGTTTTTGTGCTCATGTATGTGTTGTACTATTTATCACTTCATGTGTTTAAATACCATGTATGTACATTATGCCAAAATAAATCTTATCTTATCTTATCTTGAATAACTCAGATTTTACCATGACGTTAAAATGACCTGGACCATCAAGGTCAGATGATTGAATTTTGCTTAAATTGTCATAACTTTCTCATTTATTTATAGATTTGATTCATATTTAGACTAATAACACTTATGACCAATCCGACATTATAATTATTTCAAGCTTGACCTTGACCTTAAAATGACCTTGACAGTCAAGGTCAAATGATTGAATTTTGTCAAAACTGGCCATAATTTTGTTATTTATGGTTAGATTTGAATCAGACTTTGACAAAACAACACTTATGACAAAGCCGACAAGATAAATTATTCAAGTTTGACCTTAACCTTAAAATTACCATGACCGTCAAGGTCAAATGATTAAATTTTGCTTAAATTGTCATAACTTTGATGTTTATGGTTGGTTTTGATTCATACTTGGACAAAACAACAATTATGACAAAGCCGACATATTGAATAACTCAGGTATGACCATAACCTAAAAATGATCTTGACCATCAAGGTCAGATGATTGAAGTTTGCTTAAATTGTCATACCTTTTCATTTATTTATGGATTTGATTTATACTTGGACAAAACAACACTTATGACAAAACTGACATATTGAATAACTCAGGTATGACCATAACCTAAAAATGACCTAGACCGTCAAGGTCAGATGATTGAATTTCGCTTAAATTGTCATACCTTTCTCATTTATTTATGGATTTGATTCATACTTGGACAAAACAACACTTATGACAAATCGGACATTTTGATTCTTTCTTTGATATGACCTTGACCTTTAAATGACCTTTACAGTCAAGGTCAGATTATTGAAAAAAAAAAAAACACTTATGACAAAGCCAACATGATAAATTATTCAAGTGTGACCTTTACCTTAAAATGACCATGACCATCAAGGTCAAATTATTGAATTTTGCTACAGTTTGCCATTACTTTGTCATTTATTGTTGGAATTGATTCATACTCGGACAAAACATCACTTGTGACAAAACCGACATGTTGAATAACTCAAGTGTGACCATGACCTAAAAATGACCTTGAACATCATGGTCAGATGTTTGAATTTTGCTTAAATTGTCGTAACTTTGTCATTTATTGATGGATTTAATTTATACTTGGACAAAACAATACTTTTGACAAATCCGACATTTTGATTCAAGTTTGACCTTGACCTAAAAAATTACCTTGACTAGCAAGATCAGATTATTGAAATTTGCTTAGATTGGTCATAACTGTGTAATTTATATACTACTCAAAATTTGATAGGGATCACTTTTTTGTCGAGCCCGCTTGCAGTGAGCTCAACTTAGTCGCCACTTTTGGTGTATAGTTCGGTGTATCTGCATCCGTGCGTCAGTCAGGATTTGTCTGCTCTATATCTTGCTCATTCTTTGAAGGATTACAAAATAATTTAGTAGAAATGTTCATCATGATGGGGTTGTTTGTTGCAAACAAAACCCAGGTCCACCGCTCAAAGGTCAAGGTCACACTTGGGGGTCAGCGCAAAACCCGTGTCCGGAGTGTAACTTCTACATGCCTGGAGGGATTTTAATATAACTTTGGACAAGTATTCTCCATAGTGAGGCGGATTGTCGCACAAAAAATTCAGGTGTCTGTGGCAAAGGTCAAGGTCACACTTAGGGGTCGAAAGTCAAATAACAAATTAAAACATTCATTTGTGAGTTTAACTTCTATATACATGGATGGATTTTAATATAACTTAGCATAAATGTTCTCCATGTTGAGTTGAGTTGTCTCGTGCAAAATGAAGGTCAAGGTCACAAGAGGTCAAAGGTCAAATAAAAATATTAAAATTTGTTTGTTGGCGCTGTACCTTGCTTATGCTTTAAAGTATTATGCTTACTGGTCAGAGGATTTTGAAATTGTTGAGCCCCCTTGTGGTGAGGTCGACTTAGTTGCTGCTTTTCACTTTTTGTGGTTTGGTGTATGTGCATCCGTCAGTCTGTGTGTCTGTCTAGATTTGTCCAGTCTATATCTTGCTTATTCTTTGAAGGATTACAAAATAGTTTGATACAAATGTTCACTGTGATGGGATGGTGTGTCACACGCAAAACCCAGGTCCGCCGCTCAAAGGTCACATTTGGAGGGTCAGCTCAGTACCCGTGTCCGGAGCATAACTTCCACATGCGTGGCGGGATTTTAATATAACTTGGGACAAATGTTCTCCATAGTGAGGTGGAATGTCGCCCGAAAAATTGTGTCTGTGGTAAAGGTCAAGGTCTTACTTCAGGGTCAAAGGTCAAATAACAAATTTTAACATTCATTTGTGAGTATATTTCTTTATACAGGGATAGATTTTTATATAAGTTATAACAAATGTTCTCCAAAGTGAGTTGAGTTGTCTTGCGCAAAATGAAGGTCAAGGTTACAAGAGGTCAAAGATCAAATAAAAATATCAAAATGTTCAAATAACATGAATTGAGTTTTTTAGGCACAAATGTTAATCATGAGACTTCATGTCATGCCCATGAACCAGGTCAGAGGTCAAAGTCACCTAAGATGATGCAATGTCAAGATTTTGCCTTGGGTATAAAGAGGATGTGCTGTGCACATCTCATTTGTATATACATCTTTCTCCTTGATCTGAAGCTAATAGGTTCAGGTTTGAATTAAGACGAGCGGGCTCAACATTCTGCCCGTGGGCATGTCTTGTATTTCTCAAATATCTTTTTAATGATAACCTCAAGATAACTTTCTCATACATATAGTTTATTCATATGGCAAAGCCAACCTGTCCAGCAGATTTTGATTGCTTACCTGTACATGGCTCGATGCACGGGAAAAGCGATACCCCTGGAAAAGTTGTGCACCACGGGCATGTTCCTTCATGTAAACATCTGTTTTATTCAGACTTCGCTTGTGCATGGTAACGTTTATATCAAACCTAGCACTGGTCATGGCAAATCTACGGCAAAGACGGTGTATTGACGATGTGGAGATGAATAGGGGGGTAGGGATGCTTGAGGCTTGAGGCTGGGCATTCCCAACGGCACGTGGCAGGTGTCCTTGAGGTGTCCAGGATGTGGCGACAGTTTCAAACTTACGGGCATGTCACGCATAGCCATGGCGGAGGGCGTCAGAGGTCCACAACTCAGCGTGAGGACCGGTTTATTGTCGTTCAAGCGCGACATCAGTGCTGTGTTACCGCTACTGCCCTCCAAAATGACTTCCAGAATGCCACTGGTGGCAATCACCATAATGCAGATGGACTAAAATGCTTAGCCGAAGTCCAACATAAACCATGACAGGAAGGACCTGATAGTTGATGCACTATTCACCAACAGGATGGAGACCGTAGTTAAACTGAACTTGTGTTGTGGGCTGCCAGGTGTCTTCCAGGTAATTTTTTTATCAAACATTATTTAAAAATGGCAGTTTCAGTGTATTTTATTATGAGTCAAGCTTGAAGTTTAAGACCATAATAGTGCTGAAAAATCATGGGACCAGAATGGGATCAAACCACAATATTCAGCCTGCAAGTCAGGTGCTGAGCTATCCAGCCAGACACTATATTATAACACTGTATAATAATATAAAAAAAACATGCCATGTTACATATTGTTGTTCAAAGCATTCTTTGTAATAAAAGTTTTGATTCAAAATACCTTTAACTTTTATTCTCAGGAGTATGTGAAGAAATTCCAGAAGGAAGTTCCACAGATCTACCTTTTACATAAGAATATGGTGGAAGTCACAAGAAAATTCCTGTGTCTGTTCATCAAGCCAGATATTGGATGTTGATGATGTTTCCATACAGAAGCCTAATAAGGACTTGTCAGTTGGGCAGTTTGCCATATCCCAACTAACAAAAGCCCGCATGGACAAAGGAAAAAGACACTGGGTGCAGAAACTGTATAAAGGACTCAGAACAGGCTACATCCAAGCAGCAAAAAACTGCCGAAATTGCCTCTAGACAACCAAACTCTAAGAAACATGGCTGTGCTGGAACCTGACCTTCACAACCATAGCCAGTGCTCGAAGGCCTTCATGAACCTGGCAACGAAGCTACCAAATGCTGTGCCAGAAGAGTGGCCATGCTTGCATCAAACTACAAAAACAGTGACAGAGTAGATGTCGACTTCTGGGGACATGTTGTTAAATTACAATCCTTTAAAGAACAAAGATACCCAGTCTTGACCAAGTTGGCATGTTCCTTACTAACAGCTTTCAGTGGGTCATTGGTGGAAGGTACCTTTAATATAATGGGGGAGGACATCATGGAAGAGGACAGAGCTACCATGGCCATTGAAAACTATGAAGCTGTGGCCATCGTGAAGATTGGTCTTAAAAGAAAAAATGTAAATGCCCACAAAATGTCCAAATTTTTCACTCAATTGCATTTTTTGTTAAATTGCATTTTATCTTAATTGAATAAAGAAGAAAAAATGACGGGACAGATTTTTAGCTCAGGGTGAGCTTTTGTGATCGGTCTTTGTCCGTCGTCCGTCAGTCCGTCCGTCCGTCGTCAACTTTTCATTCAAACGACATCTCCTCTGAAACCAATGGGGCAAATTTAATGAAACTTGCCTGGGATGTTCCTTGCATGAAGCTCTACCAAGATTGTTCAAATGGTTCTGGTCCATTGCATTTCTGGTTCACTGGAGCTAAAAATAGATTTTATAAGTTGGATCTTTAAAAATCTTCTTCTCCGAAACCACAAATCCCGGAGCTTTGATATTTGGTATGAAGCATCATCTAGTGGACCTCTACCAAGTTTGTTCAAATTATGTCCCTGGGGACAAAACTGACCCCACCCCAGGGGTCAGTTGATTTTACATAGAGTTATATAGGGAAAACTTGAAAAATCTTCTTGTCAGAAACAACAAGGCCTAGAGTTTAGATATTTGGTATGTAGCATTGTCTAGTGGACCTCTACTAAGTTTGTTCAAATCATGGCCTCTGGGTCAAAAATGGCCCCGCCCTGGGGGTCACTTGTTTTACATAGAGTTATATAGGAAAATCTTTAAAAAATCTTCTTGTCAGAAACCGTAAGTTATAGAGCTTAGATATTTGGTGTGTAGCATTGTATAGTGGACCTCTACCAAGTTTGTTCAAATTCTGTCCTCTGGGTCAAGAATGGCCCCGCCCCAGGGGCCACTAGTTTTACATAGAGTTATATAGGAAAATCTAAAAAAAATCTTCTTGTCAGAAACCGTAAGTTATAGAGCTTAGATATTTGGTGTGCAGCATTGTCTAGTGGACCTCTACCAAGTTTGTTCAAATCCTGGCCTCTGGGTCAAAAATGACCCCGCCCCAGGGGCCACTAGTTTTACATAGAGCTATATAGGAAAATCTTAAAAAATCTTCTTGTCAGAAACCGTAAGTTATAGAGCTTAGATATTTGATGTGAAGCATTGTCTAGTGGACCTCTACCAAATTTGTTCAAATCCTGGCCTCTGGGTCAAAAATGGCCCCGCCCCGTGGGGTCACTTGTTTTACATTGAGTTATATAGGAAAAACTAAAAAATCTTCTTGTCAGAAACAAGAAGGCCTACAGTTAAGATATTTGGTATGTAGCATTGTCTAGTGGACCTCTACCAAGTTTGTTCAAATCCTGGCCTCTGGGTCAAAAATGGCCCCGCCCCGGGGGTCACTTGTTTTACATAGAGTTATATAGGAAAATCTTAAAAAAATCTTCTTATCAGAAACCGTAAGTTATAGAGCTTAGATATTTGGTGTGTAGCATTGTCTAGTGGACCTCTACCAAGTTTGTTCAAATCCTGGCCTCTGAGTCAAAAATGGCCCCGCCCCAGGTCTAGTGGACCTCTACCAAGTTTGTTAGAAAAATGTCCCTAGGGTCACTATTGGCCCCGCCCGAGGGGTCACAAGTTTTAAATAACAATATAGAAGAAAATCTTTAAAAATCTTCTTGTCTGAAACCACAAGACCTAAAATTTTAAAATTTGGCATGAAGCAAGCTTTATCAAGCTTTTTCAAATTATTGGATTAGGTTAAAGGTCACGGAGGCTAAAAGTAGATTTATCTACTGTACCTCATAGAGCCTTCATTTATAGACCAATATCTTTGATATTCAGTATAGAGGTTCCTTGCATGGGTAGGGTTTGAGGTCACTGGGTCAAGGTCAAGGTCACCATAGCTTATAATAGATATTTCTGCTTTCTGTCATAGAGCCTTTATTTATTGACTGATATTTTACATATTTGGTTTGTAGGCACTTACATATTTTGAATTAAAAAATGAAATACTGCTTAACAGCAAACCTAAGTACTCAGGTGAGCGATCCAGGGCCATCATGGCCCTCTTGTTTTTTTTTGTTAACTTTTTTCGTAGTACACAGTTATTTCGTTATACTGCTATTCGTAGTAGCATGATTTGACTGTATACATATGTAAATTAATTTCTTTTAAAAATGTTAGCACTAAATTGAAATTTATATGTATGTATATGTATCTTATTTTTATGCCCCCATACAGTTTTTTAATTTTCTGTCTGTCTGTCTGTCAGTCTGTCTGCTTTTTGTTCAGTCCATAACTTTGTCAGTCATGGATGGATTTTGAAAAATTTTGCAAAAACCTGTGGCACATTGAGATGATGTGTCACATACAAGACCCATGTTTGTAGGTCAAAGGTCAAGGTCACACTTGGACTTGAAAGGAAATTTTCATAATAGTGCATTGATGGTCATGTCCCGTCAACATTTCTGACATCCCTGGATGGATTTTACAATGACTTGGCATAAATGTGTTGGACATGATGACGACTTGTTTCATGCAAGAATCAGGTGTCCCGTTTAGAGGTCAAGGTCACACTTGTCATCCAAAGTCATGTTATGAATATTTCATAATAGTGCATTGATGGTCATGTCTGGTCAACAATTATGACATCCCTGGATAGATTTTAAAATGACTTGGCATGAATGTCTTAGATATGGTGACAACATGTCACATGCAAGAATCAGGCCTCCACCTTAAAGGCCAAGGTCAAACTTGTATGTCTAAAGTGGTGATATGGTTGTGAATAGATGGTCCTGCTTTGTGCATAATTTATACCCCCACTACAGAATGTGGTGGGGGGTATACTGGAATCGCTTTATCGTATCCTTCGGTCAGTCCTTCAGTCAGTCTCCACCTTGTCCGCTCAATAAATCATATACTAATGGAAGGAATTTCTTCAAACTTGGCTTTGATGTTAACCTCAACATGGGAATGTGCAGAACCCATGTTGCCCTTTTGTCAGGTTAAGGTTACACTGGAAGGTCAGTTAATTTTCGTGTTACCCCTTGAAGAATTTCCTTCAAACTTGGCTCAGATGTTCACCTCATGATAATGATGTACAGAACCCATGTTGACCTTTACCAGCTCAAGGTCAAGTACACACTTGAAGATGAAATATTTGACAGTGAATTATAAGACAAGGATTTTCTTCTAACTTCGTCTCAACAAGACAATGTGCATAACCCATATTGCCCTTGTGTCAGCTCAAGGTCAAGGTCACACTGGAAAGTCAGACAAAATTTTTGTCTGCTCTTAAATTAATCCTATACCCCTTGAAGGATTTTATTCAAACTTAGCTCAAATGTTTCCCTGATGAAGAGGATATGCAGTACCTCGTACTAGCTCATGGTCAAGGCCACACTTGAATGTCAGTTATTATTAGACAATCAAGTGTAAGATGAGGATTTTTTTCTTGTTTGGCTGAAAACATGATATTCTTTATTTTAGCTCATAATTTCTTTGTTTTAGTAAATTTGCATAATCAAAGGTTATTGTTACCTGTTAACTGATTTGATGATTCAAAATTTATTCATTGCCATTACCTGAGAAGTGTTGTCTTTTTTTCCATCAAACACAACTATTTTATGCCACAAAAGTTATTCCCTATTCCATATATCCAAATATTCAAGCCGCCTTCTGTCAATGACATTGATGGGGGAATGAATCACATTCAGCGTTAGTTCTAGTTTTTATGCCCCCACAAAGTGGGTGCATATAGCATTTCACTTGTCCGTCAGTCCGTACGACCCTATGTATGTACGTCCCAAAATTTTGTAAACGCAACTCCTCTTAAACCGGATGGCAGATTTTGCTTAAACTTTAAGGGATGAACAACCTTAATGTGTAGATGATAGTTAAGGAAGGAATTTTTGCTTCGACCAGATTTAACGGAATAATGGCCCTTTGTTGATTTTTTCACTATATACCATATCGCCAAATAAATTTGTGAACGCAACTCCTCATAAACTGGCTGGCAGATTTTGCTTTAACTTTCAGGAATGAACAACCTTAATGTGTAGATGATAGTAAAGGAAGGAATTTTTGCTGCGACCAAATTTAACGGAATTATGGCCCTTTGTTGATTTTTTCACTATATACCATAAAGTGAAATAAATTTGTGAACGCAACTCCTCATAAACCGGATGGCAGATTTTGCTTAAACTTTCAGGGATGAACAACCTTAATGTGTAGATGATAGTAAAGGAAGGAATTTTTGCTGCGACCAAATTTAACGGAATTATGGCCCTTTGTTGATTTTTTCACTATGTACCATAAAGTGAAATAAATTTGTGAACGCAACTCCTCATAAACCGGATGGCAGATTTTGCTGAAACTTTCAGGGATGAACAACCTAAATGTGTAGATGATAGTAAAGGAAGGAATTTTTGCTGCAACCAAATTTAACGGAATTATGGCCCTTTGTTGATTTTTTCACTATATACCATAAAGTGAAATAAATTTGTGAACGCAACTCCTCATAAACGGGATGGCAGATTTTGCTAAAACTTTCAGGGATGAACAACCTTAATGTGTAGATGATAGTAAAGGAAGGGTAATGTTTTTTACGGGACCTGACACACCTTGGGTTTCTATATTTTAATCTGTAGTTAACTTTCATGTGTAACATTTTTTAAATTTTACCTGCTTACTTTAATATCAGCAACATGTAATTACTTGTGTGTCTCTTTCTTCATCTTCGCTAATGTGATTCCTCATAGTAAATAAATATTTACAACATTTTTATGTCGACTATTCAAAGAATAAGGAGGTCTATTGTACTTGCGGCGTGGCTATCGGGTTAAAGTTTTAGGGCAAGCTTCTCATTTTCACTATTTCTTCCCTTTCTACTGCAGATATTTGGTTCAAACTTGGCCGTAGACTGTGTCATTCCATCAAGGCCCATAACTCTGTTAAGCATTTTTAGCTCACCTGAGCACAAAGTGCTCAGGGTGAGCTTTTCTGATCGGTCTTTGTCCGTCGTCCGTCCGTCCGTCCGTCGTCAACTTTTCATTCAAACGACATCTCCTCTGAAACCAATGGGGCAAATTTAATGAAACTTGCCTGGGATGTTCCTTGCATGAAGCTCTACCAAGATTGTTCAAATGGTTCTGGTCCATTGCATTTCTGGTTCACTGGAGCTAAAAATAGATTTTATAAGTTGGATCTTTAAAAATCTTCTTCTCCGAAACCACAAGGCCTGGAGCTTTGATATTTGGTATGAAGCATCATCTAGTGAACTTCTACCAAGTTTGTTCAAATTATGTCCCTGGGGACAAAACTGACCCCACCCCAGGGGTCAGTTGATTTTACAAAGAGTTATATAGGGAAAACTTGAAAATCTTCTTGTCAGAAACCGTAAGTTATAGAGCTTAGATATTTGGTGTGTAGCATTGTCTAGTGGACCTCTACCAAGTTTCTTCAAATCATGGCCTTTGGGTCAAAAATGGCCCCGCCCCGGGGGTCACTTGTTTTACATAGAGTTATATAGGAAAATCTTAAAAAAATCTTCTTGTCAGAAACCGTAAGTTATAGAGCTAAGATATTTGGTGAATAGCATTGTCTAGTGGACCTCTACCAAGTTTGTTCAAATCCTGTCCTCTGGGTCAAAAATGGCCCCGCCCCAGGGGCCACTAGTTTTACATAGAGTTATATAAGAAAATCTTAAAAAAACTTCTTGTCAGAAACTGTAAGTTATAGAGCTTAGTTATTTAGTGTGTAGCATTGTCTAGTGGACCTCTACGAAGTTTGTTCAAATCCTGGCCTCTGGGTCAAAAATGACCCCGCCCCAGGGGCCACTAGTTTTACATAGAGTTATATAGGAAAATCTTAAAAAATCTTCTTGTCAGAAACCGTAAGTTATAGAGCTTAGATATTTGGTGTGTAGCATTGTCTAGTGGACCTCTACCAAGTTTGTTCAAATCCTGTCCTCTGGGTCAAAAATGGCCCCGCCCCAGGGGCCACTAGTTTTACATAGAGTTATATAGGAAAATCTTTAAAAATCTTCTTGTCAGAAACCGTAAGTTATAGAGCTTAGTTATTTAGTGTGTAGCATTGTCTAGTGGACCTCTACCAAATTTGTTCAAATCCTGGCCTCTGGGTCAAAAATGGCCCCGCCCCAGGGGCCACTAGTTTTACATAGAGTTATATAGGAAAATCTTAAAAAATCTTCTTGTCAGAAACCGTAAGTTATAGAGCCTAGATATTTGGTGTGTAGCATTGTCTAGTGGACCTCTACCAACTTTCTTCAAATCCTGGGCTCTGGGTCAAAACTGGCCCCGCCCCGGGGGTCACTTGTTTTACATAGAGTTATATAGGAAAAACTAAAAAATCTTCTTGTCAGAAACAAGAAGGCCTACAGTTAAGATATTTGGTATGTAGCATTGTCTAGTGGACCTCTACCAAGTTTTTTTCAAATCCTGGCCTCTGGGTCAAAAATGGCCCCGCCCCGGGGGTCAATTGTTTTACATAGAGTTATATAGGAAAATCTTAAAAAATCTTCTTGTCAGAAACCGTAAGTTATAGAGCTTAGATATTTAGTGTGTAGCATTGTCTAGTGGACCTCTACCAAGTTTGTTCAAATCCTGTCCTCTGGGTCAAAAATGACCCCGCCCCAGGGGCCACTTGTTTTACATAGAGTTATATAGGAAAAACTTAAAAAATCTTGTTGTCAGAAACCGTAAGTTATATAGCTTAGATATTTGGTGTGTAGCATTGTCTAGTGGACCTCTACCAAGTTTGTTCAAATCCTGGCCTCTGGGTCAAAAATGGCCCCGCCCCGGGGTCACTTGTTTTACATAGAGTTATATAGGAAAAACTAAAAAATCTTCTTGTCAGAAACAGAAGGCCTACAGTTAAGATATTGGTATGTAGCATTGTCTAGTGGACCTCTACCAAGTTTGTTCAAATCATGGCCTCTGGGTCAAAAATGGCCCCGCCCCGGGGGTCACTTGTTTTACATAGAGTTATATAGGAAAATCTTAAAAAATCTTCTTATCAGAAACCGTAAGTTATAGAGCTTAGATATTTGGTGTGTAGCATTGTCTAGTGGACCTCTACCAAGTTTGTTAGAAAAATTTCCCTGGGGTCACTATTGGCCCCGCCCGAGGGGTCACAAGTTTTATATAACAATATAGAAGAAAATCTTTAAAAATCTTCTTGTGTGAAACCACAAGACCTACAATTTTAAAATTTGGCATGAAGCAAGCTTTATCAAGCTTTTTCAAATTATTGGATTAGGTTTAAGGTCACGGAGGCTAAAAGTAGATTTATCTACTGTACCTCATAGAGCCTTCATTTATAGACCAATATCTTTGATATTCAGTATAGAGGTTCCTTGCATGGACCTCTACCCATTGGTAGGGTTTGACTGGTTCAAGGTCAAGGTCACCATAGCTTATGATAGATATTTCTACTTTCTGTCATAGAGCCTTTATTTATTGACTGATATTTTACATATTTGGTTTGTAGGCACTTACATATTTTCAATTAAAAATGAAATACTGCTTAACAGCAAACCTACAGCCAAAGTACTCAGGTGAGCGATCCAGGGCCATCATGGCCCTCTTGTTATTAGTTATTCCCCTTTTAAGACTTTGAAAAAATCTTTAATTTCAGGCTTTTATTATACCTTCAAGCACTAAGAATAGTCAAGCGTGCTGTCCATCCGTCAGCCCTTGTTTCCGTATAAAATATCTAATTTTGAAATAAAAGGACAGCATTAATAATATACAAAACGCCTCAATTCATTTGCAACTACAGAAAAAAATTGTTCCCCACCTAAATCTTACATACAGAATATACATGCTCTTGTTTATGAGCACTTATGCATAGTGGAGGCATCCGTGTCCTATGGACACAGTTCTAGTTGTTATTCATAGATGGATTTTGAAGTAATTATGGACTAATGTGTTGAAAATTTAGACAATCCTAGATTTGTAGCTTAAAAGTTAAGGACACAACTGGAAAGGAAATTTTTCATAAAAATACATTGATAGTTGTTCCGGTCAGCAATTTTGTTATTCATGAATGCCTAGTCTGGATGTTCTCATGAAATATTTCTTGAAAAAATATGTATTAAAGTTTTAAGTTATTTGGTATCAACATTTATATGATGAATAATAATATTTTGTTCTAAAAGAATTTATCAGCTATTATATGTATATAATTAGTGAATTTATCTCAACTGACAAACAACATACTGGTATATGTTTAATTCTTTTGTTGTTTGTTGTCATTTATGATAATTACTATCAGTATAATTATTTAAAATGATACAAGTTAAAAATAAATGATACAGTAATCAGATGTAAAAGATGCTTGTGCTTTGGCTGACACCAGCAATTTCACAGACAGGTAACTTCGAAACTATAAATATGTTTAGTAATGCATGTTTTATTAAAAGTATGGCTACACCAACCTACTGACACATGTTTGTTAACATTTCTTTCTCCTTTCACACTTCTTCTTTGAAACTTTCCTATACTATCTGGCCTTCATTTCCAGTGAAAAACATATTCTTATCCCAAGTGTGGCTTCAGAGGCATATGTCCATTCACAACGACAGGTCTTGTTTCATCATCGCTATCCCCTTTAACAGCACTAGGATTTTTAATAAAAGCAGTCTTTTTTATAGAGATTGCCATGTCTTACAATTTTGACATGTGTAGAACATAAATATAACCATGCTTTTGATGGTTAAGGTAATGGTCAGTAACAGTATGATTTAAATGGCATGATGCAGTTTGAGCAGTTCAGACATTTTAAATTGTCCAAATAGTCCAGAATGGTGAAGCGCATCAGGAAGTTTTGAAAAAAAAACATGTGGCAGTTTAAAAAGTGCATTATGTATTTAAGTGCATTATGTATTTAAGAAAGCACATGATGCATATTAATTATAAACTGCTTTACGTTTCTTAGCTACATGCAGTGGTAGTGTATAGTTTCAAACCAGTTTGTATGCCATGATTTTGAAGGTAATTTACCATCTTATTTCAGAGTTGAGTGCCATTGATTCTGCCAAAAAGAGAGCAAAAGACAAGAAGAAGAAGCAGCGGACACCTGTTGTAGGTGATATAGGTTCATTAGGAGATGCTCTACCTACACTGGAACTTCTTCTCAAAACGACTACAAACCCACCACTCAATAGGTGTAGTAATTTTGTTTTGACTAAGACCATAATAAATTAATTCCTAGATTATCATCCAAACTTTTTTCAAAAGGTGGAGGGTGGGGTGAGAATATCACTTTTGTATTTTTCAGAAAACCGTTATACTTTACAATTAAATATGAAATTTTGGATAAACTACCTGAAACTATCATTTTGTTTACTTTATTTATCTCTGACAATTTATTTTTTCACATATCTGCCCCTTTTTGGTACGAAATTGGATAGAACTCATCTCCCTAAGTTTATTATTTGATACAATAATAGCAGACAGAATCAACCTGAATGAAAGTATGTTAGTTCTACAGTAGCCTAATTCATTTTTTTAAAGAGCTGAACCGCTGTTATAGATCTGTTTTTAGCTCACCTGAGCACAAAGTACTCAAGGGTGAGCTTTTGGGATCATTGATTGTCCGGCATAGGTCAGACTGCGTCGTCAACAATTTGACTTGAACAATTCTCCTAATCGTTAAGCCAACTTCGAAGAAATATGCCTGGGATATTCCTTACATGAAGCTCTACCAAAATTGTTCAAAGAATTGAATTACATCAAGAATTCTGGATTCCATGGCAACAGAAAGGGAAAACTTAAAATCTTCTGATCTGAAACAACAAGGCCCTGAGCCTTAAGATTTGGTATGTAACATTGTCTATTGGACCTCTACCAAGTTTGTTCAAATTATACCCCTGGGGTTAAATTTGGCCCTGCCCTGTGGGTCAATTTATTTTACAAAGGGAAAACTTCGAAAATTTTCTAGTCTGAAACCACAAGGCCCTGAGCCTTAGTAATCAAATTGTCCATCCGTCAGTCTGTCCCCATTTTGTCTGCAGCATAACTCCAAAAGTATATAAGGCATTGACTTCAAACTTGGAATATAGCTTGATGGCGATAAGAAGTGCAGTGCACAAAAACCATTACTCTAGCCATGCTGATTCTTGAGTTATCTCCCCTTTTCAGTTTTCCTTGCCATTTTCTCACAAAGTGTACATGGGATTTGCTTCAAACTTAGATTAAAGGTTGTTGGTGATGAGACGGGTGCAGTGCACAAGAATCATAACTCCAGCTCACTTACATTTTGAATAATCTCCTTTTGTCATTTTTGCTTGTCGGGGGCATAACTCAAAAAGTATTGGAGATATCAACTTGAAAATTCATAGATAAATAGATCTCATTGAAGAAAAGTGCAGTGCTCAGGAACCATAACTGTCTTTTGCACAGTTTTGGAATTATTGCCCTTTAAAATAATTCATATTAATTTTTGTCCAGGGCATAACTCAAAAAGTATTGGAGATATCAGCTTGAAACTTCATAGATAGATAGATCTCATTGAGGAGAAGTGCATTGTCCAGGAACCTTAACTGTTTTTTGAATAATTTTGGAATTATTGCCCTTTGAAATCTTTTAATACTTGATTTTTGTCTGGGGCGTAACTCAAAAAGTATTGGAGGTATCATCTTGAATCTTCATAGATGGATAGATCTCATTGAGGTTAAGTGCACAACCTAAGAACCATAACTCTTTTTACATACTTTTGAGATTATGGCCCCTTGAAATCTTTGAAACTTAATTTTTGTCCGGGGCCTAATTCAAAAAGCATTAGAGGTATCAACTTGAAACTTCATAGAGAAATAGATCTCATTGTGCCTAAAAACCATAACTCTCTTTTGGATAATTTTGGAGCTGTCGGGTTTTGTTTGTCAGGGGCATAACTCAAAAACTAGTGAAGGGATCAACTTGAAACTTCATAGATAAGTAGATCTGATTGAGGAGAAGTGCAGTGCCCAAGAACCATAACTGTCTTTGCATAATTTTGGAATTATTGCCCTTTGAAGCTCACCTGAGCACACCGTGCTCATGGTGAGCTATTGTGATCCCCCTGTGTCCGTCGTCGTGCGTCGTCCGTCGTCAACAATTTCATAAAACAACATCTCCTCTGAAACCAATGACTGCACATTAACCAAACTACACAGGAATTATCCTTGGGTGGTCCCCTTTCAAAGTTGTTCAAATAATTCTGGTCTGTTGCATAAGTAGGTCACAGGGCCAAAAAAGAAGTTTCAAAAATGCAAATTAAAAAAATCTTCTTGTCAGAAAATACGAGGGAAAGAGCTTTGATATTTGGTATATGACATCATCTATAGGTCCTCTACCAAAGTTGTTCAAATTATAACCCTAGTGCCAAAATTGGCCCCGCCCCAGGGGGTCATAGCTTTTCCTTATATGAATATAGTAAAAACTTAAAAAATCTTCTCCTCTGAAATGACAAAGGCTAGAGCTTTGATATTTGTTATATGACATCATCTATAGGTCCTGTACAAAAGTTGTTCAAATTATGCCCCTAGTCTCAAATAGGCCCCGCCCCAGGGGGTCATAGGTTTTCCTCATATGTATATAGTAAAAACTTTAATAATCTTCTCCTCTGAAATGACAAAGGCTAGAGCTTTGATATTTGGTATATGACATCATCTATAGGTCCTCTATGAAAGTTGTTGAAATAATGCCCCTAGTGCCAAAATTGGCCCCGCAACGGGGGGTCAGGTTTTCATTATATGTACATGTATATTGCAAAATCTTAAAAAATCTTCTCCTCTGAAATGACAAAGGCTTAAGATTTGATATTTGCTATATGATATCATCTATAAGTCCTGTACGAAAGTTGTTCAAATTTAGCCCCTAGTGCCAAAATTTGCCCCGCCCCAGGGGGTCAGGTTTTTCCTCTATGTATATAGTAAAAACTTTAAAAAAATCTTCTCCTCTGAAATGACAAAGGCTAGAGCTTTGATATTTGGTATATGACATCATCTATAGGTCTTCTACGAAAGTTCTTCAAATTATGGCCCTAGTCTCAAAATTGGCTCCACCCCAGGGGGTCATAGGTTTTCCTTATATGTATATAGTAAAAACTTAAAAAATCTTCACCTCTGAAATGACAAAGGCTAGAGCTTTGATATTTGGTATATGACATCATCTATAGGTCCTCTAAGAAAGTTGTTTAAATTATGCCCCTAGTGCCAAAATTGGCCCCGCCCCAGGGAGTCAGGTTTTCCTTAAATGTATATAGTAAAAACTTAAAAATCTACTCCTCTGAAATGACAAAGGCTAGAGCTTTGATATTTGGTATATGACATCATCTATAGGTCCTCTACGAAAGTTGTTCAAATTATGCTCCTAGTCTCAAAATTGGCACCACCCCAGGGGGTCATAGGTTTTCCCTATATGTATATAGTAAAACCTTAAAAAATCTTCTCCTCTGAAATGTCAAAGGCTAGAAATTTGATATATGGTATATGATATCATCTATAGGTCCTGTACGAAAGTTGTTCAAATTAGGCCCCTAGTGCCAAAATTGGCCTCGCCCCAAGGGGTCATAGGTTTTCCCTCTATGTATATGGTAAAAACTTAAAAATTTTTCTCCTCTGAAATGACAAAGGCTAGAGCTTTGTTATTGGTATATGACATCAGCGATAGGTCCTCTATGAAAGTTGTTCAAATTTGGCCCCTGGTGCCAAAATTGGCCCCGTCCCGGGGGTCAGGTTTTCCTTATATGTATGTAGTAAAAACTTAAAAAATCTTCTCCTCTGAAATGTCAAAGGCTAGAGCTTTGATATTTGGTATATGACATCATATATAGGTCCTCTATGAAAATTGTTCAAATTATGGCCCTACTGCCAAAATTGGCCCCGCCCCCGGGGATCAGGTTTTCCTTATATGTATATAGTAAAAACTTAAAAAATCTTCTCCTCTGAAATGACAAAGGCTAGAGCTTTGATATTTGGTATATGTCATCATCTATAGGTCCTCTACGAAAGTTGTTCAAATTATGCTCCATATATGTATATAGTAAAACAAAGCCTTAAGCTTAATAATTTGGCATAAAATATTGTCTATTGAACCTGTTCCAAGTTTGTACAAATAATATCCGGGGTATAAATTGGGCCTGCTCCGGGGGTCATAGATACTCATTTTTTGCATGTAGTAAAAACTTATAAGAAAATTATCCTTTGAAGCTTCAAAGGATAGAGCTTAGATTTACAAGAAATAATGATAGCTTCCACACTAATAACGGTCTGTCCTCAGGTGAGCGCTTTAGGGCCAATGGCCCCCTTGTTAATTTTTAGCTCACCTGAGCCTGTTAAGGGTGAGCTTTTGGGAACGTTGATTGTCCGGCGTGCGTCGGCGTGTGTCGTGCGTCCTCAACAATTTGACTTAAACAACATCTCCTCCTAAACCGCTGAGCCAACATTGATGAAACATGCCTGGGATATTCCTTGCTTGAAGCTCTACCAAAGTTGTTCAAAGAATTCAATTCCATCAAGAACTCTGGTTGCTATGGCAACTTAAAGGAAAAACTTTGAAAATCTTCTTGTCTGAAACCACAAGGCCCTGAGCCTTTAGATTTGGTATGTAGCATTGTCTAGTGGACCTCTACCAATTTTGTTCAAATCATGGCTCCTGGGTCAAAAATGGCCCCGCCCTGGGCGTCACTTGATTAACATAGAGTTATCTAGGGAAAACTTTAAAAATCTTCTTGTCTGAAACCGCAAGGCCTGGAGCTTAATTATTTGGTACGAGGCATCATCTAGTGGACCTCTACAAAGATTGTTTAAATAATGACCCTGGGGGTCACTTGATTTACATAGAGTGATATCGGGAAAACTTTAAAAAACTTCTTGTCTGAAACCACAAGGCCTGGAGCTTAGATAGTTGGTATGATGCATCATCTAGTGGACCTCTACAAAGATTGTTCAAATTATGACCCTGGGGTCAGAACTGGCCCCGCCCTGGGGGTCACTTGATTTACTAAGAGTTATATAGGGAAAACTTTAAAAATCTTCTTGTCAGAAACTGCAAGGCATGGAGCTTAGATATTTAGTGTTGAGCATCATCTAGTGGACCTCTACCAAGATTGTTCAATTAATGACCCTGGGGTCAGAACTGGCCGTGCCCTGGACGTCACTTGATTTACATAGAGTTATATAGGGAAAACTTCAAAAATCTTCTTGTCTGAAACTACAAGGCCTGGAGCTTAGATATTTGGTATGATGCATCATCTAGTGGACCTCTACAAAGATTGTTCAAATTATGACCCTGGGGTCAGAACTGGCCCTGCCCTGGGGGTCACTTGATTTAGATAGAGTTATATAGGGAAAACTTTAAAAATCTTGTCAGAACCCGCAAGGCATGGAGCTTAGATATTTGGTAGTATGCACTGTGACCTCCCGATTGGGTTCACTCCCCCTCCCCCCCGCCGAAAATCTTTTATCTCATTTTGTACTTTTTTTCAAGATGATTTCAAAAACATTATTCCTTCACCTATATTTTTATGCCCCCCATCGAAGATGAGGGGGCATATAGTTTTACAAATGTCAGTCGTTCGGTCTGTCCGTCTGTCCGTTGGTAGACACTTCATTTCCAATCAATAACTAGAGAACTCATTGACCTAGGTTCACCAAACTTGGTATGCTGGTTGGACTTCACCAGTAGAAGACCCTATTGATTTTGAGGTCTTTTGGTCAAAGGTCAGGATCACAGAGACTTTCATCCTAAAAAAGGTTTCCGATCAATAACTAGAGAACGCTTTGACCTAGGTTCACCAAACTTGGTATGCTGGTTGGTCATCACCAGTAGATGACCCCTATTGATTTTGAGGTCATAAGGTCAAAGGTCAAGCTCATTTGCACCTTCATCCTAAAAACGGTTTCTGATCAATAACTAGAGAACACTTTGACCTATTTTCACCAAACTTGGTATGCTGGTTGGTCATCACCAGTAGATGATTTTGAGGTCATTAGGTCAAAGGTCAAGCTCACAGGGACCTTCATCCTCAAAACAGTATCTGATCAATAACGCTTTGACCTAGGTTCACCAAACTTGGTATGTTTGTTGGTCATCACCAGTAGATGACCCCTATTGCCTTTGAGGTCATTAGGTCAAAGGTCAAGATCACAGATACTTTCATCCTAAAAACCGGTTTCCGATCAATAACTAGAGAACGTTTTGACCTAGGTTCACCAAACTTGGTATGTTGGTTGATCATCACCAGTAGATGACCCCTATTGTCTTTGATGTCATTAGGTTAAAGGTCAAGATCACAGATACTTTCATCCTAAAAACGGTTTCCGATAAATAACTAGAGAACGCTTTGACCTAGGTTCACCAAACTTAGTATGCTCGTTGGACATCACCAGTAGATGACACCTATTGATTTTGAGGTCATTAGGTCAAAGGTCAAGCTCACAGAGACTTTCATCCTAAAAACGGTTTCTGATCAATAATTAGAGAACGCTTTGACCTAGGTTCACCAAACTTGGTATGCTGGTTGGTCATCTTCAGTAGATGATCCCTATTGATTTTGAGGTCATTTGGTCAAAGGTCAAGATCACAGATACTTTCATCCTAAAAACAGTTTCTGATCATTAAGTAGAGAATGCTTTGACCTAGGTTCACCAAACTTGGTATGCTGGTTGGTCATCACAAGTAGATGACTCCTGTTGACATTGAGGTCATTAGGTCAAAGGTCAAGCTCACAGAGACTTTCATCCTAAAAACGATTTCTGATCAATAATTAGAGAACGCTTTGACCTAGGTTCACCAAACTTGGTATACTGGTTGGTCATCACCAGTATATGACCCCTATTGATTTTGAGGTTTTTAGGTCAAAAGTCAAGCTTACAGGCATCTTCAACCTAAAAACCATCTGATCAATAATTAGAGAACGCTTTAACCTAGGTTCACCATATTTGGTATGCTGGTTGGTCATCACCAGTAGATGACCCCTATTGATTTTGAGGTCATTAGTCAAAGGTCAACCTCACAGGGACCTTCCTTCTAAAAACGGTTTCTGATCAATAAGTGGAGAATGCTTTGACCTAGGTTCACCAAACTTGGTACGCTGGTTAGTCATCAGAAGTAGAAGACCCCTATTGACTTTGAGGTCTTTAGGTCAAAGGTCAAGCTCACAGGGACCTTCATCCTAAAAACGGTTTCTGATCAATAACTAGAGAATGCTTGACCTAGGTTCACCAAACTTGGTATGCTGGTTGGTCATTACCAGTAGATGACCCTATTGATTTTGAGGTCATTAAGTCAAAGGTCAAGCTCACAGGGACTTTCATCCTAAAAACGGTTTCCAATCAATAAGTAGAGCATGCTTTGACCTAGGTTCACCAAACTTGGTATGCTGGTTGGTCATCACCAGTAGATGACCCCCTATTGATTATGAAGTCATTTGATCAAAGGTCAAGCTCACAGAGACTTTCATCCTAAAAACTATTTCCGATCAATAACTAGAGAACATTTCGACCTGGGTTCACCAAACTTAGTATCCTGGTTGGTCATTACCAGTAGATGACCTCTATTGATTTTGAGGTCATTAGGTAAAAGGTCAAGGCCACAGGGACCTTGATTCTAAAAGTGGTTTCTGGTCAATAACTAGAGAATGCTTGGCGAAAAAACAACAAGCAATTAGGTGCTGCAGGGGGCATTTATGTTTTAACAAACATTCCTTGTTGACCTACTGACCTACGTTTTTGTTTTTTAGCTACAGCAATGAAATTTGGACCCTGTTCACAGTTATTCATTTCGATTTCAAAAACGTCACATCATGACCTATATTTTTGACCTACTGATCTACTTTTTTGTCTTTTAGCTACAGCAATGAAATTTCGACTGTGTGCACAGTTTTTCAATTCGATTTCAAAAATGTCATTGTATGACCTATATATTTGACCTACAGATCTACTTTTTTGTTTTTCACTTACATCAATGAAATTTCGACTGTGTGCACAGTTTTTCAATTCGATTTCAAAAATGTCATCGTATGACCTATATATTTGACCTACTGACCTACTTTTTGTTTTTGGAGCTATGGCAATGAAATTTGGACCATGTGCACAGTTTTTTGTTTCTATTTCAAAAATGGAATCGCATGACCTATATTTCTGACCTTCTGACCTACTTTTTCTTTTTGGAGCTATGGCAATTAAATTTGGACCATGTGTACAGTTTTTCGATAGCTCACCAGAGCACAAAGTGCTCAAGGTGAGCTTTTGTTATTGCCTGATGTCCGTCGTCCGTGCGTGCATGCGTGCGTCGTCAACTTTTTCTTCAAACAACTTCTTCTCCTGAACTGCTGGGCCAATCTTGCTGAAACTTGGCAGGAATGTTACTTGCATGAAGCTTTACCAAAATTGTTCAAATGGTTCAGGTCCATTGCATTTCTAGGCCAAAGGAGCTAAAAATAGATTTTCAAAGTTGGAACTTAAAAAATCTTCTTCTCCAGAACTACAAGGCCTGGAGCTTAGATATTTGGTATGAAGCATCATCAGGTGGACCTTTACCAAGTTTGTTCAAATCATGACCCCTGGGTAAAAAATGGCCCCGCACCAGGGGTCAAATGTTTTACATAGAATTATATGGGAAAAACTTTAAAAAATCTTCTTGTCTGAAACCACAAGGCCTAGAGTTTAGATATTTCGTGTGCAGCATTGTTCAGTGGACCTCTACCAAGTTTGTTCAAATCATGGCTCCTGGGTCAAAAATGGCCCCGCCCCAGGGGTCAAATGTTTTACATAGAATTATATGGGAAAAACTTTAAAAAA
The DNA here is from genome assembly GCA_012932295.1 of Cyclina sinensis. Lineage (NCBI taxonomy): Eukaryota > Metazoa > Mollusca > Bivalvia > Venerida > Veneridae > Cyclina > Cyclina sinensis. The sequence goes on along the minus strand of JAAONU010000009.1, from coordinate 11,393,821 downwards.
TCTTCTTGTCTGAAACCACAAGGCCTAGAGTTTAGATATTTGGTGTGCAGCATTGTCCAGTGGACCTCTACCAAGTTTGTTCAAATCATGGCTCCTGGGTCAAAAATGGCCCCGCCCCAGGGGTCAAATGTTTTATATAGAGTTATATAGGAAAAACTTTAAAAAATCTTCCTGTCAGAAACCGCAAGGCCTAGAGTTTAGATAGTTGGTGTGCAGCGTTGTCTAGTGGACCTCTACCAAGTTTGTTCAAATCATGGCTCCTGGGTCAAAAATGGCCCCGCCCCAGGGGTCAAATGTTTTATATAGAGTTATATAGGAAAAACTTTAAAAAATCTTCTTGTCAGAAACCGCAAGGCCTAGAGTTTAGATATTTGGTGTGCAGCATTGTTCAGTGGACCTCTACTAAGTTTCTTCAAATCATAGCCACTGGGTCAAAATAGGCCCCACCCTGGAGGTCAATTGATTTTACATAGGCTTATAAAGGAAATCTTTAAAAGTCTTCTTCTCAGAAACCACAATTCCTACAGCTTAGATATTTGGTATGTAGCATTGTCTAGTAGACCTCTATCAAGTTTGTTCAAATTATGTTCCCTTGGTCAAAATTGGCCACGCCCCAGGGTTCTCTTGATTTACATGTAGTTATATAGGAAAAACATGAAAAATCATTTTTCTCCGAAACTAATAGGACTAGACCTTAGATATTTGGTGTGGAGTATTGTGTTGAGAACCTTTACCAGTATTGTTGATATGTTGGCCCCGGGGTCAAAATTGGCCCCACCCCAGGGGCCCTTTATATGTAAAAAAAGGCAATCTTTAAAAATCTTCTTACTAGAAACCTCAATGCTTACAGCTTAGATATTTGGTATGCAGCATTGTCTAGTGGATGTCTACCAAGTTTGTTCAAATTATGTCCCCTGGGTCAAAATAAGCCACGCCCCAGGGTTCTCTTGGTTTACATATAGTTATATAGGAAAAACATGAAAAATTTTGGTGTGCAGCATTATCTAATGGACCTCTATCAAGTTTGTTCTTATCATTTGTCAAAATAGGTCCCGCCCTAGGGGTCAGTTGTTTTACATAGAATTATATAGGTAAAACTTGAAAAATCTTCTTGTCAGAAACCAGAAGGCCTAGAGTAAAGATATTTGGTATGCAGCATTGTCTAGAGGACATCTACCAAGTTGATTAGAAAATGTCTCTGGGTCACTATTGGCCCTGCCCGAGGGGTCACAAGTTTTAAATAGCAGTATAGACGAAAATCTTTAAAAATCTTCTTGTCTGAAACCACAAGGCCTAGAATTTTAAAATTTGGCATGAAGCAAGCTTTATCAAGCTTTTTGAAATTATTAGATTAGGTTAAAGGTCACGGAGGCTAAAAATAGATTTATCTACTGTACCTCATAGAGCCTTCATTTATAGACCAATATCTTTGATATTTAGTATATAGGTTCCTTGCATGGACGTCTACCTATGGGTAGGGTTTGAGGTCACTGGGTCAAGGTCAAGGTCACCATAGCTTATGATAGATATTTCTACTTTCTGTCATAGAGCCTTTATTTATTGACTGATATTTTACATATTTGGTTTGTAGGCACTTACATATTTTCAATTAAAAAATGATATACTGCTTAACAGCAAACCTACAGCCAAAGCTCTCAGGTGAGCGATCCAGGGCCATCATAGCCCTCTTGTTCCGATTTCAAAATTGTCATTGCATGACCTATATTTTTTACCTACTGACCTACTTTTTAGCTCACCTGAGCATGCTCATGTGAGCTTTTAGGATCATTGATTGTCCGGCGTCCGTCCGTCCGTCCGTCCGTCGTCCACAATTCATACAAACGACATCTCCTCTGAAACCACCAGGCAAAATTTAATGAAACTTGCCTAGAATGTTCCTTGCATGAAGCTCTACCAAGTTTGTTCAAATGGTTCCGGTTCATTGCATTTCTGGGTCACAGGAGCTAAAAACAGATTTTAAAAGTTGGATCTTTAAAAATCTTCTTGTCAGAAACCACAAGGCCTGGAGCTTTGATATTTGGTATAAAGCATCATCTAGTGGACCTCTACCAAGTTTGTTCAAATTATGATCCTGGGGTCAAAAATGGCCCCGCCCCAGGGGTAACTTGTTTTACATAGAGTTATATAGGAAAAACTTTAAAAATCTTCTTGTCAGAAACCGTAAGGCATAGAGCTAAGATATTTGGTGTGTACCATTGTCTAGTGGACCTCTACCAAGTTTGTTCAAATCATGGCCTCTGGGTCAAAAATGGCCCCGCCCCAGGGGTAACTTGTTTTACATAGAGTTATATAGGAAAAACTTTAAAAATCTTCTTGTCAGAAACCGTAAGGCATAGAGCTAAGATATTTGGTATGTAGCATTGTCTAGTGGACCTCTACCAAGTTTGTTCAAATTATGATCCTAGGGTCAAAAATGGCCCCGCCCCAGGGGTAACTTGTTTTACATAGAGTTATATAGGAAAAACTTTAAAAATCTTCTTGTCAGAAACCGTAAGGCATAGAGCTAAGATATTTGGTGTGCAGCATTGTCTAGTGGACCTCTACCAAGTTTGTTCAAATCATGGCCTCTGGGTCAAAAATGGCCCCGCCCCAGGGGTAACTTGTTTTACATAGAGTTATATAGGAAAAACTTTAAAAATCTTCTTATCAGAAACCAAAACGCTTAGAGCTAAGATATTTGGTATGTAGCATTGTCTAGTGGACTTCTAGCAAGTTTGTTCAAATTATGATCCTGGGGTCAAAAATGGCCCCGCCCCAGGGGTAACTTGTTTTACATAGAGTTATATAGGAAAAACTTTAAAAATCTTCTTATCAGAAACCGTAAGGCATAGAGCTTAGATATTTGGTACGTAGCATTGTCTAGTGGACCTCTACCAAGTCCGTCAAATTATACATCTGGGGTCAAATTTGGCCCCACCCTGGGGTCATTGGTTTTACATAAGCTTGTATAGGAAAAACTTCGAAAAATCTTCTTGTCTGACCCACAAGGCCCTGAGCCTTTAGACTTAGTATATAGCATTGTCTAGTGGACCTCTACCAAGTTTGTTCCAATTATACCCCTGGAGTCAAATTTGGCCCCAGCCCGGGGTCATTGGTTTTACATAGGCTTATATAGTGAAAACTTTGAAAATCTTCTTGTAGAAGGAGAAGTAACATTTTCAGTCCAAATAATCTGGAATTTTTTCAGACAGGTTGTTTCTATGATTTCTAGCTCAAGTTCGAATATAGGTCATCTGGGGTCAAAAACTAGGTCACAGAGCCCAAAAATAGAAAAACCTTGTTAACACTCTAGAGGTTACATTTTCAGTCCAAATAATCTGGAATTTTGTCAGACAGGTTGTTTCTATGATTTCTAGCTCAAGTTCGAATATGGGTCATCTGGGTTCAAAAACTAGGTCACAGAGCCCAAAAATAGAAAAACCTTGTTAACACTCTAGAGGTTACATTTTCAGCAAAATAATCTTGAAATTTGTCAGAAAGGTTGCTTTGATGATTTCTAGGTCAAGTTTAAATATAGGTCATCTGGGGTCAAAAACTAGGTCACAGAGACCAAAAATAGAAACATCTTGTTAACACTCTAGAGATTACATTTTTAGCCCAAATAATCTGGAAATTTGTCAGAAAGGTTGCTTCAAAGATTTCTAGCACAAGTTCAAATATGGGTCATCTGGGTTTAAAAACTAGGTCACAGAGCCCAAAAATAGAAAAACCTTGTTAACACTCTAGAGGTTACATTTTCAGCCAAAATAATCTTGAAATTTGTCAGAAAGGTTGCTTTGATGATTTCTAGGTCAAGTTTAAATATAGGTCATCTGGGGTCAAAAACTAGGTCACAGAGCCCAAAAATAGAAACATCTTGTTAACACTCTAGAGATTACATTTTTAGCCCAAATAATCTGGAAATTTGTCAGAAAAATTGCCTTAAGGATTTCTAGATCAAGTTTGAGTATGAGTCATCTGGGGTCACAAACTAGGTCACAGAGTCCAAATATGGAAAAACCTTGTTAATATTCTAAAGGTAGCACTTTCAGTCCAAATAACCTGGAAATTTGTCAGAAAGATTCTATGGATGATTTCTAGCTCAGTTTTGAATATAGGTATTCTGGGGTCAAAAACTAGGTCACAGAGCCCGAAAGTAGAAAAACCTTGTAAAAGCTCTAGAGGTTACATTTTTAGTCCAAATGTCCTTGAAATTTGTCAGAAAGGTTGTTTCAATGATTTCTAGCTCAAATTTGGATATGGGTCGTCTGGGATTAAAAAATAGGTTACATGGTGCAAATATGTAAAAAACTTTTTAACACTCCAGAGGTTACATTTTCAGTCCAAATACCCTAGAAATTTGTCAGACAGGTTTTTTTGATGATTTCTAGCTCAAGTTGGAGTATGGGTCATCTTGGGTCAAAAACTAGGTCACAGAGCCCAAATATGGAAAAACTTTGTAAACACTCTAGAGGCTACATTTTAAGTCCAAATGTCCTGGAAATCTGTCAGATAGGTTGTTTTGATGATTTGTAGCTCAAGTTTGGATATGGGTTATCTGGGGTCAAAAACTAGGTCACAGAGTCTAAATATGGAGAAACCTTGTTAACACTCTAGATGCTACTTTTTCAGTCCAAATATCCTGCAAATTTGTCAAAGAGATTGTTTCAATAATTTCTAGGTCAAGTTCGAATATGGGTTATCTGGGGTCAATTAAAAAGGTCCATAGCAACTTTGTTAAAAGCAGTCATACTCAGGTGAGCGATACAGGGCCATCATGGCCCTCTTGTTGTTTTTTATGGAGCTATGGCAATGAAATTTGGACCATGTGTACACTTTTTTGTTCCTATTTCAAAATTGTCATCGCATGACCTATATTTTTGACCAACTGACCTACATTTTGTTTTTATGGAGCTATGGCAATGAAATTTGGACCATGTGTACAGTTTTTTGTTTCGATTTCAAAAATGTCATCGCATGACCTATATTTTTGACCTACTGACCTATTTTTTAGCTCACCTGAGCACAAAGTGCTCAGGGTGAGCTTTTCTGATCGGTCTTTGTCCGTCGTCCGTCGTCCGTCAGTCCGTCCGTCCGTCGTCAACTTTTCATTCAAACGACATCTCCTCTGAAACCAATGGGGCAAATTTAATGAAACTTGCCTGGGATGTTCCTTGCATGAAGCTCTACCAAGATTGTTCAAATGGTTCTGGTCCATTGCATTTCTGGTTCACTGGAGCTAAAAATAGATTTTATAAGTTGGATTTTTAAAAATCTTCTTCTCCGAAACCACAAGACCTGGAGCTTTGATATTTGGTATGAAGCATCATCTAGTGGACCTCTACCAAGTTTGTTCAAATCATGTCCCTGGGGACAAAACTGACCCCACCCCAGGGGTCAGTTGATTTTACATAGAGTTATATAGGGAAAACTTGAAAATCTTCTTGTCAGAAACCACAAGGCCTAGAGTTAAGATATTTGGTATGTAGCATTGTCTAGTGAACCTCTACCAAGTTTGTTCAAATCATGGCCTCTGGGTCAAAAATGGCCCCGCCCCGGGGGTCACTTGTTTTACATACAGTTATATAGGAAAATCTAAAAAAAAATCTTCTTGTCAGAAACCGTAAGTTATAGAGCTTAGATATTTGGTGTGTAGCATTGTCTAGTGAACCTCTACCAAGTTTGTTCAAATCCTGTCCTCTGGGTCAAAAATGGCCCCGCCCCAGGGGCCACTAGTTTTACATAAAGTTATATAAGAAAATCTAAAAAAAATCTTCTTGTCAGAAACCGTAAGTTATAGAGCTTAGATATTTGGTGTGTAGCATTGTCTAGTGGACCTCTACCAAGTTTGTTCAAATCCTGGCCTCTGGGTCAAAAATGACCCCGCCCCAGGGACCACTAGTTTTACATAGAGTTATATAGGAAAATCTTAAAAAATCTTCTTGTCAGAAACCGTAAGTTATAGAGCTTAGATATTTGGTGTGTAGCATTGTCTAGTGAACCTCTACCAAGTTTGTTCAAATCCTGTCCTCTGGGTCAAAAATGGCCCCGCCCCAGGGGCCACTAGTTTTACATAGAATTATATTGGAAAATCTTAAAAAATCTTCTTGTCAGAAACCGTAAGTTATAGAGCTTAGATATTTGGTGTGAAGCATTGTCTAGTGGACTTCTACCAAATTTGTTCAAATCGTGGCCTCTGGGTCAACAATGGCACTGCCCCGGGGGTCACTTGTTTTACATAGAGTTATATAGTAAAAACTAAAAAATCTTCTTGTCAGAAACAAGAAGGCCTACAGTTAAGATATTTGGTATGTAGCATTGTCTAGTGGACCTCTACCAAGTTTGTTCAAATCCTGGCCTCTGGGTCAAAAATGGCCCCGCCCCGGGGGTCACTTGTTTTACATAGAGTTATATAGGAAAATCTTAAAAAAATCTTCTTATCAGAAACTGTAAGTTATAGAGCTTAGATATTTGGTGTGTAGCATTGTCTAGTGGACCTCTACCAAGTTTGTTCAAATCCTGTCCTCTGGGTCAAAAATGGCCCCGCCCCAGGGGCCACTAGTTTTACATAGAGTTATATAGGAAAATCTTAAAAAATCTTCTTGTCAGAAACCGTAAGTTACAATGTATAGAGCTTAGATATTTGGTGTGAAGCATTGTCTAGTGGACCTCTACCAAGTTTGTTCAAATCCTGGCCTCTGGGTCAAAAATGGCCCCGCCCCAGGGGCCACTAGTTTTACATAGAGTTATATAAGAAAATCTAAAAAAATCTTCTTGTCAGAAACCGTAAGTTATAGAGCTTAGATATTTGGTGTGTAGCATTGTCTAGTGGACCTCTTCCAAGTTTTTTAGAAAAATGTCCCTTGGGTCACTATTGGCCTTGCCCGAGGGGTCACAAGTTTTAAATAACAATATAGAAGAAAATCTTTAAAAATCTTCTTGTCTGAAACCACAAGACCTAGAATTTTAAAAATTTGGCATGAAGCAAGCTTTATCAAGCTTTTTCAAATTATTGGATTAGGTTAAAGGTCACGGAGGCCAAAAGTAGATTTATCTACTGTACCTCATAGAGCCTTCATTTATAGACCAATATCTTTGATATTCAGTATAGAGGTTCCTTGCATGGACCTCTACCAATGGGTAGGGTTTGAGGTCACTGGGTCAAGGTCAAGGTCACCATAGCTTATAATAGATATTTCTACTTTCTGTCATAGAGCCTTTATTTATTGACTGATATTTTACATATTTGGTTTTTAGGCACTTACATATTTTCAATAAAAAAAAATGAAATACTGCTTAACAGCAAACCTAAGTACTCAGGTGAGCGATCCAGGGCCATCATGGGCCTCTTGTTTGTTTTTTAGCTACAGCAATGAAATTTGGACCATGTGCACAGTTTTTTCGTTTCGATTTCAAAAATGTAATGGCATGACCTATATTTTTGACCTACTGACCTTCTTTTTGTTTTTGGAGCTACGGCAATGAAATTTGGACCATGTGTACAGTTTTTTAATCTGATTTCAAAAATGTCATTGCATGACCTATATTTTTGACCTACTGACCTACTTTTTTCTTTTTTATCTACAGCAATGAAATTTGGACCATGTTTACTGTTTTTTGTTCCGATTTCAAAAATGTAATCGCATGACTTATATTTTTGACCTACTGACCTTTTTGTTTTTGGAGCTACGGCAATGAAATTTGGACCATGTGTACAGTTTTTTGTTAGATTTCAAAAATGTCATGGCATGACCTATATTCTTGACCTTCTTACGTACTTTGTTTTTTTAGCTACGTCAATGAAATTTGGACCATGTGCAGTCTTACGTTTCGATTTCAAATACATGTATGTAATCGCATGACCTATATTTTTGACCTCCTTTTTGTTTTTGGAGCTATGGCAATGAAATTTGGACCATGTGTACAGTTTCTTCTTCCGATTTCAAAAATGTCATGGCATGACCTATATTCTTGACCTTCTTACGTACTTTTTTTTTTTAGCTACGTCAATGAAATTTGGACCATGTGCGGTCTTACGTTTCGATTTCAAATATGTAATCGCATGACCTATATTTTTGACCTACTTTTTGTTTTTGGAGCTATGGCAATGAAATTTGGACCATGTTTACAGTTTTTTGTTCCGATTTCAAAAATGTCATCGCATGACCTATATTTTTGACCTACTGCCCTACTTTTATATTTTTTAGGTACAGGAATGAAATTTTAACCATGTGTACAGGTTTTTGTTCAGATTTCAAAAATGTAATCGCATGACCTATATTTTTGACCTACTTTTTGTTTTTGGAGCTATGGCAATGAAATTTGGACCATGTTTACAGTTTTTTGTTCCGATTTAAAAAATGTCATCGCATGACCTATATTTTTGACCTACTGCCCTACTTTTATATTTTTTAGGTACAGGAATGAAATTTTAACCATGTGTACAGGTTTTTGTTCAGATTTCAAAAATGTAATCGCATGACCTATATTTTTGACCTACTTTTTGTTTTTGGAGCTATGGCAATGAAATTTGGACCATGTGTACAGTTTTTTGTTCCGATTTAAAAAATGTCATTGCATGACTTATATTTTTCACCTACTGCCCTACTTTTATATTTTTTAGGTACAGGAATGAAATTTTAACCATGTTTACAGGTTTTTGTTCAGATTTCAAAAATGTCATCGCATGACCTATATTTTTGACCTACTGACCTATTTTTTGTTTTTGGAGCAATTGCAATGAAATTTGGACCATGTGTACAGTTTTTGTTCCGATTGCAAAAATGTCATAGCATGACCTATATTTTTGACCTACTGACCTTTTTGTTTTTGGAGCTTTGGCAATGAAATTTGGACCATGTCTACAGTTTTTTGTTCCGATTTCAAAAATGTCATCGCATGACCTATATTTTTGACCTACTGTCTTACCTTTTTGTTTTTTAGATACAGCAATTTAATTTGGACCATGTGCACAGTTTTTCATTTCGATTTCAGAAATGTAATCGCGTTACCTATCTTTTTGTCCTACTGACCTTCTTTTTGTTTTTGGAGCTATGGCAATGAAAATTGGACCATGTGTACAGTTTTTTGTTCTGATTTCAAAAATGTCATTGTATGACCTAAATTTTTTACCTACTGACCTTTTTGTTTTTGGAGCTACGGCAATGAAATTTGGACCATGTGTACAGTTTTTTGTTCCGATTTCAAAAATGTCATCGGTTGACCTATATTTTTGACCTACTTACCTACTTTTTAGCTCACCTGAGCACAAAGTGCTCAGGGTGAGCTTTTCTGATCGGTCTTTGTCCGTCAGTCCGTCCGTCCGTCCGTCGTCAACTTTTCATTCAAACTACATCTCCTCTGAAACCAATGGGGCAAATTTAATGAAACTTGCCTGGGATGTTCCTTGCATGAAGCTCTACCAAGATTGTTCAAATGGTTCTGGTCCATTGCATTTCTGGTTCACTGGAGCTAAAAATAGATTTTATAAGTTTTATCTTTAAAAATCTTCTTCTCCGAAACCACAAGGCCTGGAGCTTTGATATTTGGTATGAAGCATCATCTAGTGGACCTCTACTAAGTTTGTTCAAATTATGTCCCTGGGGACAAAACTGACCCCACCCCAGGGGTCAGTTGATTTTACATAGAGTTATATAGGGAAAACTTGAAAATCTTCTTGTCAGAAACCACAAGGCCTAGAGTTAAGATATTTGGTATGTAGCATTGTCTAGTGAACCTCTACCAAGTTTGTTCAAATCATGGCCTCTGGGTCAAAAATGGCCCCGCCCCGGGGGTCACTTGTTTTACATAGAGTTATATAGGAAAATCTTAAAAAAATCTTCTTGTCAGAAACCATTAGTTATAGAGCTTAGATATTTGGTGTGTAGCATTGTCTAGTGGACCTCTACCAAGTTTGTTCAAATCCTGGCCTCTGGGTCAAAAATGACCCCGCCCCAGGGGCCACTAGTTTTACATAGAGTTATATAGGAAAATCTTAAAAAATCTTCTTGTCAGAAACCGTAAGTAATAGAGCTTAGATATTTGGTGTGTAGCATTGTCTAGTGGACCTCTACCAAGTTTGTTAAAATCCTGGCCTCTGGGTCAGAAATGGCCCCGCCCCGGAGGTCACTTGTTTTACATAGAGTTATATAGGAAAACCTAAAAAAATCTTCTTGTCAGAAACCGTAAGTTATAGAGCTTAGTTATTTGATGTGTAGCATTGTCTAGTGGACCTCTACCAAGCTTGTTCAAATCCTGGCCTCTGGGTCAAAAATGACCCCGCACCAGGGGCCACTAGTTTTACATAGAGTTATATAGGAAAATCTTAAAAAATCTTCTTGTCAGAAACCGTAAGTTATAGAGCTTAGATATTTTGTGTGTAGCATTGTCTAGTGGACCTCTACCAAGTTTGTTCAAATCCTGGCCTCTGGGTCAGAAATGGCCCCGCCCCGGGGGTCACTTGTTTTACATAAAGTTATATAGGAAAAACTAAAAAATCTTCTAGTCAGAAACAAGAAGGCCTACAGTTAAGATATTTGGTATGTAGCATTGTCTAGTGGACCTCTACCAAGTTTGTTCAAATCCTGGCCTCTGGGTCGAAAATGGCCCCGTCCCGGGTTCACTTGTTTTACATAGAGTTATATAGGAAAATCTTAAAAAAATCTTCTTATCAGAAACCGTAAGTTATAGAGCTTAGATATTTGGTGTGTAGCATTGTCTAGTGGACCTTTACCAAGTTTGTTGAAATCCTGGCCTCTGAGTCAAAAATGGCCCCGCCCAAGGGGCCACTAGTTTTACATAGAGTTATATAAGAAAATTTAAAAAAATCTTCTTGTCAGAAACCGTAAGTTATAGAGCTTAGATATTTGGTGTGTAGTATTGTCTAGTGGACCTTTACCAAGTTTGTTAGAAAAATGTCCCTGGGGTCACTATTGGCCCCGCCCGAGGGGTCACAAGTTTTAAATAACAATATAGAAGAAAATCTTTAAAAATCTTCTTGTCTGAAACCACAAGACCTAGAATTTTAAAATTTGACATGAAGCAAGCTTTATCAAGCTTTTTCAAATTATTGGATTAGGTTAAAGGTCACGGAGGCTAAAAGTAGATTTATCTACTGTACCTCATAAAGCCTTCATTTATAGACCAATATCTTTGATATTCAGTATAGAGGTTCCTTGCATGGACCTCTACCCATGGGTAGGGTTTGAGGTCACTGGGTCAAGGTCAAGGTCACCATAGCTTATAATAGATATTTCTACTTTCTGTCATAGAGCCTTTATTTATTGACTGATATTTTACATATTTGGTTTGTAGGCACTTACATATTTTCAATTAAAAAATGAAATACTGCTTATCACCAAACCTACAGCCAAAGTACTCAGGTGAGCAATCCAGGGCCATCATGGCCCTCTTGTTGTTAGCTCACCTTAGTATGCTCATGTGAGCTTTTAGGATCCTCGATTGTCCGGCGTCCGTCCGTAGTCCTCAATTCATTCAAACGACATATCCTCTGAAACCACTGGTCAAAATTTAATGAAACTTGCCTAGAATGTTTCTTGCATCAAGCTCTACCAAGTTTGTTCGAATGGTTCCGGTCCATTGCATTTCTGGGTCACAGGAGCTAAAAACAGATTTTAAAAGTTGGATCTTAATAAATCTTCTTGTCAGAAACCACAAGGCCTGGAGCTTTGATATTTGGTATAAAGCATCATCTAGTGGACCTCTACCAAGTTTGTTCAAGCAGCATCCTGGGGTCAAAAATGGCCCCGCCCCAGGGGTAACATGTTTTAACATAGAGTTATATAGGAAAAACTTTAAAAAACTTCTTGTCAGAAACTGTAAGGCGTAGAGCTTAGATATTTGGTGTGCAGCATTGTCTAGTGGACCTCTACTTAGTTTGTTCAAATCATGGCCTCTGGGTCAAAAATGGCCCCGCGCCAGGGGTAATTGTTTTTCATAGAGTTATATAGGAAAAACTTCAAAAATCTTTTTGTCAGAAACCGTAAGGCATAGAGCTTAGACATTTGGTATGTAGCATTGTCTAGTGGACCTCTACCAAGTTTGTTCAAATTATACCCCTAGGGTCAAATTTGGCCCCACCTTGGGGGTCATTGGTTTTACATAGGCTTATATAGTGATAACTTTGAAAATCTTCTTGTAGAAGGAGAAGTAACATTTTCAGTCCAAATAATCTGGAAATTTGTCAGACAGGTTGTTTCTATGATTTCTAGCTCAAGTTCGAATATGGGTCATCTTGGTTCAAAAACTAGGTCACAGAGCCCAAAAAAAGAAAAACCTCGTTAACACTCTAGAGGTTACATTTTCAGTCAAAATATCCCAGAAATTTGTCAGAAAGGTTGTTTTGATGATTTTGAGCTCAAGGTTTTGTTTTTTGGGCTATTGCAATGAAATTTGGACCATGTGTACAGTTTTTTGTTCAGATTTTAAAAATGTCATCGCATGACCTATATTTTTGACCTACTGACCTCCTTTTTTCTTTTTTAGCTACAGCAATGAAATTTGGACCATGTTTGCAGTTTTTTGTTCCGATTTCAAAAATGTCATCACATGACATATATTTTTGACCTACTGACCTTCTTTTTGTATTTGGAGCTTTGGCAATGAAATTTGGACCATGTGCACAGTTTTTTGTTCCGATTGCAAAAATGTCATCGCATGACCTATATTTTTGACCTACTGACCTCCTTTTTTTAGCTCATCTGAGCACAAAGTGCTCAGGGTGAGCTTTTCTGATCGGTCTTTGTCCGTCGTCCGTCAGTCCGTCCGTCCGTCCGTCGTCAACTTTTCATTCAAACGACATCTCCTCTGAAACCAATGGGGCAAATTTAATGAAACTTGCCTGGGATGTTCCTTGCATGAAGCTCTATCAAGATTATTCAAATGGTTCTGGTCCATTGCATTTCTGGTTCACTGGAGCTAAAAATAGATTTTATAAGTTGGATCTTTAAAAATCTTCTTCTCCGAAACCACAAGGCCTAGAGCTTTGATATTTGGTATGAAGCATCATCTAGTGGACCTCTACCAAGATTGTTCAAATTATGTCCCTGGGGACAAAACTGACCCCACCCCAGGGGTCAGTTGATTTTACATAGAGTTATATAGGGAAGAATTGAAAATCTTCTTGTCAGAAACCACAAGGCCTAGAGTTAAGATATTTGGTATGTAGCATTGTCTAGTGGACCTCTACCAAGTTTGTTCAAATCATGGCCTCTGGGTGAAAAATGGCCCCGCCCCGGGGGTCACTTGTTTTACATAGAGTTATATAGGAAAATCTTTAAAAAATCTTCTTGTCAGAAACCGTAAGATATAGAGCTTAGATATTTGGTGTGTAGCATTGTCTAGTGGACCTCTACCAAGTTTGTTCAAATCTTGTCCTCTGGGTCAAAAATGGCCCCGCCCCAGGGGCCACTAGTTTTACATAGAGTTATATAGGAAAATCTTAAAAAATCTTCTTGTCAGAAACCGTAAGTTATAGAGCTAAGATATTTGGTGTGTAGCATTGTTTAGTGAACCTCTACCAAGTTTGTTCAAATCCTGGCCTCTGGGTCAAAAATGACCCCGCCCCAGGGGCCACTAGTTTTACATAGAGTTATATAGGAAAATCTTAAAAAATCTTCTTGTCAGAAACCGTAAGTTATAGAGCTTAGATATTTGGTGTGTAGCATTGTCTAGTGGACCTCTACCAAGTTTGTTCAAATCCTGTCCTCTGGATCAAAAATGGCCCCGCCCCGGGGTCACTTGTTTTACATAGAGTTATATAGGAAAAACTAAAAAATCTTCTTGTCAGAAACAAGAAGGCCTACAGTTAAGATATTTAGTATGTAGCATTGTCTAATGGACCTCTACCAAGTTTGTTCAAATCCTGGCCTCTGGGTGAAAAATGGCCCCGCCCCGGGGGTCACTTGTTTTACATAAAGTTATATAGGAAAATCTTTAAAAAATCTTCTTGTCAGAAACCGTAAGTTATAGAGCTTAGATATTTGGTGTGTAGCATTGTCTAGTGGACCTCTACCAAGTTTGTTAGAAAAATTTCCCTGGGGTCACTATTGGCCCCGCCCGAGGGGTCACAAGTTTTAAATAACAATATAGAAGAAAATCTTTAAAAATCTTCTTGTCTGAAACCACAAGACCTAGAATTTTAAAATTTGGCATGAAGCAAGCTTTATCAAGCTTTTTCAAATTATTGGATTAGGTTAAAGGTCACGGAGGCTAAAAGTAGATTTATCTACTGTACCTCATAGAGCCTTCATTTATAGACCAATATCTTTGATATTCAGTATAGAGGTTCCTTGCATGGACCTCTACCCATGGGTAGGGTTTGATGTCACTGGGTCAAGGTCAAGGTCACCATAGCTTATAATAGATATTTCTACTTTCTGTCATAGAGCCTTTATTTATTGACTGAAATTTTATATATTTGGTTTGGAGGCACTTACATATTTTCAATTAAAAAATGAAATACTGCTTAACAGCAAACCTACAGCCAAAGTACTCAGGTGAGCGATCCAGAGCCATCATGGCCCTCTTGTCTTTTTTCGCTACAGCAATGAAATTTGGATCATGTTTACAGTTTTTTGGTCCGATTTCAAAAATGTCATCGCATGACCTATATTTTTCACCTACTGACCTTTTTGTTTTTGAAGCTACGGCAATGAAATTTGGACCATGTGTACAGTTTTTGTTCAGATTTCAAAAATGTTATCGCATGACCTATATTTTTGACCTACTGACCTACTCTTCTGTTTTTTAGCTACAGCAATGAAATTTGGACCATGTGCACAGTCTTTCATTTCGATTTCAAAAATGTAATCGCATGACCTATATTTTTGACCTGCTGACCTACTGTTTGTTTTTGGAGGTATGGCAATGAAATTTGGACCGTGTGTACAGTTTTTTGTTTCGATTTCAAAGATGTCATCGCATGACCTATGTTTTTGACCTACTGACCTACTTTAATATTTTTTTAACTACAGCAATGAAATTTGGACCATGTTTACAGGTTTTTGTTCTGATTTCAAAAATGTCATCACATGACCTATATTTTTGACCTACTGATCTACTTTTTGTTTTTGGAGCTATTGCAATGAAATTTGGACCATCTGTACAGTTTTTTGTTCCGATTTCAAAAATGTCATTCCATGACCTATATTTTTGACCCACTGACCTACTTTTTTCTTTTTTAGCTACAGCAATGAAACTTGGACCATGTATACAGTTTTTTGTTCCGATTTCAAAAATGTCATCGCATGACCTATGTTTTTGGCCTACTGACGTACTTTTTTGTTTTTTTTTGCTACAGCAATGAAATTTGGACCATGTGCACAGTTTTTCGTTTCGATTTCAGAAATATAATCGCATGATCTATATTTTTGTTCTACTGACTTACTTTTTTGTTTTTGGAGCTATGGTAATGAAATTCGGACCATGTGTACAGTTTTTTGTTCCGATTTCAAAAATGTCATTCCATGACTTAAATTTTTCACCTACTTTCTGTTTTAAAGCTACAACAAATTTTTCCCTGCATGTATCCTATATTCCGTGGGTAGGGTTTGAGGTCACTGGGTTAAGGTCAAGGTCACCATATGATAGATATTTCTACTTTTTGTCATAGAGCCTGTATTTATTGACTTATATTTTAAATGTTTACATATTAATGTTTACATTACTTACATATTTTCAATTAAAACATGAAATACTCCTACTCTAACAGCAAACCTACAGTCAAAATACTCAGTATAGCGATCTAGGGCCATCATGGCCCTATTGTTCATATTTAGCTCACCTGAGCAAGAAGTGCTCAAGTAAGCTTTTAGCATTGGTGGTTATCCGTCCGTCAGTTGTCCACAATTCATTCAAACGACATCTCCTCTGAAACCACTGGGTCAAATCTGATGAAACTTGCCTGGGATGTTCCTTGCATGAAGCTCTACCAAGTTTGTTCAAATGGTTCCGGTCCATTGCATTTCTGGGTCATAGGAGCTATAAACAGATTTTAAAAGTTGGATCTTTAAAAATCATCTTCTCCCAAACCACAAGGCCTGGACCTTTGATATTTGGTATGAAGCATCATCTAGTGGACCTCTTCCAAGTTGTTCAAATTATTTCCCTGGGGTCAAAACTGACCCCTCCCAAGGGGTCAGTTGATTTTACTTAGAGTTATATTGGGAAAACTTGAAAATCTTCTTGTCAGAAACAACAAGACCTAGAGTTAAGATATTTGGTATGTAGCATTGTCTAGTGGACCTCTACCAAGTTTGTTCAAATCATGGCCTCTAGGTCAAAAATGGTCCCGCCCCAGGGGTCACTTGTTTTACATAGAGTTATATAGGAAAAACTTTAAAAATCTTCTTGTCAGAAACCGTAAGGCATATAGCTTAGATATTTGGTGTGTAGCATTGTCTAGTGGACCTCTACCAAGTTTGTTCAAATCATGGCCTCTGGGTCAAAAATGGCCCCGCCCCAGGGGTAACTTGTTTTACAAAGAGTTATATAGTAAAAACTTTAAAAATCTTCTTGTCAGGAACCTTAAGGCATAGAGCTTAGATATTTGGTATATAGCATTGTCTAGTGGACCTGTAGCAAGTTCGTTCAAATTATACCTCAGGGGTCAAATTTGGCCCCATCCTGGGGTCATTGGTTTTACATAGGCTTATATAGGAAAAACTTCGAAAATCTTCTTGTCTGATACCACAAGGCCCTGAGCCTTAAGATTTGGTATGTAGCATTGTTAAGTGGACCTCTACCAAATTTGTTTAAATTATGCCCCTGGGGTCAAATTTGGCCCACCCCCAAGGTCATTGGTTTTACATAGGCTTATATAGTGAAAACTTTGAAATTCTTCTTGTCTGAAACCACATGGGCCTGAGCCATAAGATTTGGTATGTAGCATTGTTTAGTGGACCTCTACTCATTTTGTTCAAATTATGCCCCTGGGGTCAAATTTGGCCCTGCTCCAGGGGTCATTGGTTTTACATAAGCTTATATAGGAAAAACTTTGAAAATCTTTTTGTCTGAAGCCACAGGGCCCTGAGCCTTTAGATTTGGTATGTAGCATTGTCTAGTGGACTTCTAGCAAGTTTGTTCAAATTATACCTTTGGGGTCAAATTTGGCCCACCCCTAGGTCATATGTTTTACATAGGCTTATGTAGTAAAAACTTTGAAATTCTTCTTGTCTGAAACCACATGGGCCTGAGCCTTAAGATTTGTTATGTAGCATTTTCTAGTGGACCTCTACCAAATTGTTCAAATTATACCCCAGGGGTCAAATTTGGCCCCGCCCTGGGGGTCTTTGGTTTTTCATAGGCTAATATAGTGAAAACTTTGAAAATCTTCTTGTAGAAGGAGAGGTAACATTTTCAGTCCAAATAATCTGGAAATCTGTCAGAAAAGTTTTTTTTATTATTTCTAGCTCAAATTGAATATGGGTCATCTGGGTTCAAAGACTAGGTCACAGAGCCTGAAAATAGAAAAACCTTGTTTATAATCTAGAGGTTACATTTTCAGTCAAAATATCCCAAAAATTTGTCATAACACTTATTTTGATGATTTCTAGCTTAAGTTCTAATATGGGTCATCTGGGTTAAGGTCAAGGTCAGCATAGCTTATGATAGATATTTCTATTTTCATGTTTACATATTTGCATTTACATTACTTACATATTTTCAATTAAAACACGAAATACTTCTTAACAGCAAACCTACTGCCAAAATACTCAGGTGAGCGATCTAGGGCCATCATGGCCCTCTTGTTTGTTTTTGGAGCTATGGCAATGAAATTTGGACCATGTGTACAGTTTTTTGTTCCCATTTCAAAAACATCATAGCATGACCTAAATTTTTGACCTACTTTTTGTTTTAAAGCTACTGCAAATTTTTCCCTGCATGGATCCTATATTCCATGGGTAGGGTTTGAGGTCACTGGGTAAAGGTCAAGGTCACTATAGCTTATGATAGATATTTCTACTTTTTGTTATAGAGCCTGTATTTATTGACTGATATTTTACATATTTATATTTATATTACTTACATATTTTCAATTAAAACATGAAATACTGCTTAACGGCAAACCTACAGCCAAAATACTGTAAGGGACTAAGACTTCTTGGAACTCTCTGTAATTATTGTACTCTGACAACCCCCCACCCATTTACAAGATTGACAATTACAAAGGAAATTATTATTATAATTACAAAGTTACTGTATTACCTTTAATCTATGCTGTTGATACATCTGGATCTTTACATATTGTTATAAATAATCAGAAATAGATATTTAAATCAACCTTACCTGTGCCAGGAATCACGACTCGGAGTATTGTCCTTTGTTTTCAGTTAAACACACGTATAGTACTATTATATAGTCATATATTTTACATAAAGGTTCTATAGGACTTCAGATAGATATAGGACTTTACATATGAACATATAAACATTACCTGTTAAAGATTTTACATGTTTAAATCCATTTTCTTAGTTCCTGGCAAAGTTTGTAGTTTGTGCAGAGTAGTCTGCCTTGATCTCTGACTTAAAATACCAATTGTAGCTGTAAACTGACTTAATAGTAACATTTCCATGGTTTTTTAGGAAGCTAATAATTTGTTTTATCTAAATCATTTTGTATTTTTCACATTAAGAAAGTTTGCTTTCCTCAGTTTTGTAAAATGTAATTCACCTGTTTGACTTCTAAGTTTTATGGAGGCAGGATTTGAATTCCTGACCACCTGGAATTTTCACTTGTTAATAACTTTTCTTTAGAGTAACAAATTGTTGAATTTAGCAACTCTATTTCAAGAATGAGTGTTACCCTGCCTGTTTCTACTTTAATTTTGTTCATATGTTATAAATGTAGGATAAAATCAGAATTTAAGTAATTTTGTCCTGGCAATATGGCTGCTAATTGCCAGGAATTCTGGCATCTTCCATGACTCTCAGAATAAATGAGTGCATGTGATTGGTCAATCTGGACAGTCCTGGCACTTCTAGAAACTATATATTTGAGACTTTCAGAGATTTTGCATGGTTGTTGTGTTCATTGGATCACATCCATTGATCATCTTAACAGACAACTTGTGAAAACAGGTGACAAAAAAAGAAATGGTGTTTATTTAATAAAGTTTCTTGTTCTTGTTGAAAGAATTTAACTCTGTGTTGTTTCTAATAACATATTACAAAAGTTAGCCATCATCAGCTTACAATACTCAGATGAGCGATCTAGGGCCATCATGGCCCTCTTGTTGGCTGAGTTATGGCCCTTGAGTAAAAAAAAAGGCATTTTAGCCAACAAGCTGTCCAATCGCCTCTCAATACAACTGCTTAATTGACTATTATTATGCGATACGTGATCACTGATTGCCCTTGTATCATTTACACTGAAGTTTTCAAAAAATTCACACTGTAATTTGCAGTATTGTCAGATGTGGAAAATTTGGATTGTATTAGTCTTATATTGTGCCCAAACATTTGGTTCTTTATTCCAGTGAAGATTTAAAGAAGTCAAAAGCCATACAGAAAGAGAAGAGAAGAAAGAAACAAATGTAAGCCTAATTGCCAAAAGAGTTCTACTCTTCTAAAGTTTTTTTTTTGCCCCCGAAGGGAGGCATATAGTAATTGCACTGTCTGTCCATCCGTCAGTCCATCCGTCTGTCCTGTATAATCTTTTCCTCGCTTCATCTCCAAAACCTCTTGAGGGATTTCATTAAAACTTAACAGGAGTGTTTGTCACCAAGTCTAGTTGTGCAAATGTCACAGAACTAATATAGGTGATATGGTTACTCACGTACTATCACCAGCCCGGGTAGCTCAGTTTGGTAGAGCACCTGACTTGCAAGCGGGGGTCGCGGGTTCGAGTCCCGCCCTGGGTAAATGATTTTTCTGACCCCGCGACATTGGCGCCCAACGTGGTCTGTGACTGTTACATTGCTACGCATGTGCTCCCATTATAAGTCTCTATGTCTGTGAATTCGAGGACGAATTCTTATAGAGCAGGGGAGAATGTCACAGAACTAATATAGGTGATATGGTTACTCACGTTCTATCACCAGCCCGGGTAGCTCAGTTGGTAGAGCACCTGACTTGCAAGCAGCGGGTCGAGTCCCGTCCTGGGTAAATGATTTTTCTGACCCGGCGACACATATCGTCAGGAGATTCCACTCAATTTATTTTTAGCTCACTTGAGCCTTTGGCTCATGGTGGGCTGTTTTGACCGGTCTTAGTCTGTCGTCCGTCAACAATTTCATTCAAACGACATCTCCTCTGAAACCTCTTGGCCAAATTTGATGAAACTTGCCTGGGATGTTCCTTGCATGAAGCTCTACCAAAATTGTTCAAAGAATTCAATTTCATCAAGAACTCTGGTTAAAGGAAAAACTTTGAAAATCTTCTTGTCTGAAACCAGAAGGGCCTTAAGATTTGGTATGTAGCATTGTCTAGTGGACCTCTACCAAGTTTGTTCAAATTATACCCCTGGGGTCAAAATTGGCCCTGCTCCGGGGGTCAATTGAGGCTTACATAGTGAAACTTTAAAAATCTTCTTGTCTGAAACCACAAGGCCCTGAGCCTTAAGATTTGGTAAGTAGCATTGTCTAGTGGACCTCTACCAAAGTTGTTCAAAGAATGCCTCTGGGGTCAAATTTGGCCCCTACCCAGGGGTCATTTGATTTTACAAAGGCTTATATTGTAAAACTTTAAAAATCTTCTTGTCTGAAACCACAAGGCCCTGAGATCTAAGATTTGGTATGAAACAAGCTTTATCAAGCTTTTTTCGAATTATTAGATTTGGTTAAAGGTCACCGAAGCTAAAAATAGGTTTATATACTGTACCTCATAGAGCCTTCATTTAAAGACCAATATCTTTAATATTCGGTGTATAGGATCTACCCATGGGTAGGGTTTTAGGTCACAGGGTCAAGGTCACCATAGCTTATGATAGATATTACTACTTTCTGTCATAGAGCCTTTATTTATTGACTGATATTTTACATATTTATATTTACATTACTTACATATTTTCAATTAAAACATGAAATACTGCTTAACTGCAAACCTATTGAAAAAATTCAAATAGCATTTCCTCCTCAATGGCAAGGTTATTTTCCACCAAGTTCTACAGAAATGTTCCTTACATAGCCTGCCATTAAAATTGCTAAAACAGTTCTGCTCCATTGAACAAAATGGCAGCCAGAGCTGAAAATAGGTTTTTGTCAATATTTTGCTTCAAATGATATCTCATCCAAAACTACTAATACATTTTAAACCAAACTTGACTGAAATGGTCTTTATATTGCCTCTTTTCTAAAAAAACGTTTCAACAGTTCTGCTCTATTGCACATAGGGGCTGCAAAAGCTAAAAGGTAGAAAACAATTCAAGCAACATCTCTTCCTAAACAGCAGTGTGATTTTCCACGAAATTTCACAGAAATGTTCCTCACAAAGCCCTTTATTAAAATTGCTAAAATGGTTCAATTGCTCAATTGCTCCATTGAAATGTTTCCTACAGAGCCCTTTATTGTGTAGCCCTACCGGAGAAATGGCGATACATAGGGATCACTTTGTCCGTCGGTCCGTCACGAAAACTTAACATTGGCTATAACTTTGCCATTTCTCAACGTTTCCTTATCAAACTTACAAATTATATTGTTTATGACAACGGGGTCGGGATGATGCCAAAATCTTTAGGTCAAGGTCACATTTGACAGAGTTATGCCCCATTTTGTACTTGGATTTTGTCATGAAAACTTAAAGTTGGCAATAACTTTTCCATTTCTTAATATTTCGTCATCAAACTGTCAAATTATATTGCTTACGACAACAGGGTCGTTATGATGCCAAAATCTGTAGGTCAAGGTCACAATTGACAGAGTTATGCCCCATTTTGTACTTGGATTTTGTCATGAAAACTTATCATTGGCTATAACTATGCCATTTTCTTAATATTTCTTCATCAAACTTTCCAATTGTAATGCTTACAGTTGTATCACTTATGACAACACCATTTCTCAAGGGCAGATTACCCTCAAATTTATTTTTGCAATGTTATGCCCCTTTTTATGCCCCCACAAAGTGGGAGCATATAGCGTTGCACTTGTCCGTCAGTCCGTACGATAATACGACCGTATGTCTGTACGTACGTCCCGAAATTTTGTGAACGCAACTCCTCTTAAACTGGATGGCAGATTGTGCTTACACTTTCAGGGATGAACAACCTTAATGTGTAGATGATAGTAAAGGAAGGAATTTTTGCTTCAACCAAATTTCAAGGAATTATTGCCCTTTGTTGATTGTACGTCCGTCATACGTCCCTAAATTTTGTGAATGCAACTCCTCTTAAACCGGATGGCAGATTTTGCTTAAACTTTCAGGGATGAACAACCTTAACATATAGATGATAGTAAAGGAAGGAATTTTTGCTTCGACAAAATTTAACAGAATTATGGCCCTTTGTTGATTTTTATGACCCCACAAAGTGGGGAGCATATAGTGTTGCACTTGTCCATCCGTACGTCTGTTTGTCCGTCTGTACGTCCCGAAATCTTGTGAACGCAACTCCTCTTAAACCGGATGGCAGATTTTGCTAAAACTTCCAGGGATGAACAACCTTAATGTGTAGATGGTAGTAAAGGAAGGAATTATCGCTGCGACCAAATTTAACAGAATTATGGCCCTTTGTTGATTTTTTCACTATATACTATGTAGAAATTTTGTGAACACAACTCCTCTTAAACCGGATGGCAGATTTTGCTTAAACTTCCAGGGATGAACAACCTTAATGTGTAGATGGTAGTAAAGGAAGGAATTTTTGCTGCGACCAAATTTAACCAAATTATGGCCCATTGTTGATTTTTTCACTATATACCATATAGAAATTTTGTGAACACAACTCCTCTTAAACCGGATGGCAGATTTTGCTCAAACTTCCAGGGATGAACAGCTTTAATGTGTAGATGGTAGTAAAGGAAGGAATTTTCGCTGTGACTATATTTAACAGAATTATGGCCCTTTGTTGATTTTTTCACTATATACCATATAAATAATTGAACATATAAATTTTACATTTCTAATTTAATTTAACATGTACATAAGGTTACCTGTAGATCATTTTAGGTATATGTACAGAAAAAATCTTACATACAGGATATACATGCTCTTGTTTATGAGCACTTATGCATAGTGGGGGCATCCGTGTCCTATGGACACAGTTCTAGTTTCACTATATACCATATAGCTAAAAAAATTTGTGAACGCAACTCCTCATAAACCGGATGGCAGATTTTGCTTAAACTTTCAGGAATGAACAACCTTAATGTGTAGATGATTGTTAAGGAAGGAATTTTTGCTTCGACCAAATTTAACGGAATAATGGCCCTTTGTTGATTTTTTCACTATATACCATAAAGTGAAATAAATTTGTGAACGCAACTCCTCATAAACCGGATGGCAGATTTTGCTTTAACTTTCAGGGATGAACAACCTTAATGTGTAGATGATAGTAAAGGAAGGAATTTTTGCTTCGACCAAATTTAACAGAATTATGGCCCTTTGTTGATTTTTTCACTGTATACCATATAGCCTAATAAATTTGTGAACGCAACTCCTCATAAACCGGATGGCAGATTTTGCTTAAACTTTCAGGAATGAACAACCTTAATGTGTAGATGATTGTAAAGGAAGGAATTTTTGCTGGGACCAAATTTATCGGAATTATGGCCCTTTGTTGATTTTTTCACTATATACCATAAAGTGAAATAAATTTGTGAACGCAACTCCTCATAAACCGAATGGCAGATTTTGCTTAAACTTTCAGGGATGAACAACCTTAATGTGTAGATGATAGTAAAGGAAGGGTAATGGTTTTTTTCAAGGGACCTGACACACCTGGGATTTCTATACTTTAATCTGTAGTTAACTTTCATGTGTAACATTTTTAGCTCACCTGAGCCGTAGGCTCATGGTGAGCTATTAGGATCGATCAAAGTCCGTCGTCAGTTGTCTGTCCACAATTAGTTTGTTAAAGCTCTAGCGGTCACATTTTTGCCTCAATTGTCTTGAAACTTGGTCAGGATGTTTGTCCCAATGATTTCTTGGACGAGTTCGAACATGGGTTATCTGGGTTGAAAAACTAGGTCACAGAGCCCAAATATAGAAAAACCTTGTTAACACTCCAGAGGTAACATTTTCAGTCCAAATATCCTGAAAATTTGTCAGACAGGTTGCTTCAGTGATTTCTAGCTCAAGTTTGAATATGGGTCATCTGGGTTCAAAAACTAGGTCATAGAGCCCAAATATTGAAAAACCTTGTAAACACTCTAGAGGTTACATTTTCAGTCCAATTATCTGGGAAATTTGTCAAAATGGTTGCTTTGATGATTTTTAAGTCAAGTTTGAATATGGGTCATCTGGGTTCAAAATTTAGGTCACAGAGCCCAAATATGGAAAAGTCTTGTTAACACTCTAGAGCCAACATTTTCAGTTCAAAAAACCTAAAATTTATCAAAAAGATTATTTTAATGATTTCTAGCTCAATTTTGAATATAGGTTATCTGGAGTTAAAAACTAGGTCACAAAGTCCAAAAGTAGAAAAACCTTGTTAATGCTCTAGAAATTTGTCAGAAATGTTGTTTCGATGATTTCTAGCTCTGATTTGGATATGGGTCATCTGGGTTCAAAAACTAGGTCACAGAGCCCAAATATGTAAAAACCTTTTTAACACTGCAGAGGTAACATTTTCAGTCCAAATATCCTGGAAATTTGTCAGACAGGTTGGCTTGATGATTTCTAGTTCAAGTTTGAGTTTGGGTCATTTTGGGTCAAAAACAAGGTCACAGAGCCAAAATATGGAAAAAACCTTGTTAAAACTCTAGAGGTAAGATTTTACTTCCAAATAACTTGGAAATTTGTTAGAAAGGTTGCTTCTATGATTTCTAGCTTAGGTTCGAATATGGGTCATCCGTGGTCAAAAACTAGGTCACAGAGCCCAAATATGGAAAAACCTTGTTAACACTCTAGAGGATACATTTTCAGTCCAAATATCCTGGAAATTTGTCAGAAAAGTTGTTTTGATTATTTGTAGCTCAAGTTTGGATATGGGTCATCTAGAGTCAAAAACTAGGTCACAGAGCCCAAATATCGAAAAACCTTTTTAACACTCTAGAGGCTACTTTTTCAGTCCAAATACCCTGGAAATTTGTCAGAAAGATTGTTTTGATAATTTCTAGCTCAAATCCAAATATGAGCCATCTAGGTTAAAAAACTAGGTCATAGAACTTAAATTGGAAAAACCTTGTTAACACTCTAGTGGTAACATTTTCAGTCCAAACAACCTGAAAATTTGTCAGAAAGATTGTTTCAATAATTTCTAGGTCAAGTTTCAAAATTAGTCATCTGGGGTCAGTTAACCAGGTCCATAGCCACTTTTGTAAAAAGCAGTCATACTCAGGTGAGCGATACAGGGCCACATGGCCCTCTTGTTTAAATTTTACCTGCTTACTTTAATATCAGCAACATGTACTTACTTGTGTGTCTCTTTCTTCGTCTTCGCTAATGTGATTCCTCATAGTACATAAATATTTACAACATTTTTATGTCGACTATTCAAAGAATAAGGAGGTCTATTGTACTTGCGGCGTGGTTATCGGGTTAAAGTTTTAGGGAAAGCTTCTCATTTTCACTATTTCTTCCCTTTCTACTGCAGATATTTGGTTCAAACTTGGCCGTAGACTGTGTCATTCCATCAAGGCCCATAACTCTGTTAACCATTTTTATTAGTTATTCCCCTTTTAAGACTTTGAAAAATCTTTAATTTCAGGCTTTTATTATACCTTCAAGCACTTAGAATAGTCAAGCGTGCTGTCCATCCAACAGCCCTTGTTTCAGTATAAAATATCTAATTTTGAAATAAAAGGACAGCATTAATAATATATAAACACCTCAATTCATTTGCAACTACAGAAAAAAATTGTTCCCCACCTAAATCTTACATACAGAATATACATGCTCTTGTTTATGAGCACTTATGCATAGTGGGGGCATCTGTGACCTATGGACACAGTTCTAGTTCAAGTTAAAATTTCTTGGTTAACCTTTTTCTTAATGTCCCTGTCTCAAAAAGTGTCAAAGATATTCCATTTAAACTTGGAATACTTGATCACCAGCAAGACCCCTGCAAAGATTGTTAGTATCCCTGTCCCTGGGGTCACAGTTAGCCCCACCCCAAAGGGTCACTTGATTTTGCTTATACTTATGTATAGGGAAAAAAAACTTCTTAAGCCTAGAAATAAAATATTCTGACATGAGATGGGTAAGTACTCCCCCCTCCCCCCCCCCACTGTCCCCTCTCCATTGGGAACTGCCCCGCGCCCCCCCCCCCCCCCCAACATGTACTCCCCCCACCATTTCTTTTTTTTTTTTAACATCCCCCCTTGGGCCCCATTTTTTTTTAATACATAGGTGCTTGACTCCCCATCCACCCTTAACCCCCTCCCCCCAAACCAGTCAGCCGCAACCCCCCAGGGTCCGATTTTTTTAATTTTTTTTTATTTTTAATACATAGGTACTTGACTCCCAATCCGCCTCCAAACCAGTCCCCCCCCCCCCCCCTCGCGCCGACTTGTATGACTAGGTACTTGCCCTGCCCCAGTCAAATCTTTTTCACTTGGGCCCCTTGTTTAACTTGGCTTATAATTAATTATCCAGCACTGAGAAAAGTGGAGCATGCTGTCTGTGGACAGGTCTTGTTGTACTTGGAGTAGCATGCTGTCTTTTCCAGCAGGCTTTTGTTTACTTTTTAGCTCACCTGAGCTGGCTCAGGGTGAGCTATTAGGATCGATGAATGTCCCTCGTCCGTCGTCTGTCTTCCATTCACACTTAGTTCGTTAACACTTTACTAGTAACATTTTTGCTCCAATTGTCACGAAACTTGGTCAGGATGTTTGTCCCAGTAATTACTCGGACGAGTTCAAATGTGGGTCATTGGGGTCTAAAACTAGGTCACATGACCTAAAAATAGAAAAATCTTGTTAAGGCTCTAGAGGCTACTGTTTTACTCCAAATGTCCTGGCAATTTGTCAGAAAGGTTGTTTGGTTGATTTCTAGCCCAAGTTTGAATATGGGTCATCTGGGGTCAAAAACTAGGTCACACAGCCTAAATATGGAAATACCTTGTTAACACCCTAGAGGTAAGATTTTCAGCCCGAATATCCTGGAAATTTGTCAGAAAGGTTGTTTCCATGATTTCTAGGTCAAGTTCGAATATGGGTCATCTTGGTTCAAAAACTAGGTCACAGAGCCCAAATATGCAAAAACCTTGTTAACACTTTAGAGGTCACATTTTCAGTCCAAATTTCCTTGTTTTATGTCAGAAAGGTTATTTGGATGATTTCTAGCCCAGGTTCGAAGATGGGTCATCTGGGGTCAAAAACTAGGTCACAGAGCCCAAATATGGAAAAACCTTGTTAACACTCTAGAGGTAACATTTTCAGCCCAAATATCCTTGTAATATGTCAGAAAGTTTATTTGGATGATTTCTAGCCCAGGTTCGAATATGGGTCATCTGGGGTCAAAAACAAGGTCATACAGCCCAAACATGGAAAAACCTTTTAATCACTCTAGAGGTAACATTTTCAGCCGAAATATCCTGGAAATATGTCAGAAAGGTTGTTTTGATTATTTCTAGCTCAAGTTTGAATAGGGGTCATGTGGGATCAAAAACTAGGTCACAAATCCAAAATATGTTAAAACCTTGTTAACACCCTGGAGGTAAAATTTTTAGCCCAAATTTCCTGAAAAACTGTCAGAAAGCTTGTTAAGATGATTTCTAGCTCAAGTTGGAAATTTGTCTTGTGGGGTCAAAAACTAGGTCACAGCCTGTATATGGAAAAACCTTGTTAACACTCTAGAGGTAACATTTTCCGCCCAAATATCCTGGAAATATGTCAGATAGGTTGTTTTGATGATTTCTAGGTCAAGTTCGAATATGGGTCATCTGGGTCAAAAACTAGGTCACAGAGCCCAAATATGGAAAAAACCTTGTTAACACTTTAGAGGTGACATTTTCAGTCCAAATGTCGTTGTAATATGTCAGAAAGGTTATTTGGGTGATTTCTAGCCCAGGTTCGAATATGGGTCATCTGGGGTCAAAAACGAGGTCACAGAGCCCAAATATGCAAAAACCTTGTAAACACTTTAGAGGTAACATTTTCAGCCCAAATATCCTTGTAATATATTAAAAAAGGTTATTTGGATGATTTCTAGCCCAGGTTCGAATATGGGTCATCTGGGGTCAAAAACAAGGTCAATGAGACCAAAAATGGAAAAACCTTTTTATCACTCTAGAGGTAACATTTTCAGCCCAAATATCCTGGAAATATGTCAGAAAGGTTGTTTTGATGATTACTAGCTCAAGTTTGAATATGGGTCATGTGGGGTAAAAAACTAGGTCACACAGCCCAAATATGGTAAAACCTTGTTAATACTCTAGAGGTAACATTTTTTGCCCAAATTTCCTAAAAAACTGTCAGACAGCTTGTTAAGATGATTTCTAGCTCTAGTTGGAACATGGGTCATCTGGGGTCAAAAACTAGGTCACACAGCCTGTATATGGAAAAACCTTGTTAACACTCTAGAGGTAACATTTTCAGCCCAAATATCCTGGAAATATGTCAGGTAGGTTGTTTCGATGATTTCTAGGTCAGGTTCGAATATGGGTCATCTGGGGTCAAAAATTAGGTCACACAGCCTGAATATGGAAAAACCTTGTTAACACTCTAGAGGTAACATTTTCAGCCCAAATATCCTGGAAATGTGTCAGAAAGGTTGTATTGATGATTTCTAGCCCAGGTTTGAATATGGGTCATCTGGGGTCAAAAACGAGGTCACAGAGCTTAAATTTGGAAAAACCTTGTTTACACTCTACAGGTAACATTTTCAGCCCAAATATTCTGGAAATATGTCAGAAAGGTTATTTTGATCGTTTCTAGGTCAAGTTCGAATATGGGTCATCTGGCTTCAAAAACTAGGTCACAGAGCCCAAAAATAGAAATATTTTGTTAAGACTCTAGAGGCTACTGTTCAGTCCAATTGTCCTGGCAGTTTGTCAGAAAGGTTGTTTGGTTGTTCAAATTATTAGATTAGGTTAAAGGTCACGCAGGTTAAAAATATATTTATCTACTGTACCTCATAAAGCCTCTATTTATAGACCAATATCTTTGATATTCAATATATAGGTTCCTTGCATGGACCCCTACCCATGGGTAGGATTTGTGGTCACTGGGTCAAGGTCAAGGTCACCATAGCTTATAATAGATATTTATACTTTCTGTCATAGAGCCTTTGTTTATTGACTGATATTTTACATATTTGGTTTGTAGCCACTTATATATTTTCAATTAAAAAATGAAATACTGCTTAACAGCAAACCTACAGCCAAAGTACTCAGGTGAGCGATCCAGGGCCATCATGGCCATCTTGTTTAGTTATTATACCCCACCACAAAATGTGGGGGGGGGGCTATAATGGATTCGCTTTGTCCGTCTGTCGGTCCGTCCGTCCGTCCGTCTCCATTATCATTTCCGCTCTATAAATCCTATACCAACTGAAGGATTTTCTTCAAACTTGGCTGAAATGTTCACCTCAACAAGAGGATGTGCAGAACCCATGTTGCCCATGTGTCAGCTCAAGGTCAAGGTCACAATTGAAGGTCAAATATCAAACAATCAAATATTAGACATTATGTCGTGTCCGCTCTGTAAGTCCTACACTAATTGAAAGATTTTCTTTAATCTTGGCTCAAATGTTCACCTCAACAAGGGGATGTGCAGAACCCATGTTACCCTTTTGCCGGCTTAAGGTCAAGGTCACACTTGAAGGTCAAAAACTGACTTAGAAATTATTCTTAAATTTTAACATGTATTTGAATATTTCTGAAACTAGCACAGGTATTTGCTTGAAACTTAAAATATATATGAAGTGTCACAATTAGGATATGCAGGTCAAGTTTCATAACTCTGTATTGCATTTTGACAAAGTAATGCCCCTTTTTAAGTCTTCAAATTTACATACAATCAAATATTAGACAATATGTCGTGTCCGCTCTATAAATCCTATACTAATGGAAGAATTTTCTTCAAACTTTACTCAAATGTTCAACTCAACAAGGTTATGTGCAGAACCCATGTTACCCTTTTGCCGGCTTAAGGTCAAGGTCACACTTGAAGGTCAAAATTGACTTAGAAAATGTTCTTAAATTTTAACATGTACTTGAATATTTCTGAAACTAGCACAGGTATTTGCTTGAAACTTAAAAGATATATGAAGTATCACAAGTAAGATATGCAGGTCAAGTTTCATAACTCTGTATTGCATTTTGACAAAGTTATGCCCCTTTTTAAGTCTTTTAATTTACTTACAATCAATACTAGACAATATGTCGTGTCCGCTCTATAAATTCTACACTAATGGAAGGATTTTCTTCAAACTTGACTCAAATGTTCACCCCAACTGGGCAATGTGCAGAACCCATCTTACCCTTGTGCCAGCTTAAGGTCAAGGCCACACTTGAAGGTCAAAAATTGACTTAGAAAATGTTCCGAAATTTTAACATTTACTTGAATATTTCTAAAAATAGAACAGATAATCATTTGAAACTTCAAATATATATAAGTGTCGCAAGTAAGATATGCAGGTCAAGTTTCATAACTAAAAAAAGTGTGGGGGGGAGGATAACTTTGTATTGTATTTTGACAAAGTTAAGTCCATTTTTATGTCTTTAAATTTATTTACTATAATATTTCTTAAACCAGAACAGATATTTACTTGAAACTTAAAATTTATATGAATGGTTACAAGCAAGCTCAGATGACGAAAATTCTACAATTCCATTGAATTATGACACAAGTTATGCCCCTTTTAGTCTTAGAAAATGTTCTGATATAACCATTAATACTTAAATGTTTCTGAAACTAGAACAGATATTCACGAAATTGAAAGGTTATTTGTAACTGTTTCGAACATGATTTGACAATATATATTTATACTATTACCTGTACAATTTGTTTGTTTTTCTCACCAGAGATAATTTCTTTTTATGTATATGTATTTGTGCCACTAAAGTTATTCCCTTAACCACCTTTCCATGTCGTCTTCTGTCAAGGACATTGGTGGGGGTATGAATCGCATTCAGCTATAGTTCTAGTTCTAACAGAGTACCCAAGGGCGACACAAGTGTTCCACTGAACACCCATCTAGTTTAAATTGCTAAGAAGGTTCCACTGATTGAACAAAATGGCTGCCACAGCTAAAAATAAATTTTCATCAAAATTTGGCTTCAAATGACATCTCCTCTCAAACTGCTAAGCCATTTTCTTTTAAACTTTACAGAAATTTTCCTGATACTGACTTTTTCTAAAATGGCTCGAAACATTCCACTTAACTGCACATAAGGGCTTCAAAAGCTAAAAATAGAAAAAAATCAAACAGCATCTTCATCTTAACAGCAAGGTGATTTCCCACCAAATTCCACAGAAATGTTACTTTACTACTCTATAACTACTCTATATAAACTCTACTACTACTCTGTAAAAATTGCCAAAACAGTTCCACTCCATTGATCAAAATAAGCTGAAAAATAGATTTTCATTTTTTGCTTCAAATGACATCTCACAAGCTGCTATCTCGAAATTGTCTCTGCCCCATGGGTTTTATCATTCTGTATAAAATATGAGATCTTTGAAAATCTTCAGTTAGAAAATGTTATGTTGCATCTAATGTTTGCTTAATAGCAGACCCACAGCCAAAGTACTCAGGTGAGCGATCCAGGGCCATCATGGCACCTTAAAAAATATGTCCTACAGAGAGAGGGGAGGGCCTGTTTTCACTATATGACATGCTGTCTCTGCATGATTTTGAAAAATTTTTACAGAAAAATTTCTTTTGTGGCTTTTAGCTCACCTGTCACGTAGTGACAGAGTGAGCTTTTCTGATCACCTTTTGTCAGTCATCCATCCGTCCACAATTAGTTTGTTAACACTCTAGTGGTCACATTTTTGCCTCAATTGTGATGAAACTTGGTCAGGATGTTTGTCTCATTAATAGCTCGGACGAGTTCGAACATGGGTTATCAGGGTTGGAAAACTAGGTCACAGAGCCCAAATATAGAAAAACCTTGTTAACACTCTAGAGGCTACTTTTTCAGTCCAAATATCCTGGAAATTTGTCAAAAAAATTCTATCGATGATTTCTAGCTCAAGTTCTAATATGGGTCATCTGGGTTCAAAAACTAGGTCACGGAGCCCAAAAATAGAAAAATCTTTTTAACACTCTATAGAGGTAACAATTTTTTCAGCCCAAATAATCTGGAAATTCGTCATATAGGTTGCCTTGAGGATTTCTAGATCAAGTTCGAATTTAGGTCATCTGGGGTCACAAACTAGGTCACAGAGTCCAGAGGGAAAACCTTGTTAACATTCTAAAGGTAACATTTTCAGTCCAAATAATCTGGAAATTTGTCAGAAAGGTTCTATTGATGATTTCTAGCTCAGTTTTGAATATAGGTATACTGGGGTCAAAAACTATGTCACAGAGCCCGAAAGTAGAAAAACCTTGTTAATGCTCTAGAGGTTACATTTTTAGTCCAAATGTCCTTGAAGATTGTCAGAAAGGTTGTTTCAATGATTTCTAGCTCATATTTGGATATGGGTCATCTGGGATCAAAAACTAGGTCACATGGCCCAAATATTAAAAAACCTTTTTAACACTCCAGAGGTTACATTTTCAGTCTAAATATCCTGGAAATTTGTCAGACACGTTTTTTTGATGATTTCTACCTCAAGTTGGAGTATGGGTCATCTTGGGTCAAAAACTAGGTCACAGAGCCCAAATATGGAAAACCTTGTTAACACTCTAGAGGTAACATTTTAATTCAAAATAACCTGGAAATTCGTCAGAAAGCTTAATTCTATGGTTTCTAGCTCAAGTTTGAATATGGGTCATCTGGAGTGGAAAACTAGGTCACAGAGCCCAAATATTGAAAAACTTTGTAAACACTCTAGAGGCTACATTTTCACTCCAAATGTCCTGGAAATTTGTCAGAAGGGTTGTTTTGATGATTTGTAGCTCAAGTTTGGATATGGTTTATCTGGGGTCAAAAACTAGGTCACAGAGCCTAAATATCGAAAAACCTTGTTAACACTCTAGAGGCTACTTTTTCAGTCCAAATATCCTGGAAATTGGTCAGAGAGATTGTTTCAATAATTTCTAGGTCAAGTTCGAATATGGGACATCTATGTTAAAAAACTAGGTCATAGAGCCCAAATATGGAAAAACCTTGTTAACACTCTAGAGGTAACATTTTCAGTCCAAATAACCTTGAAATTTGCTAAAGAGATCATTTCAATAATTTCTAGGTCAAGTTCAAATATCGGTCATCTGGGGTCAATTAACCAGGTCCATAGCAACTTTGTTAAAAGCAGTCATACTCAGGTGAGCAATACAGGGCCATAATGGCCCTCTTGTAATCAGATTCCTTCATGCAACTTTTCAGTAAACAAATACATAGAAAATTTGAAAAAATTTTCTCCTCAGACACTCTTGGCCTAATTTCAAAATAATTCCACAGAAATGTTCTTGTGCTGACCTTTCTTGAAATTCCTTGAAGCTATGTTGGTTTGTTAAAAAAAATGACTATAATTATGGATTATTTTGAAAATGATCTAGAAACTCCTGGCCAAGATTTAAAGTTATGTCACAGAAATAATCCTTTGCTGGACCTTTATCATATTTGTTTGCATAAGGTTGTTTAAAAGAAATTTTAAACAAATGGGCAATTTTGAAAACATATTTAACCTTTACATACTTACATATTTTTAGAAGTTACAGCGTAGAAAAATTGAACAGTATCTTAAATAGTTCTCAGGTGAGTGATCAAGAGCCATCATTGCTATCATTTTATTTTGAAAAAAATGGTGTTTAAAAACTGCCATAAAATGGCATATTTTCTACCTTTTCAAATGCAGAGTAAAAGTAAAATTTTGATGGCCTAAATATTGTTCTTAATAGAAATTACTATTTCATATAAAATTTCATGACGACCATTACTATTGCAACTGTACTGCAAGACAGTTCTTTCATACGTCATGGAGATGTTACTTCAAATTAATGCCACCACTGAATGATAAATTGATTACAGATATATATTTTGTAAAAGATATATGTCAAAAAGGTATAGAACTTTTTTACGAAAGATGATGTGAAATTTTGATACTTAAAACCTGCCATGATATCCTATTGCCAAGAGGAACTTAAATGAATACTTGAGTTGATTCAGGTTTTATGACACCATTTTATGATCATTAATTTTGTGCATCATGTTTCTCCTCAACACACTGTTATCATATATCTGCTTTATGTATCAATTCCAGCCGTCCCGGTATTTATTAAAAATTCCCGTTATTAAAATCCAGAAGAAGAAAAAAATCGTTCATCTGCCAACGACAATAACTTGCTCAGCTCCGGTTATAGGCGGAGCTCATACTTGGAAACTGCGATCAATACATACTACCTTCAAAGCATTGACCAATCAGTGCGCATTTTACTACTTTCATTAAATTAATAATGTGTTGACACTCGATACATAATTAACACATTTAGCCATCAACGGGTGTTGAATTGGGTCAATATAATTCGATGGGGGATGTACACCAAGTAGAAAATTGTTGTGTACAACTTAACAAATTAATTGAATGCTTAATTTTAAAGACAAACAGTTAAATATCAATGCATTGCTAATGTTACTCAACAGTGTACTTCAACTTCAACTTCAACTTGTTACTGCCAAAAGTCAAGACTGACTATACTAGGCAGGCACGTGTCAGGAACGTTACAATTATAAAAGATAATAACAAAGAAAACAAGATTTAACTGAAGATCTTACTTAAACATTTATTTTAAGTACTTAAAATCTATAAAACTTGTTTAGTCCACTGATAAAAGCTGGTACAGTTGGGGTAGCCTAGCTTAATCTCGGTCGGTAATTCGTTCCAGAGTTGTATAGTCCTTGGGAAGAATGAGTTCATGTGATGTTGTGTTTTTGATTGTGGGATGAGGAATTTGCTGTTTCTTGTGTTTGTAAGGTGATTGTGATCAAAATTGACCTGATTGTTTTTTATTTTGTGTAGCATGAACAGGCTGGCATGGTTTCGCCTTTGTTTTAAAGTTGACCATTTTAGTTCTTTGATCATGTTTGTTACACTGCTTGTATAGTGGTAATCATTATGAACGTACCTTGCAGCTGACCTCTGGACCATTTCTATTCTGTGTGTGAGATATTTTTGCCATGGATGCCATATGGTTGAGCAGTATTCAACCTATGGTCTTACATATGTTTTGTATGCTGCTTCTTTGAGTTGTTTGTTTTATGTTTTGACGTTTCGTCTGATGAACCTAAAGCTGTTTTTTTGCTTTGTTTGTGATATTGTTTATGTTGGATGACCAAAATAAAATGAAGGAAATAAGGAAATGACTAAAATACTTTCTGGTATTTTTGTTTTAATTCTCGGATTTATTTATAAGAAAAGGTCAAGTAGTTTTAAGACAAGCTTAACAAATTGTAGGAAACCAATTTTCAGCAAATATTTAGTTCATTAAACATGAAGCAGCGAATGAAAATCTTGGATAAATTCCATATGTCATATATTTCCACGACCCCCCCCCCCCCACCAGGATTTCAATATTTATATAAAACAGTGTCTTGGAGACTCTTTATATGGCAAACTTACAACATTCAATTGATTGATTAAGATAAGTGGTCATTATTTAATTATAAGTACCAGTGTTTCATTGAAAAAGTTTCCTTTTCTCTAAGACTTTTAATATTTCTGTCATAGTTACTTTTGAATCAACATTATTTACAAATTAAAATTGTTTGTAATTTTGTTCAAAAAAATTCTGGTGAAACTGGAAACACATCCCAGACTTTTCACAAAAAGGGATCTGTGTAAGGACTCGGGTCCAAAGGCTAAAATTAAAAAGACAAAAACAAAATTCAATCATCAGTGGGAATCTGAATATAAATGGATAGGAAAGTGTGCTAAGGGAACAGATTATGCCTTCTGCATGTGGTGCAACCTTTATGCATTAAATAAGAACAAAAAACACTTCATTAGTTTTCTTTTCTGTTCTTAAATTCTTGTCTTTCTTTTTGCAAAAACGAGTCGATAAAAAAATCCAGTTTTTAAGATAAAAATCCAGCTGAAAATCCAGTTTTGAGTTACCGAAGTTATCACATGTATGTTATGCAGTGTCACCTACCCAGGTATGTGAAGTATCTTTATAAGAAACAGAAGGAAACCATCTTCATCTTAACATAATTATGCACTTTATTTTCTTGGCTTTCATTTGTTTTTCAGGATGGATGACATTGCAGTGTTTCAAAAAGTGATAAAACATCCTTCATTCAAAGAAAATCCCACTGGTACTATAGCAGAACATTTACAAAACAGACAGAAACAAGAAGATATGGAATGGTGATATCTTGATAGTATTGATGAGTGTTAAATTCAAGAAAAAGTGAAATTCTGCATTTTTATGCCCCCGAAGGGAGGCATATAGTAATCGCACTGTCTGTCCGTCCATCCGACCGTCCATCAGACTGTCCCGTAAAATCTTGTCTTCGCTTCATCTCCAACACTGCTCGAGGGATTTCATTGAAACTTAACAGGAGTGTTTGTCACCAAGTCTGGTTGTGCATACCATCAGGAGATTCTGCTCAATTTGTTTTTGGCAGAGTTATGGGCACTTAGTCATTTTTTTCACTCTAAAATCTTGTCCTCTCTTCAGATCCAAAACTGCTTGAGGGATTTCGTTGAAACTTAAGAGGAGTGTTTGTCACCAAACCTAGTTGTGGTCATCATCAGGAGATTCTGCTCGATTTATTTTTGGCAGAGTAATTGGCACTTGGCATTTTCAGCTCGACTTTTTTTGAAGAAAAAAAATTGAGTTATTGCTATAGACATGGTGTTGTTGCTGTCCCGTTTCCGTCCAAAAACTTTAACATTGATCATAATTTTTTTATTCCTTGATGGATTATCTTCATACTTGGACACAACAACCCTTTGGACAAGACCTTCAAGATGACAAGACTAAACTTGACCTTGACTCTTAAATGACCTTCATATTCAAGGTTAAAATATTGAATTTTGCTAAAATTGGCCATAACTTTATTATTGGTAGGTGGATTCTCTTCATTCTTGGACACAACAACCCTTTGGAGAAGACCTTCAAGCGGACCAGACTAAACTTGACCTTGACTCATAAATGACCTTCATATTCAAGGTCAAAATATTGAATTTTGCTAAAATTGAACATAACTTTATTATTAGTAGGTGGGTTCTCTTCATTCTTGGACACAACAACCCTTTGGACAAGACCTTCAAGCGGACCAGACTAAACTTGACCTTGACTCATAAATGACCTTCATATTCAAGGTTAAAATATTGAATTTTGCTAAAATTGAACATAACTTTATTATTAATAGGTGGATTCTCTTCATGCTTGAACACAACAACCCTTTGGACAAGACCTTCAAGCAGACTGGACTAAACTTGACCTTGACTCATAAATGACCTTCACCTTTAAGGTCAAATTATTGAATTTTGCTAAACTTTGCCATAATTATTAATAGGTGGATTCTCTTCATGCTTGAACACAACAACCCTTTGGACAAGACCTTCAAGCAGACTAGACTAAACTTGACCTTGACTCATAAATGACCTTCACCTTCAAGGTCAAATTATTGAATTTTGCTAAAATTGACCATTACTTTAGTATTTATGGTTGGATTTGATTTATACTTGGACCAAACAACCCTTATGACAAAACCGTCATGTTGAATAACTCAGATTTGACCATGACCTTAAAATGACCTTGACCATCAAAGTCGTATGATTGAATTTTGCTTAAATTGTCATAACTTTCTCATTTATTTATAGATTTGATTCATACTTGGACTAAACAACTCTTATGACAAATCTGACATTATGATTATTTCAAGTTTGACCTTGACCTTTAAATGACCTTTACAGTCAAGGTCAAATCATTGAATTTTGTTAAAACTTGCCATAATTTTGTTATTTATGGTCAGAATTGAATCAGACTTGGACAAAACAACACTTATGACAAAACAGACATGTTGAATAGCTCAGATATGACCATGACTTTAAAATGACCTTGACCTTCAAGGTCAGATGATTGAATTTTGCTTAAATTGTCATAACTTTCTCATTTATTTATAGATTTGATTCAAACTTGGACTAAACAACACTTATTACAAATCCGACATTATGATTATTTCAAGTTTGACCTTGACCTTTAAATGACCTTGACAGTCAAGGTCAAATCATTGAATTTTGTTAAAACTGGCCATAATTTTTGGTTGGATTTCAATCAGACTTGGACAAAACAACACTTATTACAAAACGGACAAGATAAATAATTCAAGTTTTACCTTTACCTTAAAATTACCATGACCGTCAAGGTCAAATAATAAAATTTTGCTTGAACTGTATTAACTTTGTTGTTTTTGGTTGGTTTTGATTCATACTTGGACAAAACAACAATAATGACAAAACAGACATATTGAATAACTCAGGTATGACCATAGCCTAAAAATGACCTTGACCGTCAAGGTCAGATGATTGAATTTTGTTTAAATTGTCATACCTTTCTCATTCATTTATGGATTTGATTCATGCTTGGACAAAACAACACTTATGACAAATCCCACATTTTGATTCTTTCAGATATGACCTTTAAATAGACCTTTACAGTCAAGGTCAGATTATTGAATTTGCTAAACCTGGCCATAATTTTGTAATTTGTGGTTGGATGTTAAAAATACTTGGAAAAAAAACAACACTTATGACAAAGCCGACATGATATATTATTCAAGTGTGACCTTTACCTTACAATGACAATGACCGCCAAGGTCAAATTATTGAATTTTGCTCATATTGTCATAACTTTTGTATTTATTTATGGATTTGCTCATACTTGGACAAAACAACACTTATGACAAATCCGACATAATGATTCTTTCATGTATCAACTTTACGTTAAAATGACCTTGATCTTCAAGGTCAAATTATTCAATTTTGCTACAATTTGCCATAAATTTGTCATTTATCGTTGGAATTGATTCATACTTGGACAAAACAACACTTGTGACAAAACGACATGTTGTTTAACTCAAATGTGATTATGACCTAAAAATGACCTTGACCATCGAGGTCAGATGTTTTAATTTTGCTTAAATTGTCATTTATTGATGGATTTGATTTATACTTGGACAAAACAATACCTTTGACAAATCCGACATTTTGATTCAAGTTTGACCTTGACCTAAAAGATGATCTTGACTAGCAAGATCAAATTATTGAATTTTGCTAAGATTGGTCATAACTGTGTAATTTATGGTTAGACTTGATTCATTCTTTGACAAAACAACACTTTTGACAAAACTTACATGTTGAATAATCCAGGTATGACCTTTACCCTAAAATGACTTTGACAGTCAAGGTCCCATTATTGTATTTTGCTTAAATTGTCATAACTGTTATTTATTTATGGATTTGATTTATACTTTGATAAAACAACATAACATTTTAATTTATTATAAGTATGACCTTGACATTTAAGGTCAAGTTATTGAATTTTGCTTAAAATAGCCAAATTTTTGTAATTTATGGTTTGATTTGATTAATACTGGGACAAAACAACACCTTTGACAAAACTGTCTTATTGAATCATTCAACTGTGACCTTGACCTTCAAATGACCCTGATTATCAAGGTCAAATTATTGAATTTTGCTATTGGCCATAACGTCATTTTTAGTTCTTTTTTTATTAATACTTGAACAAAACAACACTCATGACAAAACCTACATGTTAAATTATTCAAGTATGATGTTTCATTTGAAATCCCTTCACCACAATGTGCTTCCTCTGATGTGTTTGCCTTTGGAAATAGAAAAAAGTCGAGTGTGGCTCCCGCTTGCGGTGGCTCTTGTTTTACTATAACTTCTATATTAAAGTCTTGTCCACACTTCATCTCCAAAACCGCTTGGAGAATTTCATTGAAACTTCACAAGAATATATGTCACCAAGCCTAGTTGTGCATATTGTAGGAGTTTATGCTTGGATTATTTTTGGCAGAGTTATGGGCAGTTAGTCATTTTTTACTCTAACTTCTATATTAAAATCTTCTCCACACTTCATCTCCAAAACCGCTTGGAGGATTTCATTGAAACTTCACAGGAATGTTTGTCACCAAGCCTTGTTGTGCATATCATCAGGAGTTTCTGCTCAAATTATTTTTGGCAGAGTTATGGCACTTAGTCATTTTCTACTCTAACTTCTTTATTAAAATCTTGTCCACGCTTCATCTCCAAAACCACTGGAGAATTTCATTGAAACTACACAGGAATGTTTGTCACCAAATCTAGCTGTGCATATTGTCAGGAGTTTCTGGTGGGATTATTTTTGGCAGTGTTATGGGCCCTTAGTCATCTTTTACTATAACTTCTATATTAAAATCTTGTCCAAGCTACATCTTCAAACACGCTTGGGGGATTTATTGAAACCAGAATGTTTGTCACCAAGCCTTGTTATCTATAAAACATCAGTAGGGGTTCGGAATAAAACAATATTGTTCGTTTTCAAGGCCAAACCCACTGCTTTCTATTTCATTGAATAATTATGTCTTCAACCTTCATATAAGAATCTGAAGCAGAAAAACATTACTTTAGCATTTACCTTCTGTTCATGCTCTATTTCCAGTTTCATTTCAAAGCTACATTCCGGGGGTATATATGTCAATTTCCAGTGACAGCTCTTGTTTTAATCATGTAGAAGGGACTTTACAGCCAAGTGAAGTTTCAAAGTTGATATGTCTAATGTGTAATTTATAAAGACACTTTTGTAGTATATACATCATGAAAATTGATAAAATTAACTTTGGAAAGGTTCTTTGAAATCAGAATAATGTAGAGAAAGTATGCTGAGGCTTCTAAAACTTAATCTGAATGATACTGGTATCAATAACCAGAAGCATGGGTAAAGCTGACAAAACGACAAGAACATTCACATATCAGAAACGAAATTTTAAGAAAATGCCTCCACTTAAGTCATTGCTATCAATGTGCATATAGAATTATAATAGGAATGGTTTGTGTAAATGTAAAGTTTCAATAATTTTTTATCCAGTCTATAGCTTTTGAGTTGGTAACAGCAAAACTAATGTATTTTCTTACAACTTCTTTTCAAAGATTTCTATAGTATTTGCTATATCAGGCCTCCTAGTGAAACAGTTTAAACCTTTATGAACCTTTAATTAGACAAGAAACCTTTTAAAATCTTAATATCTTCTGGAAGAAAAACAAACTTCAAAACCCTCAAATAACCTTTAATTTTCACTCCAAACCGACTGTTTGTCGTGCCAGTTTAAAACATGTTATAATTGTACAGTATTCCTTCTCTCTTTGAAGTGTTGTTATTAGGATACTGATTGTGTTTCTTTCATCTTGAGTTTTTAGCTCCCCTGAGCACAAAGTGCTCAAGGGTGAGCTATTGGGATAATTGATTGTCCGGCGTCCATCAGCTCGCATTGTGCGTCGTCAACAATTTGACTTGAACAACTTTTCCTTCTATACAGCTGAGCCAACTTTGAAGAAACATGCCTGGGATATTCCTTGCATGAAGCTCTACCAAAGTTGTACAAAGAATTGATTTCCATCAAGAACTTTGGTTGCTATGGCAACAGAATCGAAAAACTTTGAAAATCCTCTTCTTTGAAATGACAAGGCCCTGAGCCTTAAGATTTGGTATGTAGCATTGTCTAGTGGACCTCTTCCAAATTTGTTCAAATTATACCCCTGGGGTCAAATTTTCCCCACCCCAGGGGTCAGTTGATTTAACCTAGGCTTTTATATGGAAAACTTTGAAAAAATTCTTGTCTGAATCCACAAGGCCCTGAGCCTTAAGATTTGGTATGTAGCATTGTCTAGTGGACTCCTATCAAGTTTGTTCAAATTATACCCCAGGGATCAAATTTGGCCCTGCCCTGGGGATCAGTTGATTTTACATGGGCTTTTTATAGGCAAAACTTTGAAAATCTTCTTGTCTGAAACCACAAGGCCCTGAGCCTTAAGATTTGGTATGTAGCATTGTCTAGTGGACCTCTAACAAGTTTGTTCAAATTATGCCCCTAGGGTCAAATTTGGCCCTGCCCCAGGGGTTAATTGATTTTACAAAGGCTTATTTAGAGAAATCTTTGAAAGTTTTCTTGTCTGAAACCACAAGGCCCTGAGCCTTAAGATTTGATATGTAGCAATGTCTAGTGGACCTTTACCAAGTTTGTTCAAATTATGCCCCTGGGGTAAAATTATGCCCCTGGGGATCAATTTATTTTACAAAGGCTTATATAAGCAAAAGTTTAAAAAACTTATTGTCTGAAACCACAAAGCCTAGAACTTAGATATTTCTAATGTAGCATCAGCTAGAGGTCTTCTACCAAGTTTGGTCAAATAATGCCTCTTGAGTGAAAATTGGCTCTTCCCTGGGGGTCACATGAATTCATATAGATTTATATAGGGATAATCTTAAAAAAGCTTCTGATGTTTGCTTAACAGCAGACCCAAAGGCAAAGTATTCAGGTGAGCTATCTAGGGCCATCGTGGTCCTCTTGTTTTAATATCTTGTAGTGTTCAACAGACCACATACAGTGATCTTTGTGTCTGTCTCAATTTTGTCTGGAGCATAACTCCAAAAGTACTTGAGTGATTTTCTTCAAATTTGATACATTGAAAGAGCACATTAGGAGGAAGTGCAGAGTGTAAGAACAATAACTGTGCCTTCCCTACTTTTATAATTATTCCCCTTTATCAGATTTACTTGAAAACTTTGTCTGAAGCATAACTCCAAAAGTAAAAGGAGTTGAGAGATTTTCTTCAAAATTATTACACTGACATAGTACATGGGTAGGAAGTGCAGTGTGCAAAAACAATTACTCTACTTTGTCTACTTCTAGAGTTATTCCCCTTTATCAGATTTACTTGACATTACTTAACTTGGCTTGTAAAACTTTGTCCGAAGCCTAACTCCAAAAGAACTTGAGCGATTTACTTCAAACTTGACACACCGACAGAGCACATTGGGAGGAAGTGCAGTGTGCAAGAACTAACTCTATCTTGGCTAGTTTTAGAGTTATTCCCCTTTATCAGATTTACTTGAAAAAAAAATCCAGAGCATAACTACAAAAGTACTTGAGGGATTTACTTCAAACTTAATACACTGACATAGCACATTGGTAGGAAGTGCAGTGTACAATAACAATAACTCTACCTTGCCTAATTTTAGAGTTATTCCCCTTTATCAGATTTATATGAAAAACTTTTCATGAGCGTAACTCCAAAAGTACTTGAGTGATTTTCTTCAAACTTAATGTGGTTTCTGACAAGAAGATTTTTATAGTTTTTACCTATGTCAGTCTATTAACAAAACCAAGTGACCCCTGGTATGGGGTATTTGATTTTAAGCCTTGACCCTAGTGAGCTTAAGTCCAGTTCAGGGGCAGTCCCAGATGTTCATGGTACATACAAAATATCTTAGATATCTGTCAATAAATTAAGACTCGGCCAGTGGTTTGTATGCCTCTTTTGACACCCATACCTCTGTAACCTACATGTATGATGGGATAGATTGTTTCAGGAAAAGAAAGGAGATCTATTGTTTATTATATAAATATTTTTTGAAAGTTTTATTGAAATTGAAGCTAATAGCAGTAAAACAGTATGATGTAAGGTAGAAAAAGAATGTATTTTTAGCTCGACTTTTTTGAAGAAAAAAAGCTATTGCTAGTCATGGTATCATTGCCGTTCCAGTCCGAAAACTTTAACATTCATTATATTTTTTTTATTACTTAATGGATTGTCTTCATACTTGGACACAATAAGCCTTTGGACAAGACCTTCAAGCAGACCAGCCTGAACTTGACAGTGGCTCATAAATGACCTTAAATTTCAAGGTCAAATTTTTGAATTTTGCTAAAATTTGCCGTAAGCTTTGTTATTTATGGTTAGATTTGATTCGTACTTCGACATAAGAACACTTATGACAAAACTGACATGTTAAGTAATTCAAATATGACTTTGACCATAAATGACCTTGACTGTCAAGGTCAGATGATTGAATTTTGCTTAAATTGTCAAATAGTCATTTATTTATGGATTTGATTCATACTTGGACAAAACAACACACATGACTAAGCCGACATTATGATTCTTCCAAGTATGACCTTGACCTTTAAATGGCCTTGACAGTCAAGGTCAAAATATTGAATTTTGCTAAAATTGGCTATAACTTTGTTGTTTATGGTTGGATTTGATTCATACTTGGACAAAACAACACTTACGACATAACTGACATGTTGAATAACTCGAATTTGACTATGACCTAAAAATGATCT
Source organism: Cyclina sinensis (assembly GCA_012932295.1). NCBI lineage: Eukaryota > Metazoa > Mollusca > Bivalvia > Venerida > Veneridae > Cyclina > Cyclina sinensis. Next base: position 11,349,301 of record JAAONU010000009.1, on the reverse strand, counting down.
TGACCGTCAAGCTTAGATGATTGAATTTTGCTTAAATTGTCATAACTTTGTCATTTATTTATGGATTTGATTAATACTTGGACAAAACAAGTCCAATATTTTGATTCTTTCAAGAATGACCTTGTTCTTTAAAATGACCTTGACAGTCAAGGTCAAATTTTTGAATTTTGCTAAAATTGGCTATAACTTTGTTGTTTATGGTTGGATTTGTGTCATACTTGGACAAAACAACACTTATGACAAAGCCAACATGTTAAATAATTCAAGTTTGACTTTAACTGTAAAGTAACTGTGACTGTAAAGAGCAGATTATAGAATTTTGCTCAAATTGTCATAACTTTGTCATTTATCTATGAATTTGATTCATACTTGGACAAACAACACTTATGACAAATCTGACATGATGATTCTTTCAAGTGTGTCCTTAACTTTAAAATGACCTTGACAGTCTAGGTCAAATTACTAAATTTTGCTAAAATTGACTGTAATTTTGTTGTTTATGGTTGGGTTTGATTTATACTTGGACAAAATAACATTTATGACAAAACTGACTTGTTTTTACCTGAATATGAATATAACCTAAAAATGACCTTGACTGTCAAGGTCAAATTATTGAATTTTGTTTAAACTGGCCATAACATTGTTATTTATGATTGGATTTAAAGCATACTTGGACAAAACAAAACTTATGACAAAACTGACATGTTAAATTATTCAGGTTTGCCCATGACCTAAAAATAACCTAGACAGTCAAGCTTAGATGATTGAATTTTGCTTAAATTGTCATAACTTTGTCATTTATTTATAGATTTGATTCATACTTGGACAAACAACACTTATGACAAGTCCAACATTTTGGTTCTTCTAAGTATGACCTTGACCTTTAAATGGTCTTGACAGTCAAGGTCAGATTATTGAATTTTGCGAAAATTGTCCATAACTTTGTTATTTATGGTTGGATTTGATTAATACTTGGACAAAAGAACACTTACGACAAATCCGACATGTCTACATATGACCTAGACCTTAAAATGACCTTGACATTCAAGGTAAAATTTTTGAATTTTGCTTAAATTGGCCAGAATTTTGTTATTTTATGGTTTGAAATGATTCATACTTGGACAAAACTACATGCAAGACAAAACTGACTCTATGAATAATTCAATTATGACCTTAACCTTAAAATTACCTTGACCCTCAAGGTCAAGTTATTTTATTTCGATTTGATTCATACTTGGGCAAACAACACTGATGACAGAACGTCATGGTAAATTATTCAAGTATGACCTTGATTTTAGAATGACCTTGACAGTCAATGTTTAATTATTGAATTTTTCTAAAATAGCCAAATTTTTGTTATTTATGGACAGATTTGATTTATACTGGGACAAAATAACACTGGAATAAACAGACATGTTGAACAATTCAAGAATGACCTTGACTTTTAATGACCTTGACATTGCTTAACTTTGCTATATCTTTGTTATTAATGGATGTAGTGTCTTCATGCTTGGACATAACTACCTTTTAGACAATACCTCAAAAAAAGGTTAAACTGAAATTTCTGAATGTTGCTAAAATTGGCCATAACTTTGTTATTTATGGATGAATTTGATAATTATATTTCCAAATAATGTTTCATTTGAAATCCCTTCACTACAATGTGCTTCCTCTGATGTGTTTGCCTTTTAAAAATGAAGAAGACTAGCGTGGCCCCCGCTTGTATTGGCTCTTGTTAACCTCTGTGACCTCAACATGGACCCCAGTGACCTCAAACCCAAGCCCATTGTAGAGGTCCATGCAGAATATCTACAAACCAGATATCTAAGATAATCGGTCAATTAATGAAGGCTATATAACAAAAAGTAGAAAAATCTTTTTTTAACCTTGATAAATTTGACCTTGACCGCAATTAATTGTAGAGCAGTAGAGGTTCATGGAAGGTGCCTACAAACTAGATACCTAAATTATCAGTCAATTAATAAACGCTCTATGACAGAAAGCAGAAAAATCTATTATTAACATTGGTGACCTTGACCAAGTGACCCTCAACCCCTACCTAAGGCTAGAGGTTGTTTCAAGGTACCTACACCAAATATCTTAGATAAAGTCAGTAAATGATGGCTCTCTGAGGTAAAGTACAAAAAAACTTCACCCCAGTTAATGGTATTTTCATGAGAGATGTTGATGTACAAAATATTTCAAATGTCAATCAATAAAGAAAGACAAAAAGTAGAAAAATATATTTTTAGCTTCCGTGATCTTTTCACTGATCCAAGTGACCATAAACCCCAACCAAGGGTAAAGGTCCTTGCAAGCTACTTACATAGTAATATATCTAAGTTATTGGTTGATAAATGAAGACTTTATTGGGAAAAGTACAAAAATCTATTTTTAGCATTGGTGCTTGACCTTGACCCAAGTGAATGGCAGAGATTCATGTAAGGTGCCTATATATTTAATATCTAAGATCTGTCAGTAAGTGAAGATTCTATGACAAAAAGTTGAAAAGTCTATTTTTAGCCTTGACAGCCCCAGGGGCAAGACAAATTTTGTCACAAGAGCCAAATTTTGAACAAATTTAGTAGAGGTCTACTAGGCCATGTTGTACATTGAATATCTACGCCTTTTGGTCACTGACAAGAAGATTTTTGTATTTGTCACCCTATCAAGGTCACCATGTAGATATTACATGTTTTATATTTATGCGAGCTTAGTAAACTAGACTGACCATACTATTTCATCATTCCTTTAAAATAAAACAGTCATCTGATTATCAAAAAAACAAACAACACTACACCTACATCTACTCCACCTTCTGTTTCTTACGAGGGCATTTTTAATAGGTTAAGAAATTAAATAGGAATTGTCAGAAACATGCACAATGATATTTTAAGTTTCGATGAATATAAACTCTTACGCAAACATTAAGAAAAAATGTGAAACAAACGCGCTATCTTTGGTTTCGTAGGCGACATAATGAATAGTTTTCATGAAACCATAACCGAAACAGATTTATTAAAAATACAGAAAAACGTGAAAATTCTAGCTAAGAATCAGGATTCATTAGCCCATGTCATCAAAGAATCGATCTCAGTACTTAATGTAAGTCAGTTAGAAATGTCAGAAAATCGAAAACAAATAACCACGCTTAATACTGTATCGGGGTTGTTATAAACTGGCGAAATGGGCAAAATGGAGATTAAAACAAATATACCTACTGATATTACCCATTTTTAAGACATGCTCTATTAGAATATGGACAAAGATAAATGTGATGTAAATATTTTTTTATGTTTTCAGATTATTAATCAACGAAGAATATAGTGGGAAAATCAACGGCAATGCATTTCAGATGTGAGAAAGCCACTTTTTTGATAACATATAATGATTTCAGAAGGGTATTGAACATTTTTTAGAAAGGTTTTTCTACTTTTCTCAATTTTGCCGTTGATCTTCATTCCGCCCTAACATGAGCTTGAAAACATCGTTCGAAGTGACATTTTTTGTACATATATTTCGTTTCTGTCTGGTCAGGCTTTGTTCATTTTTTAAAAAAAAATATGTCTTGAAAATTGTTTATATCGTGCACTTTTACACGCACTTTCAAATGCAAGTTCAAGCGATTTCGATGCAAACGATATCACCGAACACAATTCCCACAAAGAACTTAAGACATATTTGTCTTCCTCAAAGACACACTTGTTTGAATATTTCCAATTCCTTGAAAGTGCCACAATGTTTTTATAGAAATCATATAATTATTACAACTTTTATACAATTGGTCGAATATTCATATCATTTTGATATTTTTCAAGCTTACTCATTGCCAGTTCCATTGGTTAACGATCATAAGGGCAATGATAATGATAAAGACCTATTAGCTTGTTACTATCTTGAAAGTGAATTCGTCAGGGTAAGTTCATATTGGTCAAAATATATCTTAGGTCACAAGTTGGTGAATGTATGATCTAAAGATATGTAATATTCGGAACCCAATGACTCATGTCCCGCCATTAATTCAAATTCCCGATAATAAAATCCAGAAGAAAAAAAATGTTTTATCTGCCGACGTCAATAACTTGCTCAGCTCCGGTTATGGGCGGCCCTTATACTCGGAAACGGCGATCAATACATACTACCTTCAAAGCATTGACCAATCAGAGCGCATTTTACTTCTTTCATTGATTTAATTCTGTGTTGACACTCGAATACACAATTAACACATTTAGCCATTTGGGTCACCATAATTCGATTAGGGATGTACACCGAGTAGAAAATTGTTGTGTACAACAGGGTTCTACAAATCCTCTAAGTCAAGCAAATAATGACTTAACAAATTAATTGAAAGCTTAATTTCAAAGGCAAACGGTTAAACATAAATGTTTTACTAATATTATTCTAACCTTTTAAACAGTGTATGAAAATGGCTAAAATACTTTTTGGTATTTTTATTTTAATTCCCGGATTTATTTATAAGAAAACCTAAAGTAGATTTGAGACAACCTTAAAAAATTGAAGGAAACCAAATTCAGCAAATATTTAATTCATAATACATGAAGCAGCGACTGAAAATCTCGGATATTTTCCGTTTGTCATATGTTTCCGCGACCCCGCCGTATTTTAAATTTTATAGAAAACAGTGTCTTGGAGACTCTTTATATGGTAAACTTACAACATTTAATTGATTGATTACGATAAGTGGTCATGATTTGATTTTAAGTACCAGTTTTTCATTGAGAAAGTTTCCTTTCTCTAAGACTTTAATATTTCTGTCGTACTTACTTTTGAAAGCAACAATTACTATGAATCAACATAATTTACATCTTAAAATTGTTTAAAATTTTGTTCAAAAGAATTCTAGTGAAACGAAACACATCCCAGACATTTCACAAAAAAAGTTACTGAATTTTGATGCCACATATACATTTGTTTTTAACAGTAAGTTGAATAAAAAATCACTCCACATATTTGCTGTAGACCTGTCATTGTCATTCACAAATGAAACTGGCATTGCCATTACTAACTTCTCCCAGGAGTCTTCTCAAGTTCGGACTTCTCCCAAATCTTGCCTTAGGGAGAAGTCACTTCTCCCAAAATCTTGACTCTAGCGAGAGCCCTGTGTAAGGACTTGGGTCCAAAAGCTAACATTCAAAAGATGGGAAAGTGTGCTAAAGGAACATATTATGCCTTCTGCAAGTGGTGCAACCTACCTTTATGAATTAAATAAGAACAAAAACACTTCATTAGTTTTCTTTGCTGTTCTTCTAATCTTTCTT